>LR989969.1:9790307-10990307 GCA_905147015.1 Laspeyria flexula | reverse complement strand
TCCAAAGCGTCATGCCTGGCTTTGTCTGTTCAAACATGTCTGGTATTCGCAAAAGGTCTTTCTTTGCCCCAACTGCTGAAGAATTCGTGAAATCGGCCCTAGGTCTCGTAGGCACCATGACAAAGACCACCGGTTATCTTCCTCACTCAGTCTTCGTGGGAACGATCACATACATCTACAACATCTCGTCCACCTTCGGCGTCTGGCTGGTGATGAAGTCCTTGGAGAACAGTCGCAGGAAGATACTTAAAAAGTTACAAAAAAAACAATAAGTCAAACTTGCATTTATTAACGCTGAGTTCCTGCCATTCTTAATTCCTTTGCTTATAACACAGCACAGTCTCTTCTCTTCTCTTTAGGTGACTTTTTCATTAGGTGACTTATTAATAAGACACGGCTTTTTATTTTCTTTGCATGTCTTATTTTCTCTTTTAAAGAAAGCATCTATCATTGGTGTTACTTACCATAAGATGCTTACTTGAAAAACGTATTTGAAATGTAACTGCATTCCAATATTTCCTTTCTTTCTTGTGCTGTGTTTCCTCTTTGCACTTAATAACCAAAGATAATTAAATAATAAGCAACATTGCATTCAATAATCAATTCTCATTAATAAATGTATATGGGTACACTTTAACGTCATTTATCTCAACCTAGTCTATGGCAATTTACAAGCTGTCATTCTCTTCACCGAGAAAAATGAAGCATGGTAGCCATCTTAGTTTTTCTTGCTTTGTTAGACAATGACAGCATGTTAATTGTATTTTAAATAAGGTCTACTGTCAACGTAGCGTCATTTTTATCCACGTTTTCATCATTATCCTTGTTGTAATTTTGGCTATAATTACAAAAAATGTCAAGAACAGTCAAACTATTATTGACAATTTCGTCAATTGTTATCATCATCAATGATACTCCGTGGTCAATTGACATGGTGTCATTATATTCCGTGGTTAAAACATACTATGGACAGTAAACCTTAAATATTGTAAGTGGCTCTTAAGCCGTTTTTTTGTGATTTTAATGTTACCAATATAATTGAACTGTCTAGTAGTCAATATTCTTAACTATTAAGTTATACCTCTCAGTTATATTTTCTATCTAACTTTGCTGTCAAAATAAAACACGACAAGAATTTAGTCGGATCTAATCACGAAAATGTTTGATCAGATTGTTTTTTATTCGATTCGTGTCTTCTGTAGAAATGATTGTTTTCTTGGTCATATCCATAACTACAATACGCATGTATACCGTAGTATACATACTTACTTACTGTAACTTCACAAGTTTTATCACCGAATCGAATGTAACCTGTTTGGGTTTTTGATTTGCTGATGAAAGGGTCTCCTTTAAATTGTCCTAACATAGCTGGCGGGGTGAATTATGATCCATAACTTATTTTTTCGGTAAAAAAGCCGATAAGTTCATTAAAGCAGATAATTAAGTCTCACTTGCAGTCTTTTGTCCCTTTCTTTATTGGTAAATATGTCTGAGAGGTATATATATCTATAATAGAAAACCCGTAGTTAGGTGTGTAGAATAAACTGGGTGTGTATATTGGACTTAATAAACGTGCATTTAATTATAAACGACTTTGATTAACCCTTGGTGATGGTGTTTTGTAAGTTTTGTAAATAAACAATATTGGAGACTGAATAGTAAGTAATTTGTAAATTATTATTCTTATTTAATTCTTTCTTCTTCTGCGGCACAGGACCGTTCGCAGTGGCGTAAATTAGGTGAGGCCTATGTTCAGCAGTGGACGTCGTTGGGCTGATATGATGATGATGATGATGATTTAATTCTTTAGGTGACACATTAACAATGAGTTGAACTGTTTTGACCTCTACGCCAATATTAATATTTTGAAATACAGTATTTCTTTTTATATAAAAAAGTATGGTAAAAAAGCCAAAAAAAAAAATTCAAGTGCGAGTCAGTTTCGCGCACTGAGGTTTCCCTACGAACGTGCAATATTTTTTTGGTCTTAGATTATGTTTAGATTCTGTTAGATAAGTGTCTAATAAACTGTAACTGAGTCGTAAGTGACAGATTTTATCTCAAAAATAGACCCTTAAAATAACGTCATCGTAAGTAACGTCCAAATTTTAAAGCGTTATAGGTAATATGTAAAAATTCCAATACCAAATTGAACAAAAACACGTTGGCTTAATTTACCTTTCATCATTATAAAGTCATTAGGTATGACGTCAATTAATTGTTTTTTAGGGTTCTGTACCTTAAAAGAAAAAAACGAAACCCTTATAGGATCACTCTGTTGTACATCTGTCTGGCTGTCCGTCTGTCAAGAATATTTTTCTCAAGAAAGCGTAGAGGTATTAAGCTGAAATTTATATCAAATACTCGAGTCTGCAATATACTCGTAGGTCGGATACAAATTCTTCGGATCGGTAAAAAAATCATGTTCATGCTCCATTTTAGCCCGCATATTATTATGACGATCAAAAAAGTCAAAATGCATTTTTTCCTATTATTTTTGTGATTGAATTGAATGAAAACTAATATATTACGTATAAGTTTTGTTCTATTCTGTTTTTTCATATAACATACTTGCAATATAAAAAAACTGTCGACAATCTAGAATAAATATTCATGTAGTTTATCTTATATAATCTTAAAGTTAGGATATATATAAGTAGGTTGAGGATTCCCCTCTTTTAAAAAAAAGGTAGACATAAGTGACACGTATAAAAATATGTCAAAAACCTGTGAAGTAAGTTTTTAATTATACATTAATTAAACGCAACATGTATAGAAGATACATATCATGTGACCACAGGTCCTGTTTCACGGGTTTTATTAAAATCGACAGGAATCGAATGAGTGAGTTTTCTTCAGCGCTTACGTATGATGAAGAATGAAGAGTTTTTATTCGATATCAATTTATAAAGACAAATTAAAAACAATATAAAATATAATATAAAAATTCAAGGAAAAGTATAATGACTCTCATTGCGAATTTTTTTTTCCTCAAGAATTTTTAACGAAAGTGACGTTATGGTACTTTCATAGAAAATGTAAATATCTTTAACATGGGTGATGGATTAACAGTAAATTATAAGAATAGGTAAGTAAAAACGTATTTTTATACTTTAAAAAGCACCCTTTCACATTAGCCTATAAAATGATATTCGTTTATATTAACTGCCTTGGTGATGCAGCGGTATCGACGCCGCGCCGTATACTACGCGCGGTTAATGACGTCTGGGGTTCGATCCCTGGGTTAGAACAAATATTTGTATAATCTGCAAATGTTTTTTTCGGAGTTTGAGTGTTTTTTTTTGTATTATTTATGTATTTAGAAATATATTCATATGTATGTTTATGAGTTGTCTATATCCCAAAGAACAGAAACCCACCCCCCTCATCTGATGGCTCATCAGAAGCCAGAAGATAGCTGTTTTTTTTTGTATAAATTGAGTTTTTGAGAATTTAGACTTTAGTAAATATATTTTTTTACAGGAAAGGAAAGATGGATGCATAATTTTACCAGAAGTTAGGAGAAGATACGTACCTCATTTTGTTTTATAACTAGTAAATAAAAATTTAATTTGTTAATCTATTTATTATGATTAAAGTTTTATTTTGTAAAACTAAACATATTTTTTGTCCGTATACGTGGCCGCCACTCGAAAACATTTTTCTGCTTTTTCTTCTATCGGCAGCCATCAGTCTGCTAACTACGTGGCCTGGTCAATACCACTTTAGCGATGCGAGTCGGTGAGCTATGTCGACAACTTTAGTGACTCCTGCTGATCTCCTCATAATTATTATAACTCGTCTATTCAAGCACTACATCTGACTCGTAACGCCCGCCACACACCTGCCAATTTACTTGTATAATTTCAGACTTGTGCAAGTAAATTGGACTGGACTGGAAAGACTACCGTAAAGTGTATGAGAATAGTTTTTGCAATTTTGTATAGTCGTGGACATGTGCAGTCTGACTTTATGCAACTAAACTGGAATGTGTGTGGCGGGTATTACACTTAATTTTACCATAAACAAATCCCGTAGAGAACTTATTTCGTTTAAAATCACTACAGACAAAACCAAACCATTATCAATGTCAATACATTGACAAATCACTTGGCAATGTCAGAAGCAATAGTATCCAACAAAAATAATGAAATAATACAAATTAACTGAAACTTACCTATAAATAATTTGTGGATGGATCTCCGCATGTCAGTTTGAAATATGTGAAGACAATACCCATCTCTTCAATGGCCAAGACAATTAAAAGTAGGTTGAATGATTTGTACACTTGCATTAGGATGTTTTTAAAATAAAAACGCTTTACGCTGAAGTCGCTGAACCGCCAATGCATCCACAAATGTTGGCAGGACGAACGATTCCATGTCACCAATATTAACTACTTCTCGGCTTCACACAGATGCTAAACTTTCCACATTTCCCGTAGATTGTTAACCTTCTCAAAGCCAATGTCATCTATATTCGACAAGCGCTCTTCTTAAATTAACCACGTTTGTTAGAGAGATTCGATCCTTATAATTGACTGTATCGATCGATGCCATAAAAGTAGAGGTTGTTATTTTTTAGCATTTTTGCTGGTTCAATTCACGGGCATAGCATTGAATTTCCGAAAATCTTTGAATTCAGTTTTGTTTCTTCTTAAAAATAAAGGTATGTTTCCTTTGGGTAGAATTATCTATCTCCAGTATTTAGAGTACTTTCCCTTCATCATCAGCAGCCTCTCCTTTAACTAGAGAGCTGAGAGGGTTTAGACCATAATCCACTCACGCTAGCCTAGTGCGGGTTGGTGGATCAGACATACTCATAGAATTTCTTCTAGGGTATGTGGGTTTCCTCACGATGTTTTCCTTCAACGTTAGGAATTAAAATTTCCACCCTGTTTATATGATCAAGCCCCTTTCTCAACAGAAGAATTACCAGTTACTATTTCTTGCCTGCTACGATTCTGACATACATATTTCGCTTCATCAATTCCTACTGACAATAATTAATTACGATAAAGTTCTGAAGTGATGCGCTGTGATTTATATAGATAAAGGCCAAGCTATGTCTAAAGGCAGAACTGTCGGATCGGCGACTTTAGTAACAGGAGCCTTTAACATGACATGTTTCTTAAAACAGTACCTTCCAATAAAATACTGTTCTGTAAGGGTATGGTATTAAATTAGCTACTGACAAAATTTATAAAAAAAAATAATTACCTACTAGAAATTTTTCTGACATTCCATATCCTGATATCATTTTCATATTATCTAACATATCGTATTATTAATAAAAAACAGTTATGATATAATGCCATAATTATGGCAATTAAACTTTGAAATTACTGGATGAAAAAAAATTATACCTGATTAACATTAATAATACGATATATCTAATAACTTGAGATCATTGACCAATGATTGCTATACTTAATTATTTAACAGAAAAAACTTTTGGGTGTATTTTTTTTAAATTTCGTCACTTCTTAACTTATATTGTCTGACATTTTTCAACTTTTTCTTTTCTTTACAAGCATAGATTTAAATTAGAAACCCTAACCTAAAAAGGTATTGATCCTTACCGCACCTAATAAAAGAACTGACCACCTAGAAAGGGCTGAACAGATTTTGATAAAACATGTCTAAGAACCATCGCTAGAGAATCTATTTTCAATCGAAAATAGCCGCATTGAAACCGGTTCACATATTATTACGTATATAAGAGTTATAGTACCTACCACAGAGAGACAGACTGCTGTAGTAGTAGTATTGGCATGTCCGGGGAAGTACCTACTACCCTCGCACAATCGTATAGTATTACATGCTGATACATTTCGTCATACAAATACCTAAACGGTCAAACTTATAACCCCTCTCTTTTTGCGTCGGAGGTTAAAAACACCGAAACAATTATCACGCACACACAAAAATAAATTTTTGAAACGATTGATGTGCCTCGTTTCTGCAACTGTTTTCATCATGTGCACAATAAAGAGTTGTCGTATCCAGCCAAGAAATTTTCGAAATTTAAAATTTTAGCGTTAATACGACATGGCGCGTCTTGTCTAGCTAAAAATATTGCACGTTCGTACGGAACTCTCCGTACGTGAGTCCGACTCACACTTGACCGGGTTTTTCTTAATAATTTTGTTAATTGGCAGCTAATACCTATAGTAAAACATTTTAAATTTATTACTTAATTCTTCTAATTTCAAATCTTCTAATTACATAAAAGTAAATAAGTCGATAAACCTTAAATTTTAGATAGTCATTACTTACACGGGTATCTTTTTTTTAAAGCTTAGGATTTTTATTTCCAGTACCCATTCAGAATGTGTCATATTTATCCGTATACGTGATAGTAATGTCAATCAGTGTCAATTATCTCAAAATAAAAACAGTGTCCGAATAGAACGCGAACACGCGACGCGATCGTTCGTTCGCGCGAATTAACGATTGATGTGCCGGCCCACTTCACAATTTGCTTTACATCGATGCCAAGTATGGATGTCAATACTAACTATATCCTCGGCTTATTGCAGAAGTCAATATGTAATATTCACTAATCAAAAATCAACAGCATTTTATTTTGAATTAGTTAATTTCTAAATATATGTAAGACGAGGAAGAATTTAATATTCAATAAATATATTTTTATCAACATAATTACTATAATGCCGTTCATTTTAGATTAGTGAATCTGTTACTTATTGGCATCTTGCAATGAGCCGACGATATGGTCTCTTCTCACTTACCCATCCGCGCGAACGAACGATGATCGTATCAAGCTTCGCTGATCGCGTTCTATTAGGACCGCGCCTAACTCTTTATCATTCACTCTAAGACTAAGACCAATATTCAGCATAATATTGAGGGTGTGGTGTAGTTAACACACTCATTTTCATATATATGTCGCAGCCAACTAGTTAAATTAGCTATTTAATTAATAGCCTAGCCGTTTTACTAATCGGCGGCGTTCGACTAACTGCCTAAGCGATATTTGCCAATCAATTAAACGGCTAGGCAACTGACTTGTATCGACAACATTTAAACACTTGCCTAGCCTAGTCATTTAATTTTTATTATTATTATATTTTTTAAACAAAATAGTAGATCTATCACCAAAATGATAGATCTGTCACCAAACAGTGTTTAGGGCGAATCCGAAATGGATAAGTTAGGTTAGAAGGCTGAAGCAGGAGCGAAGCTAAGCGAAGTGAAGCTTCCGGCTCAGTTAATTAAATGGCTGATTTAATCAGTTGGCTTCTGCTGACATATACACAAGTCAATTTTGTGTTACATGATGGCTCGGGTCTCCTCTCCTCTAACTAAAGAGCTGGGAGGGTTTAGGCCATAATCCACTCACGCTGGCCTAGTGCGGGTTGGTGGATCAGACATTCTCATAGAATTTCTTCTAGGGTATGTGGTAAAGCAATGTTATTGTGTACTATACTAGCTAGTTTGTAATGTAATTTTTTTGTTCGATCATCGCTTTACAAACAAATTACGTGACTCCAAATATTCACAACTCATAAATTTCATTCGATTGGTCTTAGTATGAATGGTTAGAATATCTGGGCTAAGGATAGTTCTGTGACGGTTGTTTATTGCGACCATCATAAAACAATTTTTTTTTAAAAAAAGATGATAATTTACTATTTAATTATGGGAACAGGTAAAAATATCCAGCCAAGCAAAATAAATAAGAAACCGTTAATCTCCCCAATCAACGGTTATCAGCTAATTATAATATTAACTACCATTATTGTTCTTCTCGTTATTATCGAGCTCTTAATACATTTTATTTCGAAAACACGGTAGAAGTATGGAAATCAATGCCACTGATTCCTGTAATATTAAAGAAAAATATATCACTAATAGGTATGTGAACAGTGTCAATTATCTCAATAATAACTAATCATTATCATTCATTCTTTTGTTTAGACTAAATAAGCATAATATTGTGAGTCTTAAGGAGCCTGGAGACAGTCAAACGGTTTCTTGAAGGACACCGTGTGAACATTTAAAAAAATAGCTCTGATTTAATTATAAAAATCGAAAAATACTTCATTGCGATATTGCCATTCCTTCTTAACAAACTAATACGCGACTGAAAGTACACAATACTTATCTCAGAAAATTACGCTATTTGGTCTTGACATTTTAATCCACATACTCCAACCATCATAGAACATCTTTTTATATGAATAAATACAAAATATTTTATAATTTAATTACACTGTTTCTATGAACAGAGGCATCCAGCTCAGAAAATATAGGTACCGAAAGCATTTGGTCAAGTGTGAACTGGTATCAGATACTTATAATTGCAACATCTATTCTTGTACTAATTGTGATGTTTAAGTTCGTACTATACATAACTTCGGATGGATTATAGCAGTATGGGAATCAAAACTACTGATTTCTGTAATATTGATTTTGTACAAGTTTTACTGATTGCTATAGCATTTGGTACATTGTTGATGGTAACTTATCTCTGCAAATATAATCAAGGAACAAGCGCACAGCAAACTGGAACTTAAATTAATGGTGTAAAGTTAAAAGTACATTGCAAATTGAGATCGCAAATTGGATAAGCTAAAGAGAAATAAAACTGAAGTTGTTTCATAATTCGAACGAGCTATTCTATGAAAATCTGTGACGATCTAAAATATTTTTGTGTGTCAGATAAAAAGTAAACATCACACCAAAACCCTGAAGCAAGAAAAAAGCTAAAGCAGTAGCAATTGACGCTAAAAAAGAAGTTTGAACCAAATATACCCAAAAACAGGCACTTATTGAAATAAATACTCTAAACAAATGACCTATATTGAAAGTTAATGACAACATTTTTCGGAATTCGATTCTGTGCCCCATTATTCTTTGCAGAATTACAAGACTGAAGCGTTTCTATATTTACTCACGATCTAAAAGAAACGATTTATAATAAATAGCCTATTTGTATAAAACATCACGGTACAATCCATAGGAACTCAGCAGTATCAGTTGAAATAGATTCCAACAGACAAAGTTAAACTTTTCCTGCAATTGATGTTATCAAAGAAGTAAAACACATCGAGGTTGTTGTTGGTTGGTTGGTTTGGTTGAGGTTCGAGGTTCTTCAGCAATTGGGTAAAAAGTGTCGTAAAATGAATTCTTATTGTATTACAGCAGTTTTAAATACCAAAACTGCTTGTGTAGTTCTTTTCATCACATGCTGCTTATGGCTGATAATATTAAGGATTATTTGGAAACATATACAGGAATTACCGCCATAACTTTGAATATAATTGTTTCAAGCAGTGGTTTTGTAATACTAAGGTTCTTGTTGAAATATTATTGATTCCTCATTGTTATTGTAATAAACACGAAATGCAACAACTATTTGTATGATTTTTTTACCAAATTATAATATATTCAATAAAATATTTACACATACCTTAAAAATTATACACAGCTATTACATTGCATTACATTTACAGGAAATTCCTATAAATAGAATATCTGATTGAGATCAGATTCCTGAGGAAACGTACCGAAAAGGCTAGCCACATTACCGCATTGGATAGCAAGGTTAATGCGTTGCCCCAGGTAGAGGCCAGCCCTTGGATCATGTGATACCTACTTAGAATAAAAACATTTTTTATTTTAACTAATACTACTATTGTAACCTAAAAGAGTTGTTCTTGTCCTCTCACATATCTGTATTGTCCCGTTTGTATCAATGTATATATAAGTTGTAACAATGAGATCGAACCTGCACCGGAGTGCAGCGGTGGATCTAATTAGGTAAAAATGATTTTTGTACATTGGCTATTCACCCTGCACTCCGGTGCAGAGTCGATCACCAACTAAGAATAAAATACAAAAAGAAATTCTTCAATACAAAGTAATACAACTTAGTAATTTAATAAAGAAATTAAAAAAAAAAAATTGTAAACCCTTGCCTAAAATAAAACAAAATTATTATTAGTAAAATGAAGTGGCAGTGGGCTGGTCATATCTACAGAAGGACTGATGCACGGTGGAGCAAGCGTGTCTTGGAGTGGAGACGCCGCAAGCATAGAGTAGAACGCCCTCCAGCTAGATGGACCGACGACCTAAAAAAGGTCGCCGGCTCTGACTGGATGCGGAAGACCGACCGAGTGTTATGGCGCGTGTTGGGAGAGGTCTATGTCCAGCAGTTGACTGCAATTATAAGGCTGAATTGATTGTTAGATACCTGATAAAAAGCCCTTTACTTGATAGGCACCGCACGCAGACGGCCAGCTAGTAACTGTCTTCCATCAAAGAGTATACTTGTGGTATAGCCAGAAACTCGCCTTGCAAGGCGTGCAAAAAGCACAACTCATGCCTCAGCTGAAAAAAAACTATATATTTGCTTGCATTCAGTTGCTTTACGCCAAAAGCGAATGTAGAAACACATTGCAAGTTCTACACACACAGCTGAATCGACACGAGCATGCATCAATCGACCTAAGCATGCGCTGGTTTTATTATTACGAGGTAAATTTATATCGATGCATACGTTCCGAGACGTACGCAGTCCTGTATAAACATTTATAGTAAGCGGATACCATAGCCTATAAAGGCGAGCATCTCTAGGAGTAACACGAAAACTATAAATACCGTTTGAAAATCTATTTACTTCTTATAATAGGTATTGTTTTAGTTACCTTTTAAGATTTTCTGAGGCATATTACATTTTTTTTCGTTGTACGAAAGAAATTCTCAACACGAAGTTACCCGCTTGGAATGCACTGCGCCACTACCGCTGCTGCGCCGTTCACCGCTGCCACCGTGACCGAAGCCTGAGTGAAATGAACTTCAAATTCTGATACAATGTATTATTTTTTATTATTTTTTGGCCTTATTAGCCTTTCATGATATATAATATCATGAAAGGCTTCTTTGCTACGTCAACAGTCCCACACATACACTTGAACTTCTAGGGTATGTGTGTTCTCACGATGTTTTCCTTCACCGTTAGCAGATGGTAAGTCACTTAATTAATTAATTAAATTTATTTATTTATTGCATACATAAAATATGGTATTCATTTTTCCCCACAAAACCATTTAGTGGAGTCTCCGTACAAGTAATCTTATATATAAAACTTAATAATATTACCTATACTAAATACAAATTACAAATTGAGATCACACTTTTTAATTTAAAGTACTTAAATAATACTTTCTGAGTTTTCTGCTAAATATATTTTTATTTGTTTCTTTTCGAATGTCTTCAGGCAGAGTGTTAAGCAAATATGGTAGGCGTTTATTTAGTGTTCTATCTCCATAATAATTATTAATTCTTGGCACCACATATCTGCCGGAAGACATCGAGCGGGTGTTGTAGGTATTGGTGATACCATCTAGCTCATTCTCCTGATTGCCATGGTTGTTTGTTAGAATAAGATATTTGTGTTTGAGTCTTGCCGGTAAGATTTTGCATATTTTAAACAGTTTGGTGTAGTTGTCCTTGTTTTGTTCTTTGACTTTTTTAGTGACGAGCAGTTTTAAAAATCGGATTTGTATTGATTCTAGTTTGTCTATGTATGTTTTAAAAGTGAGTCCGTAGCAATCAAGACAATAACTGATAATAGATTCAACCAGTGCCATATATAAACATCTTAAAGTACTAATAGGAACTTTATATCTTAAATGGTGAAATTTACTCAATAATATTCTAAGTTTATCACAAATATAGTTTATATGCTGTAGCCATGAAAAATTTTCATCTATTTTCACGCCAAGGTATGTTACACAGTTTACTTTTTCTACAGGTTTACAGTTACAATTTAATAAGTTATTATGAAAGCATGTAAATTCATGGGTGTATAGAAGTGTAGGAGGGACAGTTTGCAAATAGGGAGAATTGACTACAAGGAGTTTAGTTTTGTCAGTGTTCAGTACAATACCGTTGTCGTGTGACCATTTGACGACCGCATCTATGTCTTGTTGTACTAATCGACAAGTATTAGTCATGTCAGTGCCAGCAATCAACAAACATAGGTCGTCCGCGTACATGTGCGCTGAGCAGTGCCGCAAGGTATTGCACAGGCTGTTTACGTGCATGAGGTAGCTTACAGGTCCGCATCCGGAGCCCTGCGGAACTCCGCAACGCACATCAACCTTGTCACTGAGAGTGTTACTCACCTTTACACGATAGGACCGCGAAGAGAGATAATCACGAAACCATTTGTTTAGTGGCTCTCCCACTCCGCACTCCTCCATTGCATTCAGTAAAGTGTCCGTTTCTAAAGTATCAAACGCTTTTTTATAATCAAAGAATATTAGTATTACGAATTTCCTATCTCCCAAATAATGATTTATTTCGTTTGTAAATTTTGACAACAATGTGTTAGTACTTTTCCCTCTCAAGAAACCATGTTGATTATCATTTAGTATTTTATGTCGTTGAAGGTAATTATTTAGTTGATTTACAATGCATTTTTCTATTATTTTATCAATACTTGACAATATTGCTATTGGTCTGTAGTTTGTACAATTTTTGCGATCTCCTTTTTTATAGATTGGACGGACTATTGCTTCTTTTAGCTGATAAGGAAATGTGTATTTTTTTACAGACAAGTTTACAAGGTGAGCTAATACTGGACTAATTTTATCAATTATCAATTTTAAGTCTGACATGCGTATAAGATCGCAGCCAGGGGATTTGTTGCTGTCCATATTTTTTTATATATTTTTTATTTCTGCGCTTGTGACCGGCTGCCATCGCATTTGCATGTCAGCTAATTTAACATATGAATCTCTATTTACAAATTTACAATCACATACATGTTTTATGTTGATAATTTCTTGTGAGAAGCTATTCGCAAAATTGTCACATATATTTTTTATACTATGTTGCCCCTCCATATTTGAACATATGACGCCATCTACAGACTGTTTATTATTTCCTAGCATATTATTGACTTTTTCCCATAATTTCTTGATATTTTTATTACATTGTAATATACTTTCCTTATCATATATATTTCTACATTTATTAATTGCTTTCTGACATTTATTTCTGTACTTAGTATAATTAAGGCGCTTTAACATATTCTTTGGGTCGTTACTCCATATCTCAAATAATCTATCTCTTTGGTGCATCATATTCTTTAAATTATTATTTATCCATATCTTATTTCTATTACTATTATTAACAACTTTTCTAGTCACATAACATTCACTATAAATATTATTGAATCGCTGATATAAAGTATTGTATAGTTTGATAGGACATTCCATCGAGGTCATGTCGTCGAAATCAATATTTGATATTTTATTTCTAATTTTATTATTATCTAAAACGCGCTTAAAGTTTGTGGCCGATTTATGCAGGTGCGACGCACCTGCACATTGCGAGCTCGATTCGCGGAACTCGGACGTCCGCGTGGTACGTTTCCATTGTACCGTAGCCGATATTAAATAGTGATCGGATATTTTCTGTTTAATTACCGCTGAATCTATATACACCTCACTTGCTCTTACATAAATATGATCTATACAAGACTTTACTATTTCCCCCCTCAGTATTTCTTTTCTAGTTACATCCTTAATACATTGTATGAAACCGTGTTCAGCCATTAGATTTTTGTAGGAAATAACTTGTTTATCCTGACTATTTAACAAGTTAATATTTAAGTCTCCGCATATTACTGCATTCGATTTTCGAGGTAACCTTTCTAGTACATTATTTAATTCTGATAAAAACTGTTTTGTTTTGTCTTGATTGTTAATTTTTGGTGGTTTATAAATTGCTAATAAATAAATTATGTTATTATTAAAATTTAGTGTAACGGAAACGTACTCTCCCGATTGTGTTCCTGTTATTATCGTTTCACTCACACAGGCGCGAAGCTCAGCGCGCGTATACACCATAACACCGCCGCCAGTGCGACCCGATCGTGTATACGTGTTCAGATTATACCCACTTATTTGAAATAACGATACTAATGAGTAATTAATATTAGGTTCTGTCAATATTATCACATCTAAAAGTTGTAAGTTATGGTTTATTGCAACTAATAATTCGTTGAAATGTTTTTTTATTGATCGTATGTTGATGTGTAATATGCATAAAGATTGTTTAAATAATAATATACGAGTATTAAACCAATTATGAAAGTTATCTACACATCTAAAGTTTACAAGATTTTCAGATATTACATCAATACTATTGAAATCCGCGAATTTTATTGGTATATGATAAACAAGTATGCGTTACCTTCATATAAGATAAGTAATAATAATATGAAAAGTTTACCTATTTTGATCTTAATAGTTCATTAACCTCGCTTTCGTTTTTTATCCATATTGCTTGTTCACCTTCCTTTCTTTTAACCAACACTTTGCCATTTGTTACCCACACAAAATCATATATTCCACGTAATTGCTTCTTGGCATTCCAAATCAAACTTCTGGTGGTCTTCGGTAGGTCTTCATTAATATATATTTTGTTGGTCAAAGATCCCCCAGTGAGAACATTACTATTTATGTCCAAAAGTGCACGTCGTTTGGATAACCAATTATTCCGTGCTTCGATGCCTGTTGTTTTGAAGCCCACAATGATGGCTGGCGCTTTGGCACTCTTCTGCTGTGGCGGTCTGCTACGTCTTGCCCATTCAATCTCGCTGCTGTCGACTCCTAGTTTATCTCCCAACGTATTTACTAACTCCTTGACGTTTTCATCCGGCAATTGCTCAACACCAATAATTTCTATGTTATTTTTAAGGGTGGAATGTTCTATATCGTGAATTTTTTGTTCGAGGGCGAGATTACATTTCTCTAAGTAAACGCACTTATTTGTTAAGTTTACCGACGTCTTCTCGAGCTTATTTATTTTATCTTTGGCTTGTTCTTGTTCGGATAATAAAAGATCATACTTATCAGACAGTACGCTTAAACTTTGTTGTATTGTGTCCAAATGTTTCCTGATGCCGGTTATGGCACTGACCTTTTTTTGAATATCTTTCAAAATTTTTTGAAGGTCTTGCGCCTCCTGATCCTGTTCCTCATCGTCTGATCCTTCGTCTTCGCAATTGTTACAAAAAATCCTATCTTTCCCTGCCTTCATATCTGCTGCAAGTCCTCTCACACAACTCCTATGAAAAGTTCCCTGACATGTTCCTTGACATATGAAGTGTGATCCCTTTTTAGATAATATCTTTTTACACTTTTGACACTCCATAGCAACTCAATTTAGGCGTTAAAATATTAATCAATATTTAGCGTTACTGCACGTGCACAACGATCGGCGCTGCGCGCGCATATACACATGCATAGCAATGTGTAAAGTGATGCAACCATAGAGCCTTACGTTTTACTTTCTGTTCATTATTTAGTGTGTAAACATTCATTACAACTCGTTAATCTAACGGTGTAGTGCTCTGCTGCATCACTTTACACGCTACCCAAATTATAAATTACTAAATATTGTAACTATCAATTTTCTTAAAAAGAGTAGCATGAGTTTCTTGCCAGTTCTTCTCATAGCTCCACCCCGTCAGCGAACTGGTCGTAGGCAAATTTGCTGACACTACTTTTTGGATAACCTGTTACATTCTTAACTTGTGACTTTCATAAGTGTTACCTTTCAATCTAGATGAATAAAGGAGATTTCATATAATTCATTTCATTTCATAATATTATAAATTCTACATTGGTACTGCTGGTACTAACTCGTCACTTATCCTTTCAGTTAACATCACTTGTAGCGTATTTTTAATCAAGTCTCCAATAAAATATATCAACTAAAAAAACTATCGATTTGTTTTAATAAAAATCGTAGGTATTGTTTACACAAAGAATTTCAATTCGACACCCAATTTAAAGACAACAAGATCTTTGAACTTCGCATAAATTTGCTTTTGTAGAACAAGTTTACCATACAAAGAACAATTTGATTTGTAACGATATTTCAAATAAATTAATTTGTCGAGGCTGTCATTCAGAGAATACCGAAATTGGATCTTTAATTATACACCTAATGTGCTTGTACTAAAACCGTAAATACGTGTGCAACGCGACGTCGCAACGCAGAAAACTGCGTAGTGCAAGCTCGTAAATTTTAACCTTTTGACCGCCACGTCAAATCGGTATCGCCGTGCCTTGAGTGCCAAGCTTTTAAAATACAGTAAAGTTTTGACGTGCCATGCCGTCATTGACGTGGTGAGCACATTTTCATTTTACGTTTATAGACGTCTCTGGCGTTCAAAGGGTTAACAATGCCACGTCGCAACGCAAAAAACTGCGCCGGGCGAGCAGTTTTGTGTTCTAACAAATAATGGTATAGGGTTTTTTATCTTATAATTCCAATATATTATGTTCGGCTAATGTCATTAGTACTATAGAATAAGACTTGGTTTTAGCTTGCGAAATGTGTATATGATGCATCTCTTGCAACATAAACATAGTAACATGCCTTTTTCCTCGAAGGGGTAGGCAGAGATGTATTACACTCACATTCTGCCACTTATGTTTGGTGCCATGAAATGGGGGGCGAGCCTATTGTCATCAACCGGGAACTTTACAATTTGTTTTCCAAGCTTTGGGACAATCTCAATACTAGAATTTCTTAATAGAAAAACCTAATACCATTTACACCTAACCGGGGAATTGAACCCGAGACCTCTTACAAGGCAGTCGTATACACTTCCCACTGCGCCACCGAGGCAGTTTAGTCTCTGCCTACACCATTAAGAAAACGGCATGAAACTATATGCTTTGTAACGCTGTCGTCGCAGCGTTTTGCCCGTTAATTAAATCGCAACACTAAGTTTAAAAAACTCTGACATGGCGTTTAAAAATTCTTCAATTTCGTTACGTACCCAGCGTCCATTTAAATATTCATCGCAGTTTCCTGGAAAAACAATGGCAAAATGTCTGTCGGTAAGTGCATTTTCTAATTAATATTAAAATCCAATTCCGTTCAGTGCCTGATGCAGTTCCTTTTATGTGAATGAGGCCTTTCGTTTTGAGGTTTATTTACATTGAAATCTCTTTGGTCTCGTTCAAAAGAGCGGTTTTTATCATCATCATTTCAACTCACAAACGTCCCACTGCTGGGCACGGGTCTCCTCTAAAGAATGTAAAGAGACTTTAGCCTACTATACCACGCTGGCCAGACGGATTGACATAGAGTTTGTTTCGAATTTCCTTTTCTCGCAGTACTCTTGTCTGCATAAGGTTACTCCCTTAGTCGCCTTTTACGACACCCATGGGTTGAGATTGGGTAGTGACATTATGTATTCTTAATCCCGTCACTACACTGATAGTTCTGCTCTACTTCGCTGAATGTATAAAAAAACATTGTTTGTTTGTTGTTTATGTGTTTTGACAGTTTACGTCCGCCATATTGCTTTTTTGTTGACGTCACATAGCCTATGACACATTTTAAAATCATCCAAGCCATTTAGGCTACAGAAGGTCACATTGGAACACACATGCCCACATACATACATACTCACATACAAAATATACATACATACGCGCGAAAAACATTACCCTCCCTTTTGGCAGTCGGGTAAAAACAAGCAAAAGATCTGGCGCTCATTTTTCTTTTTCCAAACAAAAACGCAACCATCATTATGCATGTCCTCAAAACGATTGTTACCCAGTGATCAGGCAAATGGATCGCTTGCCTGATTACTGCGGTAAGAATGAAAAATGCATGCAACTGGAACAAGGCAAGGTACAATACGGAGCACATACTGGGATGTGAATATAAAAGAAAATCTATAAGCGCACATTCTATTTGTGAACTGAACTAAAAAGCCATTGAAGTAAAAAAAGTTCCAATGGAAGTTTTGTACTGATATCATTTCAACCCATAAACGTCACACTACGGGGCACGAGTCTCCTCCAAAGAATGGAGGGAATTTAGCCTACTATACCACGCTGGCCAGATGGATTGGTATAGGGTTTGTTTCGAATTTTCCTTTTCTTACAATGCTCTTGTCTGGATAAGGTACTTACTCAGTCGCCTTTTATGACACCCACGGGTTGAGATGGGGTAGTGACATTATGTATTCTTAATCCGTCACTACACAGATATTTTACATTTCATATCGATTATTATTATTATGTACATAAATCATAATATAATATTTCCATGCCAAAACTGGTGAAATATAAGGATTTGACTTATAATGGAACAGCAATTTTGTAGGTACCATTTTTCTCATAAATAAATTAATAATCCTATTCTTTTTTTTATAACAATAAACAATAATTATGTAAGACAGTCCTAGATAAGCATTGTCCTAATTCAAAAATACATGAAATACGGTAATTGTTTCCTAAATTAAAAAGAAAAATAGTCCTTAGATACAAAAAAATACTAAGTAAAATTCTAGCTTATTCTCTCATTTCATTGTTGTAAATAATAATAAACCTAATTGCACCAACAATAGGAGCTGATTCTAATTGCGGTGCATTGTCGACGTACGCTGGTCGCCTTCCAATATGTGCCGATTCGATTTACCAATTATTTACATACATTAATATGCAAAATGTTACTTCGGTGCCCTCTGTACTGTTACAGAGACGGACTTGGAAATTAGCCTGCCAGTAATTTAATTTACGTATTAATTCGAGTCAAAGTCTAACTCGTTTTCATTTTTCATCGGGATGATAATGATGTTATGTACGCCACATAAAACCAAGAAGGCCTATTTGATGATAAGGTTGAGCTTTTAGATGAATCAGTAAGAAAGTTTTTTACTTTTTCATTAGCCAAATAATAAAAAAAATCGATTGAAAAATCATTCCAAAGGATAATTATATAGGTAAATTTAATATACATTATCAATGTAAAGCTGGAGTCAAATTGTTACTGGTTTTCAGCCATAATGATGCCGTAAGAGGTGCAAAAGAAGACAAACTAGATAAACCCTGCTCCATAAGGTATTTATTTCTGATTTTTTGTTAATTTGTGTAAACTGATCTCGTTTCAAATCCGTTTCTGTGTTAATGTATACATTTTTAGTTCGAGTGTCAGCACTTTTTATGCTAGCAGGTCGATTCTTGCTTGCTTTGTTATCTATTGTATATTGGCACACAATAATATCGTATCTGCATTTAAATAGGTAGCCAAAATATTGACAATACAATGTCCAGCTAAGGTTACGCTGACTCGGCAAGTTGTGGATTTAAATAAGGTCCGATTTTATAAATTTTGTATGTACATTATATCAACAAATTTTAATAATGTCGCATGAAGAATTAAACCAATAAGAAAGTACTTTGATTTTTATGCATAGCTAAATCTAAAGTTAAAATTTTATGGATGCTTATTTTTTTTTCTTAGCCTACTCTTTCTAAGGGACCTAATTTTAAGCAAACAAGAGCACTGCGTTAAAAGGAAACACTAAGTAATACCCATTAAAGTAAATAAATTGCTACAAAAGATTACACAAAACATGTCTAAATGCGAGGTTCCCTATAATTAATAAAACAAGACATGTCAGTCTTAAATACGCATTCATAATTAATGGGAATATTCATAAAACACTTGACAAATGTTTTGTTTGCGGTGAGAAAGGATGTCAGGTAAAACCTTAAATAATTATAACTCTCATTCGTAGCTCAGTTTGAGAACATATTATAACTGACATCAGTATGGATCGTTTTAAAATACGTTAGCTTTTTTAACCCTCGACGCAAAAGAGTGTTTTTCAATCAAGTTAAATAAATCATCCTAATAGTGGGCATTCACGTAAGGTTATGCATGACGGTTTTGACCTAACAGGCACAACTGTCATGCAAACCCTAGCGTGTATGGCGTAAAACTGTTTAATTATGTTTGCATGAACATGCATTATTGAGCAGTATTACGTCATACGCCGTACCTATAATAGTTGAAAAGAGTTATTTGTTAAATAAACACTACTGCACAATTTTAAATTTGACCTGTCTGTGTTTGTCTATTGCATCGCGTAACTCTTAAACGAATAGACCGATTTTGATGCAGTAATTTTCTTACGTCCAGCAATGGACTGAAATAGGCTGCAATGATGATAATGATGAAACATATCTGAGTAAATGTGGGTATCATGCACCTCTGCCTATCCCTTCGGAAAACAAAGTATGAGGCTATGTATGAGAATGTGTGTTTCAAATTATAACTTGTTGACTCGCAGGCAAAACCACCGGAAACAGTTAGTATAGAATAGTAATAGTACTAGAAGCAATAGTAACTATTCTATACTAGCTGTTCCTTGTCATTGTAGTGACGGATTAAGAATACATAATGTCACTACCCCATCTCAACCCGTAGGTGCGTATAAGGCGACTAAGGGAGTAACCTTATGCAGACAAAAGCACTGCAAGAAAAGGAAAATTCGAAACAAACCCTATACCAGCCCGCCTGGCCAGCGTGGTATAGTAGGCTAAATTCCCTCCACATTCAAGGAGGAGACCCATGCCCAGCGGTGGGCTAAACAGATTAGACTATGTAAAATAGCCTTAAAGAAATAAATTAAATGTCATCTGATTATACAGAACCTCTCATATAAGTAGACTCCATGTCTTGAATACTGAATGTAATCAAAGCGTATCTCATTTCTTGTAAGTTTGGGATTGTAATTTACTACTACCCACTGTCTCTCCTAATAAAGTTAATTTATTTTTAAATTAATTACGGTGTTACTAAGGTGAATACTTTGTAAGCTGTTTTGGGTGGATATAGTTTGGATGGAAGAGACAGAACTGTTTTTAGTTTAGTGTCAAGATTTATTTTAGTCTTAGTCATAATCTTTACTACAAATAGATCAAATACATGATACTTATGAACGTCATAAAAAGCCAAAAACTGGTGTCAGCAAATTTCCAAAGTCCAGTTTACTGACAAGATTGAGCTCTGAGAAGAACTTGGCAAGAAACTCAGGACACTCTTTTTAATCATCATTGATAATTTACAATTTCAATTGGTTACAGTTTGAAATACCGCAGAATGGTTATTTAAAATCTTATAAGCTGATTGTGTCCGGTAAAATAGAAGAAGATAGAGCTTGAGAACACTTTCTGATGCCTTCATCACTGCAACCCAGAAACGTCCCACTACTGGGCATAAAACTGGTTCAATTATAAGTAATATTGACTTTAGGAAAACTTATTGACACTTTTTTGTCTTTGTATGACGTTCAGTATCATATGTGATCTAAATTATTAAAAAGAGTATTTGAATTTAACATCATCATCAAACCTCATAAACGTCTGACAGCTGGGCACAGGTCTCTTCCAAAGATTTTGAAGTGAATGTGGCCTACTATACCACTCTGGCCAGACGGGTTGGTTTAGGGTTTTGTTTCGAATTTTTCTTTTCTCGCAGGCAGTGCTCTGTCTTCCTAAAATTAGGTCCATTATTCGCCTTTTACGACACCCACAGGTTGAAATGAGGTAATGATTAAAAAGAGTGGCCTGAGTTTCTTGCCAAGTCTTCTCAGAGCTCAACCTTGTCAGTGAACTGGCCTTAGGCAAATTTTCACACATTTTTTGCCTTTGTATATCATAAGTATCATGTAGTTGATCCAAATTAAATAAAGATTATGACTATGATATTATGTAATCTAAATTCTCCACTTCATTGATATTTAGGTACATAATTATCATCATCATCATCATATCAGCTCAATTGCGTTCACTGTTAAACATAGGCCTCACCTAATTTCCGCCACAGCGAGCGATTTTGTCCCGCACACATCCAACATATTATAATTATAATAAATTAACTAAAAAACAGCTTACCTCATCTAGTGAACCGAAACAGTGTTCTTTCTAAACTCTTGTATATTCTTGAGCACGTAACGGAGTCAGTGGCAAATTTAATTAAATCCCTCAGCGAACTGAAGATGGATGGTGTTAGGAGCGTTTCACGTACTACGATATATCTCATTTTTACTAGTCACCTCTTACCATAGCACTAGCTTGAAACACCTTATTAAAATAATCTTTTGTTTATTAATTAAACTAAAAGTTACATTAGCTAGGTATATATTAAATTCTGTTTATTTTCATTTATTGCAACTTATCTGATTTTATTTCTGCACTAGAAGACGCGCGTGGCTTAACTCCCGATGTTCTTTATTTGGCCACTGCTCAGCTCCTTTTGGCCGTAACGTGATGTTATATAGCCTATAACTTTCCTCGATAAATGGGCCATCTAATCAATCCAAGACTAAAATAATTTTTCAAATCGGATCAGTAGTTCCTGAGATAGCGTTCCACCAAACAAACAAACTCTTCAACTTTATATTTTTGTATAATGACCGTTGATTAATTAATAATGCCGCTATTGTATAATAATTACTTTTTGATAAATACATGAATCAGGATCGGTTGTAAGATTGAATGATCGAATTTCTTATTGATAGTTTTATAATATACCTAAATGAACTGAGGAACTCGAATTGAAATGAAAAGTTATAATAATAAAAATATTTTACCACATTCACACAGCGCCATCTAGTCCCAAATTAAACAATTATATTTGCTTGAGTTATATAACTAATATATTAATAATATTAAATTATAAAAATAGATGTTGTGACACGAATAGAGAAAGGAATATTAAGCTGGTTTGGACATGTAGAGAGAATGAATGAAGGAAGTGTGACAAAACAAATATATAAGGCGAATGTCAAAGGAAACGTTGGAAGGGGAAGACCTAGAAGAACGTACCATGACCAAATAGGTGACGTTCTAAAGAAGGGACAGATCAGGAGTATCCTCAACCGGCGAGAATGCATGAAAAGACTGATGAATGTTGAAGAAGCCAAAGATGTATGTCAGAATCGTAGCAAGTGGAAGGATATTCTCTGCCTACCCCTCTGTTGGGAAAGAGGCGTGATCTATATGTATGTATTAATATAATGTTCGGGATGTTCAGAATGCCGTTGCTGCTTTAGTCGGATTTCAATTATAAATGGACATACTGCCGTACTCAGAGACGTCATTTAGCAGTTATCTGTCATTAACACAATTTTTTCATTGAATAATCGTCTTTAGGCGTATAGACTTAAGTATTACACGTTTTTACTAAATTAACTTTAAAGTTAAGTGACGTCTCTTAGAACGGCAAATAGAGTTTTATAACTATTCTGAATCTTTATTAAAGAAAACAGAACGAATGAAAAATAAAAGCTAAAATTCAAACCATTCGGTATGGTATCAATTTGGTCAGCGCTTCAGAGCCATATTTAATTCTGTTCCTGCTTTAGAATTCCGTACGACGCGACGTTGAAAAACTGCAACAGAAATAGAGCAGTGATATTCTGTCTTTTAACTTTTCATTGATAGCACAGAATCGCTTTGGTTTTTATTTTTGTTCGCTTTATTTTGATCTGCGATCATTATTTTCCGTTTCATAGGTATTTCTACAGTATTATTTTGGTCTATTTTCTGTAGAAATGGAATAGGTATATCGAGAATTTACTGCGAAAATCAGCTAAGAGCAATCAAGTTAGTTTTTAAATAATGAATTAAATGTTTCAAAACTTCATACCTAATAAAATTGCAATAATTTTAGTAGGCTTCTGATAGTTTTAACAATTTAAGAAAAAGTATAAAGTGAAGACTACACGACATCATCATCATCATTACAATCGATAAACGTTCCACTGTCTCTTCGTGCCCAGGAGTCTCTTCCAAACATTTTTGAGGGAATTTAGCCTCGCTGGTTAGACTAGGTTGGTGTAGGGTTTTGTATCGAATTTTCCTTTTTTTTGCAGTGTTCTTGTCTACTTAAGGTTGCTTCCTTAGTCGCCTTGTACGACACCCATGGGTTGAAATAGGGTAGTGACATTATGTATTCTCAATCAGAGACAGTCAATATATTAATAATAAATTGCATTTTTTTTTTCAATATTATATCGGAGCTAACGTAGCTGGCGAATGTGGGTGTGACAACCTATCCCTATGTGTAAAAGCGTGATACTATAATGTTCTTTTTAATAGACCAAACAGTGAAAGAGACTTTATAAAATTGCAATGCAAATTAAACCATTGACGAAGTGTATAGTTTCAAATTAGAATGATACACAACCAAAACAAAGTTGTGACCATTGGTCCTTTGAACTCAAATACGAGTTTAACAAACGCGACACTTAGAAAATGAAACTCAAATAAATGTTGGAGTACCCTCATTTACACGTTGGATATAATGTTTGGGATTTTGGCCAACATTTCTCCTTTTTTTGTTAGAGAAAAATGCGTCATGGAAATAATCTTCTTTAGCTTGATTAATATTTTTTCATATCACTACCCCATCTTACCCCGTGGGTGTTGTAAAAGGCGACTAAGGGATTTTATGCTGCCAATATATATAAGCACTCAAAGAAAAGGAAAATTGGAAACAAACCCTATACCAGCCCATCTGGCCAGCGTGGTAGTTTAAAAATTTTTTAGCTACGTTTTAAGATTTATTAGCTAGTTTAAATATTTTTTTTTAATAAAATCAAACCATTCATTTGTTTAGAAAGAGTCTAGAATCTAAAAACAATCTTATAAACAATAGCTATTTTATATAATTATAACTTATATAAAATAGTTCCTAATATTTTTTCAAAAACTCTTTTATTTAATTATCATTGAGTAAAACCTACAAAATAGTTCTTCATTCTAGACGCACGTATGTAAAACTTTCGGACTATTTGCACCAGCTATCCCATAGAGCAAATTAACAATTGTAAATAGAAATTAATTACAAATAGTGGTTATAACCGGCTACCCTTTCAGTCCTGTGGGACCTATGTTTGTTTAATCCGCTGTCATGTCTGTTGTTAAAGTTTTACATTAAAAGGTAAAGTGTTTTATTGATTAACTGCCTTTTGAAATTGTTTGTTTTGTTTGAATTTATATCTAAAGGGATTACTTTGTTATATATACACTATTTAACAGATTATTATTACAATCCGTGTAGTGGCGGATTAAGAATACGTAATGTCACTACCCCATCTTAACCCGTGGGTGTCGTAAAAGGCGAATAAGGGTGTTAACCTTATGTGGACAAGAGCACTGCGAGGAAATGAAAATTCGAAACAAACCTATACCCGTATGGCCAACGTGGTTTAGTAGGCTAAATTCCCTCCACAATCTTTGGAGGAGATCCGTGCCCAGCAGTGGGACGTTTATGGGTTGAAATGATGATGATGAAACTATTAAGTATTATTACTCCGACTTTATGCAGAAAACCTTTGGTATTGTGTTATACTACTGTGTCTTACATAAGAGGTTCTGAAATCGATACCCAGTATTGCGTTTTTCAATAAGTAAATTTTCATTATAAGCCCGGGTTATCCATACATATTATAAAAGGCTTTGTCCTGACTGACTGACAGACAACGCACAGCCTAAACCGCTGGTCGTAGCGACTTAGGAGGAAGAAGGGAAATTTAGAGGGTGTGTTTGTCTTAATGTCTATAGGTGTACTAAGAAAGGGTTTTTAAAAATTCAACCCCTAAGGGGGTGAAAAGGGATAAAAACGATTATATGAAACTTCTCTGTTTCTTAACTTATAGATTTGAAAATTTGTTTTGGGGTACTACTATCAAAATAAAAAATACCCTCATCCATATTTTTGACAACGGTGGCTTTGGAAGGGTGAAATTGGGGATGAAACGTTGTATGAAAAGATCTTTGTTTTGAAGGATAGGAACTTAAAATGTTGTTTTTAATACTTTTGATAAGGATGGGTTCAGGGGATGAAATATTAAATAGACAGTTCTTTGTTTTTTTATATAAATGCTAAACAAGTAATGGAAAAATTCAAACCCACGACGGGACTTGAACCCGCGACCCTGCCATTCCGTGTGCAGTGCTCTTCCATCTGAGCTACGCGGGTGGACGTCCCTGAGATCGAATTTATCCATTACCTGTTAACATGAGCATGAGCATGGCTGCTGATTACGAAAATGTTATCTATATTGACGTAAAATGAAATTCAACTGCTGCCTGTAGTGGGGTGTTGTGCAATTCATGAATTGCACTTAAAACAAAGATCTATGTAATATCGAAATCTACGCGGACGAAGTCGCGGGCAAAAGCTAGTAGAATATATTATTACAGAAATGTACCCGGTTAATATAAAAATACTTGCCTCCTGTTACATGAGAGCTGGTGAAATGTGAGTTGAATACACCCCTGCCTACCCCTTCGGGAAATAAAAGTGTAACGCTATATCCACATTTGTTATTGTATTCAGAAATAAATCTACATATTTCTTCCCTCTAAGATTCAAATCCTTCAATCACAAATAGTAGCAAGACTTTGAAGTAATTGGCTTAAAATTGCTTTATCCTTGTATGTCTGAGCTCAACACAAAATATGTTTGTGTTGTATCTGAGTACAGTCTAACGAGGCCTTCCTTTAGAAACCCTAGGCACTGTTTGTATAACAAAAGCCTCTGTGACGTGGTGTGAAAGCGTTACAAACAAGGATTAAATTGAACGTTTGTCTATTGAATGCAACATTATTGATTGAACGAATATAGTTCTTGATGGCGCTCTGTTCGGCCGTCTCATTGTCTTTGTGGATCTCTATAAAATTAGGCACACAGATGGGGTGAATCGCAGAGGTCTCATTTTGAATTCCTGATTAGGACCACGGTTTGGTCTTGAGGTGAAACAGCCAGTTCAAAAAAGGCCGTTCCGCGATTGACACCGTAGTCCCAAAGTTTCGTGGTCACAAAGAGGAAAGACCCAGAATATAGTAGTTGACTGGCCTGTTGGTCTAGTGGTTAGTGACCCTGATTGCTAAGCTGGAGGTCGTGGGTTCGATCCCCACCCAGGACAAATCTTTATGTGATGAGCATAAAGGTTTGTTCTGTGTCTGGGTGTAATTTATCTATAATATGTATGTATTTACAAAAAAAAATGTATTTAAGTAGTATATCAGTTGTTTAGTACTCATAACACAGATTGACTGTCACCGTGGCGCAGTGGTTAAGGTGGTCGCCTCGCCACTACATCGCCATGCTGGGTGACGTGGGTTCGATTCCCACACGAGACAAATATTTGTGTGATTCATAGATATTTGTTTCTAGTCTGGGTGTACTTTGTGTCCGTTAGTTTCATGTTTGTAAAGCTCCCCGCGACTCAGGGCTCATTCCCTAGTGCGGGCGTTGTCTTTTTAAAAAATACAAAAAAAATACAAATACAAATATAATTGCTTAATTTGGGACTAGATGGCGCTGTGTGAATGTGGTAGAATATTATTATATTATAGTTTGGAATAAAACCTAAGAATCAATTATGGACAAAAAAAATAACTTTTGAAGGCATTCAACTTTATAATAGTCTACCCTCACATATAAAATAAATCCGTGTAGTACCTATTACCTACCTATTAAGAATATATAATATCACTACCCCATCTCAACTCGTGGGTGTCGAAAAAGACTAGGGAGTAAGTAACCTTACCACAAACAAGAAACAAATCCTATACCAACCCGTCTGGCCAGCGTGGTATAGTAGGATAAATTCCCTCCACAATCTTTGGAGGAAACCCGTGCCCAACAGTGTGATGTTTGCAGGTTGAAAAGATGATGGAAAAAAAAGTCTCACATATAAAAAAATGTTAGCACTGTTAACTTATTTAATTCCACATTATCTCAGTACATTATAAGCAACTGCACGTTTCTCACTTAAAATAATGTACTGTCATACATAATTAAACTTACTAGACGACCTTTGTATGAATTTCTATTATTTATAAGTTAAATTAAGTTCTCGTGTAAGCTACGATTCAGACCAACCGGCTCGCATCGGCCCGCGCCGGGCGGCATTTTACAATGCGTTAAAGAACATTGAAATGTATCAACAGTAATTACAGTTCATATTTGCATGCAACTTACGCATACTTACCTCCGTCGGCATCCCGCGACGCGTCGCGACGGCCGACCGGCTCCGACCGTAAGTTGCATGCAAATATGAACTGTAATTACTGTTGATACATTCCAATGTTCTTTAACGCATTGTAAAATGCCGCCCGGCGCGGGCCGATGCGAGCCGGTTGGTCTGAATCGTAGCTTAGTGGCTTCTAAAGTCTTTTTGAGAAAACACAGGCTACTTACTCGATTTGTATACCACGCGGGTGGAACCACGGGATGAAGCTAGTATGAAATTTAATAAATAAAATAAACAATGAAAATAAAATACTTGAATTTAATTAGAATGCAGGTACAGTGAGCACAACAACAGTTTTAATGAATACAGCAGTAATTAGTCGTAGTTTGAACACTTTCCGGGCAGACTGTACCAAAGAGGAAATATTTAAATGATCTCTGTTATTATTACAAACGTTCGTTTATTTTATTTTTCCCTAGATGTGCCCGCGACTTCGTTCGCCTGCGATTTCATAGTTTTGTTATATTTTTTCACGGTACTCTGTTTTTTTTTTCAAAATCAAAACAGCCTAAAATATACCCTATGACATTAGCTATTCGTCGATTAGTAGTGTCATACAATCGCACTTACTTCGTTATAGCTTTTGTATGGTTTTCATGGATTCCATGAATGGACTGGTCAGTGAACTGGCCGTAGGTAAAAATACTGACATCTTTTTTTGGCTTTGTATGACGTTCATAAGTATCATGTATGTGATCCAAATGAATAAAAAGATTTGACTTTGACTTTGACTTTGGATAGTTTTGCCTTAAGTAACTAACCTGAGGCAATTCTGTATCGTGTGTGTGGAATGTGACCTTATGCTGAATTTCGGCGTTCGACTTAGTCGGTTCTGATGTTACTGTCAAATGTTTGAAAGTGACAACGACCTTATCAAAATTTTCTTACACTTGACATTTAAAGTAAGTCTTCACAGGGTAAGTTCATGTCAGTCGGTTGGAGCAACTGAAACAATTTGCTGGCGTGCGACCTTATTCAGCCAACCAGAGTAAACTCAAACCATTTTGCCATTTATTCGCACAAATCCAATCAGACCAGTTATACAGTTTGGAATGATCCGATCGGCCTATGACACTATGACTTGGGGAACAAATCACAATACACTTATGAAAAGGAAAAGCCTTAATTAAACCATTATACTAACCATTTTCATAAACCTGAAAATGTAATGAATAATTTTATTTCATATAATTTTTCCAACTAAGTACTACTTTCTAAAAATTGTTCACAAAATTTAAATAACCTACTGTAACTGAGAAAAACTATACAACGCAACGTAAAACGATGTCTTGAACAGAATGTGTGGGTATTCTCTAAGCTCTAGAAGTTTATTTGGATTATAAATATGCTTACACAACTCGGTCGTTCTCAGCGCTTTCCTTGCGAATGCAGTCGTTAAATACGATAGTTGCTACGTTCGCAGTCTTATACTATTAAGAGTTATTAGAAATCAATAGTAAAGATATTCTATTTCAAGTATTTATTTGTCCCCAAAAATTAATAGCTTGTCAGCTATACTCGACAACATGTGCACCGATGACGGCTATAGCCGACAAAACACAGGTCAAATATCAAAAGAACAGAGAGAGTTTAGGTCAATATCTACACGCGCTGGACTAATGCGGCTTGGTGGATTAAACGTACCTTTAGAATTCATTACAACCCATAAATGCTGGGCACGAGTCTCCTCCATAGGTTGTTATGGGAATTTAACTTACTATACCACGCTGATAAGACAGGTTGGTATAGGGTTTTGTATATCGAAGGTTCCTTTTCTCGCAGTGGTCTTGTCTGCTTAGACTTCCCTTAGTCGCCTTTTAAGTCATCCTCAGCTTGAAATGAGGTAGTGATATTATAATAATATATTTTTAATCTACCACTGCATCTGCACGGCCATTGGAATTGTTTCTGGAAATGAGTTTTCTGTGTGGGTTTGATATGATTTGTTCCCACTAAATTTAATAATAAATGTTTGTACAGTACCTTAGTCCACGCAGGCGAGTAAAGAAAACACGTGTTGATAGACAAGAAGAAATATACTTGCACAAGCACATACACACAGTAGAAATAGGCACAGAACAGTTTATGAGAAGGAGAAAGAGTATGAGAATAGATTAAGCAACAATTAACACCAGAAATAACAGATAAGGCTTTGCGACCGGCACGAGGTTGCGGCGGTAAGCGACACGGGTTTCACTAACGAGAGGTGAAAGGTGACTGAAGGACGAGCGGCGCCTGCGACGGCGAACCGGCGCATCGTTCAATCGGTCCCTGAGTGCGCGGCTCCATAACACAACGTGAATTTAGTCAAATACTGTGTGATGATTATTGTGATGATTTATGTAATAAATAATTGTTTATAGAAAATATTTAATATTATGTATGTACTTATATGTAGATATTTTTATGTAGAAATTTAGATGTAAATAAATAAGTAGAAGTAAGTAAATATTTATATATGTGTATATATGTATTGTGTATGTGTATGAAATATGTGTATCCGCCACATGACTCCCCCCCGAGACCGTTACTACGGTCGATAAAAATTGGGAAAACGAACTGTACGGCCAGAACGAGTTGTTGTTGTTCGAGGCGGTTCAGGTTGGACCAGAGGCGGATCATCAGGTAAGGATGAAGTAGTAGAAGTAGGAGTAGTATTAGGAAGGACGTCAGTGGAAGGTGATGGGTCTATCAGTATATAGGCCGGCTTAAGGCGGTCTATTGTAACTGTTACAGCCTTACCCTTAACTAATATTTTGAAATTTTTATCTCCACGCTCGAGGATTAAATATGGACCAGAGTATGGAGGCTGTAAGGAAGCTCGGACTGTATCATCTCGCAAAAACACATGACTAGATGAATTAAGGTCCTTATGTATGAAAATGTGATCTTTCCTATGACGCGACGCGGGAGATGGACGCAGCTTTGATGCAAAGTGTTGTAAGCGAGTGGTGAAGTCAGACAAGTCAGTTGACTCTGGGCTAGCCGGCTGGAAAAATTGACCAGGAAGACGTAACGGCTCGCCGTACACCAACTCAGCTGATGACGATTTTAAATCCTCTTTAAAAGAAGATCTAATACCTAATAAGACTAAAGGTAATGTGTCTACCCAATTGCAGTCTGCGTGGCACATTATGGCTGCTTTTAGTTGACGGTGGAACCGTTCCACCAGGCCGTTACATGCCGGATGATACGCGGTTGTTCGGCGATGTTTAAATCCTATCACTTTTCCAAGGTACTGGAAAAGTGTGGATTCAAACTGCCGACCGCGATCCGTAACAATATCCGTTGGACATCCAAATCTGGATATCCACGATATTAGCGCCTTACCTACTGTCTCGGCTGTCATGTCAGCCATCGGCGTGACCTCCGGCCAGCGGGTGAAACGGTCAACCACTGTGAGACAATAGCGGTAGCCTTGTGACTGAGGAAGTGGGCCTATAATGTCCACGTGAATGAATGCGAAACGTGAGCGTGGTAAATCAAAAGTACCCAACGGTGAAGTCACGTGACGAGTTACTTTAGCGCGTTGACAGGCTAGGCACTTACGTGTCCATTCGTGGCAGTCCTTCCGCATGCCAGGCCAAACAAACCTTTCAGCCACCAACTTGGTCGTTGACTTAGCGCCTGGATGGCTGAAACTATGAAGGTTCTCGAAAAGAGATTTCCGAAATGGTTTTGTCACGAATGGTCGCGGTGACGTAGTACTCGTGTCACAATAGAGTTCTCTCTTGCTGCCTGGAATCCTGCGCTTTACTAAATGTAGTGAGAAGTCCCTACCCAAGTATTGTGGAAGCTCAGGATCAGTGGCTTGCGAATCCGCCAGACGATCCAAGTCGATTGGCATCTGCAACTCATCAACCCTCGACAATGTATCGGCGACAATATTGTCTTTGCCCGAAATGTGTCGGATGTCGGTTGTGAATTGCGAGATGTAATCGAGATGGCGATGCTGTCGAGGCGAACAATTAACTTTTCGTTCACGAAAAGCGAAAGTAATCGGCTTATGATCCGTGTAAATTATAAAATGTCTAGCTTCTAACATGAATCGAAAGTATTTTATACTTTCGTATATTGCCAAGAGCTCGCGATCATAAGGCGAATACTTTTGCTGACTAGGGCTTAGTTTCCTAGAGAAAAATGCAAGGGGTTGCCAATTACCGTCCTTTAATTGCTGTAAAACTCCACCCATCGCTAAATCGGACGCGTCTGTGACAAGCGCAAGTTTAGCATTAGAGTCTGGGTGTGCTAGTAGTGCAGCTTCAGCAAGGTTTTGCTTGCACTGATTAAAAGCTAGAAGAGCTTCACCAGATATATCAACTGGCTGAGAGGCTTTTACAGAACCGCCTAGTAGGGCGTTTAAAGGGGCCTGAATTAAAGCGGCGTTAGGTAAAAATCGCCTATAAAAGTTCAGCATTCCTAAAAAGCGCCTTAATTGTTTGACGGTCTTTGGAACCGGGAAATCTGTGATGGCCTGAACCTTACTCTCTAAAGGTTTAGTGCCAGCTTCTGAGATCCTGTAACCAAGAAAAGTTACCTCACTAGCACCAAAAACACACTTTGAAGTGTTAATCAACATGCCGTATTCCTTCATACGATCAAACAATTGCTTCAGATGAGATTCATGAAGGTCCTCAGACTCACTGAATAGGAGAAAATCGTCGCAATAGGGATAAACAAAATCTAGACCTCGAGTCATTTCATCGACGAGTCTTTGAAAAGTTTGACCTGCGTTTCTAAGACCAAATGTCATACATGGAAACTCAAACATGCCAAAGGGTGTTGTAATTGCGGTTTTCTGAATATCATCCTTAAAAACGGGAATCTGATTGTAAGCCTTAACCAGATCAATCGTACTAAAAACTTTACATCCAGCTATGTTATGAGCAAAGTCATGGATATGGCGAATGGGATATCGATCGGGAATAGTTCGTGCATTTAACATGCGGTAGTCACCGCAAGGCCGCCAGCCATTATCCTTTTTTGGAGCAAGATGTAAGGGTGAAGCCCAGGCACTCTCAGAGGGACGAGTAGTGCCATTTGCAAGCATGAGATCAAATTCTCGTTTTGCAATTTGGAGTTTATCAGGGGCAAGTCTACGGGGAGTGCAATATATAGGTGGGCCAGGTGTGGTGCGAATATGATGTACAGTGTTGTGCTTTGGAGTCCACGGTGTGCCTGAAGGGCGAGTGATTTCAGGATACTTACTCAATAAGGTATGATATCTCGTGTCACCCGTCGAAACCTTGACCGAGCATACATTTGTGTCGGCAATAACAGCAATGGAAGACAAAGTGGTTGTATTATCTATAAGCCTATTATTGCGAATATCTACAATAAGATTATAAAAGCTTAAAAAATCTACACCGATAATAGGTTTGGTCACATTAGCAACAGTGAAACGCCAACGGAAATCACGTCTTAAACCTAAATTTAAATTAAGATGTACATAACCATAAGTGTCTATTATTGTTCCATTAGCCGCACACAATTGGAAATCGGTTTTAGAACGACGTTCACAAAGCATAGAATACGGATAGACGCACAAATCACTTCCTGTGTCCACCAGGAATCTGGTATGCGATCTGCTGTCATAGACGAAGAGGCGACCCGTTGAGGCTGGGCAATCGTCAGTCGCCATTAGCGACTGCCCGTGGCATTTTCCGACTTGTAGTCACACGGTTTAAGACACTGATTAGCCTTCGAACCGAATCTGGAATGGTACCAGCAGATTGGATATTTACGGTAGCTGGAGTTCGACCTGGACCTTGCGCGTGATGATGATCGCTGGTTTTGGCGTCTGGATCGATGGCGGGACTCACGAGTGAAGCGAGTATTCTCGTCAATTTTCAAGGCGAGGCGTTCCACCATCTGCCTTAATTCAGCGATTTCGCTGGAGGCACTGCTACCAGATGTCAAGCACGAACGAGCTGTTGATGCTTCTGCCACTACTGGCGATGGTGAGGTCAACTCCTGGATACGATCCGCTAACTCAGCCAGCTGCTCCAGTGACTGCGACGGTTGTGACGCTAGCACCGTCTGGATGCTGATGGGCAACTGGTTACTCCAGATCTGCTTAACAATATCATGAGCAGCTGATGCTCCGGCCAGGTCTTGAAGATGCCTCAGAAATTGTGAGGGTTTACGGTCACCCAACTTTTCTTGCGTGAGCAGCTGCTTGACCTTAGCTTCGTGTGTGGCCGAGAGCCTTCGAAGAAGCTCAGTTTTAATCTTCTCGTACCGGTTGAAGGTAGGAGGATGTAGGATAATATCCTTCACTGCCTTTGCGTACTGGATGTCGAGGTTGTTTGTTACGCTCGAAAACTTTATGGCGTCATCGATGATGTCGAGGCTATCAAAATGGTTTTCTAAGAGTGCGAACCACAGCTCAGGGTCCTCCGGAGAGAACTTAGGCACGCTCAGCTTCACTTTCCGTTGGTCGGATGACGTATCGTACCAGTCAATGGGCACGTTCGCCTTCTTCCGGTCGGTAACATTTTCGTTACCATGCGGTGGCGGCGGCGGCGCAACATTTTTACTAGAATCACTGCTTTCACTCATTGTGCTCTTTCACGGGGTCACCAGTGTGGGTTTGATATGATTTGTTCCCACTAAATTTAATAATAAATGTTTGTACAGTACCTTAGTCCACGCAGGCGAGTAAAGAAAACACGTGTTGATAGACAAGAAGAAATATACTTGCACAAGCACATACACACAGTAGAAATAGGCACAGAACAGTTTATGAGAAGGAGAAAGAGTATGAGAATAGATTAAGCAACAATTAACACCAGAAATAACAGATAAGGCTTTGCGACCGGCACGAGGTTGCGGCGGTAAGCGACACGGGTTTCACTAACGAGAGGTGAAAGGTGACTGAAGGACGAGCGGCGCCTGCGACGGCGAACCGGCGCATCGTTCAATCGGTCCCTGAGTGCGCGGCTCCATAACACAACGTGAATTTAGTCAAATACTGTGTGATGATTATTGTGATGATTTATGTAATAAATAATTGTTTATAGAAAATATTTAATATTATGTATGTACTTATATGTAGATATTTTTATGTAGAAATTTAGATGTAAATAAATAAGTAGAAGTAAGTAAATATTTATATATGTGTATATATGTATTGTGTATGTGTATGAAATATGTGTATCCGCCACAGTAGCATTATACTGAGATAGGGCTGTTATTTTGGACTCATAAATGTTTTTTATAGTCTAAGTTTGTGCTGTACTCTGTGAATTAGTCTGAAAATAAATAGATTTTTTTTTCTTTCTTTCAATGTTTTTCTTATAAACAATATCGATCGATAATACACCGCGCCAATAAATACTTCGTATATTACACACTAGCAATAAATCTTATACAATTTCCTCAGCAGCTTAAACCCCAATCCTTTTAGAAGCACTTCATGCAGGATATCCTATGAACTGAGTCATGAAGCGCTTTATAGTACTATATAACAGTATTGTGTGTTTCAATTGATACATCGATTTTCGTTAAGGTCCATTGCTGGTTCGCAAGACAAATGGGTTTGCAACACGCGCGGTTAAACAGGATTCTATACCATATAATATATATTCGTATATAACACAGAACAGATATAGGTTATTTAGGTATATACATACGTACGTATATGCAATTGCTTTTATTATACACCAGATGTCGATAGGTTTCGCTTACGTGGTTCTTTATTTGGTGACTACTAAGCTCTATTTGGCCGTAGCGTGATGGTATATAGCCTATAGCATTCTTCGATAAATAGGCTATGCAACACTAAAACAACTTTTGAAAGAAAGAAAATACATTTATTTACCACATTTATGTGACACAAGTAGGGATAAGAATAAAAAATAAAAATTAAATAATACAAAGAAAAAATAATAATAATACAACGCCAAAAATGAAAAAATAAAGAAAAATAACCAATTGCACCTACTGCATGTCACACCTGCGGGAATCTGGACTCTGCTCAGCATAATACTGTGGCGCCAGCAACTAACAGCTGCTGGACACTCAACAGCGCTGATTTTCAGCAGAGCCCCAGGGACAGGATGACGAGTCAACGACCCGTGTGTCGTGTGTGTATGCTTTTCAAAAATCGGATCTGTTTATACCACGACGGTGGCAAACAGACGTACGGCTCGTCTAATGGTAACTGTTTACCGTAGCCTATGGGTGCTTGTAACACCATGGGCATCACGAGGGCATTGCCGAACCTTAAGAAATCTATTCACTCCTTTTTTGAAGAATCCTATACTTTCGTCCATATAGATAGCCCATGGGAGGAAATTCCTCTGAAACCGCGCGGTGCGAGAACAGTTATGGTGCCTGAGATTATCGAGTTCAACCAACCAAACAAACTCTTCAGCTTTTTTTTTTTTTTTAATATATCACCTCATTCACACAGCGCCATTTAGTACCAAATTAAGCAATTATTTTTGCTTGTGTTATAGGCACTAAACAACTGATATACTACTTAAATACATTTTTTTTTGTAAATACATACATATTATTATATAAATTACACCCAGACACAGAACAAACCTTCATGCTCATCACACAAAGATTTGTCCTGGGTGGGGATCGAACCCACGACCTCCGGCTTAGCAGTCAGGGTCACTAACCACTAGACCAACAGGCCAGTCAAATTTATAATATTGGTATAGATAGCTTTATAATATTAGTATAGGGTTATTCACAAATTTTGTGCAGAAAACTCTTCTTCTATTTAAATGCAGCTTAGTACTCTGTTAACAGGTATTAAAATTCGTACTGGTTATTTATTCGATTCTGATAGTCAATATATAGAACTATGGATTGTAAATCAACAAATATTTGACTAAAATGTTGCAATAATGGTTACTTAGTTATGAACCAACACAAAGTAAATTTTTTTCGGTCAGAATTGAAATCGGACCTCATGTTTTTCATGTCATCGAATAGAAAAAGAACCTTTTCCAATCCGCCTCATGACTTATTTTATTTTTCAATAAAACCATGTTTCCATAAAATTATGGATATTCTTGTCGCGTCATTAATATTGTTACAAATAATATTACGCTGATTAGTTGAGAACAAAAACCGTTAGTAGTATATTATTGGGCATTCTACTCCACCTTCCGTTCCTACGGCTCACTTCGTTCGCCTCCGTCACTCTCGGTGGAGTAGAATACCCAATAATATTTCTGATATCGTTGGCTGACCTGAATATTCAGTTATAAATATTAATGTAATGTAATAATTTATCTCATTTTCAATAAAACTGTATCACGCATCATAACATGAAATTTGTCAAACAATCACAATCGTTACACGTAAACACAATCTGCGATGAATTTCCTGAGGTGGTTTATCGACATGGAGAATTATTACCTAATTCTATTCGATGCATCATTTGCGGGCCTTCAAATTGTGGAAAAACTATAAAACAATTATAAAACTAAACATGTTACAAATATCAGGTCTTTCGTGAAGCAAACGCAATTCATTAACGGTGCCGTTCTCTCCCGATAAATTTAATTCTCAGATTCAGTACGCACAAGCTTAAAACCATTTTAAAACTGAACATGTTGCAATATTGGGTCTGGTAGCTGAACGAATTCGTCACATACAATTCAGAACAGTTTTACTCAAGTCTTTCCACATAATCGATTGACTCAAGGACATCTTAATTTAAATTTAAATCCTTTAGAGACAAATACAACCTTTAACATTAACACGTAACAACGAAATGGTACGAGTACAAACGTGTTCACACGGAACTGCATATAAAAATGCAAGGCAGTTACACTTATCAACCGGCAGCCGGATTCCATATCGTCGCTTATACAACAATACCGCGCAAGTCAATTTTGACTAGTTTTAAAATGAGACAAATAACTGTTTACATTGTTAATGTTTAATGAATGCAAAAATAGATTTAAATTAGTTGTTAAAGACAAACAAATATTTTTGCATTCATTAAACATTAACGATGTATTTAATAAAATATAAACAGTTATTTGTCTCTCCTGAAAACTAGTCAAAATTGATTTGCGCGGTATTGTTGTATAAGCGATGATATTCAATTTTACTAAACAGACAAATGGGTGAATCCGCTGCTATAGATTATTTATATTTATTCGTTGACCGGTAACCGGATCCGGTGTTCGCTAATTAGATGTAAATTACCTTTATGTATAAGACTGCTTTGCTAGTCATTCTTATTTGATTGCGAAACATGCAATTATATTGTAATGTAACGTAATCCTCCTGTTACAGTCACTAAATTTAACATTTATAAAACTTCCTAAATATTATTTTCGTGTTCATTTTTGAGAAGTTTGTAATTACATTTCATAATTTTGCATTCTGTAGGTACCTTCGAACCACACTTGGATCAATGAACAAGCTTCAAAATAAATACGATCCTCGTTATAACATGTATAATTCCAATAAGATGCGTTTATTTTCTTTTAATTATTATTGGGCTACCGCAAATTCGCATAAAATATTAATAACAGAAATGGCTGACGCTGGATTTTTTTACTGTGGAAATGGAATCAATGATAAAACTGCATGTTTTTCTTGTGGAGGAATTATTGAAGATTGGGAGATTTATAACGATCCTTGGATGCAACACGCAATTCATTATCCTAAATGTTTTTATTTGAATGCCGTGAAAGGAACGGAATATGTGTTGAATGTCTGTAAGGAAACTAGAAATTATAAAAACTGATGAACATTTGAGTTTAACTGCTACTTAACAATGTCGATCACATGGATTGGTTTGTAAGTATTAAAAAATAAAATGTTTTAATAGTTTTTTAAATAGTTACTATTAATTTTCATCTAAAAATAATTATACGAGACAATCATGCTCGCATATTTACTTTCAACAACGAGAGAATTGACACTTGATAATTAAATCTATCACAAATGTAATCTAATTATGAATCATAAAGTATAATGTAAATTCTAAACAAACATACATACCTCTTAATTTAATTATGAATCATAAAGTATGATGTAACAGGTATCGGGTTCACTTTGTCGGCTTTATTTGTACAGTTCTAAATAAATTGCAATTTGACAAAATTGGTATGTAATTAATTTATCGTAAACGACGTATTATTTTATTATGAACTTTAAATCCTGTATTTAGAGTTTACAATTAAAATTACCCATTTTTATGCTGAATTTGTATTTTTCAATTATATAAACCGTGTAATTTCGATTAATAAATTACATTCGCTTCAGTATCTTCAAAGTGACAAGTGACAAATCAACTATATCTAACATGTAAGTAAGTACTTCTTAATTTTCTGCACAATGCTCAGCTACGGACCTGGTTTTTGCCTGCCGGCTGATGTATCTGTTATAATCGTTTCAATTTTTTAAAGTGTTTTATTAGTAAAACTTTTCGAAGTCTTTTATCGGTAAAATTTTTCTAAGTGTTTTATTAGTAAACCTTTTGTAACTGGTTTTATTAGTAAACTTTTGTATGCGTTTTGATTAGTAAAATATTTAGAAGTGTTTTAACGTTGAATTTTTTCTAAGTGTTTTATTAATAAAACTTTTGTAAGTGGTTTTATTGGTAAAATTTTTCTAAGTGTTTTAACGTTGAAACTTTTCTAAGTGTTTTAACGTTGAAACTTTTCTAAGTGTTTTATTAGTAAAACTTTTCGAAGTCTTTTATCGATGAAATTTTCTAAGTGTTTTTAATAGGAACTTGATCTAAGTCTTTTATAGTTTAAATTTTTCTAAGTGTTTCATTAGTAAACTCGTCATTCGTTAATGTGATCATTTCAACCCAGCTACGGAGTCGGTTTTGTTTTAAGTTAACCTTGGTGTTTTCTACTTTAGGTCAGACTCGGAATCAGAATACATTTCACAACAGTCCTCAGCTGCAGTAGCCGAGACTACTAAGAAGCAACCTAAAAAAAAGGTGGTGAAGCCGGTGAAGCGTCAGACGACTGAAAAATCCGCCTGCCCATCAGACTCTAAATCCAGGTAATTTATATTACTACTTGTATGTTTAGGTGTTTATTGAGTATAATACTTAAGTCAATTAAAGTATTATGTGCACTCGTATAATTGATAATATAATAAATTAAGAATTTTAACGCAGAGAATATTAAAATCAATATTATCGATATATTCAATGTAGGAATGTTGATAGTTACTTTAGAGGTATTGAATCTATTATAATCATGATAATGCATCGCACATTGTATTCCCTATAATTCAGCAGAGGTTTATTATATAATACACCTATATTACATAAGAAATAAAAGTAAATTATTATTATTAATGTATAATTTTATTGTTTACAGTAAAAAACAGAGCTCAGATCTCTTTGGTCTGGAGAACGACGACCACAAGCTGACGACTGCAGACTTCAATTCGTCGCTCATCAGTCGTGTCGCGGATGGAAAAGTACGGCGAACGGCAGACCTGGTGGGAGATTACTACGTAGAGACCAAGGTTTATCTAAAGAGCGATGTTGTCTCCACTCCCAAGACCGAACGTTGGCGGAAAGCCCAGGTTAGCCTAAAATTACAGCTGAATCGTAATTCTGCCCAGTGGGACGGGTTGCAAAAATTCATGAGACATGCTCACGAATTATTTAACGATTCAGAGCCGGTATATTACAGCGACAGTATACATTTTAAATAAGTTAATTTTAAATTGTTGGGACACAAAATTTATTCTATCAATTAATGTAGAATCTAAAACTATTATAGCGTATAAAAAATAAGTTAAGATCGTGTTTAAAGTCTAATTAGTTCGCTATAATTCTCCCATAGTGGGTAGGGCTTTATGAGACTAGCACACGATTTGTTCAACGATTCCGACCCGGTCTTATACAGAGAGAATTGTAAATAAGTTAGTCTTAAATTGTGGGGAACAATAAATTTATTGCATCAATTAATGTAGAATCTAAAACTATTTTATTATAAAAATTGTTGAATTAATAATAATCTAAAAATGCCTTTCTGTACCGTTTGCAACACATCTGTTGAGCGCAGTCACTGGACCGGTCACTTACGTAGTAGTAATCACAAAAATAAAAATATTTCACAATTTTGCGAAGGTGTTGAAATAATTCATTCTGCATTTCGTAATCGTATAGCTTCTTATAGAATTGTAGATCCGTCCGAGAATTGTTCCCTAGATTCATTTTTTAATAATATTGAGAACAAAATTAAATCGTTAATTGACATGTCTCTTAAAGAACACATTTGTTTAAAAGTTAACTTCGAATATTTTGCTCTGTTTTTAATGATTAAAAATGATTCTCAAGAGATGAAATCATTTGCCACAAAAAACTTTACTTTGCATCAGAATTATGAACTAAATTCAATAATGTCTCAAGTCAAAAATACTTTTAAAAAAAAGGTAGAAGAATTTGAGGACCGAGATAGTGGATGGACGTTCTTAAACAATTCGCATTTGGAAGTCAATGTTAACAAATATCAACCTATGCGCGGTTCAGGTTTTATCGATTTGCCTGCGTCAATAAAATCGAAAAAAGCTTGTGTTAATATTCGCAATAATGATGAGTATTGTTTCTTATGGTCTGTTGTTGCTGCTTTATATCCAACTACGAGTCATCCTGAAAGAGTATCGTCTTATCCTGATTATCGTAAAGTATTAAATGTAAAGGATATATCATTCCCAATTAATTTCTCAGATATTAAACGGTTTGAAGTGAATAACCCGGAAATTTGCATTTATATTTATGGTTTAAGGAATAATACCATCGTAGGACCTCTTTACAAACCAAAAGCTGTAAAGGGAAAGGTTATTCATTTACTTTATTTAGAAAGTGGTGATTTATCACATTATTGCCTCATTAAAGATTTGCCGCGACTTGTTAAGAACCAAATAACAAAGCACCACAGTAAACTCAGCTTATGTGATGTTTGTTTAATGTTTTTTAATTCATGTGACGATCTTAGTTCACATATTTGTGGTGGTGTTGTCACAGAGCTACCTCCAAAAGGTTCTTTCATACAGTTTAAAAATTATAGCAGAAAGCAAACTGTACCATTTGTTATTTACGCAGATTTTGAAACAATGTTAGAACGGTATGAATCTTGTGATCCTGATCCCACCAAGGCAAGCACTGTAACGCGGCAACGACACGTGCCTGTAGCTTACGCTTATCATATTACGTGTGCGCTAGATGAAAGCTACAATAGTTACGTTTCTTATCGCGGTTCAGATTGTGTATCTAATTTTGTGAAGTCTATTTATAAGGATGCACATAAAATTTACGCTATTTTAAAAAATAATGTTCCTATGATATACTCTGATGATAATGCTCGTGACTTTAAAAATGCAATAACTTGTCATATTTGTGATCACCTCTTGTTCAGCGACAGGGTTCGCGATCATTGTCATTTGACAGGAAAGTATCGCGGTGCAGCTCATAGTTACTGTAACCTACAATACAAATTACCAACATTTTTGCCGGTATTCTTTCATAATTTGTCCGGATACGATTGTCACCTTTTTATAAAAGAATTAGGTGAAGCTCCTGGACCTCTTAAAGTTATACCGAAAACAAAGGAAAACTATATTTCATTTACAAAGTTCATTCCGATTTCACCCGAGGAAAGCATTCAAGTTCGGTTTGTAGACTCTTTCAAATTTTTAGGCACGAGTTTAGAAAAGTTAGTTAGTACAATGAAAAAACAAGACTTCAAGCAATTAAAATCTTATTTTCCTAATAAAACACAATTTAACCTACTCACTCGTAAAGGAGTGTATCCTTATGACTTTATGTCTCAATGGGAACGATACGAAAAAACGTGTTTGCCATCTAAAAAATATTTTTTTAACTCATTGATTAATGAAGAAATTACTGACGAAGATTATGATCACGCGCGTTCGGTTTGGTTAGTGTTTAATATTCGCAACATGGGTATGTACACCGATTTATATCTCAAAACAGACGTTCTATTGTTAACAGATGTATTCGAAAATTTTCGAAAAACCTGTAAACGACATTACAATCTCGATCCCGCGTTCTATCTTACAGCACCAAGTCTATCTTTTGATGCAATGCTTTTAAAAACAGGAGTTCAATTAGAATTAATTAGCGATGTAGAAATTTTTAGAATGATACAAAAAGGTATTCGTGGAGGTGTTTGTATGTGTTCCAAAAGATATGCTAAAGCCAACCATAAATATTTAGATACCTACGATCCATCCTGCCCAAATTCCTTTATCATTTATTTAGACTGTAACAATTTATACGGATACAGTATGTGTCAATCGCTACCCTATTCCGATTTCAGATTTATGAATAGACAAGAAATAGATTTTTTACAAGCGAATTTGACAAGCATTAATAATACCGCGGAATACGGTTACATTCTTGAAGTCGATTTAATATATCCAGAAAATTTACACATTGATCACAATGACTTTCCATTTTGTCCAGAAAAATGTTTACCACCCGGTGGTAAAAATAAAAAATTAATACCAAATTTATACGACAAATATCACTATGTAATTCATTATGTTCATTTAAAAACATGCTTGCAGCACGGTTTAATATTGAGAAGGATCCATCGCGCTATTACGTTTAAGCAAAGTGGTTTTTTAAAGCAATATATTGATATTAACACTCAGTTACGTCAAAAAGCAGAGTCAACCTTTGAACAAGATTTTTTCAAATTATTAAACAATAGTATTTTTGGAAAAACCTTAGAAAATAATGAAAATCGAATAGACGTTAAGTTGGTAAACAAGTGGAATGACTCAAATAATAAAACAAAAAAGAGTAATTGTGCTGAGAAATTGATAGCCAATCCATATTTTCACAGCGTTTCTGTGTTTTCTGATGATCTAGTAGCAATCCAAATGAAGCCTTTACGTGTTTTACTTAATAAACCAATTTACATAGGGTTTACAGTATTAGAATTATCTAAGGCGCACATGTACGATTTTCACTATTCTATCATGAAACCTTTTTATGGTAAGCGAATTGAATTGTGCTATACTGACACAGATAGTCTAATTTATGATATACAGAGTAATAATATTTATCAAGATTTAAAGCTCAATTTTTTAAAATATTTCGATAGCTCTAATTACGAATTTAACAATGAATTTGATTTGCCTATAATTAACAAAAAGATTCCTGGGCTGTTTAAGGACGAAATGGGCGGTAAAATAATCAAAGAATTCGTAGGACTGCGCTCAAAGCTGTATTGTATTAAAACCATAAACAAAACCATTAAAAAAGCTAAAGGTATAAAAAAGTGTGTAACGAAAAATTTAAATATGGATGATTATAAAAATGTTTTATATACTTGCAATATCATTCGCAAAAGAAATGTATTATTTAAATCAATAAAGCATAATATATTCACTCAGAATGTTAATAAAATAGCACTTTCAAGCAATGATGATAAACGGATGTTATCATTAGACAAAGTATCTACTTTAGCTTGGGGTAATGCAAATATATTTATGTAATGCAATACCAGAATTTAAATGTAATTAGTGAAGTAGTTAAATTTCTAACATGTATTTTATTGTTTGTAAAACTAATGACGTCCTAAATGGAAAGTCTCTTTTTATTATATAATATTATTGTGTTAAGTAATTTAGTATAAAAATAGTATCGATATAGGTAAGTTTATTTAAAAAATGTATGTATTCTAAGTGTCCCTGCAAAATAAGTTTAAGTAAAATTTAATTATCTACCTATTTTCATGTACCTACTTAATATATATTGAAATAAATAGTATTTTATATTCTATTAAATATGTTTCATTTCCATTCCTGATAACAAAGCTAGTTTGTGTAATATAACGCCAACCAAGTGCGCGCGCATGTCTCTACGTGTCGCAAACATTCCTTGATCTTGTTTAAACATGAAATTGATTCACAGCTCCAGGTATATTGAAGCTCGCATTTCATAATAATATAAATGATTAGTACATACACAACAAGACAGTCAGTCGGACTGGTCGCATCACGTTGAATAAAAATAAATCAAATTGTAAGTATTGTACAAGGTTATAAGTATTTATAAAATTATTTACTTATGCTGTTATTTATATTTATTTTCATTAATATTATAACTTTCTTTGTTTCAGATCATCAATAATGTACAACTCTGATGATTGTATCTTTTCACAATACGGTCAAGGACTTCCCACAGAAAGTTTAAGCTGGCATGTTCCTGAGCAACAAAGACTTCAAGCAAGCAACAAAAAGTCTAGACCAAGACGGGAGGGTCAAAAGCGAAAAGCACCTGAACCTTCTTTGTTTCAATCATACGTTATAAATAATGAAAAGAAAAAAGGTTTAAAGGTGATCCAGATACAAGTGATTGACATCAGTGAGCAACCAGAACCAAGTGCTACGCTAAGTTCAAGTGATCTTGAGGAGATGGTAGTGATGAGTGCGCAATATGTAGTTAGTGAACCGGTGGACTATGTTTTGGACGAGACACAGACATTAATTAACAAAATTTCAAAGAAACTTTGTGGTGACAATAGTTATTAGTATGTAAGTATGTACCTAGTTTGTAACTTTTATTGTAATTGTAATTAGTTTGAAAACTTAATAAATAATATGATTATAATTTAAATTGTAAATGTAAGTATGTACCTAGTTTGTAACTTTTATTGTAATTGTAAATAGTTTGAAAACTTAATAAATAATATGATTATAATTTAAATTGTAAATGTAAGTATGTACCTAGTTTATAACTTTTATTGTAATTGTAAATAGTTTGAAAACTTAATAAATAATATGATTGTACCTAATTTAAATTATGTTTTATTTGCATTACATAAACACTCACACTTTATATTAGATCTAAAGAAATGTTCTCATTACATAAAAAATACGATTTCATTATTTTTATATAAATAGAAAACTCGTTTCATTTCATTAGAGCTTATATAGGAAGTTTGATGTTTAAGTTACCAGACCACATTTAAATAAAACGTTTAAATTTAAAGTTAATAAAAATATAATGAAATAAATGTAACAATAAATATTTTAAGTAAAGAATAGATAAAACAGTTTATTTAAATAAAATAGCCATATTTACTATACAAAAAATCAGTTTATTAATATCAGTTAAACAATTAAATGAAACACATAAAGTCTGTTTTATTTTTACAAAATTTATCACCACTCTAAATACTTTTTTAGACATAACACATTTCTAAGCGCACAATCCTTTAAATGTTTAGTACAATTCAATGTAGTTCTTATATCACAGTATTTTTTATGCAATAAGGATAAACTAGGACACTGTTCATCATCTAGTGCTGTCACATTACAATTTACACACAGTTCCTTAACCCATTTTACTTTCTCCAAGCCTTTTACAAAAATGTCTTTATTTTCCAAATATGACACGATTATACGACGAAATTCTCTATAGTCAATGTATCCTTCGTTCCAATAGATACCTCTGTTTCTTTCTAACCATTCAGTTTGCTTCTTTTCAGCGCTTGTTAGGTATTTAAACAAGTATGGAGGTTTAATTAAAAACGTTTGAGTATAATGACAAGTGGCTAAAGCTAACTCCTTTATTATAAAATTATTGTATACGTCTTTAAATCCTTGAACATCAACTATAATCGTATCTGGATTCATGATATTTTCTTCACAGTATTACTCAGCGGTTTATATTCAATTATACAATCGTTTAGAATGAGACAGTAAGCAGCAGTTTTATCTGGTATATCTGAATCGCTTTCAATTTCCACTCTAACGTCCACAACAGGACCTGTCTTCAGATTATCGGCTTGCCTGGAGCAATCGATAACGAACAGCGGTGCTAAGTCACTAAATTGTTTCTCATTTAATAAGGGTTCCGATCGACGTCCGTAATACGACTGTTGAAATCTGGTGTATTGCTCATATAATAAAGCGACTCTCTTATTGGCAAAATTAATGTTTAGATTTTCATACGGAAAGTAGGTTGAATTTAGATACACTCTAACATCACGAATATGGCAATGATCGAACTGAGACATGTCAGAACTTGCATTGTTTTTCCTGTTTGTCTGGAGACCAATGATCACATATCTAGGTTTTTCTATTTGCGACGAAGTTTTGATAGACCATGTATGTTTTGTAGTTTTTGGTAAAGCCGGATATTCGTATAGATCCCAATTTCTGAAAATCATCTGGAGCGGTCTGTCTTTTTCTAGCACTTTTAGCAAACTTATTTTTTCTTTGTCTGATACTTTAACGTGCGGTACGCGCCATATAATTTTGTTTATAACAACGTCTTCTATGATTTCCCCGGTGCTAAGTTTTACAGCATTCAGGTTAGTATTGCTTCGTAACAATATCAGTTCGTGTCTACTATTTATGACAATTTTCTTAAAATCTTCAGCAAAACCTAGAATATTGCAAAGTGGTATAGAAACAGAAAAATTACCACCATTCATATTCTTTATACCATCAATATTCCAACCCCACGCATTGGATATCTTTGACTCGTTTTCATTCATTGATATTAAAGATTTCATCGTAGTAGTAACGCCAGCATTTTTTATTTTATCAATTTCTACTCCATTTAACTCATATCTAATATCTTGAAACAAGTAAAGTAAAGCATTGTTCGTAAAATGGATGGTACTAACAGTATCCTTCGAATCCTTTTTGTTAACGATTACTGATCCTTCTAAATACAAAGTGCTTGATGACGGTAGTATATACAGGTCTTGTTGGTTAATAGGTATACGAATTTCATCGTTTCTATTGAAACTTGTTACGTACGGCTTGTAAGAGTGAAACTCAATGCCTTCAACGGTGTTGTCGTACGTTGGTGCAGATAAAACATCTAAGATATTCATTTTAGCAGACCAATCGCTTTAAGGAAAGCCTTATTGTCATTAGTTAATTTAATTTTTGTTTTAGAGCCAGCTCTTACCAGGTTGATAGTTCGAGTGGAACTGTTATTTCTAATTTCTCGCTGCGTATATTTATTGTAGTTAATCATTTTTTCTTCTTAGATGTAAATACAGTTGCACTTCTTCACCACGTAAATTTATTAAGCGGTTATTTATATCTAATAGTCTTATATGTATGGAGTTTATATTGTTTTGATTTATAGGAAAATATATCACGTTTGTAGGGATTTCAATAATTCTGTATCCAGGTGGAACGTTCAGCGAAAATTCGTGCACAATGTGACTGGTTTCTCCGTTAATGTACGAGCCACTTACAATATCACATTCGATCCTGATTACGGTCGTAGGCAGAATGTTGACTGGAAACTCTGACACATGCCATTTATTTGCTTCCAAGATCTGCTTCTTAAATCCTAATAAACTTTGAAAAGTGTCTTCCTTATCAAAATTTATATTTTTTGTGCAGTATATACAAGTTTTTAATGTGTTGTTATTGCACTGTAATTTGAATGAAGCATCCTTTATTTCAGATTTTAAATAATCACCAATGTCTTGTAATTCATAGGTACCTTCCGGTATTTCAATAACTTCATCGGATCCATAATATAACTTATTATTCCTTTTGTCAATATTTGGAATTGAGTTAAATGTTGAGAAATGCAATAAAGCACACTCATACTGTCCGATCAATTGTAGTGTGTTAGTATAGTACACAGTTAAATTTGACGAATTTCCAGTTATCGACAAAGTGAGTGACATCTTGCAAATGATTTAAATTAAACAAACGTATGAAATTTATATGTTTTTATTCCAATAGTTCCATAAATATTTCAAACATAAATGCCCACAATTTACAGTATTAAATTTTTGATATCTTGTATAATTATAAAAAACATTACAATTTTTAAAGTACCTGATCAATTCTTTGGGGGGTTTTAAATCACCAAAGCTGTCAAAATATTCACAGTAATGATTTACTTTAACATAAGCTACCCAATGTGTTCCTTCGTTTTTTGAATCATCCAAGTTAACTATACCACACTCAAGCCGTTTTGGTGAACTTGGTAACTGATCCTTCATGTAGACTCCTCGAAAGTATGGGATGTCTCGTGCGTGTTTTTCAATGTCTAAATTAGTTAAAGGTCGATTAGGTAGCTTGCAGTTCAGTTTTTTGAAGATTTTATATACAATCCTTTACCACTTTTATAGGATTTAATGTATAGACCCTTGCCTATGGCTAATGCCTCCATAGATCTGTTATGTCGTTCTGTTTCTTGTAAATTCTTTTGAGCTGCTTTATATTCGTTTACGGTTTTTGCTATACCAGCTGCGCCACCAGCTAAAGCGCCTAAAGCTGATAAACCAGCAAAAATTGGGATTAAAGGCAGAAATCCACCTGTTTTTGGTATAGGTATAACTCGTGGAACCTGAATTTTCTGAATGCATGGAAATATTTTTTTTGCAACTGAGTAAGCAGCGTTGATTAAATCTTTATTATCCTTATGTTTCAGTTTTTTAATTTTAGATTTTATTTTTGACACAAAACTATTAAACGTTTTAATGCCGGCACCATTCTTTAGTTTGGCTTTCATAACTTTGCTGACCAACCATGAGCTAAGTTTTTCACCTTTTCCAACGTCTTTTGATTTGAGTCTTTGTTTAGCCATGTTTAATAGCTGTAGATCCGCTTTGTGACGACTAGATAAGTCTGTATGGTTTGCGTACGCAATATCGTGATGCATACAAGCCTCGTCTAGCTTATTTACACCTCTGTCACCTCGTAGTAATCGTTTTTCAAGTTTCGTTCCCGGTCCGCAATAATTGTAACCAGGCAAATGAAGTTCAATCGGCAAATTATTAATTAAATTATTTACTAGTCCTCCACCTTGCATTACTTAATGTATAATGATCAAATATAACAAGATATGATAATTATATAAATATTAATTCACTATTGCAGTTTTATTAATCCAACTGTTTTCTTGACTGCTTAAACCTAACCATTTAACAAATATTTTGTTTCCTTTTCTTTTCAAAACCTTTTCTATCAAATAAATATCTGGATAGTGAGATTTTTGAAGTTCCGGTTCGTAAAAAGAACCTAATATGGGATGTTTCCGTTGATCTTCTATATTATATGTCACTGGTAGAGTATCATTAATTTTTTTTATAGTAAATATTTCAGTTGACCAATTAGGAGTGTAACCTTTTGCAAAAATTTGTTTATATTTACTGATACGAACTTTGTCACCAACTTTGAACTTAGGCTTGTCTCGAACAGATAAATGTTTATGTGATTTTATTATATTATTTTTTATGAGAGACACATTTATCTTATTTACATCGATGGGTTTACATTGAATAGTACGATGTTTTGTGTTGTTGTATACCTTCAATGTATCGTTTAATGCCGAATCTATCCACTTGTAGCTACCATTCAAACTAAAATATTTATATAATTTATTTTTTATAGTTTTGATTAAGCGTTCTACAATAGAAGCTTTCTTGGTAGAAAACGAGGAGTAGTGGTTTATTTTATACTTCTTCATAAGCGATTGGAATGATATGTTATAAAATTCTGTTCCCGAATCAGTTTGTAAATGTACTGGATTACGATGGCTGGCAGTAAGTATTTGCTCAAATGCACGAGTAACGTCTAGTTTATTTTTCGATTTTAACGGTTCTGCCCAAGCATATTTCGAGAAACAATCGATCACTACTAAAATATAATTATAACCTTTGTTATAACATCTCAAATTCTGCATATCCATTAAATCAGCTTGCCATAAGTCATCAATCCCCTTTAGAATGACTGAACGTCGAAAAAAATTTCTTCTTGCTGCCTTGTGTATTTCATTAACAATATGTTGTTTTGCCATTACTATTTTTTAGATTCAATCAATCTGTCTACAACTTCTTTCGTGTAAAACTTGTCCGCTAAGTGAGTTAAAGCCTCAGATATCTTTGCTTTTAAGGCATTTTCAGCATCAGTCATGATTTGAACACGCATTGCGCTATTCATTTTAAATAACTCTTGCATCATTTTGACCTTAAATTGATCTACATATTCTTTATTAACAGCATCGTCTGCTTCTAAAGGAGGCTTGATTCCTTTGAGTCTTGATGTTTTCAAATCAAAATCTCCACTTTCTGATTTTAACAATGCTTTGTCATTAAATTCAAATAATTCTGATAAACGCATTCTTTTATGAATATAGTGTCCAAATTTGTCAACGTTCATGTTTGAGGTGTATTTTATTGGAAGGTTTATAGTAAAATGAAACATATATGCCATATAGCATTTATTTATTTATAATCTTACTTTCACGCAATTCCTCAATGATAGAAATAATTTCATTATCTAACCCCGTATTCCCAGCGTCTCTAGATGCAATCAATAACTTTAATCTATCTACCAGTTCATTTGGATCATCCCAGTATACAAAGTCTACATTTTTGCGCCACATTTTTTTTAAGGGTAATCCTTTTCCCTTTGATTCTTTGTCTTGTAGCTTGAAAAGAGGTTTAATGACTTGCATATATTTTTGACCTTTATTACTTTTTATTGGTTTGATTGGGTCAAAATCTCGTCGATGAGCATTTGTATCAAGAAGCATCGATTTATAATGCTGCAAATCACTCTCAGTGACTGAGTTTAAGTCTATTTCTTTTTTTACAAGTAACTGTTTCAAACCAGGTGTATTTCGGTATTTGCTTCCGGCTACGGTGATAAATTCATCGTTGATTGTTATAAGAGCAGAACCTAACATCAATTTGCCGCGTTCTACTCTAACACCAAACGGAACATCGGACAGCACTTCTGACGATAATGACCAGGATGATGTATCTTCTTGATTATTACCATTTAGTGATTGAAATGAATCATCACTGTTAAAATCGGTTCCACTTAGGTCTGCATCTTGTTTAACCAAAGTTTGATCAGCAAACGGAACTTTAATTTCATCAGCAAACGGAATTTCATTTTCATCATCTTCTGTGTTTCGCATGAGAGTGGTTTGCTTAGTAGTATTAGCTATTTGATTGAGAGATTCCGTAACGGGTTTAAAAACCGTTTCTAGTGCTTGTTTATTAGAACTTTCGAAATCTCTCATCTTCTGTACTTTTTTCTTTACAGCTTCTGCAGCTTCAACAATTTGTCTTTTCAATGATTTTTCCATATTAGTGAAATAGATCGTAACCGGTTAACAGTTGTCTGAAGAATAATGTTTTTACGATGGTGAATATTCTTAAATATTCCTATCCTTAATCAAAAACTACAAAAGTGTCAAAGTTTTTTCTATAACAGCCGTTATTTTTTGAACAATCTTTGTTTATTACAACAAAGTTGTAGGGCTCGCCCCATATATTTGAACACATTTCACGAAATTCAAACCATGTCATGTCAGTATTGACATGTTCTTCATAAATATGTTTCAAATTAACATTATCTTGCTTAAAAAGTAAGAGTAAGTTAGCATTATCTCTTACTAACTGTTTAGGGATTTTACTATATGTTTGATTTAAATAAAAACAATCAATGTACTTATGTCTTCCCATTGCAAAAAAATCACGCATGTTATTTTGGTTTTCACATGACACGTCATCAAATATAATCACAGAATTAGGTCTTGCGTCCTGTACGCTTATTACTTCCTCATATCCCTGATATTTCTGAAGTGAAACACCTGCCACTTGTTGTAAAACACTTTCTAAAAAAATGTATTTCGGTTGGTGTAATGTTTTTGAATAAACATAAACATTTCGAAAATTTAATCCCTTTTCGTGTATGAGGAGACCAACCAGTAAATTAGTTTTTCCACAATTTGAAGGCCCGCAAATGATGCATCGAATAGAATTAGGTAATAATTCTCCATGTCGATAAACCACCTCAGGAAATTCATCGCAGATTGTGTTTACGTGTAACGATTGTGATTGTTTGACAAATTTCATGTTATGATGCGTGATACAGTTTTATTGAAAATGAGATAAATTATTACATTACATTAATATTTATAACTGAAATTATTCAGGTCAGCCAACGATATCAGAAATATTATTGGGTATTCTACTCCACCGAGAGTGACGGAGGCGAACGAAGTGAGCCGTAGGAACGGAAGGTGGAGTAGAATGCCCAATAATATACTACTACCGTTAAGACAATAACAAAGAGATTGATAAATGGAATGACTGATCAAAATGAAAATAGCTTGCGTTGAGCCAAAATTGTGCTTATACATGTTCTGACTGGACAGAAGTGCTGTGGAGTAGTTGTTTTAGCTAATTATTTACGCGCAAAATATAGGTACGTTGGACTGGCCTGTTGGTCTAGTGGTTAGTGACCCTGACTGCTAAGCCGGAGGTCGTGGGTTCGATCCCCACCCAGTACAAATCTTTGTGTGATGGTGATGAGCATGATTGTTTGTTCTGTGTCTGGGTGTAATTTATATATAATATGTATGTATTTACGAAAAAAAAAAGTATTTAAGTAGTATATCAGTTGTTTAGTACCTACCTATAACACAAGCAAATATAATTGCTTAATTTGGGACTAGATGGTGTTGTGTGAATGAGGTGAACTATTATTATGATTATTACGTAAGATTTTGCATCTAAGAATTTAAATCGCATCGAATTTAATCGATTTATTATTATTGATTTATTTACGGAGGGCACATATAATAATGTGTCTGACTGTCACCGTGGCGCAGTGGTTAAGGTGGTCGCCTCGCCACTACATCGCCGTGCTGGGTGACGTGGGTTCGATTCCCACACGAGACAAATATTTGTGTGATTCATAGATATTTGTTTCTAGTCTGGGTGTACTTTGTGTCCGTTAGTTTCATGTTTGTAAAGCTCCCCGCGACACAGGGATAGATCCCTAGTGCGGGCGTTGTCTTTTTAAAAAAAAAAAAAAAAAAAAAAAAAAAAAAAAAAAAAAAAAAAAAAAAAAAAAAAAAATGTATTTTATTTAACTCATAAAAGTCCTACTGCTGGGCCCGTGCCCAGAATGAAAATACAAAGAATGTAAAGGGAATTTAGCCTACTATACCACACTGGCTAGACGCATTGGTATAGGGTTTGTTTCAATTTTTTCTTTTCTCGCAGTGCTCTTGTCCAGATAATCTATAAAATGTATGTAAATTAACAAAAAAAAAATGTATTTAAATACTATATTACTTAATTGTTTAGTACCCATTACGCAAGCAATATATTATTTATATAATCGCTTAATTTGGGACTAGATGGCGCTGCGTGAATATGGTAATTTTTTATTATTATATTACATTATTTATTTATTTATTTATTTAGCACAAATACTGTACAGGTTAAACTTAATGCTATATAGCATTTTCTAACAGCTAACCTAGGGTGATGCAGAGATAAGCTGTAGTAGGTGCATTCTGAGACTAAAGATTATTTTTACAAACTAAAAATTATATATATATATATATATATATAAATAATACTATACATAATATATAATACATAAATAAATATATATCTCGAATACATATAACTATAATATATACGAGGATAAAAACATATAAATATACTACTAGGGTTTTGCGACTTTATCGAGTAAAATCTCTCGAACTTTTAATTTAAAAGTGAGTCGATTCGTAGACATCCTGACCTCCAAAGGTAGCTCATTCCAGAGAAGAACGGATTGGACAAAGAAAGAGGAGTGGACAAAATTAGTACTATGAGTAGGACATACAAGGAGCCGATTGTTCGAAGAACGGAGGTTTCTGTTGTGAACAGAACATAAATATTGCAAATATTGATTCAAGTAAGTGGGAGGAGTAGGAGAATTAAGGAAGGAAAAGAGTGTAGTGAGTGCACGTAGTCTACGGCGGTGACGAATAGGCAACCATTTGAGTTCAGAGCGAAAAGTAGATACATGATCATACTTACGAAGATTGTAAACAAATCGAATGCAGTTATTACATTATAAGGTTGCTCCCTTAGTAACCTTTTACGACACCCACGAGTCAGTGCCGGATTTATATTTTGTATGAGTGTAGGCCACTTTATTTCCGCCGCCCCATGTACATACCTTTCTAAAATAATAATTTTCCATTTCTAGTAAGTATAAAAAACCATGAGAAAACCAGTGGACGTGTTTGACTTTTATCCTCTGAAATCTAGTGACCGTCCTCTGAAATCTGCCGCCCCTAGGCCGCGGCCTATACAGCCTATTTATAAATCCAGGACTGCCACGAGTTGAGATGTGGTAGTTACATTATGTATTCTTAATCCGTTACTACATGGACAACAGTTAATTTAACAGTTAATTTATAATATTTGTGGACTAAAGTCGTCTCCACAGTAGGCACTACAATATTCCCACAATATGCGTTGAACCTCCCGAATGTGTGGTCATTAGTCACACGTCGCTCCTCCACAAACCAACTTCGTTTTTTCTCACATTATAACATATATTCCACATTCGATCTGTTATAATGCCGATTGTTCAATGAGTTATTGAACAGTTATTTATAGTCATATATTTTTTATGTAATCTATACTTTATATTTTAAAGCTGAAGAGTTTGTTTGTTTGCACGCTAGGATCTCAGGAACTACAGGTCTGATTTAGAAAATTATTTTAGTGTTGAATGGCATATTTATTGAGGAAGGCTATAGGCTACTTAACATCACGCTTCGGCCAAAGGGAGCTGAGTGATTTTAAGTTTATAATTGTTTGGAAATATATTATTGATTGGGTTGTCTACAAAATCCAGGCTATTTTTGAAGCCCGTTTTAAATATGTAGTTGAATGTCGAAGTACTTATAGAATCGGTATGTTCTCAATCAGTTTTTCACCCATAACACCACTATCAACCAACTATACAACAACACACAGAAATATAATGCCCCATTCTTTTAAAAAGTATCTCGGAAATGTATCAGCAAGAAGTTTGCGCGATAAATATTTATAGATGTTTGTGGCTCATAACTGGTATTGTTTATTGGCGAGATAAGGGTGAACGTGTCGGGATGACGAATAGCACAGAATACGAGTGTAAGGAGATAGCTGTGGTAACCTGTAGATGTAGTTTTTATATTTGAAACTTTGTGTGTGTTCTATTAAAGTTCTGTTTTAAATGTTTGTGACATTTTTTTACACAATGCCATCTAGTCTAGTATAAAAACTTGTGTTAAGAGAATAGACCATAGAGGCAAAAGAAAAGACCAATTAAACGGTGGACATGGCTTACTCCGAAGTTCGACATCCGACTTAGTCGGTTTTGATGTCTTTGTCAAATGTAAAAAAGATATTGTCGCTGTCACTTTCAAACATTTGACAGCTATATGGTCTTTCAGAGATTGCACTGACTGAAAAGACCGGATGCGCAAAGGTAGAAGAACCTAGAGATCTGTGGAAGAAACTAGAGGAGGCCTTTACTCAAAACGAGACTCATACTTCTGGAACTATAGTTATATGGACTTACACTAACACAAATTAGTATCTAGCTTAGCATATTACTCACAATACTAATAACTCTTGAACAATTACTAATACGCCAGTGACAGTCTTTTAATCCTATTTAGGGATTGTAATAACTGTCCAGTCAGACGTTCAAAACTATAAAAAAAATATTTCGAGCATTTATTTTCTATCCTACAAAATAAATTCCCAAAACGCCTACACAAATTACAATAGCAAAAGTTATAACCACGAATATTTCAATATAAATAGTACCTTTCTGCAGGCGTTAGCTAGAAGGTTCAATTATAAAAATTTAGTAGCCCCAGGCGACCTGACAAGACCGCTCGTAAATTATGCATCCCTACTATGAGATACGGTAGGAAAATCTATTAAGTTTCCTTTGTTATAAAGCGATAGTTTCTCGTTTGTTTTCCTAAGATTCAATTGTAGTAAAGGTAGAATGAATTAATCTTAGGGAGTTTTAAAACTGCATTTGTGTAGTGATTGGTAATGGAATAATTTTATTTCATTTCGTTACTTTACCTACCTACTCATAATGTATTCTACTTTAAACCATAAGGCCAATACTTAGTTTCGTCAATATTGGTTGCAATACAACAGTAGTCATCATCATCATTACAACCCATAAATATCCCTCTGCTGGGCACGGGTCTCCTCTAAATATTTTGGAGGGAATTTAGCCTACTATTATACCACGCTGGCAAGACGGGTTGGTATAGGGTTTTGTATGAAATTTTCCTTTTCTCGCAGTGCTCTTGTCTGCTTAAGATTACCTCCTTAGTCGTCTTGTACGACACCCACAGGTTGAAATGAGGTAGTGACATTATGTATTCTTAATCCGTCACTACATGCCAATGGATAATACACACAACAGTAGTCAGAGAACAGAGAACATGCCAGTGGAAGGTTATAAAACACGCACTTGGCGCAATAGCGATAAGCGTCGGCCAACATCGCGTGCTGCATTTTATTCGCACATACAGGGTTGTCACGCTACTTTATTGTTATGTATTTCAATAAATCGATATTATTTACATACCTATTTTTGCGGTGAATTTTCTTCCAATACATTGTTGCTGACACATTTTTTATGATTTCGGACATCGTAGATCAAATTAATGTGTCACGAGTGAATACATAAAAAAAGCACAATATATTATATTAATATGCTATAATACTTGTTATTTATTTCTTTGTATATTTATTTGGACAACCAGTTGTTGTTACATTGTGTAAAATATTAAAAATAAATACATTAAAAAAATTAAAAAAATTAATTAAAACATTAAATAAAATTATGTTATGTCCGTGTAGTGACAGATTAATAATAATATATCTCAACCCGTGGGTGTCGTAAAAGTCAAGTAAGGGAGCAACCTTATGCAGACAGGTGGGCCGCCTGCTCGTCTGCCACTTAAGGCAATAAAAAAAAAACAAGAGCACTGTAACAAAAGGAAAATTCGAATCAAACTACTTACTAAAAAAAAATCTCTCCACATTCTTTCGAGGAGACCCGTAATTTGGCCTACTATACCAAGCTGACCAGACGGGTTAGTATAGGATTTGTTTCTAATACTCCTTTTCTCGCAGTGCATTTGTCTACATACTTGAGACCCACATAATGTTAATATTGTTTTAGTTTATTGTTGTATGTTGATGCATGTTAGATCTTATATAAATTTGTATTCTTATAAAAATGTGAGAACCTAGTGTCTAGATAAACCTAATATAAGGCTTGAAGACACTACGAACCAAAATTTGTAAACTATTTATGAATAAATATATTTTATCTATCTATCTACATAAGATTACTCCCTTAGACGCCTTTTACGATACCCACGGGTTGAGATGGGGTAGTGACATTATGTATTCTTAATCAGTCACCACACGAATAATAACTACGAATGTTGAAAAAGTTGCTACCACTAAATAATAATATAATAATAATAATATAATAACATTCTACCACATTCACACAGCGCCATCTAATCCCAAAGTAAGCAATTATATTTTCTTGTGTTATGGGTACTAAACAACTGATATACTACTTAAATAGATTTTTTTTTTGTAAATACATACATATTATAGATAAATTACACCCAGATCCAGAACAAACCTTCATGCTCATCACACAAAGATTTGTCCTGGGTGGGGATCGAACCCACGACCTCCGGCTTAGCAGTCAGGGTCACTAACCACTAGACCAACAGGCCAGTCTTGTTTTTTTGGAACTAAAGAAAGATAGAGGAAAAAGTAGAAACCAAATGGAAACTAAATAACTAATCTATACCTACTTACTAATACTACAAGAATTTATTTAAAAAACCTGTGTTACTGAATTAAAGTCTCACTGCCATATATCTTTCTTCCAAACATGAGTACAAATAGAAGATAAACTGTCAATACGGACCCCACCTTGTCGGGAGTAAATCAATTATCGTCCACAGACCTGTCCTCCTGTCTGACCTCTGTCCGTTACGGGATGAACATTCGACACTATGTTTTGTTAAGATCTATAGAGAAACGGTTGAATAGTTCTATAAAATATCGATACAAAACACAAACAAAAGGTTTGGGCGTAAACTAAATATTATTAAGAACTTTTACCGTAAATGTAAACGTTTGAATAAAATTTAAGTAGTTATTTAGAAAGGTTTTAACAACTTTTTTTCTGGGTTGAAATTGTGAGCCATGGATTGTCTTTTTAAGAAACGCCAAAAATTCATCTTACATAAATTTAGTACCAAAAATTTTTTTATACATTATTTAGATAAACATATACGCATTTAATTACCATTATAATTGGATTTAACAGATTCCCACTCAGTAATACAAATATTTGTACAGCCTACAAATATTACAAATAATTGTAACAAAGCACCCTAACTTTCAGTAGTGTTTCTATTGAAGTCAATAATTGTCTATTTGTAATATTCCCTACCGGCCTTTTACTATAATAAAATATTTAAAAATATAATGTACCTTAAAAATAATTATTACAAATATGTAGCACCCCTATTTTGCATCATGATTATAAAATATATTGAAATAGAGAGACACATGACACGTCACTTGAATCTAGTCTGTCGATAATAATGTTTATAGACCAAAGATGAAAAAGTCACAGTGAATGCCATAAATCAATATACGTACTATCGACAGTTTTCTAGTCTTCACTTTCACTATTATACCTAGAATAATATGATTGCTCTGAAGATTCAATTTTAGAAATGGAATTTTCAAAGAATATGAATATATTATTCCAAGTTTGAATATTAACTGGCAGCAATGAGTTCTTGCTGATGAAACAATCACCACTTTTGATTTCTGTGTTCTTTTTGACGTGTTGAAATACTTATTTTATTAATACCAATTTATCTTATACATTAATTAATATTATGAATTTCATGATTGAAATGGTTTTAATTACGAAATTGCATTGTTAAAAACCTGAATAATATCTAAAAGGACAATATAGCTATGTATCGTTCAATTTCTACTTTCGCCTCAATTTTTCCATTGAGTCAGGTAACTACCATATAAGTTCCAGGACCACCCATTACGGCGAAGCGACGGTGCACAGAGGGGTTTTAGTGGGTATTCCGGTCCTTTGAAGACCGGCGAGTCCCACATAACCGTCCCGTGACCCCGCACGGGGCGGTATGCGTAATGCATTTCCCCTCTTAAAAAAAAAAGGTAACTACCATATTTATATTATTTTGTTATTTGTTTGCAACATATAATCACTCTTCTTGCATTTTTAAACTCTTATTCGATTCCCAAAAATGTCTGGGTGTAAAATATTTAGGCGGCACCAATCTATCCTTTTTTTTTGTCAGTGACCAGGTTTTTCTTATTTTTAACCGACCGTTGAAGAACGATTCTTTTGAAGAATAGTTCTATTGACGAAAGACGTTTTGATAAGGGCTTCACAAACGCAAAGCACTGATACAGTGTGTGTTAAAACCTAATTTTTTGAAAAGTGGCCAGTAATAAGGTTTTATTTTCGTTACATACACTTAAATTTGCAAACTTTGACGAAGAGGGAAATTCCCAATTTTGTAATATTACTTAGATTGCATATATGCCAGAATATGTAGTTGGCAATGAATCTTGGCCGACCAGCGTACACCAACGTAACTGACGTGTCGCCGTACTAACTAATTGTTTTGCTCACCAACCATTTCATTCAAAAATCATTTGCCAATGTACATGTTATGTGAATAATATTCTTTTTTATCTTGACAAATATAACTCGAGAGCGATCTAACTTGAGCTCCTTGTCATTTTAATCAGAATAGACAGGTATCAATTCTCAGAAATAGCATGGAATCTAAAATTGTAGCCGATTAATTGAAAATAAACAAGTAAATATGCAACAGACTCTGGAGAGTCAATAGACTCTCCTCATATAAATAATATGCAAATAAGTAAGTACCAATGCAATAGCATATTTACTTATTTGCATATTATGTGATCCATCCCTATTACACCCAATATTTTATGGGACCTAGAATAACTGGAAAAAAAATGAGGTGTGGACCACCTCTGCCTACCCTTGGGGAAAAACGCGCGATGCGCACGTTTGTGTTTTACGTTTTAATCATCATCACTTCAGCTTATTGCAGTCCACTGCTGGACGTAGGAAAATAACGGAGAGGCCGTTTTAATTTAAAAAATTGAATATTTATATTGTAAAGGTAGACCTTAGTTAGAAAACACAATTACAATATCACCACTATCTATCACCGGACATTAATCACGATTAGGTCAGAGCACAAAACTGGGTATTAATGGTAAAACGATGAGGTATTATCATCAATAATCGCCGAATAACGCCGCATCAAGCGCGGAGTAAACAGCGCAGCTAAATTTGATTTATATGCCGAAATCGCCGAAATCACCAATGAACTGTAATGTGTCATAGATTAATGTAATTGTTACAGATAGGTCACTCTCAAAAGTATTGTTTGTGCCTACGATGTTGTTTGACATTTTCTTTTACATAATATCTTAGGGATTTACTCAGACAGATCTCAGTACTAGTAAATATTATGCTGACTGAAAATAAGTACACAAATGTCACCCAGACTCAGAAAGACTAAATGTCCTAATTATGTTTGAATGTCCCTCTCAGCTCTCAGAATAGAGGAGAGGAGACCCGAGCCCAGCAGTGGGACAATAATAGGTTGCTGATGATGATGATGATGAGGTGTGAATGTAACTCTCGTGTGTTCTGCCATCGCTGAGGCAGTAAAAGTTTTAATTGGCAAAGTAAAAAATAATAATATCAATGATGCATAAATTATATCCCAATATTATTTTCTACGTGCTGTAAGCCGACACAATCACTAAATATCCGTCGACACTCTAAGTGCTGTTGAAACTTGCATAGATCGCTGGAGTAATAACATTTTGGGGCCATTAATGCACTCACTAAGTATCGGCTATCCGAAGGTGACCTGTTCGGTAATTAATGCTGTGTCCTGTGCCAAAAATGGATCTAAATTGCTTTGTGCACTTTCAGAGGGGCGTTAAAGTTGTAAAGTTGATGCTACAATTACTGCATATTCAATTCTGCTGTTGGACACAAATCACTCTTTACAAGAAGAAAATAAAAGCCTTAAAACATTCTATGAATGAAAAAAGAAGTAGAGATTGAAATTCTACTGCCCCATCATACGATATTTAATATATTGTCTTAAATCATCTAGAAGTTCATTTTGAGTCTTATATTATACACGACTTCTTTCGCGTGGACACTAATCCGCATTCATTTGTTTTTTTTTTTTCACGAAATATTGATATTTTTCCAATACAAAATAGCCTTAACTATTCCTTGTGACATTAGGAGTCCGTGAAAGTCCCGTCGAAATCGGTTCAGTTGTTACAAAAGTTACCTCAAACAATCAAATAAACAGAGAAAGGCATTTGTATGACTTTGTCTGACATCTGTTTTTTTTAATTAAACCCCGCCTTTTCTTTGTTCAACTTGATAATATATAATAACCAGATAATATCTAATAACTACCGTTTTTACCTGATATGGAACTTGTATTGCACACACTCCTAATATTGTCAATTTAAGGCAGTCAATATTCTAAAATAACAAAATTTTATTTATTGACCTGTGACCTATTCTAATCCAAGCTAGCAACAGGAGTAATGTCTATGTAGGCATAAAACTATGGACTGTCTGTATATTTATAGCATTCTACATTTTAAACAGTAAATCAGAAGCACAACTTTGGCAGTCGATTTAAAAATCATTTACGATAAGACACTAAGTATTATGACGCTAACTTTATAAATGAATACAAATATTTACTTAAGATTTAAAGTTTTCTGCATAATATTAATTTGTATAATAATAACTACTAATAATCCTAAGAATGAAGAACATTCTGCTAGTTTTATAGGATATTCAATCATTTTATAACATTATAGCGCTATAAATAGAATTGGATAAAGGTTTTCTCATCATCATCATCATATTAGCCCGACGACGCGACGTCCACTGCTGAACATAGGGATCACCTAATTTACGCCACTTGTACTGCGAACGGTCCTGTGCTACCTGCAACCAACGGCCGCCCAAAACTTCCTATACATAAAGATGCAATTCTTTTAATACATAATTTCTTTTATTCTTAATTTAAATTAATACAGTTACATTGTACCTTCAAGGTTTTAAAAGTAATATTTTATTTTTCACATAAAACACTCGCAATTTGAGCTTCTATCTAGAATTAAGTCTGATGTATTAGAAAGAAGCTGAAAGAAATGCCATTTTTCAACATTTTCCTTAGCGAAGTAATAAATTTTAGACGTAATGAAATTTTGTTAGCTAGCTCTAGAGATAAGTTGAGAAGAGTCTTGGAGACTAGAAGCAAACAATATGAATAAAACTGCATGTACGTCACTTATTATGTTGGTTTCAATATCTATCTAGGGATGCCTCATCTGTTTTATTTATTTTTAGGGCGAGGTTTTGTTTTTGTATAGGTACTGTGAAATCCGGTAAAATGCTTATTTGGTTCAAAAATGTACTGCGTACTCGTATTTACCTACAAAAAGACTGGTTAAGTTGCAATTTAGTGTCATATTTTGTGGTTTTCAATTTTTATTAATCAACTAGCGGTGCCCGCGATTTCGTCCGCGTGGAGTTTAACAAAAGCAACATTACTTTTTCAAAGTAGTCTAAGTTACTCCTTATAATATCAGCTGTCTGCCAGTGAAAGTACCGTCAAAATCCGTCCAGCCATTCCAGAGATAAACCGGAACAAACAAACAGACACAACAAACAAACAGATAGATAGACAGACAAACTATCTTTGTAAATATTATATTTATCTGTGAACCCTGACCATTACCACTTTAATTTACAAACCCATAGAGTATAGATAACTTAAATGAATTATTTCTCTTCAATTTTAAACTAACAAACTTATAATTTACTTACAAAGCTTTATTTGTTTGTAACCTCAGCTATTTAAGGGCTTAAACAATTTATGATTCATAGTAATTTAATAACCAACTTGATCTTTGAATAGTTGCAATGAAATGTCAAGATTTATAATTTAGATTAAATTTAATATTTATTGAGAATAACTAACTTGGTACATAGTAAATTAATATTAAATTCTCTTGGTATTAAAGTCTTGTAATATTTATTTATTCGTAAAGTAAGTACTTATATACGTTAGTTTTTAAAAGCGCTTGACATCCAGTCAATTTAATTTTTTATCTAGGAATGAAACGGAAAGAGCTAATTGTACTATTCTTTTGAAATTCTAAATATTGTCTCGAAATTCATACAAGCCGACACAAGGTCACGTCGTTGGCACCAGAATTTTCATTTTTCAAACAAAATTTTTTTGAAGTTATAAATATTTCAGGCAATGTTTTCGATCAGGCAACAATATGACGGGCCTGTTGGTCTAGTGGTTAGTGACTCTGACTGCTAAGCTGGAGGTCGTGGGTTCGATCCCCACCTAGAACAAATAAATCTTTGTGTGATTAGCATGAAGGTTTGTTCTGTGTCTGGGTGAAATTTATCTATAATATGTACGTATTTACAAAAAAAAATGTATTTAAGTAGTATATCAGTTGTTTAGTACCCATAACACAAGCAAATATAATTGCTTATTTTTTTACTAGATGGCGCTGTGTGAATGTGGTAGAATAATTATTATTACATTATTTTATTGTTTGATTGTTTTTCCTAAGAAAAAATATTATATATAATATAATATTAATTCTTAAGAATGGTAAACAATCAAACAATTTAAATAGATAGTTGCCAACCCTATTATAAGTACAGACATCATATAACTGACTTTACACACATAGAGTTCGTATTCGCTGTAGAGATTCATACATAACAGTCGCTGATTTTGAACAGAACCACAATAAACCTTGTATCATATGAGATGCTTTTAGTTGTATTGGATTTCTAATGCTGCACGACGGATTATATATTTAATACATACTGTTTGTATAGTTTCTGAGGCAGGATTTTGGGTTGATATGAAACAGGTTCGCCTTTACCGCAATGCCTGAAGACCAAAGTCTTCGACCAATGCGTCCTACCTGTCATGACTTACGGTGCCGAGACGTGGACACTCACTGTAGGACTAGCTCACAAACTTAAAGTCGCTCATCGAGCTATGCTCGGCGTCTCTTTGAAGGACAAACTTCGCAACGAGGTAATCCGACAAAGGACCAAAGTTACATAGCTCGTAGAATAAGTAAGCTGAAGTGGCAGTGGGCTGGTCATATCTGCAGAAGGACCGATGGACGGTGGAGCAAGCGTGTCCTAGAGTGGAGACCGCGACTCGGCAAGCGTAGAGTAGGACGCCCTCCAGCTAGATGGTCCGACGACCTAAAAAAGGTCGCTGGGTCTGACTGGATGCGGAAGGCGGAGGACCGAGTGTTATGGCGCGTGTTAGGAGAGGCCTACGTCCAGCAGTGGACTTCAATAGGCTGAAATGATGATGATGATGATGAAACAGAATTGTTAAAAGGAATTTTCCGAATAGTTACGGATTTATATTACATAATGTCAATATCAATCTGTGGGTGTCGTAAAAGACTAAGGGACTGCGAGAAAAGGAAAATTCAAAACAAAACCCTTTACCAATCCATTTGGCCAGCGTGTTATAGCAGGCTAAATTCTCTCCACTATCATTGGAGGAGACCCGTGACCAATAGTGAACGTTTATGGATTGAAAGGTTGATGATGATTAAAAAACAGTAATTATTGTTAATTTTTCTCACAAAAACTTTCTGTCGTGGAATAACGTCAACGCGAAGTTGAAAATCGGTCGATGGGGCCAAAAAGTGCTCGAGTGGCGGCCACGTATTGGAAAGCGCAGCGTGGGGCGGCCCCCCGCTAGATGGACCGACGACCTAGTAAAGGTTGCAGGTGGCCGTTGGAAGCGGGTGGCACAAAATCGCTCGCTGAAGCGGAAATTAGGTGAGGCCTATATTCAGCAGTGGACGTACGTCATTGGGCTAATATGATGATGATGATGAAGTTGAAAACTATGCTCATTAAATGACAATATTAACATAGCTGGCTAAATGTATGTGTGAAATACCTCCACCTATACTTTTGAAATAAAATCATTATGTTATCTGATCCATGATTGTCTCTTTGTTACGGTAAATGATGTGCTACATAGTCAAGAAAAGCGATGTAATTGTGTAGTCTAGAAACACACGTTGGTAGAAGCCCTTTAATTTTCCTTACGTTTCACACACGTGTGTGTTAATTTGACACATTGTCGAGAGGCGTCATAATTACAGACGTTGACGAACTTTATGTGTAGGGGGCTTACTATGAATTTCGACATTCGAATGTTCGGTTCTGTTGTCGCTGTCATCATTATCATAATTCATCATTGGCAACCCATTAGGTCCCACTGCTGGGCTCGGGTCTCCTCTCCTCTAACAAGAGAGCTGAGAGGGTTTAGGCCACAATCCACTCACGCTGGCCTAGTGTGGGTTGGTGGATCAGACATACTCATAGAATTTCTTCTAGGGTATGTGTGTTTCCTCACGATGTTTTCCTTCGCCGTTAGCAGATGGTAAGTCAGTTGACTAGTAGGTACATATAAATTCTGCCGGTTCTGCCGTTCGGGATCGAACTTGGACCTCGTGATTTGCACGCCGGTCTCTTATCCATTCAGCCACCATATGGTCGCTATCACTTTCAAACATTTGACAGCGACAGGAAAACCGAACATTCAAATGTCGAAATTCATAGTAAGCCCCCAGTAGACAATACAACTTCTACTAATACATAGTTATTGAGTTAGTTAAGAGAGAATAGAGTAGTTATGAGTAGTCGTAGTACTATATATATATATTTATATGCTAGTTTTATATCAAAAAGTTAGTGTTTTTAATTTACGAGCTAATGATCTATGGTGGTAAGTGCTATCAGCTGCCCATGAATCTTAGCTGCTCAAAGATTCAGTCAGTAGTCACAAATGGAAGAACTTGGAATTTATCCACTCTATGTAGTAACTTTTCTTTCTCAAACACTTTATCATAAACTAGCCAATAATTACACGGTAAGTATAACACTTAACTGCCGTGCCATGACAAAACACTGTAACTTCAGATACAGTGTTTTGTCGTAATACGAATAAATCGCTTTTCTGCACACGTTTACATAGAATGGCATCAATTTTTTTCTAAAAAGTCTTATAAATACTGAGAAAATCAAAGGTAATAATGACTGTATTTCAAATATTATAAGGATCAGTTTTGACAGAACACTGTAATATTAAATACAGTGTTATGTCAAAACACAGCTTACGCTTAGTAGCCCGTTATCTATCGATACAGTGTTTTGTCATAAGAATCCCGCGTGCACTCGGGTTAAGGTTTAATATCGTGATTTGTTTATTTGACTAATCGATTTCAGTTGATCTCTCTTTATTTAAGAGCTGCGCTCTTGTCGGTAGAGTAGTTTCCAATTCTCTCTTTTTCTAGCCATTTCTCTCACCTCCTGATACGACACCACCCGTACCTTCTCTTTGATCTGTTTAATAAATATCCTTTGTCTACCTCTTTCTCTCTTGCCTTCTATGATGTTATTTATAAACGGATCGTGTCGTATTAGGTGTCCAATCATTTTTCCTCTTCTGTTCTCAAAGGTTTCTATCATAGTTCTTCTCTTTTGTACACGTTCCAGTACTTTTTCGTTGGTAATCATTTCTGTCCAGCTTATACCCTCCATTCTTCGCCAACACCACATTTCAAAAGCTTCCCATCTTTCTCTGTCTCTTTGTGTCATAGTCCAGGTTTCGCTTCGATAGATTGCAATGTTCCAAATGTATGACTGGAGGAACCTTTTCCTGATTTCTAACGAAATGTGTTTACACTTGAATATCTGTTTTTTTTCTGATAAATGCTTCTTTGGCTTTGCAACGAGCAGTTTCATTTATGATGTTTCCAAGATATTTAAAACTGCTCACTTGTTCTAATGTACAATTATTCATTTTAATTGGTCTATTGTATGTTGGATGTTTGGAAGTTGTCATTTCAGTTTCATATTATTTCATATTTGAAATACAGTCATTATTAACTTATATTAATTCTTCTGATCATGATACTTTCTGTCTTCTTCGTGAACGCGCAAAACAAGGAAAACGTAAATGTTATACTAAATATTTAAAACATTCAGAGGATTCGATCACTAAATGCCCTAAATCTTTTTGGTCTTACGTAAAATTAAATAAGTGTAGCCAGAGTTCAATACTTTTCACACTCAACTATGATGATCAATCAGCCGACAACGGTGATGATATTTGTAGTATTTTTGCAGCTTACTTTCAATCAAATTTTTTGTCCTCATCGACTCAGCCTGTGCTGAACTATGATTTGAGAGCTGCAACTACGGCAGGTGATATCGAATCCAATATTAAATCCATTCTGAAACTGTTGAAATCCCTGGACTTGGCAAAAGGTGCCGGACCTGACCGAATAGTCCCTTCATTCATTGTCACTTGTGCTACTTGCTTGGCTGAACCTCTTGCTATTATTTACAAAGGTCAATTTCGGACGGACTTGTGCCCAAGATTTGGAAATCCGCATTCATCACACCCATATATAAGAATGGCAACAGAAATGACGTACAAAATTATAGGCCCATATCAAAGCTTTGTATTTTTGCCAAGACATCATAAACTTGAAAATTGTTTACACTCACGTTTATGATACAGTATCTTGTAGTCTGATTGTAGATCAACATGGTTTTCTTAAGAAACGCTCCACCTTATCTAACTTGCTCTCGTTCACTGACTTTACATCTGCAAACATTGATGATGGTGGACATGTTGACACTGTTTTCACTGACTTCAGTAAAGCATTCGATCGAATTGATTACCAGTTACTTTTGCAAAAACTCCTTCTGGCGGTTCATGGTAATCTTTACAGGTGGTTTGTCTCTTATATAGAGAATCGGTCTCAAGCAGTAGTGTTAAGTGGGTTCTGTTCTGTCTGGTGCAGCGTTCCTTCTGGGGTACCTCAGGGCTCTTTGCTTAGACCTCTTCTTTTTAATATTTTTATTAATGACATTAGTCATTCAATCAAATATTCAAAATTATATGCAGACATGAAAATTTTCCAAAAGATTACCAATATTACAGACGTTCAGTTTCTTGAAAATGATTTAGATAGATTTGACCAATATTTGTACACTTAACAGATTAGATTTAAACGTTAATAAATGTAATCATATAGTTTTCACTCGCAAGAAAAATAAAATAAATTCTATATATTTTCTAAAGGGACAAGAGTTACAACAGGTGGACATCACACTGTATGTTTGGGTTTTGAGGTTATTTATGTTTTTTTTTAAATTAAAATTTTGTATTGCTCGTTGGTGCGTAGTATATTGATGTTACATTTTAAAATTTCTTTTAGTTTCAATCATATTTTGTTATGACATAACACTGTAATTATAATTACAGTGTCCTGTAATCACAATGTTCTCTTTACATTAATTTATAGGTTTTGACAGAACACGTTTGTGGGCGTAAACATACAGAATTATTTTAAAACCAGATTTTTTTTAGATGGCTAGCTAGAAGCTGATTTGAAGATTAACATATCTGAAATTCAAAGGAATCGGACTAATATTAAGGATTTTATGGCCAATTTTCCAAAAAAACAGAAAATCGCGATTTCTGAAAACTGACAAGTTTTTAGATACAGTGTTTTGTCATGGCACGGCAGTTAAGTGAGCCACATAAAACACTATGAGACCTTTTAAAATCCTACGGGGTCATTACGGTGGCCTATCCTTAAATTAAAGTAAATAAATAAAGTTGTACACCACTACGCCCTTAATTTGTACCTGCTGTTGGCATCTTACGAAGACGTAGATATACTGGAAGAGATAAGTATTTATGTAATTACTGATAATAATATAGTATGATAAAACATACTTAAAAAATGCTTTCATGTTGCTTGATATTCATGGTCATCTTAAAAACACGGTGTGTCATGGAACCAAGACAAGATATCAAGTAAAATAAATTAAAATTATCATATCAGCTCAATGACGTCCATTTCTCAATTGCCTCAACTACTTTCTGCCACAGAGCAATTTTCTGCCGCCTGAGACCAACGGCAACAATAAACTTATATGACAAATCCATAATTATGTTTTATTTATTGTTAACCAAAATACATTCATAATTTTAACTCTAAACAAAGTTTCAAGCACTGCGGCCTTGACATTCCACGTGGCAAAGATTTTTGTTTCATTATGAACTACTGCAAACGAAAATGACAGCTCATGTTTATTTATCTCTCTTCGTTAGTTTCATGAAATAATTCAAGACCTCAATGGGTCATTTTTGATTCATAGTTTTAGTGCATCAATAACATAAATATATTATCATTGGTGACGATTTTCTTTTGAACTCCTGTATCTACTTCTGATTAATTTCATTGCGGATTCCAAGAAAGTATTTTTTTCCATTTTCAGGTATTCATGTCATAAATCGGTGTCTGGCTAACAAGTGTCGCAGTGGTAGGTGTGAAGATGGATGCGGCGATAAAAAGAATGGGTACAATAACTTATGTTATCAACTTTTTGCTTAAAAGGTGACTTCGATCACTGTACATCTAAAATGTAACTTTTCTTAAAGAAATAAATTATTCTTATTCTATTCTTAACTGCATACTTACTTGCTATGCATGGTAATAAAAAGAGCTTAATATACTTTAGTTGATCCGTGTAGTGACGGATTAAGAATATATAATGTCACTACTCCATCTCAACCCGTGGGTGTCGTAAATGGAGACTAAGTGAGTTAGCTTATGCATACAAGAGCACTGCAACAAAAGGAAAATTCGAAACAAACCCTATATCAACCCGTCTGGCCAGCGTGGTATAGTAGGCTAAATTCCCTCCAAATTCATTGGAGGAGATCTGTGTCAAGTAGTGGGACCTTTATGGATTGATAGATGTCGATGATGATTATACTTTAGTTATGTAAAATGCGTGTCACTTCCATTTTCTCTATATGCCAAACATTCACCACGGAACAATTCTCCAGCCTCGTAAATCGTCATAATTGGAGGGAACCGTAGACGTACCAAGTATAGTCCTTACATGGAAGTGAATTTGCTATCCCTTTCATACACACCAGATTGCATAAGAGTAAAAGAGATGCCGCATATAAGGTTGTATAAAACAAGACGGTCATTTGCAATCATTGACACCAATTGAAGGTGGCAATTGATGGTAGATTTATGTATGTAAGTAAGGGTCTTAGTTAATTGATGTAACTGTCAATCTGTTTCATTGCAATGAAGTCTTTGTGTGTCTTTATTAATGGTAATAAGATTATTTTACACTGATTTTTTTACCTCTGAGATGTAGAAAGAATATGAACGGCTGTTGCGAAGTCTTGGGTTCATTCTCAGGGTGGGAAAAAAAAAATTGGGATTTTCCGACACAAAATTCTCAGTATTAACTCAGAGTCAGGAAATTGCTGAGTTGATGGCAATAAGCTTACCCTTATTAATAAGAAACCTAACAAAATATTCCAAAAATAATAAGTATTTAAAAAAAACACTGACAGAGCACACTTCATAATATATTTTCTCCCAAAAACTATAAACTACGCGTTTCCGGCGCCCTCAAAACAATAAAATACAGGAAAAGTGAATAGTTGCAATCAAGAGGGCGTACATCGTGCGATAAGAGGGGAACTTTCAAGATTGTTGGATGGGTAATATTATGAATAAGCATATTTCCTTACTGTATTATTTATAATGAGAAAGGAATGTTAGGCTGGTTTGGATATGTCGAGAGAATAAATGAAGGAAGAGTGACAAAACAAATATATGAGGCGAATGTGAAAGGAAACGTTGGAAGGGGAAGACCTAGAAGAACGTACCAGGATTAATAGGTGACGTTCTAAAGAAGGGACAGATCAGGAATACTATCAACCGGCGAGAATGCATGAAAAGACTGATGAATGTTGAAAAAGCCGAAGATGTAAGGCACTCTGACTCCCAAGTTACAAGCTAAAATAAAACCTAAGTTTTTGTTAATTGTAACCACATACAATCTAGTTTTTTTGTATTTAATTTATATTTTAATTAACAACAAATTGTAGTAAAAATACAGAAATTAAATAAACTGTAACTAGTCTTTTATAAAAATAAAATAAACTTAAAATAAAAAAATTAAGTTATATTGAATTAATACTATACATTTTGTATTTCCTCTGCACTCCTGGGTGTGCTGGTAGAAAACTCATATTTGAGTTAAGCTCGCCTATGTACATTTTGTTTGCTTCTTTTGTTAATTGTAATTTGTTTTTGTGTGTACATAAAAGAATTAAGATTTAATAATTACTCGTAGTAAAAAAACGCTAATACTCTCATTTAATTTATTCAAACAGAAAAGAAACGTTCCGTACGCCCCACAACTCACCTGAATAAAACAAAGGCCCACAAAACCAGAGGAAATTCAAAACGCATATCAACCCTTCTAACCGTTTGTCGATGCCATTTGATTATGTAAAGTTCTTCTTACATGGCACCATACTCGAGAGCTAGACACAAAAGCGTTCTTCCCAAGGATTTTATGAGCTCCTATCATAGAGTAACCAGTAAGTAGAAGAGTCACTGTGGTGGCGCGGCGTAGCGGTTTTATTAGTCTCTCACCTCTAACATTGCCGTGCCGAAAGACAGATTCGATTCCAAACGAGGTAAATATTTGTGTGACTCATAGATATTTCTTTGAAATAGAAATAGAAAACATTTATTTGGTACAAACACAAGACATACTAAATAACAAATATGTAGATAAAACAGATACAAAACAAACAACAATCCCGTGTCTGTACCAAATAGGCACCATTTCAGCATAATGCCGAGCACAAGTGCCCGGCGTCTTTCAAGTCTGGGTGTCTATTGTGTCCTTTAATTGTATGTTCATACATTTTCCCGCGACACAGGGCTTGTTACCTAGTACTCACTCACTCACTACAACCTAGAAACGACCCATTGCTGGGCATGGGTCTGCTGCAACGATTTTGGAGGGAATTCAGCCAATCACGCGGGCCATACGGGTTGGTAAAGTGTTTTTTTTTCGAATTTTCCTTTTCTCGCAGTCCTCTTGTTTAAGGTTTCTCCCTTAGTTGGCAACTTAACGACATCCACGGGTTGAAATGGGTTAGTGACGTTATTTTTTATTTTATTAAATAGGTACAGTAACAGATAACAGATTAACAATTACACAAATTCTAGTATCAGTACACATTATTACAAATCTGAGATCCAATTATAACTATACACAACATTATTAAGAAAACTGTTACACTAGCTTCTGTTTTATAGAGTACGCAGAAAGAAGAAAATGCTGACACATTGCTTATATATTTATAATACTAAGTATAAATAATTAGATTTTCCTATATAAGAATAAGATATAAAATTTAAGTGGTTGGAACATATAATTTATCTATAAGTACAGACCCTTTAAATACATTAATGCTATCTTTGAATATATCAACCTTAGAACAAATTACATTTCACAATCACATTATATTCTTTTTTCTTCCTTATTCATGCAATCTTGTATAGAAATAGTGTTTTAAGTTATTATGACTTTGTGTGAGTTTCTGGTATTACATGACACCTACCGTTTCTACTTATTCCTTGTTCTATGTCCTACCCAAGCCACATCGAATATTTTACCGATAAATATCTTAAGACATTTCCTTTCTGTTTATATGGATACTGCTGATTCTGTTAAAGTTTTTTTGCTTAAAGAGCCTTTATAGGGTATATTGTCTCTTAGATTGCGAAGCGTGTTGTTGTTTCAAGATACGAGAGACCGTTAATGCAAGCGGTTAGGTAAATTGTCGGTTTTTGAATTTCGTTTACCGTATACGGTTAGATTCTGGTAATATCTGTGTGTATAGTGTTTTGTAGGTTTGTTTATTTAAAGTACAGTATAATTTTTTTACGTTGAATTAATAAGCTGAAACAACCCAAACGTCGTTTTATTTGTAGAATCAAAATAAAAATTCTAAATTTAAAAAACCTCACCAAGTTTTAAGCATTTTTCATGCTTATTGCTTTGCTACTTACCTATTTAGTTTCTATTTGACTTATTGCTGCGAGTAGACGATGCGGCATAAGGTGTTAGGCGATCATTGATGATGAACTTCAAACAACGGTGTCTAAACTTTAAAAACTACAATTAATTTTTGACAAAAAATATAACATGGTATAAAAACGATTGGAATCGATTCTGCTACTGATTCTTAACAAAATACTTTCAGGTTTCGCATTAAGTAGGAATAAAGGTGTATGCAGTCGGACAACGAAGTGTATAAGGGTTCCATATTTTTCCTTTAGAGAGAAAGACCCCAAAAAATAACACTACCTACTTAAAAAGTAAAATTTAAAATACATTCTTAATGTTTAAAATTTTAAACTAAATTTAAGGAAGAGAAACTCCATCGTAATCATATACTCCGTATATCTTTAAGTAGATAAACTTAAAGTCGATAATTTATAGGCGTATAAATCAAAAGTTGTGGGATATTTCTGATATTCTATGTGAATGATTTCTGGCTAAACCTTTTCAATTAAGTTTAGATTTAAATTTAAGATAGCAAACATCAATATCTAGATAATATTATTATGTCACAAGATTGATCCAAGTTGGAAACAAAACTCATGAGAGAATTGATATTTTCTCATGAGGTTTAAGTGAACTCGTAAAGATTATTCTAATGTTGTTAGATATTTATTTATTTAGGACAACTCAACAAATCTTACACCAATACAAACAAAAACTTACATGTGAAGAAAAATATACATTATACATACAGTGTAGACTTAATTATAGGTTGCCACAGAATGCATAAGGTATATAATAATTATGAAATATGTAAGTGAGTAATAATAATACTTTTTTTATTTCTTTAGATATACAAGATAGCCACACTATTTTATTTATTTTATTTACTTCAAATTTACGAAAATGTATTTAGGCGGTATTTTTTCTATCATGAAATTAAGATTTTCCCGGAGTTTGGTAAACAAATGTTCCCGGGTGATGACAATAGGCTCGCCCCCTATTTCATGGGACCAAACATAGCTGGCGAAATGTGGGTGTGAAACACCTCTGCCTACCCCTTCGGGGAAAAAGGCGTGATGCTATGTTTTATTTAGGCGGACTTGCCGTAATACATTTTTGACTGCCTTAATAACGTGACGGGAATGTATATGACTGTTGTGATTGACCTTGGATTGAATTCCACGGTCAATTAAAAACGGTATTGAGTTTTTACTGTGTTATCATTTTCAGCATCAACCTGGTTAATGTAAATAAATCCATACTTAAAAAAATATGAAATAAAATGAGAGACCACAGAACAATAAACAAGCCAGCATACGTCTCGGCCGTGGTCACAGTTGGTTTGGACGGCCGCCTGTTGTAATATTGGTGCGGATTTCGTACGCGATAACTTGCGAGCCCTGGACCTGTGACGTCACATCACATTGGGAAATGTTACTTAATAAAACAAGTGAGCGACCTTACACTTTATTTCATTAGAACATAGATATACCATAGACAAAGGACATAGATAATTAAAGTATTTTTTCAATGCACAAATTGATTATTAACATTACTTAAATCTGTATTGCGATGGTGGCTGAATCACGCAGTCCGAGTTCGATTCCGACCAGCAGTACCAATGTGGATTCCACTTTGTGGAATTTATATGTACTAGTCAAGTGACTTACCATCTGCTAACGGTGAAGGAAAACATCGTGAGGAAACCCACATACAAAGAGTTAGTAAATAGTTAGTTCCGAACTTCCAACCTCCCAACTTTCTTAAGAGTTTTGACTGGTTTAGCCAGTCAAAACTACTTTTAACTGGCTAAATCAATTATGTAAAGTAACAGTACATACAGTCAAAACTCTTAACTGTAACATAATCATCATCATCATCAAAAAAACGCATGAATGGACTCAATGGAATTTTGTGAATAGAAGTGGCCGATGTTATGAAAACTCTTAACCGCAACCAATGATATTGTATCATACAATATAATTGACCGTAACATAATAATTATATACTACAAAAATTATAGATTTTGTTTTTATTCTTCGAAGGAATAGGATAACTGCCTTGTGATTACAACTTGCGCATGAGGCCTCAGGTTCGATACACCCAGGTCTGGCAAAAAAAGCATTCAGTTTTTCTGTGATGAAATTTTCAATATGGAAATATACCCTGAAAAATAATAGGGGCGCAGCCCATTGTAAAAATACTATTACCTACCCAAATATGTTTTGTTTTGTTTTGTCGTATACATACCCATATGTAATGTCACCCATGACATTAGAGCCTTAGCAGAAGGTATGTGACTAACTGCCGTACTCAGAGACGTTACTTAACATTAAAGTTTATTTAGTAAAAACGTGTAATACTTAAGTCTATACACCTAAAGACGATTATTCAATGAAAAAATTGTGTTACTGACAGATTATTGTTAATTGACGTCTCTGAGTGCGGCAGTCGGAGCTGCTAATGATAAAGACGAAAGGAGCAAATTGGAAGTCAAAAAGTGACATACAAACAGGGTTGTCGTTGCATAATTGTTAAGATAGAATATAAAAGTGCTAGATTGTAGAATATTTAATATATTGTTAATGAAAAACTGTCTGAAATAAATTCTACTATTATTAACACGTCTTTTATTCCTAACAATAGTGTTAAAAACTATTTTATTCATAACATCAGCAACTTCTATTCACAAAATTCCATTAAATCCATTCATGCGTATTCCAAAACAATATTTGAACTTCACACTTGAAAAACTCCCGCTTTAAATCATTTCTATGAGAACGAACCTTAATCCTGCCAATGTAATAACCACCTTAAATGCTCGTCAATAAGGTAACTTTTGAATTGATGATATTCTACGAAATATCTCGCCTTTAAATTGATTTCGACCTGTCGCAAGCGTTGGACGAAATTAACAAGTAAAACGGTGAAACAAAATTAACTATATTGTTTCGTATAGTTAGATGTTTCACTTGAAAATCTTTGAATATTTTACACGGCTACGCGAAAACAATGATTGGGATTTTTTTATTGTCTGATGTGGCAAATGAGCAGACGTTGACAATGTTAGGGGCCGCTGCCTACCTTGAGAGAATAACTCTTCTTAAACCTCGTTTGAAGAAGGACATTGTCATAGAGATCAGGAAACATCACTGTAGGAATTTCTCACCAGAGTCGGCGAGAGGGAGGAATGATCGCTGAAACCTTTCTAAACGATATTTAAGGGTTAAGGAAGGTTTGATGGTTCGGCTATATCATCGCACATCTCTGTAGTATGTGGTCTGCGGCGTCGCCCACATAATGTTCATCACCGCTGACGCAAACTTTGACGGAACAAGAGACTATTATAAACGTTTTTGATACCATTATGACATATTACCGAACCAAACTGTTATGTTTCACACGTACCTATTAATATGTACGTATGTATTGTGAGACGTTTATGCATTGTAATCATGATTGGTTAGAATTTATATAAAATATTTTTAACACATTTCTAAAATATTAAACCAAAAGCAAATAGCATTATAATCAAAATACATTACCAAGAGTATCCTTAAACGTAAATTGCCATTTGAGTTTTCAACAGCTCAGTATAAAACGCCGTATGTTTTAATAACAAAGAACAATATCCAAAACGGGCAATAACAGCAGCTCAGAAAGCTATTACATCGGTGGTAGCGCAATTTGGGGCTATTCCACCGTGAACATCGCCAGCCAGTTTACAATAAATCCACATACACCTTACTATTTGTACGCAGGGACGTTTTCAAGAGTTTTGTATTTGTACAGTTTTCCTAGCTGCTAAAATTCTAAGCAGCCGCTCTAGACAAGTGGCAACTGCTTCAATCTGTCTATTTTAAACGATTGGCATGTACATTTGAACACATCTCTGACATAAGCTATCGAGATGTCACGTGATCAAAGTACTAATTAGAGATGTCGTTCAAATAGATACATCGAAGCACTTTAAAAGAAGACCTTCTCCAATCTCAAATACACCAAATAAAACGGTTTAGTTTAAAAATAGAAATCAAAACTTTAACAAAGGGTAGGGGTGATCAGTTAGCAAACCCACACTATGGCTGATTTTCGAAATTCGAACATGATGTTACAATAAACGGTTCGAATTTTCAATTCGAGCATCAATATTTTCCTTTTATATTCCGTATGGCTTTCCAGTAATGACGTACGTTCAGCCAGCCTCCATTTTAACTCCTATACAGTCATTAATTGATGTAAAAAATATCGGGTATTCGTTTTTAATCTTGATGAATGCGGTGCAATGATGTGTTGTGAAAATAATGCTCAGAGTTCGGGTGAAAAATAAGTCTCATATTTATATTTATATTGTTATGGTTGTTTTAAAATTGAGAATATTGTGTCGTATTTAAATGGTTCATTTTGTATATTTAGCTATCTTTGGGCTCTGACACGGACACTGATCTGCTCCAAACATTTTGGAGTGAATTTAGCCTACTATACCACGCTGGCTTGACGGATTTCAGTAAGGCGTTACATTTTATAAATGCTATCAAGTATGACAATAGGACAGCATCTAGTTCGACTGCACAGCTATTCCTATCAAACTATATATCTAGAATAGACTATATCTAGCGGTGATAGAATTGAAAAGGGTTCTTTTTTGTACAATAATGCTGTTGGTATTGCTTTTCAAGTTGTTTAGACAGGACTTTTTAACATACTAAGTAGAGTAACATTCTCAAAAAACAAAAGTACTCTAAAAAACATATATTTTTTTCCTGACGTCCGCTTCTCCGCTCCCTACTTCCCTCTAACCCTGACACAACAAACCGTAAATCGTAACATATTAAAATATCCGCCTGTTTTCTGTTACCACAGTGTGCCTATTTATTTATTTATGTATACATCTGGCATTGTTAAAATTGTTTTATACAGTGCAGTGATATTTCAAAAAAGATGTGTTTTACTTATTAAATTTATTTTGGAGGAAATTTAGCCTACTGGACAATGGACATACTACCTACACCAAGCTGACCAGACGGTTTGGTATAGACTTAATATAATATATAATATAATTACTTATAGACTTATAGGCTTTAGTTTCGAATTTTCCTTTTTTTTTTTATACCACAACTGTGACAAACAGACGTACGGTCCGCCTGATGGTAAGCGGTTACCGTAGCCTATGGGCGCCTGCAGCACCAGGGGCATCACGAGCGCGTTGCGGACCCTTAAGAAACCTATTCACTCCTTTTTTGAAGAACCCCATACTGTAGTCCCTAGTTTCTTGTAGTGCTCTTGTCTGTTTATGGTTTCTCCCTTAATCGCCTTTTATGACACCCACGGGTTGAAATGGGGTAGTGACATTATGTATTCTTAATCCGTCACTACATGCACAAGACCTTCAGTTAAAACGATACTTAAAAGTCAATTAAATTTTAAAAGTAAAATTTTTTTCACCTTCTTGAGATCATTAACATTAACTACCTAATTAGGGCTATTGTTATAAGCCGGACAAAATGAGAAATCTATTAGTCACTGGTGACCCCCAAAGCATTCAAAAACTTACCAGAAAACAATTTTTAAGAGGGCCAATATTATATTAGATCCGTAATTTTCTAATCTTTGACTGTGATATCTAAACTAAATCATAAGTCGAAATTTCAAGTAGGAACGCAGCAGTCAAAACAGCAGTAGTCCATTTTCATATACCTTACCCATTATCATTATTAACAAGTCATCAAGTCCAAAAAGCCAGATACATTTTTACACAACACATTATCGCAAGCCTTAATCATAAACTGCGCTTAACCGAGTGATAAATCAAAACACTCGGTCCACGACAATGGGTCGCTTACGGCCATGCCATTCTCGGCCCGGGTCCGAAATGACCCCGGTTGTAATAACACGACCTTACTAATTCGTGTAATCAATTCTGAGCGTTAATGGATGCAGACTGTTTTGGTTTTCTTGTGAATATTTGTATGTGATATTTTATTGACAAATAAATATGGAAAATGGTCACCGTATTTCATGGCTTCCTATAAGACCAGCGGCATCATGAGCGAGGTGTCAACATTTAAAAAACGGACTTTTGTAGATTTTCATATTGTAGCCCCTTGGGTTTTCCCAAGGGGCTACAATATGAAAATCTTTTGAATGAAATGTTTTCATCGTAAGAGATTTCATTCGTTCATGAATTGAAACATTGGTAGGGGAAAATTAAAATAATGTTAAAATTGGAGTTTTTCCAAAGAAAAGAAGTAAGAGGACCTACACTAGATCGGGGATGAATAATACTGAAAAATGTTTGTCAGGTTAATAAAAAGAAGTGATATCTATGGATCAGTGTCAAGGTCATGGGGAGTATTATGCCCAGCAGTGGAGTAGTGTAGGCTTTAACTCTATTTTTACCTCAAAATTTTATTACTTGTCTGTTCGTGTATGTGTCGTGCTTATTAACATACTTGCATATTGTTGTAAAGCTTGAAATTGTGTAGAGTTGAAGCCATATCACCCGGCAGACAAGCTAGAAGTTAATAAACTTAAATCAGCCATCAGTTACGCCATAACATTTCTGGTTCTATGTCAGTATTTTCTTTTGATGTTAACCTGATTTTTTTCTGTTAGGATTATCGTCAATAAATAAATGTAGTCATAAGTTTGTTTTAAAGTCTTTATTTTTCTATTTTATTAAAGATGTTATCTTTACATTTCATACAATCCACAAAGAAAATAAACGTGACACAAGTTCACACTTCAAAAGTTAATAATACTCTAAATTACATAATGTCATGGCTTTATATTGACATAATTAATATTTAAATTTAATAAAACTATTAAAATACAAATTTTATCATTTCAAATATAATTGTCAATTAAAATATAAATTTTAACACTGTTACTTTTCAAAAATCGCTTCCAATGACAAAATGTTTATAATTAATTTTTATTTCAATTAAAATAAATAAATACTTAAATAGAAATATTTTATTTTTGAAACTTGACATAATTTAACTATTAATCAATTTATGTCATTTTAGTAACAGTTGCACAGTCGTTTTACAACTGCTTTGTTTTTTTTTTGATACGTATTAATATACAAACTATCAATATTATACTGTGTACAATATAATTTGGCATATTTCAATATTTCTAATCATTACAACAATTTTATACATAAGTCACTCAAACGCTCTAACGTATAATGTCTACGTACAAAAAACTTCATTTTAATAATTCAACTAACCTTATAATGCTATTTAAATACACTTTCATAATCTTATTTAGTTATATCTTAATTTAAACACATTAATAATGTCCTATACCTATTTATATTCAACTAATTAAAATAATTAACACATACGGTCAGTCATTTCTTTACATAAAATTGGGAAATGTGCCTCTCTAGATGAATGGTAAACGTTCTTTGTATCTATGAAAAACATTCAATAAAATTAAAATACTCAAAGTATACATAGATTAAAAAAAATAATTGTACTACACAAATTTTGTCCCAACTGGAAATCTAAACCAATTGCAAACTACAACCACAGATACACAAAAACACAAATACAGCAATAAGTTGATGGCTTACAGTAGTCACGTGATTGAATATTGTTTATGAATATAAAAACAAGAATAAGAACGTTTTCCATTATTTAAGGGGCTGAGACTGCTTGTCAATTGTCAATGTCAAATCCTTTCTAGTTCCTATCATTAGAGTATTAAGTACTAAATTCCATTAACATAAAAAGACAGCATATTTAGTACCTCAGCTCCAGTATCAGGTATTTGTGAATTGCATAATTTAACAAACACAAGTGAACATTAACGGCATCGATATATTTTACTATCATAATATCATCGCCCAGATCTTAATCATGCATTATTCGAGAGAGAGCTCTCATATTGAATGATGCACCAACTCACAAATACTATTCAGAATCAGTAACCCAAATCCATCACGTCCTATTACTGAATACTGATTACTACTCATGAGTGAGTGCTAGTAAACTATTGCTTGAAACAGTGAAGGATAATCAAGATAAGACATCTGCATTGTTACCTGTAATAAAAAACTTGTAGCACGATTTGGAGTAGATGCCAAGATCTAGTTGGTACTTCAGTACTTATAACTTTAATGTATATAATTATGTGTGTATGCTACAAGGTCGATTATTAAATAATGCCAACCTACATAGGAGTCATTCTCTCTGATACTTTAACTTCTCTCAAATACACAGATCTTCGTATCGCACCGCCTTCATGACGATTTGACACATGGTGGAGAACTTCTGGCAATGCTTCACCTTCAGAATTAATAATCGTTTCATCAGACAGATTGCCGCTTTCGTCTCGTCAAGATCTATGCAGAAACTCCGAAGTTAGAACCTTCTGATTGTTCATTTTCAAAACCTTTTCGTGGTGACGTAATCGATGGACAATCTCATCGTGGAGAACATTGAAACACATGGCAGTGAGTGCAAGACCAGTCATTATGTATATTGAACAGAACCAAACGGTTCCAGATGACGCTCCATTCTTTTGAGTTGCACCTGGAGCTAAATGACCAAAACCAATAGTACTCAGGCTCATGAAGCAAAAATACACTCCATCGATTGGACTCCAACCTTCCATTTGGTACAAAACTAAAGCTCCAAAGAAAATGTAAGTGAAAATTGCCGCCAAACATAAAGATATAGGTGCAAGAATGGAGAATCCTCGCAGAGAAACTTTAGAATCTGTATCGGTGCAGCTCATCGAGTCACAGTCCCGTAAAAAGCTTAAGCCTTGAGTTTTGTCTTTCATTGAGTTTGTGCTAACACTGTGAGCTTGAGAGGCTGATATAATTGTCCCTGAGGGTGACCTAACATAGTAAGGTTCCTGTAGATGTAATGTCTGGTGTCTGTAATCATCTTGTCTTCTTACTTTCTCTTTTCTCTCTTTACTCGTCATTGTTCTCTCGTCAAGGCAACAGTACCCACATTTTGTGCATAAACAACAGCATAATGCTCTACTGAACACGCTTCTAGCAAGTCGTGATAGTAGAGCTCCTACTACGGATAAGTAGAGAAGTGTTAATGGAATACCTATGACTGCGTATCCTATTGTAACTGCCTTTCCTAAAGCTGTGCGAGGTGCTACGCTGCCATAACCTGCAAAAAAAACAAAGGTTATATTATATTTTTTCTGAGATTGGCTACCAAATACTGCAAAGGTTTGAAGTATGATTTAATTATTTTAAATTAAATTCGAGTAAAACTCATGTCAAGTCTTTGCTGTCCAGAAGTAATTAAAATTACAATACGTATTTTAAATTTTAACGATTACGTACATTCTAAGAAAATCAAATTTGTGGAATGCTCACCTATTGTAGTCAAAACAGTCAAGGAATATAGAAATGCCTTGGCAAAATTCCATTCATAATCATCTACCACCAAAGCAGGTGCAGATTCTAGCGCCCTAGCGCCTCCATACTGCGCCGACACATCTGCTGCAACCCTCGCAACCAACTTTTCCTGGAACCTGGCTATCTCTTGAGCAGCCAACCTTGTCCAATTCTCCTTATACAGAATGTTCAACGATACCGTGATTTCCCAAATACTTTCCACCGTCTGTGAGCGCAGCTCCGCGCTAGCCTGACCGATCGTTCCATTTAATTTCGATAGAGACACCGATTTCTGATTCTCATTCGCTTGATACGAAGTAGTAGCTAAAGTTTTCTGGTGAACCTTTGCTGCACCACCTTCTATAGCCAAGAATATGAAGGCACCAAGCAAAGTATAGGCCAGCAGTAGCGTGAAGATACCCAAGTTAGTCACACATCCAGCTATAAAGCTCTTTTTCTTACTCTTCTTAGTTTTGACGCAAAGGCAGCAAGTTGTGATGACATCATCATCGATCCTGTAGCTTTCTGACTTTCCATTTTTCTTATATTTGCCGTTCGAGTGGTTCTTTTTCTTTATATTTTTATCCATATTCGTTTTCATGGATGTCAATTGGACATTTTAGCGGAAAAAGTAGATGTACAGAGTGATCTTGATGAAACCCCGCGGGAATGATATTGCCACGAAGCAGCAGAAATCCATCTGTGAAAGAAAAGTTCATATAAATAAAACGTATATTTAGGTTGAAGATTAGAAGTTCATGCCGAAATCGCCTAAATAAAACAACTTTGCCGGAAAGAGGCGGAAGTAATAAAAGAAAAGAAACTCGGTGGACGTAAAATAAGATATATTTGCATATGGCTGTAAAATATGGAGCAGAACACTTGGTTGAGTGTTTTAAGGTCGTATATTAAATGTGAATAAACAATTTATTGTTTAACTACGACCTTTTTACGTAAAATAAAACTTATATATTGTAAGATTTCAGTGAATCTCGAGTCTTTTATAACAGCTGACTGATATTTTTCTGAAAATTGTATAGTTTATGTACTAGGTTTATGATTAGAGAATGTAAATCAGTTACCAGAATATACGACTGAACTTATTTCCTACTAAAATGTATTATAAAAAGGATATCGAAGGAGAATCGTTCACGTATCTTCTTATATTGAGGGAATATAATATTAAGTATGGTAAACTAAAACAATAAAATAGAAGGAAGTTGTTATGAATCTTTTTATTGTATAAATATCATATTGTCCCTTAATACGTCAATCCTTAAAAGTTTTATATATTATTGCAACGGTTAAACCTAAATAAACGTACCGTATTTTCAACTAATTAGATTCAAAATCATTGTATTTAGTGGCAAGCTTTCTGTAGATTTGAAATATTATCCGAAACAATTATTTTATTGTTTAAAGTCATTTTTATCTATTTATTTTTTGCAGATACTTCTCTACTACTGGGTCCTTCTAACAATTCCGTCATTAAATTAATCGATTTTGATATTGCTGGTAAATATTCTAAAAATTCAAATATGACCGCTATCATTTTCTAATATTTCACCTATTTGATATCGAAGTTCCAAGTAGGCACTCTTCTCACTATAGCTATCTTTTTCTAACTAACAATAAAATCAATTACCTACAACTTCAAGAGTACTTCTATTATAATGGCTGTACTAAGATAAAATTAGTTCAGTTTACAAGCAGTTGTCACCATAATTAAACGGAAAAGGATCATAAACAAGACTTTCTCTTCCTATTAAAGTAAACGAAATTATTTGTAAAGTTGTATCATTAAACGTCTTAGTGGTCCTCAAGCTCTTTGATTCCACAACATTAACTCTGAAAGATACGATTCGTTCGCAAGTATTTTACGTTCGTTGAATTTTAATTGATTTATTGAAATGGATATTTTTAAGTACCCTTTATAAATTATGGCGGTTTCCGATGTTCGTCCACCTAGAACTTCAATAAACGAGCTTGGTATTTTTTATCTTTCTATACTCGTTATTAAAGGAATGTTTTTCAAATGTTGGTTAGCTACACATTTTCTGCGTTTCCATCAATAATATAATTTCAATTTTGCCTAAACCCCAAAATCCAAGCAAGCACGACATTTTAACAAAGAAGATAACAAGTCGAAAGTATTCTTGCAAAGCAGCTATCTAAGCTGCAGCATATTGAAGTTTCAATAGCACAATTACCTCCACACAGAGAGTCACCTACGAACAATTTGCACCGTCAGAAACCATTTAGTACAACAAAGTATCAACGATACTAACTGTAAGTACGGATGCTATGCGACCATTCCGAGCATTCCTCGGCAGTAGCGCTCTGTGTTAAGAGCAATTAGATCCCAAACTTCGGTCACCACTTCGAAGAATATTAACAACAGTACACAAATATTGTACGACGTATCTTTAAAAATGCAAGCGTGCACTAAGGCTAGTTTTGCCGACACGTTTCAAATGGACGTTTTGCAGCAATTTTGTGGCGAGAAAATTTAATATGTGCAGGATTTTGTGAGACTTTTGTTCAGAGGAACTGGAGTTAAAATTTGTGGTTAGCGTTAAAAATTGCTTTTGATAGGACGTGAAGTAGTTTATTTCATTTAATTTATGTGTTAAATTGAAATTTTACTGCGATAAATATTTTAAGATATTATTTTGAAAACTTCTACAAATTAATACCAAAAATATACAAACTAATAGTAACTGACTCAACGCATAGCCGAAAATATTGGGTCCAAAAGTACATTTTCATTTTTGTGATTTAACGAGGGATCGTTGCTATGATCACGGATATCGAAAGCCATGTCATTGTGTGCGGAACTACGGGCCTTACCTAGCGCATTATAACATCCTCTTGTTTGGTCGCATCCTGTGTCTACATCAAATTGTAAGAAAACTTATTATAATTATAGTATGACGGATATATTTCTCAAAATAACAATTTATATTGATAACAAAATGATATTATTTATTAATGCACTATTTCAAATATTAGCTAAATATGTATTTTATATAAATGCTAAACAAGTAATGGAAAAATTCAAACCCACGCCTAGACTTGAACCCGTGACCCTGCCATTTGCGCGACCTTGCACTTGCTACGATTCTGACATACATCTTTGGCTTCTTTAACAGTAATCAGTCTTGTCATGCATTCTTGGTGGTTGAGGGTACTCCTGATCTGTCTTTCTTTAGAATGTCACCTATTTGGTCATGGTACGTTCTCCTAGGTCTGCCGTTTCCAAAACGTTTTCTTTCACATTCGCCTCATATATTTTTTTTATCATTCTTCCTTCATTCATTCTCTTGACATGTCCAAACCAGTTTAACATTCCTTTCTCTATTCTATATCTACTCCAATAATTACATATTGAGATCAGCATCCAAAGCAGCATCCATTATTGGGTGCATGATCTCCTTTGAAGGTACAAATGGGGTCTCGAGATATGCACTACGTTCCATCGGATCATACTGGATATTGATTGCAGCTACATAAGCACTGCAGAATATGTCGAGCATTTCTAAAGAGGTTCTATCATGGTTACCAGGTGTTTTGAGTTTTATGGACAAGTTATTAAAGTTGATTGTTCTAAATGAAAGCGGTCTTGTGTGCCATTTTACTTTATTCTTATTTAATTAACCACGTTTGTTAGAGAGATTCGATCCTTATTGTTGACCCTACTGATCGATGCCGATGCCGATAAAAGTATAAGATGTTATTTTTTTGGATTTCAGCTGGTTCATTTCCCGAGTGTGGCAAGCGAATTTCCAAAAATCAATGAATGCAGTTTTGTTTCTTCTTAAAAATAAAGGAATATTTCCTTTGAGTAAAATTATCTATCTAAATACTGGATTTAGAGTACTTTCCCTCGAGGTGGCATTACAAAATTCCACCCTATATATACTTAATAGGTATATAAAAATGAATTGCTATCTGTTAGTCTCGCTAATACTCGAGAGCGGCTGTACCAATTTGGCTAATTTTGTTATAAAATATTTATGGAAGACTAGGCAAAATTTAAACAGTGATAAAACATGGAAAAATTACACACACAATATTCGCCCACACAAACTATTCTTAGCTGTCAACAACTTTTTTCAACTTTGACAGAACTACGTACTCGACATCCAATTTCATAATAAGTTATTATTTTTATTGAAACACGAGTTTATAACGTAATTATATGAATATCTGACTTGCTATTTAAACGTCTTATACCCTTAGACATAGCCAACATAAAAAGAAACGAATCCTCAAATAAACAAGGTTCTAATTTGCTCACCCTAACCTCGTAAAAGCAGCTGGCAATAATCTGTGTGGTTGGCACCGAGATCGCCATTAACTGCTCTGCCATCTCGAGAGCTCTCGTCTTGAATGGAGACGACCGTTTTATGATTGGCTTAGAGCCTTAGAAGCTGAACAGGTACCGTCCATTGAAGATAGTGCCATCGAGTATGATACGAAGTTAATCTTCATCTATAGTATTATAACTGCCGCACATAGAGACGTCAATTAGCTGTAATCTGTCTTTAACACAATTTTTTCATTGAATAATCGTCTTTAAACGTATCGACTTAAGTATTACACGTTTTTACTAAATAAACTTTATAGTTAATTAACGTCTCTGAGTAAGGCAGTGAGACTGGTAGTAATTGTCAAAACTAGTTAAATGAGTTAACTTACTAACAGATTGTTACTAAGATAACCTTCTCAATGCTCGTAGTTACTTAAGTACTTCATATTCATACTCATCATATTCATACTTCACTTTATTTTCATTTGTTTATACTATTTTTACCCACGACGGAACGGAGACGGTATATGCGTTTGGGGTGAGAGGCTGTGTGTTTGTGTGTTTGTGTGTTTGTGTGTTTGTGTGTTTGTGTGTTTGTGTGTTCCAACATAATGCCTTATAGCACGGAAACGGTTTGACCGATTTAGATGCGGTTTTCTGTAAAGTGTGTGCGCCTCTTGGGGACAGGTTATTAGATAGGTGTTATGTTAATAGCTCGTCAGGGGGCGCAACAATACACTGATTTCGTTGAATCCTTTGTGCCCTCCTATCTTTAAAACGATTTGACTGATTTCGATACGGTTTTCTGTAATGTATTTGTGATTTATCGAGGATTGTTTTTGGATTCAAGATTTTGTATTTTTTCCCCAGGGGGCGCTGCAATAGACTAGGCAAACCTATGTTGATTTCGTTGAAACCTTTGTGCCCTCCTATCTTTAAAACGATTAAACCGATTTCGATACGGTTTTCTGTAATGTATTTGTGATTTATGGAGGATGACTTTTGGATACACGATATTGTATTTTTTCGCCAGGGGGCGCTGCAATAGACTAAGCAAACTTATATTTACAGTTATCTGTAAAATAATTAGACCTGTTACTGTATAGGGGCACGTAGCATTGTAGTACTGAGATATTGATTACACTCATGAGGTTAAGCAACTTCGGATAAGGTCAGTTCATAGATGGGTGACCGTTTATGCAATTTTAGGGTTCTATACCTCAAAAGAAAAAAACGGAACCCTTATAGGATCACTCCGTTGTATGTCTGTCTGTCTGTCTGTCTGTCCGTCTGTCTAGAATATTTTTCTCAAGAACGCATAGAGGTATAAAGCTGAAATTAATATCATTTACTTGGGTCTGCAAACCCTCGTCGTAAAATAAAAATCAAAATTCTAAGTTAACGCAATCAAAAGATACAGCTGTTTATGCTCCATTTTCGACGATTTATCTTGACGATCATAATCTATAGGGAACTTACCGTTGACCTAGAATCATGAAATTTGGCCAGAAGCAATAACAAGTTGCACAAGTAAAGGAAAAAATCCGAAAACCGATCTCGTGTTGTTATATCACTGAATATTAGTACTGAGGTATACAATGATAAGCCTAAAAAAAATTAGTAAGAGTGAGAGTTTATTGACTGACGTTATATAAACACCTACCTACCTTATTTATTCTAACTTATAGGTATCCCGTGCTCGGGGTGTAACCAAATTTTCATCATTTTTGCGATAGCACGCACCGTTTTCGAGATACAAGCTATTATAGGTGGAAATCTGCGCTAACGCCGAAGGCAGTCCGGCTACGGCAATCAATGTGCGATAGCTAAACTTAACACCCCCCCATTCAGAGCAATCCGAATCGGGCTGGTTAGGTTAGGGTTATTTTTTTTTTTCAAACCACCCAGAAGTAGGAGCCCCGCGTAGCGGGGCTCCGGCGACCTTTGTGCGACGGATGAACACACAAGTCAACCAAAAATAATATATATATAATATAGTCGAAGCTCCATGCAAATTCCATTCATTCTAGAGCTTACATGGTAAGATAAGGCGCTCATTAAAAAGTTTAAAATAAGAAAATTAAAATGATAATTTCAAGTTATAAGACTTACTGCAACAGTAAATTAAAAAAAAATGTGTTTGTGCTATAATTTAGTATAAAACTTTTATTTATCTGTCAAGGTTCTTAAAATTTTATACGAGTTACTTACAGTTAGTAAGATAGGGCGCTCTTTGAAAATATTTAAAATAAAAAACAAAATTAAAAATTTTGAAAAAACCCACGACGATAACATCTATAGAAAATAAGAAACGTAACATATAAAAAGGTTTAAATAACTTTATTTTAAATCCCCGACGAAAAGATAATAAGTAGCGTAAAAACAATCCCAAGAAAATTCGTCGGGGGCTGCCAATATCATTACTGTTTCTAGTATTAAATATATATTGTAAACTATATATATTGTAAACTAGGTATCAAATACATAAAACTGCAATACTTTTGTTCATTTCAAGTCAGGGTATCGTCGTGTGTCGTGCGTATGTCGGCAGCACCCGACGGATTTTCTTGGGATTGTTTTTACGCTACTTATTATCTTTTCGTCGGGGATTTAAAATAAAGTTATTTAAACCTTTTTATATGTTACGTTTCTTATTTTCTATAGATGTTATCGTCGTGGGTTTTTTCAAAATTTTTAATTTTGTTTTTTATAGGTATATTTAATTGTAATAGTGACGACAGCAATATTGTCTGCTTACAGTTACAACATTTATGTTAATCTGTGGAGAATGTAGTGGGTAGTATATTTGTTAAGTTTATTGCTAAGTTTATTTGTACTCATAATATACTACTGTTTGTTTTCCCAAATAAAAAAAAAAAAAAAAAAAAAAAAAAAAACTAAATCCTTGCATTTAAACAAATATAATAATAGCATTTATTAATAATACAATCTTAAGGGTTTTGTATGGTTGGCGCTTGTGATTATGTGAGCAATATACTAATAAATATGATAATATACCCATATAGTGACGGATTAAGAATACATTACATAATGTCACTCAATCCTTGGATGTCTTAAAAGACGACTAAGGGAGTAACCTTATGCAGACAAGAGCATTGAAAATTTTAAACAAACCCTATTCCAACATGTCTGGCCAGCGTGATATAGTAGGCTAAGTTTCCTTCACATTATTTGGAAGAGACCCGTGCCCAGTAGTAGGATGTTTATGGGTTGAAATGCAGATTTGTATACACTCTAGCTGCGTCATGTAGGCAGTTTGATATAAACATAAAAATTAAAGCCGGAATTAGATTATAATGAAAGAAAGAAAGAAAAAACGTTTATTTGAACACGCAAGACACAAAATACAGTACACAAATTCAAACACATAAAATTAGAAAAAACAGGTAATAATAATATGCGTCTCACGCTTCAAAAAGGTGTCCAGATCAGCATTTGTCAAGCACATAATATAATATAATGTGCTTGACGCTGATTTTCATCTGGAACCGTGTTGTTGGAATAATGTTGTGGTGTGTCGTGGCGCGCCAGGGAAGCCCCTGACGCATATCCGTTTCATACATGGTTAGGGCTATATTTGTGTCTCGTGTCAACATGACACTCAAATATAACCCTAAAGACGTCACGACACATCACAACATAATAATGTAATTCCGGCTTCACTCCTAAAACAAGAGCATAATTACTATTTCAGTGTTTGTGTGTGAGTTTGTAATGTAAGGTGTTAAATTTTAAACTAAGTTATAGGTATGTGTTTGCCATTAAGATAGCTTTCCAATAATGACTTGCCTATAATAGAAAATAACGTAGTTAGAATAAGATAGAAATACTTATTGGACATTATAATCTATGTAATTTAAACAGCACAGATCCAAAAACAATCACAATTTAAACTCGAAATATTCCAACAAAATCCATGCAAAAGAGGAAATTCGTTGGAAAAATTCATTCGATCCCTTCCCGCAGAGTAATGTGACGATACCCAAATCCAATTTCAGGTGATGCCGATAAAGATTTTGCATAAATCAGTGATATAATCCAATATTACCACATTTTAGCCGCCACCTCTCCTAATGTTTAACCATTGAAATCTCTATTTCAATTTAAATGACTTATTTCATTACGTTTGCTGTGAGAGGATTTCTAAGCGAGCTTTTCGAGCATAAATTTAGAAATTGATAATAAAATTTTAGTAGGATCGCATTAAGGACTGTTATTATGGCTTGTTTTAAATGGGTGTGTGTTTGTGAAAGGATTTTCTGACAAGATTTATGAGTAAGGCGCCGGTTTTTGTTTGTTACATTCACTGGTTTCGCTTTATACGAGTAGATTTTGTTGTTCTTATAATTATTTTGGATAAAAATTCGAATCGTGGTCTATTTTATGTAGAAGAATATATTTTATAAGATATACTTTCTGAATAAGCGTATTTTCATTAAGTGTAGGCACTAAAACAGACAATTGTAATAAATTCATTGAATTTTATTGCCTTCAATCTGTTGTGCAGGCTTTATTGTTTTATTTAATTTTATACATATTTACTTTAACTTTTAACCTATATGAATAAGTATCTTTAGGAATTTGGATGAAATTTGTTTTTATATGATTCTATCTACCTTAGGAAAATAAAACTTTCCTCTCGTGAGTTGCAATGTAGCATTAAATTAACATTTTACCTATTAAAAACATTTAAAACATTTTATCTATACGATTTTTGATCATTATTATTAAGCGCGTTTTAAAATTCCAGCGTGTCTTATAAAATTTATTAAAAAAACTATAATACGTCAAAGTTTGCAACCACCAAAAACAGATAAATCATACGAAATCAATTCACAAAAGGAAGTACTTGCAACGTAAAACTTTTTCCCTACACGTATTAAGTGAAACAAGCTCCAAGTTGGGAATCTGTACGGAACTTGGCGATTAGTTCTCGGCTTAAATCCGGAACTGAAGTAAAAACAGAACACGGACAAGTGCCTTAAGTTCCTCAAGTTAGAACTTAGAAGCCGTTGGGTCTCATAACGAGTTGCGGCGGTCTCAACAGAACGAAATAGATTAATTGTTGTTAAACAAGATATAATAAATAAATGATATAGCAAAGCCGCTTGTGGATATAGCAGAGCGAGAATGAGTGATTGGAGATAGACCGCAAGGTGACTTGGTGGAAACGCCCACCAGGCAAAAGAAGCAAAGGGCGATCTTTCACCAGATGGGAGGACGACATAAAAGGAACAGCTGGTAAAAATTAGAGATGGTATAGTACGGGATAAAGACCCATGGAAATTTTAATATACAAAAAGTAAACACCACGTACAAAAAGTTATGGGGCCTATTGAGTCTGATTCCAGTATTCAGTATGACAAAAGAAGAATTTTTTGAGATGATATCATCTTCCACCTTTTACAATCGCATCGCACTGTTCACCAATCGGTAGGAAATTCAACATCATACCTCTAAACATAAATGGTCAATGAAATAAAAAAAAATGGAAATTAAGTTCCTGGCAGTGGGCTGGTCACATCGTCACATCTGCAGAAGGACCGATGGATGATGGAACAAACGTGTCCTAGAGTGGACGACTTGGCAAACGTAGAGTAGGACGCCCTCCAGCTAGGTGGATCGACGACCTGAAAAAGGTCGCTGGATCTGACTGGATGCGGAAGGTGGAGGACCGAGTGTTATGGCGCGTGTTAGAAGAAGTCTATGTCCAGGAGTGGACTGAAATAGGCTGAGAAGAAGAAGAAGTTGAGAAAGAATCAGACAAAAGTTCACACTTAAGTGTCTCGTCGAGTCACAGGATAAAATTTTGTCATTTTTGTTTGCCGCTCGACGACGCGTTGCTAGCTACGGAGTATTTCATACAAATACATAGTAGTGTAGTACAACTACACGTTATCTGCTGCTGTTGCGTGGAGTCCGCTATGAATATATCATACACTATAAAAGCAATTCTGACGCATGAAGAACAAGTATAACAGAAAATACAATAGGCTTTCTGCATCGAATGCATAATGCATCCTTGGCTTGCGAACACACTGTACATAACTAAGTACTTGTACACCCTGTACACATAACGGTACACGTATTATTGTAGCACCCTGTACAGTCTGTACACATTAAGGTACATAACAGAATTGTGCAGGTCTATTAACGTTGCACTGTAGAAGTGTTTGTTATTATATATACGAACGATGTCCATATTATTTTCAAGGAATAATGTATCTTATTATCTATATAATAGTATAGAGCAGTGGTAGCCAATATTTTCGGAGTCCACGGCACACTTACAAGTTAAATATATTAATTATAAATTTAATCTATCTTATAAGATGAATTAATATTAATATTTAGTTGAACTAAGAAAATAAATAATAATATTAATTCTAGAAATAAACTACTAAAGGTTTACATACAGTGGTAGTTCAATATTAAAATTAACTTAAAACATTACTGTGAAATGAAAAGTAAAGGTAAGTCATTTTCCCAAAGTATTTACACAAAAACACAGCAACAAAACTGCACATTAAAACATTAATTCTCAACATGGGGCCTGAGAACTCTAAGGAGGTTCTCAAACTATATATTATATAATACTACAGTGCGTGTATTTAAATTAGTGTGCCCAATATTGTGTTCAATCTTTAACAAAAGCAAAGGTAAAATTGGTTACTAAATGAGAGAAACAGATAAAGTAGATCCAATTTTATATGTTTAGGTATAGGAGTCATAGTAAAGTTGGTAATATAATTATGCACTAAGTCGCTGACGTCGTAACCACTGCTCTTCACCACCGTTCACCATCTTACGGTGGCATACCTTACCGTGCGAGGAATTGGTGTACAAGGAGGTCCTAGTGGGTGAGCTAGCCTTATGCCATCAGGTCCCACATAACATAAGTTTCTTCGAACAAGGCAACAAGCATAATTTTTTTTCCCCTTTTTAATATAAAAGGGTCCGCTAAAGAGAAGGTTGAGAAACGCTGGTATAAAGCATTATCACAAAGCGCAACACGTTCATTTTAATATTTTACGCCGTGTCTCTGGCAGTAAAATTCTGTGACGTCGGCATTTTTTGTTAAATATTTTAAAATAACACACGCTTTACATTTTTAAAAGCAATTTAATGGAATTTGTTTTTTGGCAGCAACAAACATAGTGATGACAATGAAAAAGTTATTGGAATTTGGCAATATGTTTATGCCATTTAGGTTCAATTTCATTTGTCTAAATCTAGGTAATTATAGGTTTTATACATTTTCTATCGCAGGAGCTATTGGTCTGATTTAAAAAATTATTATAGTATTAGATAGCAAATATATCAAGGAAGGCTATAGGCTATATAACATTACGCAACGGCTAATAAGAGCTGAGCAGTGGCCAAACAAAGAGCAACAAGTAGTATATTATAAAGATACTTTTTTATTTATTAAACTCTCTGCACAATCAAGTACAAAAGCGGACTTAATGCCTGAGGCAATATATTCCAGCCAACTTTAGGGTGTTGTAGAGACAAAACTGAGGTAGGTGCTTTCAGTTAACAACATTAATACGAGAATAAATATTCTAATAACAATCTATGAATCTGGAAGTTCCTAGTTTGCACAATAAATATATATAAAAAAAAAAAACAGGACTAACCAGAGAACTATAAATAACAAGGGCGCTAGAAAAGATCAGTCCTGGTCGAGGTAGCTAAAGGGGCTGACGGCTCCAGGCCCAATAGATAATAATATAATAATAAATACTATGAATGAGTTCATCGAATAAGAATCTAAAATGTAAAGTTCAAATTGAGGATGACAATGTCTGTTTTGTCTGCCTCACCCTAAAATTGCCTCGGTAGCGCAGGGGAATGTGTATTATAAGACAGCTGCGCAAAAGGTCACGGGTCAAAATAGTATTTATTTTTCTATCTAGAAAAAGTGATTATATAGTGCCCGGAGTCTGGCCGTGTGCCCGATTATGGCAATAGTCTCGCACCCTATTACATGGAAGTTTTGTTTGATTATCCCAAATATTCTGGTGAAATTTGGGTGTGAACTCAATACCGTAGTTGCTAACCTGACAATCGAATCTAACTGCCTCACTCAAACACGTCAATTAGCAGTAATCTGTCATTAACACATTTTTTCATTGAATAATCGTCTTTAGGCGTATAGACTTAAGTATTACACGTTTTTAGGTTAAGTAATGTGTCTGAATACGGCAGTTAGACTTCTTAACGCGGCAGCACACACCAGAAGCAATTAATATTTAGAACACTCAAACAAAAACCAAATAAAAATATAAATCAACCAAATATAGTTGGTTTGAATAGCTTCATAGTTGCATGCGTCGCAACGCTATCCAATTTAGCAACACTGCTCGCATGTGTCAGTGCATACTGTTCAATTAAACGGACCCCTGTCCTGAGTTACACTATACAGCTCGTCTGACTACACATCGCAAGGTATTCAGGAATTTGTGCATTCAAACCTCGCTTTACTGAACACGTGACGGGATGTTAAAATGAGAAACTTGGTGGAATTTCAGATGGACTTTCTTATTGTATCCGTATATTAGTATTTTATAAACTATTTTATATATCAAACAAAACACTCTCTGTTTAGGCAGTGGCTTGGCTGTGCCCCTAAGATTGCCAATGATATAATGCCAATCAGATGGGACGCTAACTCGTCTGCCAATCCAATCCCAAAAATATCCCATTTTTTATTGCTGGATGTGGCAGAAAGGCTAGTTTAATTATTTTTTTCCTACACATTATTTGGAGAGATAGTCCCGTGTCCAGCAGTGGGACGTTTATGGGTTGAAATGATGATGATGACTATGATGACACGTTTAACTAGAACCAAGCCTAGCTAGTGAAATGTGGATGTATTTACACATCTGCTTACACCTTTGGGGCAATTTCAGATGGAATTTATTACTACATTTTTCCATTGACTTTATAATCCATCTACAAGTCTTATTAATCTGTTGTTAAAGAAAAAAGTATCATCATTTAAAAATTTAATATAATGGGAAAGATTTGTATTTTTGTATGTAACAAATAATCTTAAAAACTACTGGACCGATTTCAAAAATTCTTTTGCCCTTAGAAAGCTGCATTATCACTGAGTAAAATAGGCTATATAACAACACGCTACGGCCAATAGGAGTCGAGCAGTGGCCAAATAAATAAAGACTTCTAGTACTAAATATTTAACAACTGCCTAATACCACGCTTCTCTGTACATTACTGCCTCGCTAAGAAGAAAAGTCGCAGTTGCATTACATTAGCTACGGGAAAGACGCATGTAAAGTTACTATATTAGATACAATTTCCCGTGCGCTTGATAATCAGATAAGCCGTTCTTCTTTGGTAGGGCAGATTAAAACATGAACTAAACAAAATTAAATGTAATTACATTGTAACTCAAAGCTCAGTGGAATTAAATTATACACCTATCTAGTTCGTTAAACCGCTTCTATTGTTTCTAACACTAGCCCAAACAAGAATCACTGACAAGTCCAAATTAATTTTATTCAACCCTTTGAAACTGTCAAATTGTTTAACCTTCCGTTTTGAAATCAAAGGAATTGAGGAAGCTCGCTTTGTATTGTGAGTTTGTGAATGAATAGGTGTGTTGGAAACGATTCTTGATACGAATATATATACCTATATAATATATACCTATTTAATATATTATTATCTGAAAACATTCTCAATCATTTTCAAATATTTGATATCGATATTAAATTGGACTAAGTAGAATGTTGGAATTCCATTAATTAAGAAAATATCGGAATCTTACACATACAAGACGACGACGTCGTCGTCGACGTACGACTGTCACCGTGGCGCAGTGGTTAAGGTGGTCGCCTCGCCACTATATCGCCTCGCCACTACAAGTGCTAGGTGACGTGGGTTCGATTCCCACACGAGACAAATATTTGTGTGATTCATAGATATTTGTTTCTAGTCTGGGTGTACTTTGTGTCCGTTAGTTTCATGTTTGTAAAGCTCCCCGCGACACAGGGCTTGTTCCCTAGTGCGGGCGTTGTCTTTTAAAAAAAAAAAGAATGTAATTTTGTGCAAATATAACATTATAATGTTTCAAATTTTCCTTTTCTCCTAGTGCTCTTGTCTCTTGAAGCCTTAAGGTTTAAGGTTTTTTCCTTAGTCGCCTTTTACGACACCCACAGTTTGATATGGGGTAGTGACACTAAAACCGTCGCTACACGGACACCAAAGGATAATATTTGCTCGCATTCGATCTCTTAGCATTGTACCTCCTGAAATATTCGTTACGATCATCGAGGTTAAGCAATGTTCGGCAAGGTATGTATGTCCATGATGGGTGACCGTTTGTGGAAATTTCATTCTAGAGCGTCTTCGTGCTTCGGAAGGCACGAAAAGCCGTTGGTCCCGGTTATTACTCAATATGGTAGTCTTTAAGTCAAGTTGGAAGCCTTATAGGTGACTTGATAAATCCCAACATTAGGGTCTGCCTCAAGCCCATACGATAAGTTAAGAAGAATTTGTTCTAAATGAAGTGAGTTCTACCTATAAACATAAGTGTAATAGAAAACAAACGCCTACACAGCTAAAGAAATTAAGCCGACGATATGGCCTGCAATTTACGAGCCTATCTTTATAGGCCACTTAGATCTTGTCAATAACTCCGATTTGAATGTCCATTTTTATGGCGCAATCGTTAAACATACCTACTCTATATTATCTCTATGGGGCTCTCGTATCATAAAACGTCATGTGTATAAATTGAAATGGCTTATATTTCATTTTCCTGTTGAAAGTGCGTCAAGACAGACAAATTGGCATCTGCATTCTGTAATTGTAGTATTTTCTGTTTTATATTAGGAGCAATGAACCACTTACACTAGACAATAAGCCCTGTATTACAGAAAAACTGACAAATATACAATTAAGAGGGTTTATACAGAGGAATGGCAATGTAGCAATTTAGTGTCATATTTCGTGATTTTGGATATTTATTCGGAGCAATTTTTTTGACATTTTTCTAACTCACTTTTTAGAATTACATAAATATGTTTTAAAAAGTAAGTATCCGTAATGCTTCAAGTATTTTACTATGAAAATTACGCCATGCAAGTTCATATGCGTCATTTGCATATTATTATAAATAATATTGTAAACGCAACGATTTCGTACCTTTAACACACTTTTCACCTAATTCTAAAAAGTGTATTGAAAACATTCAACTCAAAAACATTCCTCTTATGAACCCTTTTAATGTACATCCAAAACCAGGATTAACAGTTCGTTCATAGGACGAATAAGTATTAGTCTTACGAAAAAACTTACAACTTGGTTTTCAGAAGACCAGAACAAAAAAGCAGTCCAAATTTTCAATTCTATTGTTCTTATTTTACTGCAAGAGTGAAACATTTATCAACAAAAGACAAGCTCCATCATCAGAAAACAAAACAGTTAGAAACTCAGCTTATCCAGGTAAAATCGAAACTCAATCTAGATCGAGAATCTCTCTTACAGAGTTAGGGACTTTTAATTGAAGTTTTGGTATCGGAATCCCAAAGGCATTGATTGGTTTTTGGAAAATTGTGTATCCTGTGAAGTTCTGCTAATCAAAAATTATGTAAGTATATTATCATCATCATTATTTCAACCCATAAACGTCCCACTGCTGGGCACGGGTGGACCGGTGTATTTTAATTACTATACCACGTTAGCCAAATTTTCCTTTTCTTGCAGTGTTCTTGTGCATGCATAAGGGTACTCCCTTAATCAACTATTACGATACCCACGGAGTGAGATGGGGTAGTGACAATATATATTTGAATTTGAACTGCTACACCACGCTGGCCAAATTTTCCTTTTCTTGCAGTGCCCTTGTCTGCATAAAGATACTTACTCCCTTAGTCGCCTATTACGATACCCACGGATTAAGATGGAGTGACAATTATGTATTATTAATCCGTCACTACACGGATAATACAAAAACTTACTTAGGTACAGTCGAGTTCATTAATATATAAATACTATAGAACCTATGGATCAAATGTAATTATGTCCTCATGTGAATGGTTCAATAATTAATATCCAGGTGCGTCTAAACGGGCCATGTTTTACTGCAATTTGTGGCTGAAATATTGGCAACTAATGTCCGGCCATCACAAAAATATTTTATTGCAATTAATGGCTTAGCAATCTATGGCTGGGCGAGGCGTTGCAATATATCTGCAATAGTATGGCCCGTTAGGCAGACTCCTAGACGTGCTACACAAACCGGCAACAATGGCTGACGAAATCACACTTGTCGCAGCGGCTTATATTATTTTAAAAGAAAAATTAAAAAAGAAAAAGAAGAGATTGTGGATTCGTCCTTACTTAAATAGGCGTGAAACTTTAGATAATTTAAGTCAAGAAATAAGCCTTGATAAAAAATTATATTATAATTACATATTAGAATGTCAAAGGGCGACTTCGAGTTTCTTTTAAACAAAATCGGACCAAAAATATAAAGAAATGATACAAACATGAGGAAAGCAATACCTGTTACCACAAGATTAGCGATAACACTACGGTTTTTGGCAACTGGAGATTCATTTAAAAGTTTAATGTATCTGTTTAGAGTGTCAGATGCTTCGATTTCTATTATTATTCCAGAGGTTTGTGCAGCTTTGATAGAAGAATTAAAAGAATACATCAAGGTAAGTCGACATTGGTTTATTTATATGCTAATCAAATTTGAATAAGAAGTAATTATAAGTACTAACTTTAATGATAATAGGTAATTAGTAATAATACTTAGTAGGTAATCATAGTACAAAATGTTGTGTTACCTACTTAATAATAATAATTTTCACTTTTATGTATCACTTTTTATAGTAAACGACACAAGTTCTTTTTGATCTGGTACGACATAATCTTGAGACTGAGGAACAATAACGGGCTGCAAAGTATTTTGCTCTGACTGAGTTTGATTAGGAGTAGTAACATGTTGAGACTCAGGAACAATAATGTACTGGAAATCATTTTGAAGTGGTGGTGGGGACATGTCTGAATATTCGCTTTGTGAAGTGCCAGCTCCAGCTCTGTTATTGTTATAAGGATTCTGTGAATATGTAGACAAAGCTCGAGTTCTGAGCATTTTCATATCACATTCAAACAGAATTTGCATTATTTTTAATTCTGCCTGAGCACGGGTATAATCGTCATATTTGCTTAACTTGTTTGCTATATGCTCTCCGAAACCAGCATATTCATTTCTTGTTTTTTCACCAGCATCGCGTAAAATGTTTTTAGCCTTTTCCAATAGAGGATCTGTAGTCTTAGACTTCTTAGCACGTGGTTTTGGAGTAGTATCTAAGGTTTCAAAAGAGTCAGTTGTTTCTGATTCCACAACTTCTTCTGGGTCAGCACTGATGTCAATGTCTGTAGTTTCAGTCGTCTGAAAATGCATGAATTTGTTAATACATCTTTAAACTTTTTTCAGATGCCGTCAGGAGTGACAGAGTGGAAACAAGTTGCGAAAGATTTCGAGGATCGTTGGAATTTCCCTCACTGTTTGGGTGCAATGGATGGCAAACACATCGCCATTAAATGTCCACCGAGTAGTGGAAGTCAATATTACAATTATAAACAGTTTTATAGCATAGTGCTATTTGCTGTAACAGATGCACGTTACAATTTTCTGTATGTACATTGGAGTTCAAGGAAGTATATCTGACGGGGGAGTTTTTAGGCATACAGATTTTGGGAAAGCACTCCTGAGTCAAACTCTTAACATACCGCATCCTGAATCCCTCCCTGGCCGAGAAATGTTAGCACCATATATTTTCCTGGCAGATGATGCATTTCCTTTAACAGAGAATATTTGCAAGCCCTATACGTTAGATTTGAACATAGGATCTCCTAAACGTGTATGTAACTATAGAATATCTAGAGCACGCCGTATTGTAGAAAACTCTTTTGGTATCTTGTCTTCAGTTTTCCGTATATTACACACAACTATTGATGTTGAATTAAAATATGTACAAGATATGGTTATGGCTTGTGCATATTTACATAATTTTTTGCGACGAAACACAAGATCACGAACTCTGTATTCACCACCTGGGACCTTTGATAGTGAAGATATTGACGTTGGTAGAATAATACCAGGCTCATGGCGAGAAGATGACCAAAGTTTAACAGATTTAAGAATATTGGGAAGGAATTCAACCACAAGAGCAAAAGCAATGAGAGACGAATTTATGCATTATTTTATGACAGAGCAGGGACGAGTAGCATGGCAAGATAAATATTTAGAAGGAAGAAGTTGAAGTTATCAATCGGTATGATACTTAATATAAAAATATACATTGTCAATATATAAAATACTTTAATTAAAGATACTTACTTTAGCTGTTGCATTTTCACTGTCTAATCCTGTATTCGGGGTATTTTGAGTTAAGACAAACGATATCGCATCAAAGGCAAACCACTTCACTGGTTTGCCGCCAGCACCACCACTCTTCTTCTTTTTGTCCTCATTATTTGCGTACGTTCTCAAACTTCTGAATTTTTTGTAAGCCTCGTTGCTTGTTACACCAAATTTTTCAGCAATTTCAGTCCATCCATCTTTTTTAGCATTTCGATCTTTATAAATACCGGTTTTCACATCCCATAACTCAGGGTGTAAATGTACTTCATTTATGAAATCAATAATCGTCTCGTTATTCCACGCATTAGTCATTTTTGTAATTTAATTAATTAACCACAAAACAACATGATAACTAACATCACAAAAAATCACAGAATATAGCAATTAATCATGGTATCACTCTCGGCAAACTTCATGTCGCGTAGAAAAGGATACACTATGCCATTACATTAGAGAGCAGCTGAAACAACAATAGAACTAGCTGAGCAATATTGCAGTAAACATCGATAGCTCGGCGATCGTCCGGCAATCTATCAAAACAATGTCAGCCATCTGTGGCCATACCAAACATATTTGGCTATATATCCGGGACGTTACTGCAATATTGCATAGTCTGGCTGGTATTGCTTGCAATATTGCCGGCCACTGTGTTGCAGCCACATATTGCAGAAAAAACTTGCCCGTTTAGAAGCCCCATATGCAATAAGTTGTAGTCTCCCTTTTCAACAAAAATATCTAAGGATGGTGCCAAATATCTATTAAACTCGACTGTACTTGTTAATTTACATCGCAGAAAAGAGATAGGTTTTAAGTAGAGGAACCAATTCCATTTTTAAACCCGTATAGATGACCAAATAAGTTACACATGATGATAATACATAACTTATTAGGCCATAATCTATTGCTTGAAGATCACTTAATACCCCACGGCATGCATAGACTTGTTTAGGCCTGTTGGTCTAGTGGTTAGTGACCCTGACTGCTAAACCGGAGGTCGTGGGTTCGATCCCCACCCAGGACAAATCTTTGTGTGATGAGCATAAGGTTTGTTCTGTGTCTGGGTGTAATTTATTTATTTATTTGGCTCACAAAACAAATTACAATCGCAGTAAGGTTAACAGAGCAATAGGTATCATGTAAAACTAGATTGTAACTCTAAATATGTTTTATCTATAATATGTAAAATGTATTTAAGTAGTATATCTTTTTTTTTTTCTTTTAAAAAGACAACGCCCGCACTAGGGAACAAGCCCTGTGTCGCGGGGAGCTTTACAAACATGAAACTAACGGACACAAAGTACACCCAGACTAGAAACAAATATCTATGAATCACACAAATATTTGTCTCGTGTGGGAATCGAACCCACGTCACCCAGCACGGCGATGTAGTGGGGAGGCGACCACCTTAACCACTGCGCCACGGTGACATGACATGACATGATATCAGTTGTTTAGTACCCATAACAAAAGCAAATAATTGCTTACTTTGGGACTAGATGGTGCTGTGTGAATGTAGTAGAATATTATTATTACTTAACAACAGCGATCTTCCCTGTGGATGGGTCTAATACCTAGCAAACCCATCACAGACAATTTACGATCTAATGAAGTGATATTGGTTAATTTGGCTGGAGAATGGTCTGTAAAACGAGATATATTGCGTATTATTGCGTTCTGTATAGCTTATTGAACGGCCATTGTGTTTTATTGGTATACCGGCTTTGTTTCACCTACAATTAAAGTTCTGAAGGAACTTTAATGAATAAACAATGTACGTCGCGGTGGTGGCGTATATACAACGTTTATAAATATCTTGTCCCTGAAATTTTGATTGTTTTTTCTAATATAATCATCATCATCAGCAGCTCTTGAATGTACCACTGCTGGATTCAGGTCGCCTCTTCTCTATCTAGGTAGAGAGCTGACAGGGTTTAGGCCATAATCCACAAACGCTGGCCTAATGCGGGTTGGTGGATCAGACATACTCATAGAATTTCTTCTAGTGTATGTGGGTTTCCTCATGATGTTTTCCTTCACCGTTAGCAGATAGTAAGTCACATGAATATTACATATAAATTACACAAAGTGGAATCTACATTGGCACTGCCGTTCGGGATCAAACTCGGACCGCGTGTTAGCACACCAGTCACTTATCCATTCAGACATCATCACTTATTTTTTTTCCTAATATAGTTAAATAAAAATAAAATTATAATCTGTAATTAATAACATATAGATCGGCTTTGTACCGAAAAATCGTGTGGACGACATGAGCCTTTGGCGGAAACTTATGTGTACTATAAATTCTACGTGGAAAGGATAATATAATAATACGAATATCAAATTAATTTCACAATATTTTCAACCAATATCGCAATATTTGTTATTACAAAATACATTATCAAAACTTATTGTCTATAACATAAACAGGCAATTTATTTTGCACCACAATCTTATAAGAACACCCCCAGACTGTCTCCGGAGCGCCGCACAACAAAAGCGATCGCAACAAAACCCATTGTATCGACGACATCGCTAAAATAAAGACGAATAAATTCCCCTTCTACCTCAAAACTCGTTTTAAGGGAGACTAAATTAATTTTATTATCAATTTCGGTCCATTTACTCAGCTTAAGGAGGTTACTTTGGGCTGTTATGAAAGTCAAATTGATAATCTCTCACCGGCAAGCGCGGAGCCGTTCAGATAGTCTGAAACTGTCGTTACGTTTTATAGAATTACTTATGTGGGGGCCTTTAGAGGAAAGTGGGGAATTATTGAAAATATCGGAGATATTTATCATGCTTACGTCAAATAGATTATAATATCCGATAATAATGTCTACTTCACTCCCATTGTTCTTTGTTTGGCCACTGCTTATATAGCCAACTGCTTATATGCTTGTTATATAGCCTATATAACAAGCAGCAGCGATGGTGGCTGAATCAATAAGGGACCGTCGTGCAAATCATGTGGTACGAGTTCGATCCTAACCAGCAGCAGTACCAATGTGGATTCCACTTTGTGGAATTTATAATGTACTAGTCAAGTGACTTACCATCTGCTAACGGCGAAGGAAAACATCGTGAGGAAACCCACATACCCTAGAAGCAATTCTATGAGTATGTCTGATCCACCAACCCGCACTAGGCCATCGTGCGTGGATTATGGCCTAAACCCTCTCAGGTCTCTAGTTAGAGGAGAGGAGACCCGAACTCAGCAGTGGGACTTAATGGGTTGCTGATGATTTTCAGCACTCCGTTTATGGGCAACTGATGACAGCCTTCCTCGATAAATGGGCTATCCAATACTAAAAGAACTTTGAATTTCGAATCAGAAGATACTGGGTTAGAAGGTTCTACGAAACAAACAAACTTGACCTTAATGATTGAAAATACTTCAGTAGACTTGAAGAAAAGGATAATTATGCAAAGTTACAAAATCAATGTTTCCACTTCATAGCTTGATGTTATATAGCCTATAGAATTCCTCGATAAGTGGGCTATTGAACACTAAAATATTTTTTTAAATCGGACCAGTTCCTGAGATTAGTGCGATCTAATTATTAACTCTCATCTTTAAAATATAAGAATGGATTAGTCTGCTCCTTTCAAATCTTAAGCTCAAATAATATAAATCAAAATTAATAGTATTTCTATCTATAAAAAGAAACAACACAAAGTTAATACAAAATATTGCACGTTTATAGTCCAACAAACCAGCTTCTACAGACATATTGAGAAGGCTTCCCTAAACAAGATTCGAAAAGCTCGCTGGATAATGTGAGCTCTGCCTAACAAACTATCCTTCTATAAAGGAGTTACTTCAAAGCTTATTTAAAGTGCACTCTGCATAGCACAGCTGATAAGATTCACTGCATCGAATGTGAATAAATTCTTCAAAGAAATTTATTGTCAGTATTTTAAAATCATTTTAATGTTTCAAAACGAGTCTATGTCACGTATATTTTGAGAAATACAGTAGGTATAACCCCTCAGCTCTCTAGATAGAGGAGAGGAGACCCGAGCCCAGCAGTGGGACATCAATGGATTGCTGATGATGATGACTAGGTACATAATTTATTTAAAAAATACCTTATTTATTTACCCGACGTTTTGGTCAAAATACACCGATCATAATCATAGGCATTATCCGGGTAGTGACGGATTAAGAATACATCTTAATGCCACTACCCCATCTCAACCCGCGAGTGTCATAGGAGACGACTCAGGGAATAACCTTATGCAGGCAAGAGCACTGCAAGAAAAGACAAATTCGAAACAAACCCTATACTCATCCATCTTGCTAGTGTGGTATACTTAGTAGGCTAAATTCCCGTTTATGGGTTGAAATAATATATATTCTACCGCATTCACACAGCGCCATCTAGTCCCAAAGTAAGCAATTATATTTGCTTGTGTTATGGGTACTAAACAACCGATATACTACTTAAATAATTTTTTTTTTTGTAAATACATATTATAGATAAATAACACCCAGACACAGAACAAACCTTTATGCTCATCACACAAAGATTTGTCCTGGGTGGTGATCGAACCCACGACCTCCGGCTTAGCAGTCAGGATCTCTAACCACTAGACCAACAGGCCAGTCTATGAAATGATGATAAGCATGGGCCAATTACTCGGCAATTTCATTTCTTCATCAATTTAAAACTGATTCACGCTTAAACTTACGTAATCAACGAAATATACCAAAAACATAATACTCCACCCTCCCTGCAAACTAATAAAGCAAAAACTCTTTGATAACAAGTTTACATAAAATACAATATGAAATCCGAATAAATTCTCTCATCATTCAAAATAATAGGTGTAGGCAACTGAATTACAGGCAACCGATTTACAGGTAGCCAAGTTACCTGTATTGAACTAAAGTTTGAGCGTTTAACAGACAAACTTCACCTATTTATTATATTAATGTGGATAGTAATAAATTGAAGCTGGAATAGCCTAAGGTTGTATTGTAAAATAATGGTTGGTTTGATAACCAACGGTGTAGATAAATAGCGGTTAGAGATAATTTCTAGTACACATAAAATCACGCCTTTTTCTGCGTAGGGATAGGGATGTTTTATAAGATATTATAAGAAAAAATTACGATTGCCAGATTGATGCAAAGGGAAATCTTACTATAACTTCAACGTTACTATAGGTTTAGATCTACATTATTAATCTATACGACTGTCACTTGTCGATAGAACGGGCGCCTCTCCATAGAAAATAACTACGAGTTTTAGAGAAAGAACATTGAAAATTGGTCCTTCTTGAGTTTATTCATTACAAACAAAAATACTAAAAACCATAAATACATATCTTATTTTTCTATAAGTATACTAGTCTATTATCTATATACAAACCTTGAAAACATAAAAATGATACCATCGCAGAAAATATCTAATTTAATAAAAAATACCTCATAAAGTATTTTATAACGAAATCTGAATTTTTATGGCCACATTACTTTCAGAACTCATAAAGGTGATGATTATATTAATGCGTCTAACGTAACATAGCTTCAAGCCACTTTTCTCTAGGGGGTAAGTAGTAGCCTTATATTATCAGCTGTGATAGGTCTTAAGGGATGGTCCGTTACTGTGTCGTTTGTAAAATTAAAGCGCGTCGTAGACGACGGTATAACATACACCGTACACATAAGTCTTCTTACAAACTTTGACTAGGTCATAGTAATCAGTTAAAGAATCTAGCCATAATATATAACAAAGCTGTAGCTATCGCCCGCGGCTTCACTCACGTGGAATTCGATTCACGTGACCACTAGGGTTCAGTACCTCAAAAAGAAAAACGGAACCCTTACAAGATTGACTGGCCTGTTGGTCTAGTGGTTAGTGACCCTGACTGTTAAGCCGGTTCGATCCCCACCCAGGACAAAACTTTGTTTGATGATATGATAGATAGATATGAAGGTTTGTTCTGTGTCTGGGTGTAATTTATCTAATAAATGTATGTATTTACAAAAAAAAATGTAATTTAAGTAGTATATCAGTTGTTTAGTACCCATAACACAAGCAAATTAATTGCTTACTTTGGGGACTAGATGGCGCTGTGTGAATGTGGTAGAATATTATTATTATATTATATTAAGATTAATCCGTTATCCGTCTGTCTGTCTGTCAAGAATATTTTTCTTAATAACGCGTAATGGAAACGTAAATCTGAAATTAATATCAAAAACTAGAATTTTCAATCTCTTGGCGCAATAAAAAATCCTATTATATTGCTTAATCATTATCTTTATCTTTGAAATCGAGCGTTGCAGGAAGCAATATATAGAGCGGCTAAGATCACATCAAAATCCACTTGTGGAAGAGTTGTTGGACACGTCTAGGGTGGTAAAGAGGCTTAAAAGGGACCACCTTATTTGGGTAATAGGGTTGGCCCTGGCCACCCCACCAGAATTGGCATTTAATCCGCTTATGGTCTAGCAACCAATCGCAAAATATAGATTCAATATATATATTATATATTTCTTAATCGGTTGTACATAGCCCTCAGTGCACGAATCTGACTCGCACTTGGCCGGTTTTTTTTAACTATGTTCTTGGAGTGATCATATCGCCCTTTATAATGTGTGCAAAGGTCATCAATTTGGCTAACGGTTCTCGAATTTAAGGAATTAACATAAATATATCAAGAAACTTTCAATTTATATCATTAGTTTCTGAGATTACCGCATTCAACCAGACAAACAAATAATCTCTTCAGCTTTATTACATTAGTATAGTATAGAAGTAACGATTAATTTAAAAAAATATATGACGATGTATTTATTTACCTAGGTTCAATTAAAATATAATTACCTACCTAATAATAATAAATAAATAAAAATAAAATAAAATAAAATAAAATTCGTTTATTTCGAACCGGAATTCATAGTGTTAGTAACAATGACCTTAAACAACTATGTTAGTAAAATAATTTTCTAAATAAGTACATAAAGTCTAAATAAAGTTGATTTATAAACAAAAATATTTCAATAACAAAAGTGCCTATTTTGAATGCAGACAGCCTTCCAAACGTAAGCCTGAAATGGATATAAACTGTCTACGTCATAAAACACCTAAGATAGAAACAGGGATGAACGATATATATGCAAACGATTCTACAAACATACGGCAATATTATGTATAGGAAACAAAATATAACTAACTAGGTTTAGCTCGCTGCTTCACCCACAGACACACGTTACTCAGACCTAAATTAGTTATCCTATATATTAATCCAAAACATGATCTATCGGTGTAATAAATCTCAACTACATTTGTTAAATAGTTTTTACGTGATAGAGTTACAATCGTCTATAAATCCTCAGGCACTTTCGTGTGCCTATTAATACTAGGCCATCATAGACAAGAAAGGATATAATAAATTATTATCAACATAAAACTTACCTTTTATCAAGCTTCTCTGTTGATGACAAAATCTCAAAACAAAATCTTAGTTCTTCATTTTATTAATGTTTTATCAGACTTTAAGCCGTATAATGCTCTTGTAATAGCGTTAAGTCGAATAAATGTTTACAGATGATTCCAATAAAATGTCTTTCTTACACATCGCCACTGATTCCTATAAATCTGTCAACACATTTCATGTCCACAATCTTTAACCATACTTGTTTCCACACGAAACAAAAACTCATTACACATTTAAAACAAAAACATTATATTCTGAATTCAAATTTGTATTTCGATTCTATTCTATTTTGGAATAATAGAAGACAAAATATAAATTTACTACAACTTCTCAATTCTGGTACGGGCGGCCATTTTCTTGTGTTTCTACGCATGCGTGTGGTCGGATTTCACGCAGGCGCACTGGTGCGAATTGAAATATTAAAAATGGCATTGTTTTGGTAACATGTGTATGAAATATTAAATGTAACAATCCCGTTGTTAATCTATGGAATGTTAAGTCTTTTGTTGAGCATTTCTGGGAAAGGTTTTTGTTCGTCATCGTATAAATTATTTAATTAGTGACAACCCTATTTCTCTTTAGTTGACATGTTATATAATATATTACTCTAGTAAGTAATATTATAATTTTATCTCTTGATAAAACTGACTAACTAATTTAGAGTGTTTTAGGGAATAGGTTCTCTATTTAATGACTCCTAAAAGTTAGCTCTAACAGTAAACCTAACCTAAATCTTAAAACTAGCTTGGTAAAATTGGTATGCTATGATAATTAAATGAATTATGATCCAATGTTATCGATTAATTTATTGTTATATTGATTATTATTTCATAGCAATTTTATTTATTTTTAAATTATTACTATTGTTCTTGAATTAATTATCAATGCTCTAAATTCTATTCTACAAGTGCAAGTTTTATTTCACACATAACCGACACCACTGTAACGTTCACGAATCATTTATACCATGTAATCGCAAGTCAGTCCCTACAGTACAGGCTCGACCCAGTGTAGGGGCTACCAGAAATGTTAAGGTATCTGGACCTTCTGCAACTTTTGTTAAACTTATTTGTAAATTTATTTCATTAAGGTACCCATCTAATTGGAAAAGAAAAATAAACGAAACGAAACAAAATTTCATGGCTTGGGTTTATATGTACTACGTTTTCTTATACCTATCTATATAAACAAATCTATCAATTTAATTCATCATCATCAGCAACCCATTAAGTCCCACTGCTGGGTTCGGGTCTCCACTCCTCTAACTAGAGAGCTGAGAAGGTTTAGGCCATAATCCACTCACGCTGGCCTAGTGCAGGTTGGTGGATCAGACATACTCATAGAATTTCTTCTAGTATATGTGGGTTTCCTCACGATGTTTTCCTTCACCGTTAGCAGATGGTAAGTCACATGACTAGTACATATAAATTCCACAAAGTGAAATCCACATTGGTACTGCTGGTCGGAATCGAACTCTGACCGCGTGTTTAACACGCCCGCGCCGGTCTCTTATCCATTCAGCCACCATCGCTTAATTTAATTAATATAATTAAATAAAAATGAATCGCTAAAATCTATATTCAGGCATCACTTAGAACGGTAGCACTTATTAGGCTATTTTTTCTTTGTTGTGTTTATAATTGTCAAGACAAGGTTTGTACCTCGAACTTCCAAGGTCTGGTCACGATCAAAAAGATAGGCACGGAATATTAGCAACGGCGATACTTAGGAGATTCGTTCTTGGACTCAAATAGGTTTAACGTTCATCTCCGACCACAAATATAGGCACATGAGTCCAACATGCTTGGATCCGAAACCATTAAGACGCAATCATCGACATCGCAGTCCATCATTGTTATAATATCTAAGAATTTTGCAAATTAGAATATGAACAATTCATTTGAAATAAAAAAATATTATTACAACCCATATACGTCCCATATTGTGAAGGAAATTTAGCTTACTATACCATGCTGGCCAGGCTGCAGGGCAGGCAGGTTATGCTTCGAAGTTTCCTTTTCTCGCAGTGCTCGTTTACGACACCCACGGGTTGAAATGGAGTAGTGACAATAACTCTTAATCAGTCAGTACACGGACTTAAAGTAAGTATAGAATAGTACCTATTAATAAGTAGTTGTCATCATCATCATCATCATCGTCACTCCTTTTTCCCCAAAGTAGCGTATAAAGTGATGCATCTAACGGTATGGTGCTCACCATACCGTTGGATTAACGAGTTATAATGAATGTTTAAAAACTAAATAATAAACAAAAAGTAAAAAGTCAGGCTCTGCGGTTGCATCACTTTACAAGAGTGGCCTGAGTTTCTTGCCAAGTTCTTCTCAGAGCTCAACCTTGTCGCCTGGCCGTAGGCAAATTTACTGACACCTTTTCTGGCTTTGTATGACGTTCATAAGTATCATGTATGTGATCCCAATGAAATAAAAAGATTTGACTTTGACTTTGACTTACACATTGCTAGGCAGCCGTTAGGGACAGTCTGTGAACAAATATAGTTTTAATTTTGTAAAAACATCTTATTTAAAAAAATTAAATAAGTGGTACTAAAAAAATAAAGGAAATGCAAGAGAAAACTGACATAAATATTCACAACATGCCCCCACGTCACAAGAGTCATTCTACACAAACAAGATAAATCAAATCAATGATAACAATATTCCCAAGACATTTTTACTTTTTTCAGCAAGTTCCAATTATTATTTTGAATTAAATATTTAAAAAGTTCGCATTACCACTTTACAAAATGAACCGTTTACAAACTATTCAAAGCACATTTTTGGTAGCCAACCTAACAGGATATTTTTGTAAGTAACCCTTTGCCGGTCGGGTACAAAGATGTGAAACCACAACTGTCCGGGGCCTTTGAGACCCCTACGTGGGGTTGATGAGCATTTAACAAACGTAATACGTACTGCATGAATAATTACGTATACTCAAAGAGTTTGTATACTTAGGTTACGTTATAAAATGCATCCTTTTTAATTAGGGTCGTTTTGCGAATATATATAATATATAACCAGTTTGAGGGTAACTCTGATGTTATTACATTACTGTGAAATGTTAGATCGAACGATTTAAGACACTTTTGCCAATCTAAAGACAAAAACATTACAACTATAGCTATGTTAGCCTGTATATTGAGACAAATAAGACATTCCACAATCTATATAATATTCAAAATCTAAATCTTGATAATTCAAAATCATTAAATTGCATATTTTTAGCAGTTACGAGTACTTATGTCTTTATTGCACTAAAATTTAATTTAAACAAAAAGAAAAATATTATGAATCAATATCGATTTATAAAAAGTTTTATTATGTAAGTTTCAATGGCAATAAAAATTTCAAAAGTTCGTAAAAAAAAATTGAATAATTATAATAATAATGTTCTACCACATTCACACAGCGCCATCTAGTCCCAAAGTAAGCAATTATATTTGCTTGTGTTATGGGTACTAAACAACTGATATACTACTTAAATACATTTTTTATTTGTAAATACATACATATTATAGATAAATTACACCCAGACACAGAACAAACCTTTATGCTCATCACACAAAGATTTGTCCTGGCTGGGGATCGAACCCACGACCTTTGGCTTAGCAGTCAGGGTCACTAACCACTAGACCAACAGGCCAGTCAAAATAATTCAAACAGTCAAAAACTGGTTATATCCACTTTTCTCCGGCATTTTATTTTAGGGACTACAGTATGGGGTTCTTCAAAAAAGGAGTGAATAGGTTTCTTAAGGGTCGACAACGCGCTCGTGATGCCCCTGGTGTTGCAGACGCCCATAGGCTACGGTAACCGCTTACCATCAGGCCCGTACGTCTGTTTGCCACCGTCGTGGTATAAAAAAAAAAAAAAGTCAAATAATGTCAGTTCTAGAATGAGTGATTTTTCTGAAGTTGCTAAGGGCTGACAGCATTAAATTTTGATACTAGCACCACTAGACCACAAGACAATTAAATTCAGCTAAATCATACACAAAAGCTTGATTGGAGGGCCTTACAACGCATAAAAACTATTTTACTAGTAATAAAAGCAGTAATTGTATGCCGACCACTTGTCATAACGTAGGGTAACTATGCTCCAGTTGGAACTAACTCAACGTTGTCATTTTATACAAAGGTTGGATTAGTTTTAAAGTTTAGTCCTCGCTTTGGTTAAGCCGCACCTTTATAGGCGTAATAAAAGGAAATGTTCCCACTTTCATATTTAACAACTTAGGGTGTGTTGTGATTTGGCAAATGATTTGCTGCTCACTGTTTGTTGGGTTAACTGTGGACTGTTTATTTTAATGAATTATTATTGCTTAATTTGGGACTAGATGGCGCTGTGTGAATGTAGTAAAAGAAAAAAAAGAGAAAAAAAAGAAAAAAAAAAAGATTTTTTTTTTTTATAAATATATCTAAATATTTCATTTATCTAATTTTTCCATACTGTCACGAATAATTTAAGTCACAAAGTCTGAAATCTAAAGCAACATTAAGATCTTATGAAATAAGTAATTTTTACAACACATATTTAAATAAATACATTTATTTTTATACTGAATACAGCGTATAAACTTAGAACCAAATGGGAGGAATTATAAATGGACGGTCCTTTTATAATTCCTTCCAATTGGTTCTCAGCTTGTTTGGAGTGTGCCTTGGCTATATATAGTCTTAACCCCTATTATGTGGGATCTAACATGGCTGTTGAAATTTAGTTTATAAATAAATAAATATTCTACCACATTCACACAGCGCCATCTAGTCCCAAATTAAGCAATTATATCTGCTTGTGTTATGGGTACTAAACAACTGATATACTACTTAAATACATTTTTTTTTTTTTGTAAATACATACATATTATAGATAAATTACACCCAGACACAGAACAAACCTTTATGCTCATCACACAAAGGTTTGTCCTGGGTGGGGATCGAACCCACGACCTCCGGCTTAGCAGTCAGGGTCACTAACCACTAGACCAACAGGCCAGTCAAAATGGTCCTGACCGATTTTGTTTTAGAACTAATAAGATCACCCAACGCAATTTCTGCCTTTATTATTTACTTGCAAACAATTCGCTACAAACTACTTTGCCTAGTTAGTAATAATTTAAGGACCGTTTAGAATTAACCTTGAATCCCGGGTTTACATTGACGCCTGCTACAAAGTAAAATAATATGTTTATATATGGTATATGTCGTATGTTGGTATGACCGTTTGATCTTAAGAAATAACGTTTTAAATATTTAACAAGTTCCGCCTACGACTTCACTTGCATAACCCACGGTAAGGTATTTTGGGAGATTAATCTACAATATTCTATCTACCTGTTTGTATCTTATTTTCATTCCATTTACACTCTTTACTATATTCATACTCCTACATATTACCATTAATAGACTGTACATAATTAATATAACATCATTAGTCCATATCATTTTTTATCTCAAGACTTGGCTTCGTAGGGTTAACATATCATTTCACTCACACACACACACACATACACACACACACATACACACACTATTAAACTCATACACGCATACACACAACACATCACACACACACATATACATACGCATATCTTTACCCACTCACACATTCTACAATCATGACGTATAACGAACATACATACTAGCTCCATTCACACATATTCCACCTATCCAGAGCACGGAGAGGCTGGTGATCTGTAATACAGGACCTCCTAGTACAGAGACCAGTCTCTCACACAGATTACACATTCGCTGATTTCTGTTATGAACCCGCTGTTTGTTATCTTAAATGTTTAATGTACTGTGTGAGAGAACAAATAAAAGTATTTTGTATTGTATATGTTACTCTGATTACAATTGCTTCTAGTCTGTAATAGAACCAGACTTTGCTAAGTTGGTATCGAAACGTTATTCGTTCCTACCTAAAATATAGGGATAAAATCATCATTTCAGCCTATTACACTGATGGACGTAGGGCTCTCCTAACACGCGCCATAGCACTCTGTCCTCCACCTTCCGCATCCAGTCAGACCCGGCGACCTTTTTTAAGTCGTCGGACCATCTAGCTGGAGGGCGTCCTACTCTCCGCTTGCCAAGTCGTGAGGCTTGCTGTACCGTGCATCTGTCCTTCTACAGATATGACCAGCCCACTGCCACTTCAACATACTTATTCTACAAGCTATTTCGGTAACTTTGCTTCTTTGTCGTCGGGGATGAAATAATATTTAATAATTGATCATTTTAATTATTTCTCGCCAAAAGTGCTGACCTTGAAATGACTGCATCAATTTTGATGAAACATATTTAAGAACCATTGCGATCATGTCCTCTTCAAAACAGAAGATTAGGTTCTTAGGGAATCAAATCCGAGACCTCTCGCACAGTAGTCGTATACACTTCCCACTGCGCCATCGAGACAGTTTACACAAGAATACACTTAAGTAAGTTCAGTTTTCCTCCTAATGTTTCTTGTAATAATATTTCCGTTGCTTTCCCAAATATTGAGACAACGTTTACAAAAATCTGGGAAATGATTTTTTCTTTGCCTCGGCGACCAAGTTTCAAATGATACAAAAATTTACTAGATGTGGCTTCATCGTACATTTATAATGACTGTCACAATGGCGTAACGGTTAAGGTAGTTGCCACGAACTATTCATCATCATCATTACAACACATAAATGCCCCACTGCTGGACACGAGTCTCCTCTAAACAATTTAGAGGGAATTTAACCAACTATACCACGCTGGCCAGATGGATTGGTTTTGTATCAAATTTTCCTTTTCTCGCAGTGCTCTTGTATGCTTAAGGTCGCCTTGTTCGTTACTCGCAGGTTGAAATGAGTAGTGACATTATGTATCTGTCTATCTCACTACACTGGCACAGAACAATGGTGGCATTATTACTTATTAATGCTATTTAATTGATATTATACGTTGAATTAATTAAATAAATAAAGTTATAAATTACATATTCCTCTAAAAAAACAATATTCTTCTTATCATTTCTAGTTACTTCTCATATCTTTGTATACAGAACCACAGAAGCGTTTCGCAAACACAATGTTGATTCTGTATCACTTACGATCCTATCTCACTTGATACCGATACTTACATACTTATTTATTTTCCACTATTATTAGCTTTATTTTTGTTAATAGCAACATCTTGATATTTATTATAACCAGGCTCATTTCTAAACTCCGGGCAGATAATGGGAATTCAATGACAAAAAACAAAACCGTCTCTCTAAGCCAGGAGTTCGCAACCAGGGGGCACGACCCCCTTGGGGGGCGTAGAACAATGGGGTAGTATAGGTACGTTTACATTTCCGAAAACATTATATATCGTATCTGTAGGTATTGTACCTAATTGAAATTCAAATAAAAAAAAATGTTAATAAAAAAATATGATTCTTAATTAGCTTTATTTTTCAGTCGGTGATAGCTCGATAATAGTGTTTAGCGTGTATATGCCGACCGATTGCAGTGAAAACTTACCGGAGTTCACTGAGTGTTTGGCAGAAATCTGTGCTATAGTTGATAGTGAGAACGTTGAATCGGTTTATCTACTTGGGGACTACAATAGCCATCCCGGTGAGTCTTTTTGTTGTGAACTTTTAGACTTCTGTACTGATCAACAATGGATATGTGCGGATATTGCAAAATTAGGAATAGACTCTGATAGCTATACCTATATTAGTGAAGCTCACGGCTGTAGGCGATGGCTAGACCATTGTGTGGTTACTGAATCTGCATGGCAGACGATAACAGATATAGGTATATTACACGATGTCTACTGGTCTGACCACTATCCTATGTTTATCAATTGTAGGTTAGATATAAATAGACAAAGAACAGATATTGTCGAAACACCTCGTAATCAAGTAATTTGGGGACAGAGGGACAATGATCAGATGACTGAATATACTGACCTTTGTAACAACCGATTAAGGTTGCTTGAGTACCCTCAAGACTTAGGTATGTGTACTAATGCTCACTGTGATAATCTTGAACATAGGCAAATTTTAGACAGCATGTATAAGCAGATTGTCAGCATTCTCTCTGAAGCAGCTACCCAGAGCTATATTAAACATCAGCCTAGTAAACACAAGGCTCAGATTGTAGGATGGAATAGGTATGTGCAGGAAGCTCACACGAGGGCTAGGTTTAGCTATCAGAACTGGCTCTTACACAATAAACCTACCTCAGGGTTTGTTCACGAAGAAATGCGCATATCTCGCAAATTGTTTAAAAACAAACTTAAGTGGTGTCAAAACCACCAGGAGCAAATTAAGCTTGACATAATTAGTTCACATCATGAGGGAAAGGACTTCAAACAATTCTGGAAAGCCACGAGTAAACTGAGTGCCAGACCTGGCCCTCCTGTGAACGTGGGCGGTGCTGATCAGCCTGACCGCATTGCAAATATGTTTGTGGAGCATTTTAAATTAGAGTCACCTCTTGGTCACTCGTTGGGGGTGGTCGATGCTGGCGTCTGTCATGACACTGATATAGTTCGTTTTTCTGCCAAAGATGTGGCCAAGGTTATTGGTAAAATGACAACTGGAAAGTCTCCTGGTCATGATGGCCTCAGCATCGAACACCTTCGGTACGCCGGGCCTCATTTACCTAGAGCTCTTGCCATGTTCTACTCAATTTGTATGTGTCACTCATACCTTCCTGGTGATTTGATGAGAACCATTGTTGTACCAATAATTAAAAACAAGACAGGTGATGTCACTGACAAGTGTAATTACCGACCCATCTCACTAGCTACCGTCATGGCAAAGGTACTCGATAGCCTGTTGGATATTCAGCTGGAACCTCTACTCGGGATACATGATGCCCAATTTGGGTTTCGACCTGGGCTGTCCACTGAAACAGCAGTACTAAGCTTGAAACATACCGTACAATACTACACCCAGCGTCAAACACCCATTTATGCTTGTTTCCTGGACCTCTCCCGTGCCTTCGACCTCGTATCATATGATATACTGTGGGAGAAACTACGGAAGAGAAAAGTGCCAGCAGAGCTGTTACGTATTTTTCAGTTTTGGTATCATAATCAGGTAAATAATGTGAGATGGGCCGGTGAGCTTTCTGTTTCTTTTGGACTGAATTGTGGAGTCAGGCAAGGGGGTATAACATCTCCTAAGCTCTTCAATGTTTACATTGACGACTTGATTGTTGAGCTCAGTAACAAAAAAATCGGCTGTCGTATTGACGATATAAGCGTTAATAATATCAGTTATGCTGATGATATGGCGTTGCTGAGCCCAACAATCAAGGCTCTCAGGGAGCTACTGGGAACTTGTGAACATTACGCTGCTAATCATGGGTTAACATATAATGTTAAAAAAAGTGAGTACGTTGTATTTAAGGCCGGGGGTGGGAAATGCCCAGAATCAATACCTCCTATAACACTTAATAACTGTGAACTCAAACGAGTGTATCAATTTACCTAGGGCATTATGTTACCGATGACCTTAAAGACCAAGCTGATATCGAGAGGGAGCGTAGAGCGTTGGCGGTGCGATGCAACATGGTGGCCCGCAGGTTTGCACGTTGTAGTGAGCCAGTCAAAATTACTTTGTTTAAAGCCTACTGCCAAGTATTTTACACGTGCAGCCTGTGGACCAACTATACGCAGCGTGCCGTCGGCGCTTTACGTGTCCTATATAATAATGGCTATAGAATGCTGATGGGGCTGTCCCGCTTCTGCAGTGCATCAGGTATGTTCGCAGAAAGCCATACAAACGATTTCTTTGCGATATGGCGCAAAAAAACCGCCTCCTTGCTCTGCAGGGTTCGGACTAGCTCCAACAGCATTCTAAGAATGATTGCCGCGAGGTATGACTCGCCTATTTTGGGCCATTGTATACGTAGATGCATGTCTACCGTACAATTGGTCACAAAATAACTGTTGTGTTGTGTTTTTAAATTTAATTTATCTGTTTACTAACATAGTCCTAAGTATATTGTTACTAACATGATATGAATCCTGTGTTCGAAATAAAAATTATTATTATTATTATTATTATTATTATTAATTTAATTGAAACTTAATGTTGACATCTTAATTTATTGTTTCACACATTATAATAACTTTTTAATTTTATATTAATGTAATGTATCAGTTATGAGTTATAACTATTTAGATTTGTAAATATAATTGTTGTCTTCTTTTTTTAGGTTTTTGTGATTTTATATTATTGTATCTGAAGGTTATTTTATTGTATGATATGTGTATTTTTTTCAAACACAATCTATATTGTTTTATGAAATAAATTAAACGGAAAAAAATGCAATGAAATGCATGAAAATATTATTTTGGGTTCGGGGAGGAACCTGGCACGGCGAAGTAAAGGTTGGGAAACTCTGCTCTAAGCAGTTTTTTTTTTGTTCAACCCGAGAATTTCACCTGCTTTTAGCGATACATAGTAATTATAAATAACACACAGACATCTGGAAGCACCTAAAAGCATTCAAATTAGGTCCCGATATTATACATATAGATCACACCTCTTTCCCAACAGAGGGGTAGGCAGAGACCATTTCCTTCCACTTGCTACGATTCTGACATACATCTTATATTAAATAATATTAAATAATTGTATGATAATATCGTCTCGATATTATCATACAATTATTTAAGTAGACGAGTGAATGGAATTGATTTTTTGGAATCCAACAGCAATTTTATTGAGTTTTCTAAAATTTGAGATGTTGCCTTATATACTTGCTTTACTTTCAAAACACATTTACAACAACCCGAGCAAATTATAGTTGAAGTACTACTATCCTAAAAGACAGCCAAGATATTTGCTTGTCAAGATACTTAACTAGTTATTTGTAGATACAACTAAATAGTCTCAGTAAATAAGTATACTAACAACCCTATTCACCAGAGGTGGATGGCTCTTCTAATTCAAGATTTATAACCTCCGTGGTTAGGGTCACGGCATTCTCTTCACAAACCTACAATATTTGAACACAAAAATAGAAATACAAAAATACTGATAATTTATATCATCATTTCAACCCATAAACGTCCCACAGCTGGGCGCGGGTCTCCTCCAAAGAATGTGGAGAGAATTTAACCTACTATACCACGCAGGCCAGATGGGTTGGTATAGTGTTTGTTTCGAATTTTCCTTTTCTTTCAGTGCTCTGGTGTGCATGGTAGTCCCTTAGTCACCTTTTACGACACCGACGGGTTGAGATGGGGTAGTGACATTATGTATTCTTAAACCGTCACTACACGGAGAATTTATATAAAAGAAAGAAAATAATGTCATGGGCCAGAGAGAAAAAAAAAGACAAATATACAAAGTTTTCACTTGGTATATTCACAAACTAAGAATTCCTATTCTATTCTTATGTTCCGATTCACGAAACACGTACAGTTCACACGTCAATTTTAGCTCAAATCACGACTCATTGTCACATAAATGTCATATTAGCGACATTGACGTGAGTAGACTTCGTTTGGTATCTGCACAGTTCCTAACATACTTGAGAGAGATTTGTATTAAAATATAGTGATTATAAGTGAAAAGCGATGGTGGCTGAATGGATAAGGTACCGGCGTGCAAATCACGCGGTCCGAGTTCGATCCCGACCAGCAGTACCAATGTCGATTCCACTTTGTGGAATTTATATGTACTAGTCAAGTGACTTACCGTCTGCTAACGGTGAAGGAAAACATCGTGGGGAAACCCACATACACTAGAAGAAATTCTATGAGTATGTCTGATCCACCAACCCGCACTAGGCCAGCGTGAGTGGATTATGGCCTAAGCCCTCTCAGCTCTCTAGTTAGAGGAGAGGAGACCCGAGCCTAGCAGTGGGACTTAATGGGTTACTGATGATGATGACTGATGATAGTGATTATATTCTCTTGGACTGGTATAATAACAGCTCTGGCGCTGATTCATTGGTAACCGAGATTGTCATTATACTTGTTTGTTTTTTCAAAATTTGGCTTTTTATAATTTGAATTTGGAAAATTTGAAAAAATGAATATAATATACCGCATATAATTTGGTTTCCATGACCATAGCAACTTGATTCGTTTTCTTTTTTATTTGTTTCGTTGTTTTTTCTTTTTTTATGTACTTAAATACTTGGTACCCTAGAGTAAATATACAATTAAACTAGAATAAATACTTAATTAATAACATATTACTGAAATCTAAATAACTCTCTATTAAAATAGATTATTTCTAGCCGATAAACTTAATTTCTTTTTTTTTACATTTTATGGAATACTATTGAGTTTCATAGATAGAACTAACCCTCAGTATGCATTATTAATACTCCCTTACTACAGTAAAGCACCTAAAACGCTCGTATTTGACTAAGAAACACCGTTGACCGTACTGCGGGTAGGACATCACAGGAGCGACGTCCATTGAACAAAATTTCAAACTGACTTGTTTGCTTTGAATTTGCCTGTAGGCAATAAAACTTTGCAGTATGGCTAGTGTCCTAAAACACTCTCCAGACACTGTGACCTATTAAGATTGATTTATATTAATGATATTTAAATTCAGATCAGTCGTACCGTTAATTTTCCTTATATGTACACGTCACCCTTTATCGGCTATAAGTATATACCCAGGAGGGTAAAACTCCTTGTACAAACAAGATGACCGCCATACGGGACCGCGTCAGATTCTAAAACACCGCGCTTGGTAAGTCAAAGGGAGTTGATTTGTATGTGAGCAAATAACTGCGTTTTCTAACTAGGTACATAGCAAATAGGGGCTTAGAAGCACACACACAAAATAAATACCACTACCAAAGATTGGTATTTATTTTTTGTAGGAATATCATAATCCGTGTAATGACGAATTAAGAATATATAATTTCAGTACCCTATCTCAACCCGTGAGTGTCCTAAAAGATAACTAAGGGAGTAACCTTATGCAGAAAAACAGCACGAAAATAGGAAAATTCGAAACAAACTCTATACCAACCCGTCTGGCTAGCGTGGTATAGTAGGCTAAATTCCCTCCACATTCTTTAGAGGAGACCCGTGCCCAGCAGTTGGACGTTTATGGGTTGAAATGATGATTATAAAGATTCCCTCGGTGGCTAGGAGTATGTTGGATATAATACAAACGCAATTCATCCTGAATTTGATTCATCGGTCAGGAAAAGTTTGGAAATTCATAGTATCAGCTCGAAGTTTACAAATTAGAAAACATACCCGGTTAATGGTAATATGGCTGGAATCTAAAACATGGGACCTATCATAGCTGGCCAAATCAGGGTATGTACCTCTGCTCACTTCAACGAAAATTATGCTTCATCATCCTCATCATATTCGCCCAAAACTATCCACTGCTGGACATAGGCCACACCTTATTTCAGCCACAGCGAGCGATTTTGTGCCACCTGCAACCAACGGCCACCCGCAATCTTTACTAGATCGTCATCGGTTCATCTTGCGGGGGGCCGAATTTGAATTAAAAAAAATGATTAAAATAATAATGAAATAATTTGAAGCTAAGGAAAGGTGTTGAAACGAAAAGAAAAATGTTGAAACAAACAAAAATTAAATACCTTATAATTCCTTTATATTTTTGCCATCAAAGCTCCATGTATAATATGCTGTAAGCTGTAATACATTTAATAACGTTAACTTAACGTTGCGTCGCAGAGTTAAGTTTCAGTATAATTATGATGTTATTAAGCTTTGCAGCCCCTTGGTACGTAACCGATACTTTTAATTATATAATTTTCTTCTATCTTAGCAAGCGATAGGCACTTGGATGTTGTATTTAAATTGAAAAATAAAACTTTCGTTGAAAAAATATTAATAACATCAATAGTTTTATTTTTGGGATATGATCTAAATGAAAAAGAATTATGAGGTTTTTTAATACAGCTTCGTAACACAGCGGCCGTTGGCGACTACTGCTCAAAAGGCTCGTAACAAATTTCAATCAGATATGATATGTATTCATCCATCCATCTATATTTACTTGCGTATTTTTAATAATATAGTCAGATAATACACTAAATAAATTATAATTAAAAAATGTTAGGTTCAAAAATCACTCTTAATTCAAATAATTTAGAGATAGAATTGCAACAACAAGTGACGCAAACCTTGAACAAAGCCGTCCGCGTTCAATTGAACCTGTTCAAACTTGTGCACTGCCAGGCGCCAAAGTTTTGTGATAAAAATCCTTTAACAATGATGTAGAATAACTGGATGATATAGAATATATTGATTAAAGAAGTGAACAGCTCGTAAATTAATTTAATATTTTACTGATTTTTGATTGCTTTGAAACTGATGGCCGATGGAGGAAAAAGAGAGACGAGCCACGTATTGGGCAGCAAAGCGTGAGACGGCAACTACCAGATGGATCGACGATCGATGTAGTAAAGGTTGTGGGTGGCCGTTGGTTGCAGGCGGTACAAAATTGCTCGCTTTAGCGGAAATTAGGTGAGGCCTATGTCCAGCAGTGGACGTCATTGGTCTCATATGATGATGATATATTATATTTTTCTAGTCTGGGTGTCGCATGTCGGGTCCGTTACTTGTATGTTTGTAAAGTACCCCATGATTCAGGGCCATAGTATGGTAGTACATAATATATGTCTTTTGAAAAAAAATTTAATAATTATTAATTTAATCTGAAACACATCCAGTGCCTTTATATATAGGGTTCAAACAAATCGTGTCTTACCGAAGGCTTGTAGAATTGTGGCCAGGTGGACACTTCAACGCCAGCTGATTACGAGCGAGGACTCATTAACATATATTAAAATTAATTGTTAAAACTAAAGAGAATTAGATCCTGAGAGATTTAAACGAATTTCAATGAGGACTGTGACCAATTATAAGATAGATTAGGAGACTTATTTAAATAGAAACGTATGCATGAACTATAATATAGACAGCTTTAGCAGACAAAACACAGGCCCACATAAAATACGAGAAAAAGGTATTAAATCATTAGCTTTAAGTTTTTTTATTCGTCATGTCAACCCATAAACGTCCAACTGCTGGGCGCGGGTCTCCTCCAAAGAATGTGGAGGAAATTTAGCCTACTATACCTCGCTGGCCAGGCGGGTTGGTATAGGGTTTGTTTCGAATTTTCCTTTTCTCGCAGTGCTCTTGTCTGCATAAGGTTACTCCCTTAGTCGCCTCTTACGACACCCACGGGTTGAGATGGGGAAGTGACATTATGTATTCTTAATCCGTTACTGCACGGTCGTCTTTTATTGCTAAATATTAAAAACTGAATTTTCTGGCTTGTCCTACATGTACGTAGATGCCATTAAAGCGTTCAAAAGGTATCAAATTGGGTGTAGATATTGCTTGTGACACTGAATACCTTGATTGACTGACCTGTTAGTGTAGGTTAGTGACCCTGACTGCTAAGCCGGAGGTCGTGGGTTCAATTCCCACCCAGAGCAAATTATTGTGTAATGATCATGATTTTTTATTCTGTGTCTGGGTGTTATTTATCTTTAATATGTTTTGTATTTACAAAAAAAAAATGTATTTAAGTAGTATCAGTTAGCACCATAACATAAGCAAATATAATTGCTTAATTTGCGACTAGATGGCGCTGTGTGAAGCATTTGAGTGTCGTGTCATGGCGCCACGAAATACTAATGTGTCCGTAACCATATTAAATGTATGAAACCAATATTTTTTTTTTTATACCACGACGGTGGCAAACAGACGTACGGTACAATATGCGCCAGGGTCATCTCTGGCGAGCCACACCACGAACCACACCACCAAAATGTGTCTCCGCATTGAATGTAGGGAAATATTATTATATTATTATTATTCAAGATATGTTGCATGTTCCAGGAGTCTTTCTCCACGTAAGTATACTACAACGTTCCAAGTGCCTGGTCACCTTAGTGGTCACCATCTGTTGTCGTTCGTTTCGGGCTAATATTAATTAGATTCATCTCATTACCGAGATGACATGTCGACTGTTTGCCCAACTGTTTGACAACACTTTATATTATTTCAAAATCTGACGTCTTTGGAAGAAAATTGAGACGGAGGTATTTAAGTAAATAATTCAAAATGTCTTTTATTCTAACCAGATTTCTATAAATTAGAATATAATTATGAAGCCTCCGCTCAGTGGTTTGTGATTCTGACTGCTGAGACAGAGGTTGTGGGTTCGATTCCAACTAAGGACAAACCTTTGTTTGTTCTATTTCTGGTGTAAATTATCTGTATTAAGTATGTTTTGTTGATTATTTTTATATAAGTATTTACAAAAAAAAGTTATTTAAGTATTATATCAGTTGTCTAGTATGGATATTAGATAACTTAATTTGGGAATAGATGGCGCTGTGTGTGAATGTCCAAACATTATTTTGGCCACAGAACAATAAACTCTTATAAACTTATCTCTATGTACGCAAGCGGAGCTCTTGTGGAAGAAAGAAAGAAAGAATAACTTTATTTTCACACTAAAAAATAAATTTTGTTTCTATATAGGTACCTAAACAAATAAAAACAATATAAAATTATTTGCAGCAGTGCATCACACGTCTCTGTGCTCAAAACGCGGTTTCCAGCTCAGCTTGTGTCAACGCTGGTATTCTGGTGAAACCTGGTATGTGACGCGGATGCCGAGAAATCAAATACGCAATAGTATTGGTGTATAGTCCTTTAGATCAAAATTCAAACAGAACTCACACAAAAAAGTTCGGTTCAATTTCACCGGTTAGCTTTTCCACGTAGAATAAAGACCGTAGTTAAGCGCTGGCCACTAAAAGTCGATTGCAATCCGCAGTGGACGTACCCCGCGATTTTTCATCTGCACCAGACATTTATTCACGTAGTACTCGATTGATGCGATACTATCAGTCGCTTTATTTTCTAATAATTACTATTGAATACCACGTCCGGAAAAAAAAGGAACTAAAAACGGATATTAACAACGACTTTGTAGGCAAAATATTTTTCATCATCATCATAAATAACATAACATAGAATCACGCCGCAATAGGCAGAGGTGTTTCACACCCACATTTCGCCAACTATGTTTGGTCCCATGAAATAGGGGGCGAGCCTATTGTCATCAACCGGGAACATTGGTTTACCAAACGCCGGGAAAATCTTAATAATGGAATTTCATGATAGAAAAACCCAATGCCATTTTCTCCTGACCCGGGTATCGAACCCGGGACCTCTTGCACAGCAGTCATATACACTTCCCGCTGCGCCACCAAGGCAGTTCTGTTTCTTTTCTGTTACGAACTGCAAATTATATGAAGTTTTTTTTCCGATCTTTAAAACCGCTCTGGGAGTGAAAATAGCGCATTCTGCAATGTGATGCAGTTTAACATTGAATTCTTAATATCTACTTAAATTGATGAATTATATGAAGTTAATGAATCAATCAGCAAATTGTGAGTCCAATAGTTTATCTTTCAAAGAGTCTGACATCAAAATGAGCTGACCTCGTAGAATCCTTTAATAATTGAATGGAAGGACTTGTTAGAGAAATCGATAAATGCGTCTATATTTGGAGAAATCATACTTTATAAAGAATATTTTTTTGTCTGACACGGCACGTGTCTGACCTGCGCAACGTCTGTAGATATACCTAAACGTACATTAACACGGGAGGAGAACCCGGGACCTCTTGCCAAAAACACTCCGGCTATGCCACTAAAGGAAAAGAAAACAACAGTTCAAAATTTACAAATACTTTTATTTCTTTGTACAAAATGTTAAAACTATGCACTATGAAATAATATCAGCTGACTAGAGTCAGTCTGTTGTCCAGGTAAGGTGTGATCGGTGAACATTTCCTTACGTAGTTTTCTATAATTTCAGCATCTTTACCTACCACTTTAATGTCTCTGCCGTACTTCTTAAAGTTCTGTAACAATTAATAAATATAGTATAGAAGAGGTCTGGAGGAGGCCTTTACCCTCACATGAGGGGCTCTAGATAAATAATAATAATTTCAATGTCAAAATAGATATTATAATAAATAAATAAAAAATTGAAATTGAATTTCTAATTTAAATGTAATAAAAATAATTAAACAATAATAAAAAAATAAAATATGTAATGAAATTGATTTAATTTTTTTTACACTATCATCATCATCATCATCATCAGCAACCCATCAATGTCCCACTGCTGGGCTCGGGCCTCCTCTCCACTATCCAGAGAGCTGAGGGTGTTTAGGCCATAATCCACACACGCTGGCCTAATCCGTGTTGGTGGATCAGACATACACTTAGAATTTCTTCTAGTGTATGTGGGTTTCCTCACGATGTTTTCCTTCACAGTTAGCAGATGGTAACAATATAAATTGATTAATTTATAAAATTTCAAGAAATATAAGGCTTTTTTATTTTATTTATAGAAGAGGTAGGGCACACTTTCGCTACACAACTGGATAGTCACATAAAAAATCTAAACATATTTAACTGCCTCTTTACTGTAGTGCGTTGGAGACGTTTATACAAGCCCGTACAGACGGCTCTCACACAATGACGAGTATACACATTATTATTATTATTAGTTAGATTAATGTTATTTCATATTTAAAATTTAAAAAACCATCTACTTACATATTTAAAAGTACTATTTACAAGACTATACCTAAATAAATAATAATATAAATGGTAATGTGGGCTAGGCGTCATAGTATTCGTCGGCATCACTGTCATAAGGGAAAGTGTTCAGAAGGCTAGCAGCATTGCCACGCTGGATGGCAATGCTGATTCTCTGTGCGAGATAAAAACCAGCCTTCTAGTCACGTGAAGTGTCGCTAGTTCATTATAAACGCGTAGGGCACTCGGACCCGAATTACATGTGTTAATAACGTTATTGACACATAGATTCTATTATTTTCTGAAATAATAATAAAAATATAATTGTATTAATTTTTTATTTTAACTTACTGGAAATGCAATGAAGGCGAGAAAATCAATGGTAGTAAGTTGGTATTCCTTGTCCGGATCAAGCTCTCGGATCTCATCATCCGATGTCACCGCCGCTTTTACTATTTCTGTTGATGTGGTGTTTATCTTTACTTTGATTCCTGCAAACAATATTGAAGTAATATTAGAAATTATACAATAAAATTTATCTTTGCTATTTTGGATCAATATCCAAACTCATAAAATATAATTGTATAGAGTTGAGCAAAAATATTAGTGGGTTCCTTCTTGAAATTTTTAACATCAGTAAATGGTGTTTTCTATTACAAGGTATATTTAGCCGGTGCAATGTGATAGAGATGTACCACTGCCTACCGATTCGCTGAAACAAAGCGAGAACCCGTGTAATATAGGCCAATATTAACCCATTAATATAATAATAATAATAATATTCTACCACATTCACACAGCGCCATCTAGTCCCAAAGTAAGCAATTATATTTGCTTGTGTTATGGGTACTAAACAACTGATATACTACTTAAATACATTTTTTTTTTGTAAATACATACATATTATAGATAAATTACACCCAGACACAGAACAAACCTTTATGCTCATCACACAAAGATTTGTCCTGGGTGGGGATCGAACCCACGACCTCCGGCTTAGCAGTCAGGGTCACTAAACACTAGACCAACAGGCCAGTCAATTTTCCATTCAACATCATCATTTCAACCCTTAAACTTCCCTCTGCTGGGCACCGGTTTCCTCCAAAGAATGTGGAAGAAATTTGGCTTACTATACTACCCTGGCTAGATGGGTTGGTATAGTATAGGTTTTTTTCGAATTTTCCTTTTCTTGCAGTGGTCTTGTCTGCGTCTTAGTCACCTTTTACAACACCCACAGGTTGAGATGGGGTAGTGACATTATCTATTCTTAATCAGTCATTATCCCAATATTCGGTTGGATTTACAAGGTACCCAGAATTTCAAAAAGGGAAATCCCAATACCTTTTTTTTCCGATCCGTTATTATTATCCAGGTATTCTTGCATAGCAGACATTTACTGGGGGCTTACTCTGAATTTGTGTCATTGTCAAATGTAAGGAAATTTAGATATGGTCGCTGTCACTTTCAAACATTTGACAGCGACATAAAAATCGACTAAGTCGAATGTCGAAATTCAGATTAAGCCCCCTGTATACGTCGGTCCCGTTGCGTCGAGGCAAACTAACAAGAAATATTATCTTACCAGAAACTAAAGGAGTGCCCGGTCCAGAATAAGGCTTTTTCGTCCACGGATTTGCAACAGATTTCGATAGAGCTTCCAAGATGTACCGACCTGGCACCACTAGCGTCACTATCTGGTTTGTAAACGGTGACATGTTTATCAACGCACCTCTTGTTATGTCTGAAAGAGCATTAAGGATTAATAATATACATACATACATACTATGCGATTTAAATAAGAATGGGATCGCACTTGACAGTATTTGTCACAAACTTCAGTCGAATGTGCACATTTTTATACAGCTAGCAGAAATAAAATAGGCAAAAATAAATATCTCGTTTCGTTAAGTTATTTTGTTACAAATGTTAATTTGACTGTCACCGTGGCGCAGTGGTTAAGGTGGTCGCCTCGCCACTACATCGCCGTGCTGGATGACGTGGGTTCGATTCCCACACGAGACAAATATTTGTGTGATTCATAGATATTTGTTTCTAGTCTGGGTGTACTTTGTGTCCGTTAGTTTCATGTTTGTAAAGCTCCCCGCGACACAGGGCTTGTTCCCTAGTGCGGGCGTTGTGTTTAAAAAAAAAAATAGTTAGTTTTTTTCTTGTTATTGTTCTTTTTTTATAGTTTTATTGTTGTTTTTATTAATTACTACCACCACTTATTCAGAAAATAAAGATCTTCAAACCGAAAAAGTATATATGTACTTGTTATGTGTTTTGTTTTTTGTACACCCTACTTGTAAGGTATGAAGTTGTCTGCAAATGGAAAACAAAATGGCGTCTTGATTTGACAGTCCCATACTTATTTTAATCACATAGTATAGATGACGCCTCTTTCCCAACAGAAGGGTAGGCAGAGAGTATTTCCTTCCACTTGCTACGATTCTGACATTAATTATATTATTATTGGATTAATAATCATAATATTATTATAGGGTATTTTGTGTGTTAGCTGAGTCCACTCGTTTCCTTCTCTAAAATAATGATGAAGCTGAATTAAGGAATAATATTCAAGTATAAAAGAAGTCTGAAAAACTTTTTGAGGTCGAGGGTTCGATCCCCAATTCCCCACTCAGGACAAATCTTTATGTGATTAACATGAAGGTTTGTTCTGTGTCTGGGTATAATTTATCAATAATATGTAAGTATGTTTTACAAAAAAAATAAATTAAAAAGAATGTATTTAATTAATATATCAGTTGTTTAGTACCCATAACAAGCAAATATAATTGTTGTTAATTTAGGACTAGATGGCGCTGTGTGAATGTGGAAGAATATTATTATATTATTCTTATTTGACCATTGTGTTAACTTTCCTATCTATTAGTAAGCTATATCAATCCATTAGTACGCTAAGACAATAATAATATAATTGTTGACTAAAACAGTGGAAAAATTGTTACCTCCTTTTGAAATTGAGCCACGAATTGTACCTCTTTGCGTAAACGCAATATTTGGCAGTCCTGATGGATACGAGGTATTGGCCTGAAAAAAATAAAATATAGTTATGAAAGACTCTAAATTAACATGAATTTTATAATGTTCATATAAAAATAGAGCGTGTCAGACACATGCCGTAACAGACAAAAAAAATCTATGTAGAGTAGTAGACGAGAGCTGTCAATTTCTATATTATTTTGTCTCATCAAGTGTTCAATGTAGTACTGAAATGTCGTTAAAATATATCGTTTAAATGCCACTTGTCAAGCCATCAGGTGTCCAGAAAAACTGGACAAATAAATATTTAAATGTAACATAGTGTACCGTAAGAACATCCTAATTTCAAAGTTTATTTTTTACTTTTGACTAATTTGTTTAAAGACAGCTGAGAGGCATAAATTAAATGAATTTTGATTTCGAATTAAAATATTTGTTAGCCAAATTAAAGTATTAATTTTGATATTTTTTTTAGTTTAAGCTTATGAACAGAGAGGTTTTACTAAAAATTTTGGAGTTAAACTATAGCAAGTATATTAATATAAAAATATGTCCAGTTTTATTATATTAATGGATAAGGATTGGACCACATTTGATCGCACTGAATCGCACTTTCTTGTGCTTCTATCCCTCTCTGTCACTTAGAAGCGTCATTTAATAGCAATAGCGAGAAAAGAACACGAATGTGACGGCACAGCGCCGGGTGGTCGCGGCATAATTGACCGGGCGCTCGGCTCCCATTCTCTATAGCAAAACTCTCTATAAAATATAAAAGCATAGGAAAGTGCGATTAGTTGCAGATCTGGTTCTACCCTAAATATACAATCTTAGTACTTACAGCGTCCAAAAAGGCGTCAACAATAAAGTTACCAAGCGTACACTCTCGAGAAGCACATTCATCCATCAATAGATCATTGTTCGCGAAACCGATGACTTCACCGACCATATTGTGTAGTTTCTTCACATATGGCTCTAGAAGCTTCTTCATTTGAGGATCTAAAGACGATTAAGTTTATAGTTAACAATGAAGAATAGACCGCAAAGTAATAAAAAAAATTAATACCTACTTGCTAACTAGGCATTCATATTCTTATCAAATAGGCGATATTATTATATCGTTTGCCTATTACGAGTGTAATGAATTTATTATGAATATCGAAATAATTAACATCAATATTTCTAGATAAACAATAATATTCACAAATACAAACTAAGTGTATTAATAAACCAAAAAGAAAAACAATGAAAAAGGAGGGGTAAAAATTAAAACACAGCTTCATAAAATTTGTCCGCATCGATATCACTGTCTGCGGGCACACTAACAGGCTGGCAGCATTGCCACGCTGGATGGCAAAGCTTATTCTTTGTGCAAGAAAATAGCCAGCCTGCTGGTCACGGGAAGCGTCAAATAAACGGTTCGAAAACTCTTTAAGGAGAGCACGCACGGCCCAAGTGTTGACTCCAAACGGCACAAATAGATAATCTCCAGCGAGGTTGGAGTATTTGTGCCGCTTGGAAGTTTCAGCAGATGCAGCAGCAGCGCCGGCACAACCTGCTGTATTTGGAAGAAGCGATGACGCAAGGATATCGACGCAGATTGTGTCCCACGCCAAAGGTCTACCATCTTCCATGGCAACAATGACATACCATCAGGTCTCTTACCATTGTCACGCGCTAGACCATTTGGTTCTAAAACGGCTAAAAAAGCGGTGATAAGCCCGACGAAGTAATGTAATTGAGGTTAGCATGCCACGAAATACGGTCGGTGCTTCTGGTGACAGGCCATGGAGCCCAAGGCTCCCGACAGCTTCCCCGCAGCAGCAACAGTGTGGAGAGACAGATAGTTATAGAACAGAGACTTAAAAGGTGTCTTTCTTTCGAAGAAAAAGAGGCGTTGTGGTCTTTGCCTGTTTTTAAATTTAAATATTTTTCGCAATTTAGATATTCGACTGTTCAATTTTTAATTTGGTTGTCAACCGTCTCTAAATCAACCAATCGGATGTCAATTACGAGTAGGTCCTCTGCTAATGAAGTTTCCTCACCTTCAGGTATAGACCGATTTAAGAAGATAGGTGTTGCTTCATAATACTGCATCACTCCTTGTGGATCGAAATAGACAGACACGTTGCCCAAATACTTGGTGTACGCTGATGCCGTTACTATAAGCACCTGAAATAGATTAAAAAATAGTGTCATAGCATTTTAGAGCTTATTAAAGAGGTAGCGCATTTGTACAGAAAAGAAAATTTGAGTAACTTTTTTTTTTTAATTTTACAAAACTAAGACTATTTATTATTCACAGACTGCCCCTAACGGTTGCATAGCAATGTGTAAAGTGATACAACCGCAGAGAGCCTGACAGTTTTTCATTATTTAGTTTGTAAATATTAATTTATAACTCATTAATCTAACGTGGTGCTCTGCTGCGTCACTTTACATGCTACCCAAATTGTAAATTAAAGATTGTTACTATCCATTTTTTTAAAAGCACGACGTGATTTCTTGCCAGTTCTTCTCATAGCTCTCTATTTCTTTTTTTTCTAGCGCTCTAGCATTGTGTAATGAAATTTAATTTTGACATTTTAATCTTTATATGTCATTTTATTATTTAACTCTTATTTGCCTGTCTAATTTAAGTTATTTTATTTTAATATGTGTAATTAATATATACACCGACACAATGTAACATTGTTTGTGAAATAAATAAATAAAATAAATATACTTTGTAACCTAGATGAATAAACGAGAATTCATTTTTAATTTATTCGAGAATTCATTTAAAAAATCGCCGGATTACAAAAAAAACATATCGTTTCTACACACACACACGTAAGTACTGTGTACGTAAAAACAATCAGCCAACTTCCAGCTCGACCAGTTTCCAATAGAAATGGGGTAGTGACAAATTGTATTCTTAATCTGTCACTATACGGACATAATAAAATTCAACAACACTCCCAAGTCACATGAATACCTACTTTTTTTACTTACTTCTACTTAAACTAGTTTGAAGAACAATATAAAGATTATTTGAATCAATAAATACATATTTTTATTATAAAAAAAATAGACTACACTAACCTTGTGCCCCGGTTTTGCATCACTTTCCACCAACATAGGGTATGGTCCCGATACTGTTTCCTGAGAAGGTGCCTTCCCGTTCCACAGGAGACTGTGGGAATGACCACCAACAATGATATCTATGTTCTCACCCACTTGTTTTGACATCTCTCTGTAAAATATTATGATATATTGGTACACACACACACATACACACCACAACTGACTATTAATTATATTTTACATTTTGCTTTATTTCCCATATTCATTCATTATACAACCAGATTTTAAAAAAATCTAATTTCAATTCAAATTCTAATTTGTTATAACTTTTAATCACTATTATCAATTATCAATTTAATTACTTTATTGTTCATAACCTTTATAGACATACAATTGTATGAAATACAACCGATGATCACTGTAACTATAGTGACGGCAGAACACTAACTCCCAAGTCACAGGAATACCTAGTTTGGGAGTTAGGGGTTTTTAAACTATTTGTATAACCTTCACCTTTATGTACCCTAGTTCTAAGGACAATTGTAAAAGGTTTTTTTGAATCAATAAATACTTATTATTATTATGTCTCTTTTTCTCACAGCTATATTTCTCGCTATGGTGAGAAGTATACCCGGTCCTTTTGGAAGGCTTACGCGGGGACACAGGTCCAACACGCAGAGGCCCTTAAAGAATTTTCATTTAGAATGGGATGAGACGCTTACCGCTGCCATTTCACAGCTGCACTATTCTAGTACAGCTAGGATTTGTCACCGGTAAGTGTAAAGCTATTGTATGCTGCTATGGAATCAAATAAAGTTGGGTTATGGGTTTGGGTGTTCGGTGGAATTGTGATATCTGGTATACGGTAACAACGTCGCCTGCTTGCCTCCTCCAGCGGTGAATATATGATGATAAATGAGGATTTGGGCAGACATTTTTTATTATTATTATTAATGGAGGAATTAAGTTAAACAAATTGTCGCTCGAATTATAATCCGTAACGAGAGTAAAGATGCCAGTTCGTAGTCGACTTCACAAACAGCGGTTGACGACATGTAGTTGCGACACTACCGGGCCCTGATTCTGAGCTGTCGGAAAATTTTCGACCGGAAATGTCAGTTTATCAATAGTTTGTAATAATATTATGAAGCTGAACAGTTTGTTTAGTTGAAGGCTAGGATTTCAAAAACTACTCGTCCGATTTGATACATTCTTTTAGTGTTGGATAGCTCAGTTATTGAGGAAGGTTATTTATTTATTCAACAATATAAGCTTACAGTTATACACCAAATCGCTCAAATGTTAGGTGAAGCTATACAAAAGAAACATAATTATATTAAGACATTAAACATAATAAATTAAATTATAATAAATTAAATTATTCTATAAAAGATTAGGTAAGTACATTAAAGTTCATTCATTCAAATATATAACAATTAAACAATTACTAATATTTTTGAGATGTCATAGTGAGAAATAAAATTATAGAATTACTTAATACACTTAATTTATCATAAAATATGTCAGCATTACGATCAGATTGTAAAAAATTATTAATTAATTGAATTGCTCTAGCTGTACGACTATTACTGGTCACGTTTAAGCGCCATAACGGTGGATTAGTAAGAAGTGGATGTTGTCTCCGTCCAGCACATCGTGTATATCGATCGGGGAAAAAAATGCAAGCATTCCCGTACGGTGGGATTGTCAATTAAAAATAAAAAAATAGTAAAAATAAAGTCGTAAAAAAAATTTATTGGCTATATAACATCACGCTACGGTCAAAAGGAGCTGAGCAGTCGCTTCTAGTAAAAATAAATGGCAGCATTCATATTTAACATGGCAGATAAAATTATATAATTAATAGAAACCTCTGCACACAAGTTCCAATAGCACTAAGCAGGTTTTATTGTTAACAAAAAGAAAGTAATAAACAGCACAGAGTTTGTATTGTAAAAACAATATTTGTTTATTTTTACGGCAACTTAATGGCCCAATCTACAATACTTTAGTACCGAAATGGCTTTAGGGTACATTAACTAAAATATTACAATATTTCTTATCTGCACGCTGTTTTTTGCGTGTTATATGGGAAGTAGAATTATCGCCTGCATCCACTGTGCCTGAATTTCGGAGCTCGATTCGGAGTTTGTCCTATATTTTACCTATACTTATAATGTAAGATGTGCCCGCCTTTTGTACACAAATTTTGTGCAATACAGTTTTATAAATAAATAAGATTAGGCTTAACGGCAAATTTCATAATTCTAGGTTAACGGGGAGTTTGATTTATTAAAAGTTGACATATAGACAGACATAGATCGGCCTGTGGGCTGCTGATGGTGAAAAGCAATAAAAGTGGTCCGCGAAGTGACCATGTCCATAGTATCTCGAAACTTGGACATGTGCCCCTATCGCATAAGACCATAGCATTGCTCTGTGTCGCGGAAGGCTTTACAAAGTACACGTTGACTCAAAATAAATATACAATGAATCACACAAAAAAATATCTGTGGATGGCAATTTTAGTGGCGATATCCACTACCACTAACCGCTTCGCCACAGTGACAGTCATTTACAAAAATAATACTACTTACAATAATAATAAAAAGCTAAGTAGGTACATAATTTTCTGTTATACAAATTCTCAGAGAGTGCAAGTATGAAATTTCAAGCATATCTACAAAGAATTCATTCCAATAATCTACTTAGAATTTAAAACTGCTTAGTCAAACTTTCATTATTAAAGTACTAACTTTATTAACCTGAGAATGCTAGTATCAAGATTTATACCAGACATACTTATTGAGTTATCAACAATTTAAATGCAAAGGCAGTAGCCGATGGCCCTATCAACTATATTTTCTAATAAAGTTGTCATGACGCAAAGAGTGCAGAAGACGGGTCGAATAACCCGATAATATATCCCCCTGAAGCGAGAGAATATTCGCTGACGTACATTTTAGATTTTAATATTGTCGGGAGTAAAATAATGTATGGGTCTGCAGTAGGAAGAAAATAAACTGTTTTGTTGTAATTTCGTAATGAAAATTTGTGGTCTTGGGGTGGTAATGAAACATGAGTAAAAACTCATTACTTTGCTTTGAGTTGTAGAAGTTTAAAGCCCTTTTTACCCCCTTGCTTATAAGTACCGAACATGTTTACAGAACACGCGAAATTTAAGTGACAAAATAAATTTTGAAAAATCTTTTTTTTTTTTTTTAAAAGACAACTCCCGCTCTAGGGAACAATCCCTGTGTCGCGGGGAGCTTTACAAACATGGAACTAACGGACACAAAGTACACCCAGACTAGAAACAAATATCTATGAATCACACAAATATTTGTCTCGTGTGGGAATCGAACCCACGTCACCCAGCACGGCGATGTAGTGGCGAGGCGACCACCTTAACCACTGCGCCACGGTGACAGTCAAATAAAAATCGTCATATAAAAATCATTTAACTTACTTTAATACGATCGTAACACTGATCCCTGCGGCCAAGCTGTAGTTCAACACAGCATGATGACCAAATTAAAGCTTAGCTATGCGCCAATATTTGTCGAAAGCACCAATAACATGTCCTAGTTAAATTTTACAAGTTATTATAAGAAAAAAGATAGCACGATTGCCATACAAAACTTGCAACATGTTAATAAGCCTGTAGGCTCAGATCCTTACGTTATTTTTTTTCCAATAAGGCACTTCAATAGCTATACATATTAATTTAATACTTAAAACTAAAAATACTACAGTTCTAAATAGCGCGCGGATTCTAGGTCTATGGTTCTTGTAATTATGGCACTTGGTAGTTTACTGTACGCAATTCACACGGGAACACATTACTGGTATGAAAAATATCCAAAACCAGAAATCACACGGAGCTTCGCTCCCGTCGTTTTATATTTGGCCACCGCTCAGCTCCTATTAGCCGTAGCGAAATGTTATATAGCTTACGTTTCACGATAAATGGGGCCATCCAACACTTAAAGAATTTTTCAAATCGGACCAGTAGTTGCTAAGATCCTAGCGTTCAAACAAAATCCATTTAGCAGTTTCAATATAGAAGAGCAACAAAACAAGAAAGTTACGAATATCTACTTACATATCCATATCAAGTCCACAATGGGACAACACCACTATTATATCCACATTCTTAGCTGCCAGCAGTTGTGCCTGTTCCTTTACTATTGGGATTGGATCTAAAAACGTAACACCTTCAGCCCTTGAACTCTTCTGTAAAAAATAAGGATTTTTCTAAACTGATATGTCGATTGCTCTTTTGGAAGGTTTTATTTCAGGTTCAATTTAGATCAACAATATGAGGCTGAACCAAAACAAAAAAAGGTTTAAAATAGAAAAGAGAACATGTCTTTAAGTGCAAAAATCGACAAGTTTGCTGCAGTTGCCGTCATGGCCATAATTAGGGAGGGGACCTGTCACACAGAATGCGTTCAAGTGTTCATACGTTCTGCGTTCACTGTTATATTACGTTACATAAACATGCCCACACGGGAGGCGTTCTGATTGCGTCAATTAACCGTACTATTATACTAAATATATCACAAGAACGCAGAATTGACCATGTGAATGCGTTCTGTGTGACAGATCCCTTAAATATATTTTATGACAGGTATCGCACTCTTGGACGTTCGATGCATGAGAAATCGGTTATTTTTTTCATCGTCATCATCATCATCTCAGCCTATTGCAGTCAGTTTTTTTTTTAATGTTCTTTAATCCAGGATAAGCCCTCCAACTGTCATAGTTCTTTCTCCAGGATCCCACTTGCAATTTCAATATTAAATTGGTCGGTTTTTAAAACAGTGTCAAATGTTTGAAAATGACAACGACCTTATTTAAATTTTCAAACATTTGACAAGGATATCACAGCCGGCCAATATCGAGATTTCGAGTAGCTCCTCAGTGTCCAGTAATGACGTGATCAGTTTCCAAAGCAGGCAAGCTTAATATGTACACCTTATACCTATGAAATGTGAAAAAATCTATGGTTTTCAACACAGTTCAACAATTTGCCAAACAGGGTCATAGCGATGAAAATGAAACTCTAGATTTTCTCATAAATCTTTCGACACTTAATTAATGAATGTAAAACTCTGAAAATCATGCAGCCAGTCCCATGAAAGCAACCATGTCAACTTGTCGATCGTGCATACCTTGTGACGTAGTTAATAAAGTCTATTATCCCGTAATAATATCCGCTCAGCCATTGGTTTGATGATCCCAATTGAACCTCACCCTGCAGCATTTCCATTACGTAAGTAGCATGCATATTTAAAACTGTTTAAATATCCAATTACTGTAATGATGTAAAATATCATGCAAAGTTCATGATTCTGTCAAATGAAAATAGTCCAATCATGCATCCGACAAAACCACAACACACCTAGCCGTCCAAATGAAAATGAAACTTATGTATATTACTCTAAATATATTTTAAATTTTCGGCTCGTTAGACTTAGAGTAAAAAAGGTACTTTATTGTCTGATATTGTCATTTCAATACCAGGCAACCAAGTCACTGCCTTCTTTAACATAACTAGGCAGACAATTTAGAGAAACACTTTACTGTCAACACACCGAATTTATATTGTCCATTGTACCATTTTTTTTCACTTCTGTCTCTCCCTAATCCTATCCCAGTAGTCGTTTTCATAAGCATTTCAGTAGGCAGACAGCAAAAGATAAATTACATACTACCTTATTTAGTAAATACGAAAGTTGAAGAAAATGGCTTTTTAATAGAATCAGAATAAACGTAAAAAAGTAAATGAAATTAAACGAGGATGCAGAACGGAGTGTATGCAGATGGTTAGTTATTAACCGATGCGAGAAGACATAGTGCGAATTACAAGCAGCCTCTTAAATACTACTAACAAAGCGAATACTGAACGAAGATAAAAAAAAAATCTCGAGTGGCGGCCACGTATTGGAAAGCACAGCGTAGAGCAGCCCCCCACCAGATGGAACGACGAACTAGGAAAGATTGCGGGTGAAAATCGCTCGCTGTGGTGGAAATTAGGTGAGGCCTTTGTTCATCAGTGGACGTCATTGAGCTGATATGATGATGATGATGAAGTATTTTTTTGGATAAAATTTAAAATTATTTGAATCTACTCCAAAAACTGCTGAGTGTAACTATCGAAGCTTCAGTACCAAATTCTAAATGCCAACATTATATTCTAGATCTTTACTCAACAATGAAATAACAGAGGCTAAAAAAATATACCACATGGAATCACGCTGCTTAAAATAGTAATGTGATGGTGCATGCAACATAACACAATGGAAACACTGCTTCAAAATAATGAATTCTCACCTTTGTGGCTTCAGTAATAAGGCCTATAATGCCGATCTTTTTCCCTTTCCTTTCTACGATGATATGGGGTTGATACAGACCGTGCAAAGGTGAAGTTTCTGGACTGAGAAGGTTGGCTGCAACTACTGGTGCTTTGAGAGCTTTCAAGTATGGGACGAGACCTGGGATACCGTCGTCAAATTCATGGTTTCCTAATGCCTGTAAAGAAAATCTAGTTATAGTTTACTAATACGTGACGTGACCAGCGGGCTGACTTTTTCTTGGCGCAAAGAATAAGCATTGCCATGCAACGTGGCAATGTTGCCAGTCTGCTGGCACGTTCCGGCGGACAGCATTGATGCGGAGGAATTCTTCGACGCATTTTAATCTAAGGTATTTTCATGTTTTTATTTTTGTTTTGTTTAATAGTTATTTTTAGTTGTAAATATTATTTTCTTGTAGTAGTTTTATCATAATATTCTTTTTCACTTTGAGATAAGTAATCTAAAATTCTACAGTTTATAATTTCATTTTACTTATTTAACATTAGAGTATTATCATACCAAACTGACAATAATAAAAAACAAGTTGAGAATTTATTGTCTAGGTGCCAATTTTTATATTGTGTGAATTATTTATTATAAGATTCAAAATTGCCCACAGCTTTCTAATCTTATCACTCTTTTTCGATATAAGTACGAATATATTTATTACCTAATTTATTTCTTAATTAAAGCTAAAACCAATGCTCTAATGTTTGCATAATATTGTTTATGTAAAGCCTTATTTACAGTTGTTCAAACAGTGTTCTATTGTTTTGGGATCTAATAAGGCAAATATTGCTTACAAATTAGTAGTGTTAAATACAAGTTCAAAATGATGACAAATTTACCTCGATTTGTTCAGTATTTGTTTTCTATATCTATAGATATATATTATTATTATATTAATATTATATTATTAATATTATTATACTTTATTTTTATTTTTTTACTATGCGATGGTGGCTGAATGGATAAGGAACCGGTGTGCAAATTACGCGGTCCGAGTTCGATCCCGACCGGCAGTACCAATGTGGATTCCACATTGTGGAATTTATATGTACTAGTCAAGTGACTTACCATCTGCTAACGGTGAAGGAAAACATCGTAAGGAAACCCACATACCCTAGAAGAAATTCTATGATTATGTCTGATCCACCAACCCGCACTAGGCCAGCGTGAGTGGATTATGGCCTAAACCCTTTCAGCTCTCTAGTTAGAGGAGAGGAGACCCGAGCCCAGCAGTGGAACTTAATGGGTTGCTGATGATGATGATTATTATACTTATGTATGTACAGTTAGTTCAGCCGCTTACAGAATCGTAAGACGGAGTTGAGAATCATCCCTGTACATCGCTGTTCCTGACTGCTTGTCGACAAATTGCGACAGCTGCTCTAAACGTGGCAGAACAGCGCTGAACTCTATTTATAGCACTGGCATGATAAAATAAATTAGTCCTCATTTTATATGTCGTCATTTCAACCCATAAACGTTCTTCTGCTGGGCATGGGTCTCCCCAAACATTGTAAAGGGAATTTAGCCTACTATATCACGCTGGCTAGACGGATTGGTATAGGGTTTGTTTCGAATTTTCCTTTTCTTACAGTGTTCTTGTCTGCTTAAAGTTAATTAATTAATCGCCCTCAATCGCCTTTTACGACACCCACGGGTAGAAATTGAAGTGACATTATGTATTCTTAATCCGTCACTACACGAACTATTCATGATTCAATTATATTTGCCCATAGAATAATTTGTTGAGGTCTAAGTTCTGAGGAAAGGTCCCCAAAAGATGCACAGTAAAGGTCCCCAGGTAAAGGATAACCTTCCTACGTTTAATTTATATCTTCCTTAATATCTGTGATTGTGACACACATACTAACTTGATTTTATTTCCTTTTAACCTTTAACAGAATCAAGGAAAAAGTATACAAACACCAGTATTGAGTGTGGTATATACATCAACGGATAGCGAAATCTTTTGCTGGTCAAAGTCGTCATATCCATAGAGGTATAATAATAATATTTTACCACATTCACACAGCGCCATCTAATCCCAAATTAAGCAATTATATTTGCTTGTGTTATGGGTAAAAATGTTGCAAATACATACATATTATAGATAAGTTACACCCAGACACAGAACAAACACAACCTCCGGCTTAGCAGTCAGGGTCACTAACCACTAAACCAACAGGCCAGTCAAAAACTAAACAATAGCCATTAAAGTGAGCAGTGCTGGTATTCTGCTGTGGCCAATACAGGTTGTACGGACAGCAAACATGTTATTGATCAAATGATCGCGCAATTAACCCTCAAAAAGTAAACTACTGCTTACCTTCGGGTACTGTCAGCTTTTATCAGCTACTTTAATAATATGTCAGCGATAAGTCAATCAGTGCGATTCGTAGGTTTTTCCGTTTGATTTATTATCGTATAACATATTTTATATACGACTTTGTTCTCGTGGACAATGATTTCATAATATTTTTTGTTATTTAATGGAACTTATATATTTTTTCCCAAAATCAAAGTAGTAATTAAGTTACACTCTAAGGTTTGCTGTAAGAGAACTCAATTCTGAGTTAAGCTCGCCTTTGTACATACTTTTTGTATATTTGTATTGTATGTATTATTTTCTTGTGTGCAATAAAGTGTTAAAATAAATAAAATAAAAAATACTCCTTGTGACATTAGCCATTCGCCAGGAAAAGTGAAAAATCGGTTCAGGCGTTTTGGAGTTTACCTCTACTCTACAAACTCACTCAACAAAACTCTAGAAACAGACTGAAAGACAGACGGACAGACAGACAAACATTTTAAGTGTGGTTTTATTATAATTAACGTACATACTTTTATATGCCGACTCTAAAAAGCTGTTGATTTGGTATTCATCATCATCAGCAACCCATTTAGTCCCACTGCTGGGCTCGGGTCTCCTCTCCTCTATCTAGAGGGCTCAGAGGGTTTTAGGCCATAATCCACTCACGCTGGCCTAGTGCGGGTTGGTGGATCAGATATACTCATAGAATTTCTTCTAGGGTATGTGGGTTTCCTCACGATGTTTTCCTTCACCGTTAGCAGATGGTAAGTCACTTGACTAGTAATTCCATAAATTCCACAAAGTGGAATCCACATTGGTACTGCTGGTGGGAATCGAACTCGGACCGCGTGTTTAGCATCTCATCTAGCGTCTCTTATCCATTCAGCCACCCTCGCTTATGGTTATGTGATGTTTTGGTATTACCTTATTTAATTTTGTAGATAAAACTAACTCACATGAACATCATTCGGTATTAAATTAATGAATTTCTGCGTAATATTCCACTTCAGCAAGGTATACCAGTAGGTTCCCTGGTAAGTGTCTCCTGCGTCCAACACTAGAGCATCAGGTTTCTCTTTCAGTAAGGTCTTGATCTCATGGTAGAGGCGTGCGAAGCCTCCGACACATTTGTTGTCATTTGTCTTGCATATTGGAAAGTCTACTGAAGTTTCTTCAAATCTGGAACAAGAAAGAGCAATTAGATCCATTTTCAAATGGCGACATGTCAAAAACATACAAAGACTTATAAACGAAAAATACACACAGAAATCGACTTGCTACAAAACCTATTAAATTCCAATAACTGCATATCCAGGTTGAAAAAATGCGACTACCCCCAATCTCGCACTGAAAGCACTCAATAGAGTAAAGAATATAATCTGTACCTATAATCATCATCATCATACTATCAGCCCAACAACGTCCACTGTTGAACATAGGCCTCACCTAATACCGATAATAATAGAAAATATTATAATAATAATAACTCCAAATTTCTAATATGAAATAGCTGTTCTACGTGACAAAGAGAAAACGTCTTATACTTGAAAAATAATATATAGAATTCATAAAATATTGTTTACGTACGGCTCTATCATAAACAGATTGGTAAGTCATAACAAAGGTTCATTCTAGTACAGCCCTGATTATGTATGTCAAAGTAAAATAGATAGAAAACCATTTGTACAAATAAATATAGGTAAGTACTTAATACATAATTTAATACTTAATATAATATAAAATTCAACAGTATTGATATTTTTCATGAGAAACTGTGTAGATTCAGATCTCAAGTATGCAAAAATACGGAATTAATACACATTGTTTTCACCCTTTTGTTTATTGTTAATTTAAGTACCTAGGACTAGCCCACAAACTAAAAGTCGCGCAGCGAGCAATGGAACGAGCTATGCTCGGCGTCTCTTTGAAGGATAAAATTCGCAACGAAGTAATCCGACAAAGGACCAAAGTTACCGACATAGCTCGTCGAATAAGCAAGCTAAAATGGCAGTGGGCTGGTCACATCTGCAAAAGGACCGATGGACGATGGAGCAAACGTGTCCTAAAGTGGAGACCGCGACTCGGCAAACGTAGAGTAGGACGCCCTCCAGCTAGGTGGACCGATGACCTGAAAAATGTCGCCGGGTCTGACTGGATGCGGAAGGCGGAGGATCGAGTGTTATGGCGCGTGTTGGGAGAGGCCTATGTCCAGCAGTGGACTGTAATAGTCTGAGATGAAGTACCTAGGTACTGATTTCACTTATATTTTTAAGTTTTTTCTAAAATATTGGTTTTAATTTAATGTAGCCGACTAGATTGTTTACTTGTATAGTTTTTGTTTTTATTTTAAAGTTTATTCAGTAGTTTATGTGTAACTAACCACTTAATAAATTTAATTTCTAGAAACGTAATTTGGTGACATTGCTAGCATTATTGTTTCACTTCTTATTGTTATCAAAGTACTGTATGTTTTTTATACCGCAATAAATAAATAATATTTAAATATTTTGTAAAGTGGCGTAGCAAGCTATAAATTACTATGTTCAATATAATAAATAATTTATTCGACTGGCCTGTTGGTCTAGTGGTTGGTGACCCTGACTGCTAAGCCGGAGGTCGTGGGTTCGATCTGGGTGGGCCCAGGACAAATCTTTGTGTGATGAGCATAAGGGTTTGTTCTGTGTCTGGGTGTAATTTATCTATAATATGTATATATTTACAAAAAAAAAATGTATCTAAGTACTATATCAGTTGTTTAGTACCCATAACACAAGCAAATATAATTGCTTAATTTGGGACTAGATGGCGCTGTGTGAATGTGGTAGAATATTATTATATTATTATTATTATTGTTTATTTTATGATCTAGCAAAAACTTTTACTATCATTAAACGAGTGTCACATGGTTGTAATGTTGCATTGCAATAGAAGTGACCTTGTACTAGCACTCAATGTAATCATGATATTATGCCATCCATCTAGGCACCAGATGTAATCCAAATTTCATACAAACATCGAAGCTCCCACCAAGATCACCTCTGTTGGAACGCAAGCGGCTTTACTATTTATTATTAAAGCTACCTCAGTGGCGCAGTAGAAGAGTGTATGACTGATACACATCAGGTCTTACGTTCGATTCCCAGGTGAGGCAAAAATTGTATCGGGGTTTTCTGTCTTGTCTCACAGAGTTGGAAAATATTTACTGGTAAAATCAATGCACTCACCCCTATTATATGGGACTAAACATAGCTGGTAAATTGTGACACACCTCTGCCTACAGTACTACGTTTATGGATTGAAAATAATGATGATGATGACTTGCCAAACAAACATCCACAGGAGCCAAGCCCTGGGCAACAACTAGTTCCCACATAAGACAATGCTGAGCATAAACAGTTTTTCTAGACCACGATGAACATAATGTTAAGAGAAACAAAGAAGTGCAGAGTTCCCTAAACTGCGCTTTAAAGAAAGAAAGAAAAAACCCGGTCAAGTGCGACTCGGACCTGCGTATCGAAGGTTTCGTACTATTATGCAATTTTTTTATATATTATATTTTTTGTGATTGAAATTTATTACTATAAGTCACAATAAACATTCACGTAAAGGTAGGTAGATAGATCTTTCTGTACCGTCAGTCCGGAATAAACTCTCATCATCATCATCATCATATCAGCCCAACGAGGTCCACTGCTGAACATAGGCCTCACCTAATTTACGTCACTGCGAACGGTCCTGTGCCGCCTGCAACCAACGGCCGACCGCCACCCTCTAAATAAATAAATAAACTCTCACTATTACTTAATTTTTTTAGTCTTCTCACTTTGACCGTTTCCATTAGTGATATTATTCAGTTATATAACTGCATGAGACGGACAACGGCGTGATCCTTTAAGGGTTCCGATTTTCCCTTTTGAGGTACGGAACCCTAAAAAATGTGAAAGCAGCTCTATCTATAAAAGAGCTCTATCTATGAAAATGAAAATGATTGCTAACAGGCCGGACTGTCCTATACAGAGGCACTGGGTGGAGCTATCTATGGGTATGTGTACATGATTGAACACATACCTATAGTGCTGCCACAATAAGCCTTGTCTGTGTATGTGTATGTTTTTATTTATTATAATCTTGTATTTGTTACTAACAATACTAATATAGACTATAAGTGCTATCTTGATACTAACCCAATACTAATCAAAATTATTAAGTAAGTATTTATTCTGTTTTCTATTTAGGTATTATGGATCGAAAGGTCTGAAATAAAGATATTTGATTTATTTATTTTATTTATAACACCTGATTATAATCATAGCAAAATACGTTAATTACACTTTAAAGACATAAAAGTCTATTATAGCGAGCTCTCGAGCATGAAAGTTTTTAACGATTTCATCTACACAAGGCTGTTGAAAGGTCAGTATTATTACAAACGTGTTCGATGCTGCTGCGTCAATGATTTTTTGTCTATGTATAGTCGACAATAAAATAGCTTTACCACCCTTAGAGTAAATGTCGTTTACATATCACAAAACAATAATTGTCTATTTTTGCTTGCAACTGACATTAGTACAATGACAGTTGTCATCAATGCGAGTCTTATTGAACTTTAATTTTAGTGAAAATTTTTGTTAAAAATGGTAAAGAAATTATGTGGTCGGCTATTCCTATTAATCCTCGCCGTTGATCGAAATATTTTCTAGATAAATAAAAAACAATCTTCTATAAATAAAAAACAAAAGGTTTTTATTTATAGAAGATTGTTTGTTATTTGTCTTTTTTTACAGGGTGTGTTCATTGTGATGTCTAGGAAACCACTAACAAAGGGATATTTTCGAAATTCTATCCCTAAAGGCGTGAAACAGGGGATCAAAGTTTGCATGCAGAAATTGTATTGAAGAGTCTTTTTACTTCGAAACTTTGTACATGTACTCAGAAACACAATTAAACAAACACTTGTTTCTTGCTTTTTGAAAATACAACCTCCAAGGAGATGAAATTGTGATAACGACGTTTGAAAACTAAGTCGTAAACTGCCTCGGTGGCGCAGCGGGAAGTGTATACGACTGCTGTGCAAGAGGTCTCGGGTTCGATTCCCAGGTCGGGTGAAAATGGTATTGGACTTTTCTAACATGAATTTCCAGTATTGAAATTTTCTCGGAGTTTGGTAAACAAATGTTCCCGGTTGATGACAATAGGCTCGCCCCCTATTTAATGGTACCAAACATAGCTGGCGAAATGTAGGTGTGAAACACCTCTGCCTACCCCTTCGGGGAAAAAGGCATGATGCTATGCTATGTTATGTTATATGAAAATTAAGTGGTTTTTGTTTTATTATTTTCTATGCGGATGAAATCACAAAAACTAGTTTACTAATAGAAAGAAAAACTAAGTAATATATAATATAGTATTATATATTATTAGTTGGTAAACAAGTGGTCGTTTTTACTAAATTTATGTAGGTAAGCAATTTGCATTTTACAAAAAATATCAAACTAGTTAAATATAACCTAACATCATAATATAATATATGTTTTGATTACGACAATATTTTACAGACAGGTTTGTAAAATATTTAATATACAAAAAAGATGTTGCACAACAGCCCGTATAGACAAGTGGCAATTGATTCGTTCCGTGTAGTGACGGATTAAGAATACATAATGTCACTACCCCATCTCAACCCGTGGGTGTCGTAGAAGGTGACTAAGGGAGTAACCTTATGCAGACAAGAGTACTGCAATGAAAATTCGAAACAAACCCTATACCAACCCGTCTGGCCTGCGTGGTATAGTAGGCTAAATTCCCTCCACATTCTTTGGAGGAGACCCGTGCCCAGCAGTGGGACATTTATTGGTTGACACGACGAAAAGACTTAAAGCTAATGATTTAATACCTTTTTCTCGTATTTTATGTGGGCCTGTGTTTTGTCTTCAATATGATAGTTCATGCATACGTTTTTATTTATTTAAATAAGTCTCCTACGGTTGAGATGATGATGATGAATCGATTCGATCTGTCTATTCTATCAACATGTCAAATTAGTACATTGATCATGTGACATGTCAATAGCTTATGTCAGAGATGTTTTCAAATGCATTGAAGTGACATGTCGTATAGAATAAACAGATTGAAGCGATTGCCACTTGTCTAGAGGGGCAGATAATCAACAGAACAGAGATAGGAGGATAGGAGAATCTATTAGTCTATTATGATCATCATTTCAACCCAAAACGTCCTAATGCTGGACCCGGGTTACATTGGATTGGTTACAGTGGGTAACCCGGGGCGGATTCCCGCTGTGCTTTACCTCTCTTTTATTGGTGGCTCAATTTGAAACGTCAAACTAAGCCAAGATTTGAGAAATACTCTCTGTACTCTACAAAAGACTACAGCCATAATAACATGTATATTGTTCCAGCTGTTGAAAAGTGGTTTCCAGAGCTCATTAGTGAGGGAAGGGATTGTAAAGGTCAGCATGTAATGCTTCTACGTCCCATTCTACGGTAACCGCTTACCGTCAAGGCCGTACGTCTGTTTTCCAACGTAATGGTATTAAAGTAGGTATAGTTGACAATAAAATTGCCACCCTTACCTAGAGTAAATGTCGTTTACATAATCGCTTGCTCGGAAGAATATAACTGTATAAGAAATAACTATAAGAATATAACTGGAAGAATATACTGTATTAGGTCAAAATTAATACAAGAATAGTAACAAGTGGTACCCTTCATAAAAAGGTATAAATAACTTTAAAAAAAAGGTAATGAACAGTGTCTTTATGATAAATGATAGAGTATAGACTAATCCATGCTATTATCCGTGTAGTGATGGATTAAGAATATATAATGTCACTACCCCATCTCAGCCCGTAGGTGTCGTAGGTACAAGGCGACTAAGGCTAAAGACCTTATGCAGATAAGAGCACTGCGAGAAAAGGAAAATGCGAAACAAACCCTATACCAACCAGTCTGGCCAGCGTGGTCTAGTAGGCTAAATTCCCTCCACATTCTTCGGAGGAGATCCGTGCCCAGCAGTGGGACGTTTATGGGTTGAAATGATGATGCTATTATAAAAAAATATTATTTATATTAATATAAAAATATCACAATATTTGTAATTAAAGGCTTTAATCGCTTCTGAAAAGTATAGTTTTTGAGTTAATACAGTATTCTTGAGGGCAAGCGAATCACAAAACAATAAAGTCTATTTTTGCTTGCAAGTGACATCAGTACAGACAGTCACAGACAGACAGTTGTCATCAATAATGAATCTTATTGAATTTAAATTTTGATGGAAATTTTTGTCAAAGTGAAGATATGGTCGACTACAATATACCGACTACATTATTATAATACTATAGAACTGTGTGCGTCATTTAATGTCGAAATAAATTATAATTACACGTTGGTTTAATAGCATCTCTCTACAATGGGCCATAATGGTTATTACAAGTGATTACGCATTCGTTGTCCATCAAGGTCAGTGATGATTGAGCATAATATAAAATAAAAAGAGTAGGCAGAAGTGCAACACATCTATATTCACTAGTTATGTCAGGTCCTATGTAATAAGGGTGAGTTGGCACATTTCCAGTCATTTTCAAGCTAAAAAATCTCCATAGATTTTTTTCTGACCCAGGAATCGAACCAAAGCCCTTCTGACTCATCGGATTACTCCCGAATCGTAAACTTTTTCGAATCTTATAACGACGTATTTTTTACCCACGACCTGTTACTGTATAGGGACACGTAGCATTGTAGTACTGAGATATTGATTACACTCATGAGGTTAAGCAACTTCGGATAAGGTCAGTTCATAGATGGGTGACCGTTTATGCAATTTTAGGGTTCTGTACCTCGAAAGAAAAAAACGGAACCCTTATAGGATCACTCCGTTGTATGTCTGTCTGTCTGTCCGTCTGTCTGGAATATTTTTCTCAAGAACGCATAGAGGTATAAAGCTGAAATTAATATCATTTACTTGGGTCTGCAAACCCTCGGCGTAAAATAAAAATCAAAATTCTAAGTTAACGCAATCAAAAGATACAGCTGTTTATGCTCCATTTTCGACGATTTATCTTGACGATCATCAGCAGCCCCCGACGGATTTTCTTGGGATTGTTTTTACGCTACTTATTATCTTTTCGTCGGGGATTTAAAATAAAGTTATTTAAATCTTTTTATATGTTACGTTTCTTATTTTGTATAGATGTTATCGTCGTGGGTTTTTTCAAAATTTTTAATTATGTTTTTAATTACAGCTTAAGTTATTAAGTGTTAGAAATTAACTTACCGTATACAAAATAAAAAACTGATTAATATAGGATTTTTCTCTACATCCGTCTATTTTTTTAACATACTGTTTTTTAACTTTAAATAAACTGACAGTTCTGGCCGAAAATATTCCGACAGCTCAGAATCAGGGGGCAGGAACCTTTTGCTTAACAGTCGTAAAACTCTTGCTGTCCTACGGAGGCATTTACATCACATAGTATAGAGCAGTCGTCCTTTAATTGTAGTTTTGTAATTATGTACCTGTTTGTTTATAAGGTATTTATGTATTCCTGATCATATTTTGATTAGTACTTTGCAACATGTCATAATGTAAATACCTAAACATAATCGCGTGAATTCCAGTTTAAAATCAATAAATATTATCATGCAAAGCGATAGTTTAAAAGTAAATATTTTTTATTTATTTACAACTTACTTACAACTATTTATATAACAGATGCATACCAATAAAAAAATTATTATCTTAATAATTGATTTTAAACGGGAATTCACGCGATTATAATTTAGGTATTTACATACCTTATGGTCAATTTCATCGTCCACTGATCGCACTCTCGGGTTGTGCGAGAAGCTATTGAAATTAAAAAACACAAAAATTTCAATAGGGATGAGGGATTTAAACTATCATCGACATGGAATTACAATTACGCAACCTTGCTTTTCTGCGCAGTAGGTTAACGTTCGGAAATACTCGGAATACGGACGGGCGGTGGCATGAATAGGGACACTGTGAGTGTAGCATGTGATAGTGCGTGGATAAACAATAATGTGAGGGTTGATTTGAATGTGAGGGTTGAGGTGAATCTACCTCTTCCCGAGAAGAGGACGCGCCCGGCTGAGCGCGTCCGCTACGCCAGGACCGGTCGACTTTGGGGAAAGTCGACCGCGACCGTCTTCTGGTGGCGTGTGCGTGTTCCCGCACGTCACCGCCGCAGCTCAGCTCCGGCAGAGAGGGGGCCCGTAGCGGGCCATCGTCACTGTGGTCGCGGACGAATGTTCCTGCGCTCCCGTGACCACAGCAGAGCGCGACGAGAGGAACACCTTGGGGTTTTAGTGGGTGCGAGCCCCACATAACCCCTCGGTTCTTTCCCCAAGACCGAGGGGTATGCGTCAGGCATTTCCCCAAGTAAAAAAAAAAAAAGGTGAATCTACCTCACCGACGGAGCTATGACATCGCCTCGTCGCCACCAGTCAGTTTGTGACCACGGCCGGTGTAATAAGGTATGTAAATACCTAAATCATAATAGCGTGAATTCCCGTTTAAAATCAATAAATATTATCATGCAAAGTGAAAGTTTAAAAGTAAACAATGTCTTTCCTGTTTTGTTACAACAATAATAACTTCTTGTATGTAGGTACTACTGTACGGTAATGTTTATAATTTTTGATGATTTTAATAATATTTGTATGTGCAATGACAAAGCATAGTGCCCTATGTTTACTTAGACGTTTTCCTGTACCCATGTTTGATAAATATTTATTTGATTCCGATTCTTCATATCTGTAAACAATAGGTAAGTGTCACTGTCACAATTGCTGACCTGGTAATACATAAGAAAGCTTTTTTGGGACTTTGGCGGCCGACTTCGGTCGCACGCAATACCTATCTGCATTGCATAGGATTTCCAAAAACTTCATCATCAGCATCATTTCTACCCATAAACGTCCCACTGCTGGGCACGGGTCTCCTCCAAAGAATGTGAAGGGAATTTAACCTACTATACCACGTTGGCCAGACGGGTTGGTAGAGAGTTTGTTTCGAATTTTCCTTTTCTTGCTGTGCTCTTGTCTGCATATGGTTTCTTCCTTAGTCGCCTTTTATGACACCCAAGGGTTGAGATGGGGAAATGACATCGTATTCTTAATCTGTCACCACAAGGATTCAAGATTTTGATAAAACATTAAAAACTGTTACTAGACTAGATCATCGTAAATACACTGACAGACAGACGAGATGGAGGACTTTGTTCTATAATTATGTTTGCCGATACTTTTATAGGTACCTACATGTCACTACCCGATTTCTACCCGTAGGTGTCGTAAAAGGCATCTGGGCGTAACCTTAAGCAAACAAGAGCACTGCGAGAAAAGGAAAATTCGAAACAACCATTATACCAACCCGTCTGGCCAGCGTGGTATAGTAGGCTAAATTCCCTTCACAATATTTGGAGGAAACCCGTGCCCAGCAGTGGGACGTTTATAGGTTGAAATGATGATACTTTTATAAATGTATGAGAGTAATTTAACAAGATATTGATATATACTATGAGGTACAATACCTATGTCCTATCTTGTTATCGCTAGTGAATTTTAGAGGCGCTCACTATTGGCAGCCCCTAAAATCTGGCTCCCCTAGGCCTTTTTTTTTAAGAGGGGAAATGCATTACGCATACCGCCCCGTGCGGGGACACGGAACGGTTATGTGGGACTCGCCAGTTTGGAAGCGACTAGAATACCCACTAAAACCCCTCTGTGCACCGTCGCTTCGCCGGAATGGGTGGGCCCTGGAACTTGGTAAATCATCAGCAGCCCACCCAGCGACAGCCCCTTACGGGGCACCGACACCGGGCCCTTTCGGGCCCTAACACCGAACGACAGCGTCCGGGTGCACCGGGGACGCTGTCGACCTTCGCGGAAAGGAGCGGGTGAGGGAGTGTGGCTCCCCAAGGCCTGGGTCTATAAAGCCTTAGGGCAAATCCGCTACTGGAAGAAAATATAATATTTTTATAATATTCCAATAGCTACGATAAAATCTCGTAGTTATAAACAAGTAAAAATCACCGTGCGAATGTTATTTGACTGCGTCAGACAAAACAATGGACGCGTTTCACTAAACAACTCGAGAAATTTGCGTAAAAACTGAACAACAAATTAACAATCTTAATTGTTGTTTTACTGGAATAAACACAATCATGTCAACAATTATTGATCATGCCAGAATATACTAGAATTATAAAGCTGAAGAATGTGGCATAGTGGACACTTCGCCATTAACATCGAGGCACCGAGTGACGTGGGTTCGATTCCCACACGAGACAAATATTTGTGTCATCATCATCATCAGCGACCCATTAGTGTCCCACAGCTGGGCTAGGGTCTCCTCTCCTCTATATAGAGAGCTTAGAGGGTTTAGGCCATAATCCACACACGCTGGCCTAATGGGGGTTAATGGATCAGATAGATTTCCTCATGATGTTTTCCTTCACATGATAAGTCACTTGACTACATATAAATTCCACAAATTGAAACCCACATTGGTACTGCTGATTGGATCGCATTATTTGCATGCCGGTCAATTATCTATTCGGCCACTATCGCATACAATTTTATTTTATTTTTTATTTCTTCTACAGAATTACGTCATTTAACAAAATTTTCAAAATTACAATCATCTACATGTAGGAATAAAAAATAATGGGTAAGGTCATCGACCACAAAATAGCATACCTACAGAGTTACAAGCCAATGACCTTATAAATCTCTAACCAGCTGAAATTCTTCAGATTTCTCAATGTTAGAGTAGAGCAGAAATTTTGCGACAGCTCAGAATCAAGAGACAGATCAGCCCCCTAATTCTGACTCGTCGGATTGCTCCCGGATCGTAAACTTTTTCGAATCATAGTACGACGTATTTTTACGGCTTAAGTTATTTAATGTTACAAAATAGTCTACTTTATAGAAAATTTAAAACTTATTAATTTAAGATTTGTTCCTACCACAGAACAGAGATAGGTTGTTCCTACAACCATCTATTTTTTTAACATTATGTTTTTTAAGTTTAATTAAAAATGTTCGCCAAAAATGATGAAATCCATCAACACCTTGGAATGCCAACAATTGAGTCTGAAATAAAAAGACACAAGCTACTGCATAAGGCGCGACTAGCACAACATCCAAACCCCTTAGTCGCTGAGCTTTTGGACACATCAACCATGGTCGTGAGGTTGTGGAGGGACCATATAATTTAATTTAATTTTGAGTGGTGCAGCAGTGGCCGCTCCACCATAACGCCATATACCAAACACACAAAAAACTAGCTTATGGTCTGACGACCGATCGCAAGTGGACATAAAAGAAAAAAAAAATATAATAATTAAACTGACATTTCTGTCCGAAAATTTTCCGACAGCTTAGAATCAGGAGGCTGTCGAATCCTTGTTTGTTAAAATCTGAGGAATGTTTTTACTTATTATTTTCAACATGCGAACCCCTACATTAAGAATGGTCTGACATTCTCTTAACTTTTTTAACCTTTAACTTTAGGTATTTTGGAATAATATTATTTTACACAATTCCTATCACTATTTCATGACTGACAATGTATCATAAGATGGTGGACACCTTGTCACTAACATCGACGCACCGAGTATCGTGGGTTCGATTCCCACACGAGACTAATATTTGTGTGATTTATAGATAATATTGTTTCTTGTCCGGGTGTACATTGTATACGTAAATGTGACACTTGTTTCATATTAGGTAGGTAGAGATAACTTTTATTTTTATAACAAAAAAATTTATACAATACCATTTTTTTTTGTATACTGTAAAACATCGTCCAAGATTTTATCACAATACATCTTTGCAGGTGTTTTAACAAAACAATTTGAATTCATTAATTGTTTAAACTGAAGGTTGTTCAAATAACAATTACATTATATTATTATAAACGAAAGTATTTTTCCCAATTAAAATAAATACTTTAAGGTATAATCTGAATATCTTTACTATCCGTGACGGATTATGAATTCATAATGTCACTACCCCATCTCGGCCAAAAAATAGTGTAATAAATCACATATTAATTACTATAAATCTTAATATTATATCTAATAAAAATAAGTAATTTTGTAATAAGCTGTCCCCAAGAACCGCACACACTTTACAGAAAACCGCATCTAAATCGGTCAAACCGTGTCCGTGATAAATGGCATTATGTGGGAACACACAAACACACAAACTCACAAACACAAAAACTCACAAACACACAAACTCACAAACACACAAACACACAGCCTCTCACCCCAAACGCATATACCGTCTCCGTTCCGTCGTGGGTAAAAAATTTTTGTTAACATTTTTACAATAATTAATTTATATATAATTATCTAATTAAACCAAGTTTAATAAGATAAGTATATTTCTAGCATAAAACTAGATACTTTGCAATATGAAAATAGCTACTTTTAAATTTAGCCCTCTTCCTCTCTCCTAATTATTGTGCTGTGCCCGACAACCTACCACCTATTTGTACATTATGGAAGTAATAAATAATTGAGTATTGACCCGTGGGTGTCACACAAGGTGACGTGGGTGAATAACCTTATACTGACTAGAAAAGGAAAATTCGAAACAAAAACTTATAGCGGTGGTTCTCAAGTCAAGTTAGAATCCTTCTTTTTCTTCCTCTTTTTTCCTTCCTTTTCCGGGCGATTTTATAAATGGCAACACTAGGTTACAATTATTTGCAATACAAAAACTAAATTTATACTAAGGAATCGTATGTAATCATTTAATATCTATGAGTGGCAGTAATACGAGACTAAAGTAAGAGGTAAGAGGAGTTAAGAGGTAGACCTCAAACCGATACATAGATTGGGCCTTCACTGATCTAGCCTAAACCAACAAAAATGACTAATGTTATCAGATACTGTATTATAGTAGCTAGTACATTCCCCTTAAATATAGATGGGCAACACAGGTTACATAGTTAAAAATAAATTAAATAATAATAAAAAAGAAGTAAATTAAAACTAGAGTCGGTAAATGTGTGTATGTGCGTGTGTGTGTGTGTGTGTGTGTGTGTGTGCGTGTGCGTGTGTGTGCGTGTGCGTGTGTGTGTGCGTGTGTGTGTGCGTGTGTGTGTGGTTACTTGATTATTGTAAATAGGTTTAGATAGGTTGAGCAAAAAAATAAAAGATTTGTTTCTATTAGTTAATGTTGAAACTGAGACGTGATATTATTATCTGCCTACCCTCAAGAAAGCAAGCACGATGCAATGTTATAATACAAAATCATAACAAAATCTTTATCGATACAGCACGTTTCAAAATATTAAACACTTATAAACCGATACTATCAGCAGTTAGATAAGAAACATAACATGATGGGTTCTTTTTTCTCTGAAAAGGTGTTTGGTCCCATGTAATAGGGGGAACTTATAAAAATTTGGTTAAAAATACTTATTTTTATTTCCAAATTTCTGTCGCTGTCCGTGTAGTTAATAGTAGTAGGATTAAGAATACATAATATCACTGAGTTATCGGTCATTTCACCCGCCAGTATTTCGCCCCAGCGGGCGAAACAACCAAGTCCAAATTTTTATAATTTTTGATCGGGCGTTCCGCCCGCTGGAATTTTTATTGCTTGTCATGTACAGACAGCATCAAAAAAAGATTGTGTGACTTAAGAAACGAGTTCTTTTTTTATTTTAAATAAAACTAAAACAAATGTTTCATATTATTTCAAACTTGACAGTCTCAGATTATGTTGCTGTCGTTACTTGGTGTCTAAATTGTAATAAAAAGCCCGCGGGCGAAACCCCTGATAAAATATTATAAAAATTTGGATTTAGTCGTTTCGCCCGCCCGGACGAAAAACTGGCGGGCGAAACCCTCCAATTTAACCCGTGGGTGTCGTACAAGGTGACTAAGGTGCAGCCAAAAACTCTGCGAAAAATGGAAAATTCGATACAAAGCCCTATACCAACCCGTCTGGCCAGCGTGGTTTAGTCATCAGCAACCCATTAAGTCCCACTGCTGGGCTCGGGTCTCCTCTCCCCTATCTAGAGAGCTGAGAGGGTTTTCAGGCCATAATCCACTCACGCTGGCCTATTACGGGTTGGTGGATCAGACATACTCATAGAATTTCTTCTAGTGTATGTGGGTTTCCTCACGATGTTTTCCTTCACCGTTAGCAGATGGTAAGTCACTTGACTAGTACATATAAATTCCACAAAGTGGAATCTATGCTGGTAGTGCCGGTCGGGATCGAACTCGGACCGCGTGATTTGCACGCCGGTCCCTTATCCATTCAGCTACCGTCGGCGTCGTTTAAATTTTGCGTGGTATAGTATAGTAGGCTAAATTCCCTCCAAAATGTTTGGAAGAGAGCCATCCCCAGCAATGTGGAGGCACCAACAACGCAGGATATGTTTTCTTTTGGGCGTTTTCTTTTTAAAAAACAAATAATAAAAATATAATTACATGTCTGGGAAGTCTGGGAACATAAACATATTATCTAACCCAAACCTATCTATTACACACAGCAAAAAAAAATATCATTAATTTAATGCTGCTTTTTTTTGTTTATTACAATATTTTATTAATTATACCTATATTTTTATTTCTCTATTTATAAAATGTTAAATCATAAATAATTCGTTACTTATTCATATTATTAAAATAATATCACACAATTAAGACTGTCAAAAATAGCTATTTATTAATCGCTGTTGAAATTCTAATCAATAAATTATCAAATCACGAGACTCATAAATATACAGGAAGCTAGAAAGGTTTTATTTTAGAGACAAGGTTATAGGCGAGTAGATATACGTTATAGGCAATATAAATTTTATAAGTATGTTAAAATTAATAATTATAAACATAATTGTGATAAATTTCGCCTATTTATCGTTACTAAAAATATTTTATAAAAATCGCAAAATTAAAAACGATCAATCAATTATAAAATTTTGATAATCAGTTCTTTTACTTGACGTCTTTATTAATACTAATATAATAATATTCACTATTTGACGTTTGAATAGCACCGTATACTCAGTTCATTTCATATTTACTGCTAAGAATCATTTGCTTGTATCTAAATCTTGTGTATTTTTCTACATAGATACCTGAACGCATTAGTCGGTAGTTTTTATTAATTACTTAAAATTCTAAATATATTTTATAATATTTAGTAAAGGTGCCAAAACAGACAATTTTAATACCAGTTATTAGACCATTCGCACAAATGAGTTTCAAAAACTAATTAATTCGAATGGCCTCATATTAATTTAATTGATATAGAATCACATTAAGATAAAAAAATATTGAATCTGATTTTACTGAGCTTTGATGACCATGATATATTTACTAACCAGTTTCTAATGAAAAAAAAAGGTATAGGTATTAGGTACTTTGAATTACGTGTTTTTATTTATAGAAATACTTTGAAATTTAACATAATATAAGCTTTATGTGAACAAAAACCATATTTAATACTTACAAAGTTTTCAAGGGAGAAATGTCAAAAAAAAATTCCCTGGTTATTTTTATTAATTACGTTAATGCGAGAACCATTAGAAAACTAAATCCAACCAAATCTCGAAAACCAAAAAAATCAAAATAAGTACAGTAGGTACTTGTAACTGACGTTCTCTAATTAGAGGTTTAAATTTATGCGAAGTAAAGTGTGTGTCAAGTTAGAATGGTGATGAATGCAATTATTGTGCTTAGTTTAAAATGAAAAAAGTGTGATGTAACAACTATTTTAATAATTATAAACTAAAATTCATGTTCACATTTATTTATTTTTAGAGGCTACAAGTTCCAGACTCTATGACTATTAAAAATATAGACGAGATACATTACTGCCTACACCTTAGTGGAAGAACGTGTGCTATGTAATAATATACTATATATTTTTATACCATGAAATACAACATTTAAAAACTGTAAACTGAATGTTCTACTTTACACCTCCAACACTTTCTTTCGTGAAAGTCATTGTTATTATCTAAATTGTTAAACTAAATTCTGCTGCAACTTCACTTCACTGTATAAAGTATCATTTATGTAGGTATTAATCCACTTACATTGTTTATCATTGTACCAAGTTTCATCCAAATCCGTTCATCAGTTTATACGTAATTGAATAATAGTTAATCAAATATCATCAAAACTTTCATCAGTATTTTCACAACAATTCAGTTCAAAATACATAATATGGATTTTTTATTAGCTATTGGGATTTTAAATTGTTTCTGTCCTAAAATGAATTGATCATCGGGCAGATGATCAATTAATTCTTGATAGATATAACAAAAGGTAATAAAATTTCAATTATTTTTATAAATTAATGATTATAAAAATAATTGCAACCATGACAAGTGCAAGTATTTTTTCATCATTATTAATACATGTGTCAGGAATAAAAATATCAATAGATTCAAGTCTGTCTACCTATTTGTCTAGCGAACGTCACGTGGATGGCATAATGCCAAAATATCAGAGCAACATGTTCCCGGAAGTGTCTTTAGGAAATAAAATGAAATAAAATAACAAATAAATAATATAATAAATAAAAAATATATCTCACCTATCATGAAAGTCATTGTAATGCACTATATCCAATCTATAGAAATCATTATCCCTCAGTACACTAGCACTTGCAATTAAAACACACGCACAAAATACCGAATAATCAAAAAACATTTTTTATAAAATCAAATAAAAAATATTGATAAAATATCACAAATTTAAAGTTGATCAATCAATTATTAATTTTTGTTTATCATTTTTTAAATTTGTCGATCTTTTTGCACGACGACATTCACTATTCGATGTTTGAATAACACTGTACTCTCAACCCACTTCAAGTTTACCGCTCATTAATGGCTACGGATTATTTGCCGGTAAATCTACCATGCCAAATTATACTAACCTTAACGACTATAAAATAAAGTTGATATTCGCAAAGCCGTATATTGATAACTGTATTATAATAATGGTAATATTTATCGACCACGAGAGTATTATCTCAATGAAAAATCTTTGATTGTTCTTAAATTTTGAATGCTATCGTAATCATCAGCATGTAAAAAGATATAAAAATGGAGTTGTTAAAAACACGAGACGCGTGCGCATAGTCTTGTAAAAACTCGTACGTTGAGTATATCCGTTGTCAACCCATAGTTCGCTTATCCATTAGATAATTTAAACATTATTAAAAGAACAAAATCCCGCCTGCTTATTTAAGAAAAAAAATCTTAGACGTATAGTGTTGGATAGCTCATTTATCGTGGAAAGTTATGGGCCAGGGGCGGACCTATGTCGTGGCTATAGGGCCTACGATCGGGGCCCCCTGTCCCAATTGAAAATATTGTGATATAAAAAAAATACCTAATGTAAAGTTTATAACATTTTATTAAATTATATATTTTACTTTTTTAAGTATATTATCTATATCTATCACCCAGGACAAATCTTTGTGTGACGAGCATGATTGTTTGTTCTGTGTCTGGGTGTAATTTTTCTATAATATGAATATGAAGTATGTATTTACAAAAAAAAAATGTTGTCTAGATACTCCCAATTTGGGACTAGATGGCGCTGTGTGAATGTGGTGAAATACTATATTATTATATATATACAGTATGACAGGAGGACAGCCCCCCTAGGAGTATCCGAGTTGTATCAATCCAAGGCTACACAAACTCACAGTCCGCCCCTGGGCTATATAACATCACGCTACCGCCAATAGGAGCTGAGTAGTGGGCGAAAGAATGACGGGAGCGAAGCCCCACGCGATTTGTTTTTCATAATGATACGGCAACAACAAAGGATCCAAAACAAAATAATTTTAATGCCTTATGAAAGAAAATTCTTCTTTCAATTTCTATTGAACAATAAGAACAATATTTATAAATTATATTTGTTCCTGAACTTGAATTGCATTCAGACAACGAGGAATTCAGCGAGGAAGCAGACCCTAGTGTTGGAATTTATCAAGTCACCCATAATATAGACGAGATACATCACTGCCTACACCTTAGTGGAAGAACGTGTGCTATGTAATAATATACTATATATTTTTATACTATGAAATACAACATTTAAAAACTGTAAACTGAATGTTCCACTTTACACCTCTAACACTTTCTTTCGTGAAAGTCATTGTTATCATCTAAATTGTTAAACTAAATTCTTGAATTGCATTCAGACAACGAGGAATTCAATTATACGTGTCGGCTTGAGGTAGACGGGGCGACTTGATAAATTCCAACACTAGGGGTTGGAATTTATCAAGTCGCCCAGAAAGCTTCCAACTTGACTTAACGACTACCACATTAAGTGATAACCGGGACCAACGGCTTTACGTGCCTTCCAAAGCACCGAGACGCTCGAGAATGAAATTGCCACAAACGGTCACCCATCATGGACTGACCTTGCCGAGTGTTGCTTAACGAACATCTCATAACCATAATGCTACGAGCGCCTTGAATGTTTTTATGATCCTACTTCTTTATACTAAGTATATTAAAAACCGCGCGAAGCTTCGCTCCAGTCGTTCTTTATTTGGCCACTGCTCAAGTTCTATTTATTTATTTATAAAAAAAAACATTATAAGCTAACAGTGTGAACCAAATAGCTTACATGTTATACTACTTAACAAAATTCTTATAAACTAACTGACATTCTTAAAAATAACAGCTTTATATATACATATTTATTATACCTATACCTATTTATTATAATCTAAGTACTTATATTGCAGCATACATAATTGAGATCAAAGTTATCACAAGAGATTTTAAAATTATATATTTATTGGCTGTAGGGTGATGTTAATGTTAACCTTCTTCGATAAATGGGTTTTCTTACACTGAAATAATTTTTCAAATAGATCAGTAGTTTCTGAGACCCAATAACTGGTAACAATAGATCAATAACTGGTTGACGACGTAGCATAAAAGTATCTCATGGCATCTAAATTCTAACTAAAAATAATGTTCTATCATCATCAGCTTCCCATTTAGTCCCACTACTGGGCTCGGGTCTCCTCTCCTCTAACTAGACAGCTGAGAGGGTTTAGGCCATAATCCACTCACGCTGGCCTAGTGCGGGTTGGTGGATCAGACATACTCATAGAATTTCTTCCAAGGTATGTGGGTTTCCTCACGATGTTTTCCTTCACCGTTAGCAGATGGTAAGTCATTTGACTAGTACTTATAAATTCCACAAAGTGGAATCCACATTGGTACTGCCGGTCGGGATCGAACTCGGACCGCGTGATTTGCACGCCGGTCTCTTATCCATTCAGCCACCATCGCATCATGTTCTATATTAATATTATGAAGAGGTAAACTTTAATTTTGTGACTTTGTAGGGGATAATCTCAGGATCTACTGATATGAAAAAATATTTTACTGTTGGATAGCCCATTTATCGAGGAAGGTTATAGGCTATTTAACATCACGCTACGGCGAATAGGAGCTGAGCAGTTGCCAAATAACAACGACAGGAGTGAATTCCCGGGCGACTTCTAGTAATAATATAATACTGCCCCTTGATTCTAAGCTGCCGGAAAATTTTCGGCCGGAAATGTCAGTTTAATTAAAGTTAAAAAACAATGTTTAAGAAATGGATGGTTGTAGGAAAAAATCTTAAATTAATCAGTTTTAAATTTTCTATACGGTAGACTATTTTGTAAAATTAAATAACTTAAGCCGTAAGAATACGTTGTACTACGATTCGAAAAAGTTTACGATCCGGGAGCAATCCGACGAGTCAGAATCAGGGGGCTGATCTGTCCCTTGATTCTGAACTGTCGAAAAATTTCTGCTCAACACTAACATTGAGAAATCCGAAGAAATTCAGCTGGGTAGAGTAGTAGGAAAACATCTTAAATTATTCAGTTTTTAATTTTCTATACCTACGGTAGATTATTTTCTAACATTAAATAAATTAAACCCTAAAAATACATCGTACTAAGATTCGAAAAAGTTTACGATCCGGGAGCAATCCGACGAGTCGGAATCAGGGGGCAGATAATAGAACTTGATATTTGGATGCCATTACTCTTTTCTCCGCTCATCAAATGCATGTTACGTATACTATATGTTACTCAACTAAAAAGTGAAATCGTTCTACAAAATGAGTACAAATAAAATGAATTCTTTACTAAGATAGACGTTTTGTGCGCATGCGTGATTGTAGTAACACAGTTTATTTGAAATGCAGCTATTTATTCATTTGGTTTACAACTTTTAAGATGTGTCTCTTTTTATAACGTCTCTGTCTCTACGTTTTGGTGTAGTCAGATCGTTATTTTTGATATTCTTTATATTCGCCGTGAAGTGACTGATTAAGTACCTATACATAATGCCACTACTCCATCTCAACCTGTGGGTTTCGTAAAAGATGACTAAGGGAGTATCTAACCTTAAGGGTCCGTTCACACAGACCGGCTCAAAGAGGAGAGCAGATTTTTATTACGTTTAAAAAAGAGTTAGTGAGTAAAAATCAACCTTATTACAATGATTCAAAACTCTTTTTTAAACGTAATAAAAATCTGCTCTCTTCTTTGAGCCGGTCTGTTTGAACGGACCCTAAGCAGGCAAGAGCACTGCGAGAAAAGGAAAATCTATATTGACGTAAAATGAGATTCAACTCCTGTAGTGGGGTGTTGTGGAATTCATGAATTGCACGTAAAACAAAGATCTATGTATATCGAAATCTACGCGGACGAAGTCACGGGCAAAAGCTAGTTCCAAATAAAACCCTTAAAAAAAACTTTTAAGTGCACTTTTATTTACCGTAACAACCCTATGTCCCACAGCTGGGCACGTCTCTCTAACCTTGCATAAAAGTGAAAACTAGCATAGAATAAATACCCACGTATAATATTCTATTTTATAAATAAACAATACAATAGACTATTGAAAAGACCTTGAAATTGAAAGGTCTATTGTGTAATTTGTGATCGTACAACAAGTAGACCATGACACAACTGCACTGTTCGACAAAAAACGTCGCTAATTTTATATAAACGAAAATAAATTAGTTTATATAAATAGATAAGTACTTAAATCCACGACAACACAAATCAGACAGCCTGCTCGAAATCCCACGTTACACTTCTAATTTGATATCGTTGTCAAATGTTTAAAAATAATGAAATGGGACAAAAGTCGGTGGGACGAACGAGGCACAAATAAACGTTTCACCTTATTCCCCAAAGGGGTAGGCATTGATGCATTACAGCCACATTTCACCATTTATGTCTCCCGGGCAACAACTACCTTTACAAAATAGTTTTATGTACTATACATAATGACAATAGGCTCGCCCCTTATTTCATATGACTAAAACATAGCGGGCATAATGTGGGTGTGAAACAAGGGGAAAAAAGGCGTGATGCTATGTTATATTATGTACTATACATTCATAAAACGCAAATTTAGAATCACACAGAATTTATTACAGTACTAGTACCTATCTACTTTGAGTTCGTCTGTATTTTAATTCAAGTTGCATTTTAAAACATTTTCTCATTATAAAGGCTGATGCAGTTACCAACACATCGCTTTTAGCTCTTAAGAGACAATGTGGATCACATACCACTACTCTATTTAATGTATTTCTGTGTCTGATACCTTTGTGTCTAACTATTTGTGGATTTGTGTGAAGAGAATAGTGTAATAAGGGAACGTTGTGGCATAAAAATAGATGTTGTGACGCAAATAGAGAAAATAATGTTAAGCTGGTTTGTACAGTCGAGTTCATTAGTATATTGGCACCATCATTAGATATTTTTGTTGAAAAGGGTGACTACAACTTATTGCATAATGTACAGCATATTTTATTGAACCATTCACATGAGGATATATATTTGATCCATAGGTTCTATAGTATTTATTGAGCTTTTCAACGCTCAAAATATTTTGAATCCTTGATGGTGCCAATATATTAATGAACTCGACTGTACATGTCATATACATACAGAATTACTGAATGAAGGGTGACAAAACAAATAGAAAGAAAGAGAGAAAGAGAGAAAGAAAATTGATTTATTTTCAGACTCAATTTACATAGTACAGCACAAACATAAACTATAAGACCTTTGTGAGTACAAAAAACGGCCCAGTCTCAGTATAATGCTACAACATAAATGTTATAGCGCTGGTTTTTTTACAGAGCCGAAAAATAAATGAGGTGAATGTGAAGGAAAACGTTGTAAGGGGAAGACCTAGAAGAACGTACCATGACCAAATAGGAAACGTTCTAAAAAAAGGACAGATCAGGAATACCTTTCCAGAAACCAGTGCAGCGGGAATGTATGAAAATATTGATGTATATGAATGTTAAAGAACCGAAAGATGTAGGTATGTCAGAATCGTGGCACATGGACTGAAATAGTCTCTTTTTAAGAATAGTGTGCTTTCACACAATTAAAAACATTACAAAACGTATAATTTTATTAAATACCTAGTTAGTTTGTAGATGGGTAATTTAATATAGTGACAATTCGTCAGCTATGCAGTTGCTGGATGAGAAAACATCAAGCTATAGCGCAAAAAGAGGGGTGGTATAAGTATGACGTATATGTGTATCTTTATGTCTGACTTTGACATCGTAGCTCTTAAAAAAATCGGCCGATTTTGATACAGTTTTTTTTTTAAACCTGCTATGGCTGTGAAGGTTTATTAAAAGCTCTTGTCGGAAGTGACTTAAAATATAGGGTATAAAATATATACTTATTATACTATATCCTCAGAATGATTTCTAGGTTATACCCTATGGGTTCCCTCGCGATATTTTTTTCACTGTTAATTAATTGACAGTAAGTGAAAAGACTAGTTTAATTATTGAAGTATATAAAGTGAACCATAGAGTCTGAGTTCGATTCCTCAACGTGCTGTTTTGGTCATTGTACAAAATTCTTCATCATATTGTTCCCTCATTCCTGAGACTCGGGACCACATTAATTGGATCCGATCATAAACTGCGCTCTTGTATAAAATTACCCAATTTTAAAGGTAAACCCAACACCCTCAAAACATAAGTGTCGGTAGTAAAAGTCAAATATTTTTTCTTCGCATTTTTTTATTCCACACGTCCCATTTCTTGGCACATAAGCGAGTGAACGTGTCAAATATGAATGTTGGTTCACTCTCATTAGAGCCTGTTCGAGCCCACCCATCTACCTAATAGCTCTTTTTGTATTTTTGCATAAATATAGGGAGCTTTGGAAGGGAAAAAGATTTCTTTTTACGGTTATAGCTTGGCTTTTGTGTCCCATTTTTTGTATATGTCATAAATAATATGTTTGTTTTGAAGGTTTCATTGTGTATATAGCTTATTTTTTACTTATGTTTAAATTGTTCCTTGATAATTTAAATGGTTTGAAATTGGAGTTATTTTGCAATTTAAAAAAAAGGTTTTTTTTTGCGAAACTCACAACCCTAGGAATCTGTTTTTGTGGTGACTACTGAATTTAACAAGTCGATCAGAAGGCTTCAAACATGACTTCACCACCTTGAGTGATAACCGATACCAATGACTTTACGGGCGTTCTGAATTCCTACTGATTCAGAGTTTTTTCGAGTCGACAGCATTTCACTGACACAAAGGTCATCCATCTATCAACTGACCTTACCGAAGTTGCTTAACCTCAATTATCGTCGACATCTCAGTATCATAATGCTAGAAGCGCCTATAAATAAATATTTAACTTTATGATAAAGACCAAGTATGCAGAAAGTTGGGAGGTTCATCACTCCTAAGAACAATTTTCATAACAAAAACTTTTCTTACAAAGCAAAGATGTTATTAGTAGTTTTATCGGAATTGAAGACGGCGGCAACCGGAATTTTTAAAATTTTTTAAACGGACTCTGAATTGGTTGGAGGAATTGTTTTAGGTATATTATATATATTTTAGAGTCCATTATCCTAGGCGCCTTAGTAGTGAACAAAGGCAAATAATCTATATTACTATACTAACAGGGGCTATAGGTAATTGGATAGCAATCAATTGTGAAGTAGTACCTACCTAACAAACGCAAGAGTAATTACAAGAATTTCACCACGGAACAAGTTGATTGTACGTACTAACCACGGCCACCGAGTTCGAGACCGCCTATCACAACAATCTTAAAGTAGAGATAGGAACCAATGTCGAAATTGGGATTATTCCCGGTGTCCACCACCGAGGTCAGAGAGACAAATTATGAAATTATGTACCGTTGTCCCCCAGTAGTTGGACAGAGCAACATATTTTGAAAAGTTCTGACACTGTCCACCAGGGGTGGACTTAGGAACAATATTTTATAAACGTTTACTTTAGCCACCTCTGGTGGACTGCGTCACTATTAATACGATAACATTATTTATATTTAACCACCCCTGGCGCACGGGCTATTTTAATCAATATCTTACCTATTTTGGAAAGCTGAACAACAAATTGTTTTCGGTGTCAAATTTTGCAATAATTATTCAGTAATTATGAATTTTTACACTACTAGAAAATCATAGGTTACCTACATTAGACAAATAACAATATTATTTTATTCCTACTATTCTTGGTGTATTTAAATATATTAATAAAATACCGACCTTTCAGAATCCCGACAAGCCTACATCCCTACTACAAAGTTGCACAGTTTTCCTTGCTAATTAAGTGGAATTTCTAATCTATTACGTACCAGTATATTTTGTAAGGAATTCTCATCTCCTGCTCGTACTCGTAAAAATCCACATTCCTGCCAAAATTTAATTATACGTTGTAAATAAAGAGCAAAGTTTTTGTCTTACGTTTATGACTTTAGAAATATTGCTTGTTTTCGTTGTACAGGCGGTTAACTTTGAATACTTGCGAAATTACTTGAAATTTCTGGGTTATGTTTGATACATTAGCCTTGGATCTAACTATAGAGGGTGGGGAGGACAAACTGGGTGGTGCCCTGTGGCGCAGCTTCTGGCCAAAATCAAAATACATTTAAAACAAACTTACTGTGGGATTGCGCCAAGACGCTCACTATGGGGAAGCGTCACGACGCTCATTATGGGATGGGGCCGCGACGCTCACTATGGGGAGGCCTCATGACGCTCATTATGGGATGGGGCTCCAACGCTCACTATGGGGAGGCGTCATGACGCTCATTATGGGATGGGGCCCCGACAGTCACTATGGGGTGGGGTCACGACGCTCATTGTGGGGTGGGGTCACGACGCTCTCTATGGGTAGGCGTCACAACGCTCATTATGGGGTGGGGTCGCGACGCTAAATATGGCGAGGCGTCAAGTCGATCAAAATTTTTATTTTATAACAGGAAATACGTATGTACTATAATCTAAAAAAAATACTAAGAGCCTTAAAACATGTAAATAACAAATGAAACATACGGATTTCAAAATAATTTATTGAAAATATTAAAAATAAATACAAATATAATGTAAAGTCAAACGCTTACTGTAAAGCCAATTTACCTTTGATTAATCAATCAAAGGTAAATAATTGAAATAAGTTACTGTTGTAATTTCTAACACTACATTTACAAAAATGGTTGTAAAATGTAAAAGTTTCATAACTAATTGATATCGTTCGTGTACCTATCTAATTATTTAAACCATGGATTCACTGTTAATTTGTTTTATTTTCCGTAGATGTATCAAAATTAATACACAAAAATTTAGAGGTTACCGAATCTAACTATAGTCAACAACTGAATTATCGTATCTTAATAAAATTAACGTGAAACAAAAAGTTTTCATTTGTTCTATGGATCAATGATCAATCAATGGGATTCTATTCCCAAATTTCCATCTTGTACTAAAATTTTACTGAGAAATAGTACTGAAGTTCGATATTTTATCTAAATTTTAGAAAATAATCAGGCAACACATTTTTTACAAAACAGCTTTTTTTTACAATTTCTTAAACTGAACTAATATTATTATTTACAAAACCTTACATTTCCTATTGCACCATATCGATACAGTTTACAAGAATCGTTTTATATATAAAACAAAATTAAGACTAAAATTTTACATTGGGTTATACTACCATTATTAAATCTGGCAATAATTGTTTTTGGTAGTTTCACTACAATTTACTTTTGTTCATAATTAGAGCAAGATCTGCGGGCCGTAAGTAGACACCGCGGCTCATGTGCGACCCACGGTCCGCGAGTTGATCACCCATGGTATATGGTATAGTAATTATAATATTGTTAAGTTTTCAGTCAGCTGTTAATAACTATTCTTCCTTGGGTCTTGATATCTAATGGGGAATATCTCCTTATGTATGTTTCTATGGCCCTCTGGTCGCGACCTATCTCTCTTGAGTTTTTCTTGTTGTTTTTGAACATCTGAAATAAAAATTCAAATAATTATAGACTCAAATGGACTAAAACGTTTGAGCTAGTGTGGAGTTCATAAACAAAACAATTATTGTAAATTATAAATAACTAGAAGTCGCGCTCTCGTCGCTTTTGTTTGGCCACTGCTCAGCTCCTATAGGCCGTTGCGTGATGTTATATAGCGTATAACCTTCTTCGAATGGGCTATCTGATCAGTAGTTCCTGAGATCCTTGCATTGCTCATCACAGATTTGTCCTGGGTAGGAATCGAACCCACGACTTCTGTCTCAGCAGTCAGGGTCCCTGACTGAGCCACGGAGGCTTCTTTAATTATTGATAAACACCAGTTTTCAGTACCAACTGTTCTAACCTCTCACCCGTTAAATCAACTTTATACTCTACTAGAAGTCACGCGGGGGTTCGTTCCCGTCGTTTTATTTCATCACTGCTCAGCTCCTATTGCCCGTATCGTGATGTTATATACCCTATAACCTTCCTCGATAAATGGGCTATCCAACACTAAAATAATTTTTCAAATCGGACCAGATGGTCAATTCTACTAATTTACACATGTCGATCAAAGACCGATGGACTTAGAATGGACCAATCACTGGCCGATAATATGGCGCGATTGACATAGTGAGCCAATCACAGCTGTCGAATGAAACCATTGGCTTACGATTTTGTTAAGATTATGTTAGCAGAATAGACCACCAGATCCTGAGATACTATTCAAACAAACAAACAAATTCTAAAGATTTACAATATTAGTATAGATAGATAAAAACTATACCGAGAATCCGTCGCCTCCATCAGCCAAATACGCCGGCGCAACAACTGCATACACTTTGTTGTCATCTAGGGGAGTGTTAGATGTCTTGTCTCCGATGTTCACAGACGTGATACGGCTACCTTCGGGTAGACTTACGTTGTACGTTACTTGAAGACCTGGGGAAGGGTTTGGATTAGTTACTTCGGCCTATGCTTACCCCTTTCTTGCAATAGAGGGGTCGTATTTACTTTTTTTTAAAGAGAGCACATAAAACACGAGAGATGACGAAATTGTAAGTCCAAATGGCAAAGAGAAATTTTATATAAAAAAATGTTATATTAGAAAATTGAATATTAAGTTAAATTCATTAATTTAACTAACTGCCGTTCTCAGACGTCCCTCGTTACTTAACTTTAAAATTTATTTAAACATCATCAGCAACCCATTAAGTCCCATTGCTGGGCTCTGGTCTCCTCTCCTCTAACTAGAGAGCTGAGAGGGTTTAAGCCATAATCCAGTCATGCTGGCCTAGTGCGGGTTGGTGGATAAGTTTATTTAGTAACGTATAATACTTAAGTCAATACACCTAAAGACGATTATTCAATGAAAAATTGTGTTAATGACAGATTACTGTTAATTGACGTCTCTGAGTGCGGCAGTAAATAAATCTAGGTATAATAATAATATTCTACCACATTCACACAGCGCCATCTAGTCCCAAAGTAAGCAATTATATTTGTTTGTGTTATGGGTACTAAACAAGTGATATACTACTTAATTTTTTTTTTGTAAATACATACATATTATAGATAAATTACACCCAGACAGAACAAACCTTCATGCTCATCACACAAAGATTTGTCCTGGGTGGGGATCGAACCCACGACCTCCGGCCAGGCACGTATCCAGACTTTTGGTTCTACAAACAACCATGTGAACTGTGTAAAAATCGCTGTTATAAACAGACGGCTTAAAAAGTTTTTTTTTCAGTCACATTTTCATCATTTCAGCCTATTGCAGTCCACTGCTGGACGTAAGCCTCTCCTAACACGCGCCATAACACTCTGTCCTCCGCCTTCCGCATCCAGTCAGACCCAGCAACCTTTTTTAGGTCGTCGGACCATCTAGCTGGAGGGCGTCCTACTCTACGCTTGCCGAGTCGCGGTCTCCACTCTAGGACACGTTACGTAATAATGACTCAACTGGAGAGTGGAGTCACATTTTGGGGAGGGATAAATCCCAACTATCCTCCCCTCTGTATACGTGCTTGCCTCCGGCTTAGCAGTCAGGGTCACTAACCACTAGACCAACAGGCGAGTCAAAATAATTGCTCATTTAATAAGATAACTCACCAGCAACTTGTAGCAACCAAGGCCCTTTAAAAGGTTCTATGGCCCACGCCTCAGAGACCGACCTTTCTAACGCCTCCCGTACATACTTGCCCTGAAGCTCAAACAGTTTCACGCGGTCATTGAAGGGTAGCAACTCGAATATTGTGCCTTCAGTTATATCTGAAAAGAACATTAGTAGTAATATATATATGAATAACAAGTAAATATAATTAAAAAAAATTAATAACCCGACTGCAAAAAATCAACAGAGAGCAACGAACTAAAAAGACCGTACAATTATTGTAATATTGATTAAATTTAAATACATAACATATGTATATATTTGTAATCTCCTTTAGATTCTCTTTATTTTGATACCCAACTCGATAGGTCTGGTTAAAAAAAAAATTAAACTTCTTACAATTTGCCGTCAAAAGCCCGCCGTTTAAGTCTTTTTATTCTGAAAACCTATCTAAGGACACTTGGGTTTACTAGACGAATCTAACGATACCCTAATTGTCAAAATCCATCCAGCCGTTTGGAAGATTCGTGGGAATAAAGAAATTTACAAACATACAAGATGCGCGCGAAAAACAATACCCGTCCTGACAGTCGGGTAAAAATGGATCGCCGAAAAGTATGTGATGGATTCCCTAATTCTTTTTTTGTTGTATTTGCTATTATCGAGGAATATGAATATCATATGTATGTAAGAAATGTATTATTTATTTATCTTATTTGTTATTAATAGCGCTTAATTATTTTAATTATTCAAATTCAATTTATTTATTTCCTATTATGTATACTGTCAATAGTCAATTATTTACTATTACTTATTTATGTTAAATTCTTAATATTTTACTGCTAGTAACAATAGTGCATGCGGTGCATTCCTGTAAAAGGTAGTTATATTTATATAAATTAATTGTAAATGAATAATGTACTTTTTTAGTGTAAACTACTGTTGGTTGGCCAATAAACTAAATAAATAAATTATAAGAAAAAAATATAGTAAAATTTTAAAAATATTTTGCGTTTTAAAATCTCCATTAAAACATTTCAAAATGGAACATAAAATATGGTGATACGAAGTTCGCCGGGTCAGCTAGCTATAAATACGAAAGTAACTCTGTTTGTTTGTATGTTTCACGTTTCAAAAGATCGCTTATATTGTTAAGAAGCACATAAGCGTTCTTTTTACACAGTTTTAAATTGGACCAGTAGTTTACGAGATCCTAGAGTTCAACCAAACAAATAAACATCTAAAGTTTTATAATATTAGACATAACATATGCATAGTATCACGCCTTTTTCCTCAAAAGGGTAGGCAAAGGTGTTTCACATCCACATTTCACCAGCTATGTTTGGTCCCATGAAATAGGTGGCGAGCCTATTGTCATCAACCGGGAACATTTGTTTACCAAACTCCGGGAAAATCTCAATGCTGGAATTTCATGTGAGAAAAGCCCAATACCATTTTCACCCGACCCGAGACCGGGATAGTTTGTGTCAGAGATGTGTTCAAATGTATTGAAGTGTCATGTCGCTTAGAAAAGACAAATTGAAGCGATTGCCACTTGTCTAGGGGGCTGGTTTTTACCGACACCCAAAGTTGGCTAAACCGTCGAGTTTTGTGTTATCTTCATCAGCAATACATTAATGTCCCACTGCTGGGCTCGGGTCTCCTCTCCTCTATCTAGAGAGCTGAGAAGGTTTAGGCCATAATCCACACACGCTGGCCTAGTGCGGGTTGGTGGATCAGACATACTCATAGAATTTCTTCTAGAGTATGTGGGTTTCCTCACAATGTTTTCCTTCACCGTTAGCAGATGGTAAGTCACATGACTAGTACATATAAATTCCACAAAGTGAAATCCACATTGGTACTGCTGGTCGGAATCGAACTCTGACCGCGTGTTTAACACGCCGGTCTCTTATCCAATCAGCCACCATTGCTTTTGTTTGTGTTATCTATGCCACTATTATTCTTATGAATAAGTTCTTTGTTATGAGTCTGTTCTATAAATAATAGAACTTTGTTATCTGTACAAAAGGAATTTAATAAAATATACTAACTTCCTTCAATAATAGAAGACTTGATGTTGCCTCTTTGTATGAATGACAAACAATGTCCGCCTTCTGAACTAATAACACCTTTGGCCTGCGAACAAAAGAAAAAATTAAGTTATAAACATTTTGATGATATAAACTTACCATCAGCTAACGGTGAAGGAAAACATCGTGAGGAAACCCACATACCCTAGAAGTAATTCTATGACTATATCTGATCCACCAACCCGCACTAGGACAATGTGAGTGCTTTATGGCCTAAACCCTCTCAGCTCTCTAGTTAGAGGAGAGGAGACCCGAGCTTAGCAGTGGGACTTAATGGGTTGCTGATGATCACAGTGCGTTCTTGTGACACTTAACCGTGGCAGCGACGGAACACCACACCTTTCAGCCAGAAGCGTTCAACCATTACGGCTTGCGAGTAGCAATTGGAAACTCGTACCAAAACCAACTTGAAGTTAACGTTTATGATGATAATACTTACCAGTTCAACAAAAGCGTCGACCAGCATATCTCCAAGAGTACACTCTCCGAAGACACAGTCCTCGGACCTCATGGTATGTGCTGTTTGTCCAACAGGCTTGTTTTCTGCTTCGTGAACTAACGTTGCGTATGGAGCTAATCGGGCCTTTATGTCCGCATCTAGTAACGTGAACGGCTTTCAATAATTCACTTAGGAAAGAAAAACCAGATTTGGTGCTACCACTAGTAAATTAAATTATAAGCTACTAGCTTCGGTATTTATTTTATACCTATAAACCTTTCTCTTGAATCACTCTATCTATTAAAAAAACCGCTGCAAAATCTTGTTCATCAAACTTTGTTTTATACTATGTAGTGATTACTAAATTAACGTTATAACTAAATAGCTGTTCGCGTGCGATTTCAGTATTTTTGTGCCACTTGCGACCAACGGCCACTTAGAACCTTGACCAGATAGCCCTGGGAGAAGTTTGTTGCAATACATAACGCATTCTGCAATTTGATACAGTTTTATAGTAATACATAATATAACTGCCTCGGTGGCGCAGCGGAAAGTGTATACGACTGCTGTGCAAGAGGTTCGATTCCCGGGTCGGGTGAAAATGGTATTGGGTATTTCTATCATGAAATTCCATAACTAAGATTTTCCCGGAGTTTGGTAAATAAATGTTCCCGGTTGATGACAATAGGCTCGCCCCCAATGTCATGGGACCAAACATAGCTGGCGAAATGTGGGTGTGAAACACCTCTGCCTACCCCTTCGAGGAAAAGGGCGTGATTATATGTTATGTTTATAGTAATATGTTAATGAATTCAATTTAATTAAATTGTCAATTTAGTGACATTAGTATTATTTTGCAATAAACGACAATGAGTTATTATATAACTGGGGACATTTTCAGACTCCGGAGTTATACTAAGAATTACAAGACAGAAAAAGCCGAATACTGTTTTTGTTCGAAGTGGATATTGAAACCGAAATCATTTTCCCTTTTGCGCAGTAGTACAGAAGCAGTACTTCCATTATGCTACCAAAGCAGTTGCTAGCGTTTGTTAAATAAAATAAATAAGTCATGAAGTTCAAACAAAATAAACTAAGTAAAACATTATTCACAAACAAAAATCAACCTTAAGTAAAAAACCGAGAGCATATTATTATTCTGTTTTGCCAATAAAACAATATTATATTACTTTGACTCCTATAACCTATCACGTTGGAAATCGCAATAATTTTCCTAAAAATAGTTACAGTTAGATAATTCTATTATTAAATCGACCTCTAAACTGATATTTAACAGACATTGCAATAGTAGATATTATCTACAATTTAATAAGTAATTAAAGTAAGTAACCATTGAATATAAATAATAATAATAATAATATTCTACCACATTCACACAGCGCCATCTAGTCCCAAAGTAAGCAATTATATTTGCTTGTGTTATGGATACTAAACAACTGATATACTACTTAAATACATTTTTTTTTGTAAATACATACATATTATAGATAAATTACACCCAGAAACAGAACAAACACTCATGCTCATCACACAAAGATTTGTCCTGGGTGGGGATCGAACCCACGACCTCCGGCTTAGCAGTCAGGGTCACTAACCACTAGACCAACAGGCCAGTCAAGATGATGAAACGTTACTAAATTAAAATCAGACCAACGTACTTTCACTACAATTTTGTAACTCGTCGCCTTGTTGTGTGCGAACTTAGGTATGTATCTATTATATATAATAATATATTAAAGAATAACAACATGGGAGATCTTTATAAGGCACGGAAGCTAAAACAACAATTTTTAGAATTTTTTTCTGTATGTCTGTTTGTAAACGTATTACGCAAAAAATACTGCATGGATTTGAATGCGGTTTTCACCAATGAATTGCTAGAGGTCTAACGTAAAACATAGGCACCATTTAACCGCAGACGAATTACGCGTGGAGCCGCGGGCGACAGGTAGTATTTATATAAATTTGCATCCTTTGTAACAGAATGTTAAATGAACGAAGAATGACAGTTCAGTGTTTTGGTTTTATGTATATATGTTACAGTCAAAACTCATAACCAGTCAAAAGTAGTTTTTACTGGCTATATCAGTCAAAACTCTATATATAAGTTTTCAAAACTGGATGTGATAGGTTAGGTTCGGTTGTTTTTATAATTATTATAAAAACTAACCTTTACTTTCTTAAGACTTTTAACTTATATAAATGTATATATAATATAAAAACTCTTAACCAGTCTAAACTACTTTTAATTGGTTAAGAGTTTTGACTGTGACATAATATATAAATCTACTTTTGTTCATAATAATAGCAAGATAACGGCCACAAATAGTTGCCCAGCGGACCGCGTGTTGGCCACCCATGGTCTACTGACAACATACCTTCAGGAATAGATCTATCCAGGTACAGTGGACCACCTTCCCACTTCGTGTAGTCTCCTCTGAAGTCGAAGTAGACGGTCAGGTTACCCATATACTTAGTGAAGGCTGATGCTTGGACTATTAGCACCTGGAAATTGTTAAATTAAATTATTACATTATGACAATTTTAAATCCAAATAAATATTATTGAATTGTGAAAACTGCCTTGGTGGCGCAGCGGAAAGTGTATACGACTGCTGAGCAAGAGGTCCCGGGTTCGATTCCCGGGTCGGGTGAAAATGGTATTGGGCTTTTCTAACATAAAATTCCAGTATTGAGATTTTCCCGGAGTTTGGTAAACAAATGTTCCTGGTTGATGACAATAGGTTCGCCCCCTATTTCATGGGACCAAACATAGCTGGCGAAATGTGGGTGTGAAAAACCTCTGCCTACCCCTTCGGGGAAAAAGGCGTGATGGTATGATGAATTGTGAAAAAGATAGTGACGGATTAAGAATACATATTGTCACTACCCCATCTCAACCCGTGGGTGTCATAAAAGGTGACTAAGGGAGTAACCTTAAGCAGACAAGAGCACTGCGAGAAAAGAAAAATTCGAAACAAATCCTATACCAACCCGTCTGGCCAGCGTGGTATAGTAGGCTAAATTCCCTCCACATTCTTTGAAGGTGACTCATGCCCAGCAGTGGGACGTTTATGGGTTGAAATGATGATGATGATGTGAAAAAGAGTTAAAAGCAAATAATGCAATGTTACCCGAATGGTTATGTGACCGGCATGCAAATCATGCAGTCCGAGTTCGATTCCGCCTGGCATGCGGCAGTACCAATGTGGATTTCACTTTGTGGAATTTATATTGGCATAATTTAATTCATTAGTATTAATCACAATTAAATCGCTAATAATATAATTGAACTCTTAAATAGGAATGATTATGACTAGTCTATTAGTCTATGACTTTCGTGACATCAAACTTTGACATTGAATGACATTAATTAATTAAGTATCACTGGAAAATAACTATTGACATCTAGTATTAGTATATTGTTTTTGTATCACTAATTGTTTAATCATTAATTTGAATATTTACGTACCATTGTTATGGTAGAATGTGTTGGAACTATTAATATGTAACACCATTGTAACCACATTTCTCGTAAATAAATGTATTTCTATATCTATATGTACCTACTAGCCACGTGACTTACCATCTGATAACGGTGAAGGCAAACATCGTTCACATTCCCTAGAAAAAATTCTAAGGGTATGTTAGGCCAGTGTGTGTGGATTATGGCCTGAACCCTCTTATTTCTTGATATGATACACTAACACTAGGTCAAAAACCATCTTCCTCTATATTTGTTAATTAACAGTGAGGTTAAATTTACACCGCTGCAGAATGGAATGGAATGTCTCGAGAATGCGCGAGAATTCCCTGGATGATGCGCGACCGTTTTTGGCTCGATTTAGTTTAGATTTTATACAATTGACATAAAGTTTATAATGCTATGTAAAATCTCGTTGCATAACGTCGCTTCCATTCCGTGGCGTGTAAATTGAGCCTAAGGTAATTTCTAACCTTATGTTTCTTATCAGCAGTAGTTTCTATGAACACAGGATAAGGTCCAGCAGCTTGCTCTCCACTAGGAGACGGTCCGTTCCACAGCAAAGAGTGAGAATGCCCACCGACTATGATGTCTATATGCTCACCGAATTCGCGGGCGATTTCCCTGAAACATACGAGATTTTGTTAAAGTTGTTAAAGTATCGTTACCCTAGAAAAAAATCTATAAGTATATAATATAATATATATAATATAATATTCTACCACATTCACACAGCGCCATCTAGTCCCAAAGAAAGCAATTATATTTGCTTGTGTTATGGGTACTAAACAACTGATATACTACTTAAATACATTTTTTTTTTGTAAATACATACATATTATAGAAAAATTACACCCAGACACAGAACAAACCTTTATGCTCAACACAAAGTTTTGTCTTGGGTGGGGATCGAACCCACGACCTCCGTCTTAGCAGTCAGGGTCACTAACCACTACACCAAAAGGCCAGTCTGTCAACAGTATGTCTGATCCACCAACCCGCACTAGGCCAGTGAGTGGATTATGGCCTAAACCCTCTTAGCTCTCTAGTTAGAGGAAAGGAGACCCAAGCCCAGCAGTGGGACTTAAAGGGTTGCTGATGATGATGAAGATGACTATTAATGGTTTAAATTCCAATATCATATGATACTAATATTATGAAGTTGAAATATTTGTATATTTGTTTGTATCGAGTTAACTTAAAAACTACTGGATCCATTTCAAACATTCTTTTATTGTTAGAAAACTACATTATAACTGAGTAACATAGGCTATATAATATCACGCTACGGCCATTAGGAGCTGAGCAGTGGCCAAATAAAGAATGACGCGAGTGAAGTCCCGGTCGACTTCTAGTTTCTAACATAGTTAAAGATTTTTTCGCACGGATTGTACTCTACAAGTCTTGTGTCACGGAACTCACGGCTTTACAAACTTACAATTAACGTATATCGTACAGCCAGACTCGATACTCGAAATACCTATATATATAATGATTCATAATCAAACAAATCCAAATAATAGAATAATAATAAATAAATAAATATTGAACCACATTGTCACAGCGCCATCTAGTCCCAAATTAAGCAATTGTATTTGCTTGTGTTATGTGTATTAAGCAACTGATAAACTACTTAAATACATTTTTTTTTTGTAAGATACATACATATTATTAGATAAATTACAAATTACACCCAGACACAGAACAAACCTTCAAGCTCATCACACAAAGATTTGTCCTGGGTGGGGAACGAACCCACGACCTCCGGCTTAGCAGTCAGGGTCACTAACCACAAGACCAACAGGCCAGTCAATAATGTTTTATCGTCACCAAAATCAAAAAGGATTACTAACGTGAACTCGTATTACTTCCCGTACGACATTACTGATTTAATATGACGTATATAGATAAATAAATATTAATTGAACAAGCGCATCCTGCCCTGGCCTTGTGTGAGAACAATAAGACTGGTAACTAGGGTTGCCACTCCCATAGTATAGTGCTATATTTCAGTCCATTATAGAAAAATAACATAGTACGAATAATACCTACTATATTTTCATCAGTATTCAGTTTTCGCTCTTTTTTAATTAACTATTTATTTATTTATTTATATTTATTAGCACAACCACATCATACATATTATAACATTTACAGGTAATAATAAGTACATAATATTGCATCTGATATGTATGACAATTTCGGTGTACATAGCATTTACTATAACGTAGCAGTGCAAATTACATTATTTGTTTATAATATGGTAACTAAACTAAACTATAACTTAAATTTAACAAAATTTACTTAAATAAAATAGGTTTAAACTGATGCATAACAAGTCATCAGTTTGCTTTTAAATTCGATAAGCGAGTGATGAAAGATGTCAATGTTTGGATCGCGAATTTGAATATTATTATATTGATATAGGACTCTGTTTATGGGTGATTGCCGACCTAAATTAGTTCTTGAAAACGGTATGTGGAATATTTTTGTATTTTAACTATGACGGTAACGCACCCGCAACGCAGCATTGGGAATTTCAGAACGATTTCAACGCATTCAATAAATTGCTCAGATTGCTGAATTATTTAAAAAATAATAAGAGTTTGTTAACCAAAGCTAAGACTAAGATAGAAGAATAAGTCTAAATAAATGTGTACCTACTATTTTTTTCTTGAATTTCCCAATAGAACTACATTTTTTGCAATGTTTTGAAAAAGATACTATTTTACATTCAAAAAACGGTGGCAACCCTATGGTAACAAGTGATTCAGTTCATCAAGTCGTAAATATCTTGACAATCACATGTTCAAAGGTTTGTTTACTTAGCATTGGTACATAACTACGTCTGAAATCAGTCTGAAAGCCGATGCCGATGGCACTGGGTGGGCCAGTTGATATGGGAGATAGGAAAAGTATGAATTACAGTACAGTCAATTTAAAAAAAACGTTATTTTTTGAATAGAATCAGTAGGAGTACTGTCAACCGGCGAGAATGCATGCAAAGACTGATAAATGTTGAAGAAGCCAAAGATGTATGTATATCAGAATCGTAGCAAGTAGAAGGAAATGGTCTCTGCCTACCCTTCTGTTGGGAAAGAGGCGGGATATATATGTATGTATGTATGTAATCAGTATTCATTTAATAGGTAAACTATCCTACGTGATTCACGTCCATGTGACGGATTAACAATACAATAATGTCACTGCTCCATCTCAACCCATGGGTGTCGTAAAAGGCGACTAAGGAAGTAATTTTATGCAGACAAGCACTGCGAGAAAAGGAAAATTCGAAACAAATCCTATACCAACCGGCCTGACCAGCGTGGTATAGTAGGCTAAATTACCCAGCAGTGGGACGTTAAACTATAATAATAATAAGACAGCAGTAAGCGTCTCATCCCATTCTAAATTAAAATTCTTTAAGGGCCTCTGCGTGTTGGACCTCACACCCCGCGTAAGCCTTCCAAAAGGACCGGGTATACTTCTCACCATAGCGAGAAATATAGCTGTGAGAAAAAGAGACATAATAATAATAATAATAATAATGTATTTTTTATATATATATTTAAAAATGAAATTTTTTTGTGAATCTATTTTAATAAAGAGGAATAATAATAATATTGCACCACATTCACACAGCGCCATCTAGTGCCAAATTAAGCAAATATAATTGCTTGTGTTATGGTCACTAAACAACTGATATACTACTCTAATACATTTTTTTGTAGATACATACATATTATAGATAAATTACACCCAGACACAGAACAAACCTTTATGCTCATCACACAAAGATTTGTCCTGGGTGGGAATCGAACCCACGACCTCCGGCTTAGCAGTCAGGGTCACTAACCACTAGACCAACAGGCCAGTCAAAAACTAGGTCATTAATTAACTTAACTTAGGGTATACTTATATACATTTTGGATGTTTACTGGGTATTAAAACCTGTGCAGTTCAGAGATCAACAATCAATGAATTCATTCTAGTTCTGAGGGGTGGGAATGATCGTTTAATTCCCTCAATTAATCTAAAGTCTAAGCATTTTTGTTATTTAGAATTTGGCTACATTCAAACCCATCGCGGTATCCTGCTTGCTCTCTTTGGCGACGTCTTTTATGTATATCTCTCTTGAAGCCTCCATGGCTTAGTGGTTAGTGGCCTGACTACTGAGACAGAGGTCGTGGGTTTGATTCCTACCCAGGATAAATCTTTGTGTGATGAGCACAATTATTTGTTCTGTTTCTGGGTGTAATGTATCTATATTATGAGTTACAAAAAAAAAAATTTTACATTGGTTGTTTATCCATACTACAATCATTAGCTTAGTTTGGGACTAGATGGCGCTGTGTGTGAATGTCCAAACATTAGTATTCTTATTATCTCTATTAAGTCACAATCAATAACCCATGATGGGAGGTTTACTTCACAAGATGAGGATATTAGCCTATTGTTAAAACGAACTGATGAAAGAGTATATAGTCAAGATTTTTTTTAAAACAAAGGCTGCATTGTATTACCGCACAAAAGCTAAGCAAATAAAAAATAAATATTAAATTCTTTACGGGTAAAGCGTGCAGAAACTATAACAGTATTATAATCCGAAAATAATTATCTGTTATGTCACTAAGGGCCGCACTCAGGGACGTCAATTAGCAGTAATCTGTCATTAACACATTTTTTTCATTAAATAATCATCTTTTGGCGTTAGACTTAATATGTGTTCTATACGTTTATAAACTTGCGTTCCCACAGAGTGACCTTGGTGGTAGCTTGGATGCCATCCGCGTAGTTTGTATGAAATTTGGTTTACAACAGCCGGCTACACGGTTGGAATCCATCAATGGCACCTCTGTGGAAGTGCAAGTTTATAACCATGTGGCACGGCTTTAAGAATTACACGTTTTTACTAAATAAACTTAAAAGTTATGTAAAGTCTCTGAGTTCGGCAGTAAATAGATTTTAAAACAATTCAACGTATATTTGTTTAAAGATTGGAATATTTAAACTAAAGGGATTTAATATAATAATATTCTACCACATTCACACAGCGCCATCTAGTCCCAAAGTAAGCAATTATATTTGCTTGTGTTATGGGTACTAAACAACTGCTAAACTACATAAATACATTTTTTTTTGTAAATACATACATATTATAGATAAATTACACCCAGACACAGAACAAACCTTTATGCTCATCACACAAAGATTTGTCCTGGGTGGGGATCGAACCCACGACCTCCGGCCTAGCAGTCAGGGTCACTAACCACTAGACCAACAGGCCAGTCATTTAAAAAGAAAATAGAATTCGTCGGTTTTTATCTGTGTTAGCAAATAAACAAAATAGATGTACTTACTTATCCGTCTCAAGGCCACAATGTGATAACAATATGATAATATCGACGCCTTTCTCAAATAGTGCTTGTGCCTCACGCCTCGTCGCCGCTTTCGGGTCTGTGAACTTCACTTTGCCTGGTGATGATAATGTCTGAAACCAAATGAAACAAAACTAAGTACCTATATAGATTTCTGCTTCTCTTCTCTGCTTTTTTTGAGAAGAAGTATACAGGGGTTATAAACACATCAATCATTTTAATTATATTTATTCTTTTTCTTATCTTGTGGGCTTGAGGAAGACCCTGGTATTGGAATTTATAATGTTTTTTTTTTTTTTTTTTTTCTTGGGGAAATGCCTGACGCATACCCCTCGGTCTTGGGGAAAGAACCGAGGGGTTAAGTGGGGCTCGCACCCACTAAAACCCCAAGGTGTTCCTCTCGTCGCGCTCTGCTGTGGTCACGGGAGCGCAGGAACATTCGTCCGCGACCACAGCTTCAAAAGGCTTCTACCTAACTTGACTTAACGACTAGCACATGAAGTGGTAACCGGGACCATCGGCTTTACGTACCTTCCGAAGCACGGAGACGCTCGAGAATTAAATGGGCAAAAGCAGTCACCCATCATGGACTGAACTTGCTGAGTGTTACTTAACCCATCATGTTAATAATTAATAATAACATGATGTAGATTTCAATAAATACATACCCACCCTCCCCACTACATCACACACATCACACTCACACACACCTCACACATTCACACATCACAACACAATCTAATATTTAAATTGTTCTGTTTCTAGATGCATAAAAAAGTGAAAATAGTAAATTGAAAATCCTTATTTGGCTGTAAGATTAGATATAAAGCAAAACTGTAAAATTAGCTAAAGTAGAAGAGCTGTGGATTTTGTGAATTAAATAAATACTTAAATTTATAGGGGTGTACTGTATCTTGTATTTTCATGGACCTGTGTTTTATCGGCCCTAGCCGTCGTCGGCGAACAAGTCACGCTTGTTCTTGTCGAGTACAACCACAGAAATATATTAGGATATATTTGTATGAGTTTCCAGATTTTCTTTTTAATATAGCGCTTCTTTTAACTTGGCAACAATCTGATTAGAAGGTGTCTTGACCAATATTGACACAGATACCCTATTCGCAATCAAACATTCCATTGTTCGGACAATATTATTGTCAAATGTTTGAAAATGTTGTCAAAAATGATACTGGTTCTGTCGTCAAAAGTCGTCGAAATCGACAAGTCGAATATACAACTTGCAAATAGGCTTTTTGGGCACATAATCTAAAGTTTAGAAATACGCTTATGTTGTCAATTAATAGTTGTGTTAAAATGTATTAGTGCTTACAATTATAGTGCTATTTAGCTTTAAATAGAATTATAATTATTATTATTACATCCAAGTGTATTTGAAAATGTGAACTAATTAAATAATAACAAGAGTGTCTCAAATTACTGTTCAATACCTTAAATTTACATATTGTGTACTGTTCTCAAGTAAGTGAAATTGTAATTTCTTCATCATCAGCAACCTATTAGTCCTACTGCTGGGCCCGGCTCTCCTTTCCTTTATCTAGAGAGCTGAGAGGGTTTTAGGCCATAACCCACTCACGCTGGCCTAGTGCGGGTTGGTGGATCAGACATACTCATAGAATTTCTTCCAGGGTATGTGGGGTTACTCACGATGTTTTCCTTCACCGTTAGCAGATGGTAAGTCACTTGACTAGTACATATAAATTCCACAAAGTGAAATCCACGTTCTAGTATTAATTTATTATTGAGAAATAAACTTCTTTAACCATAATTATGCTAAATTACGTGAGGTCTATGTTCAACAGTGGACGTCATTGGCCTGATATGAGGATGATGATAAATTTGCGAGTAGCTACGATACAAAAAGACCCTCTTATCATTGTCAGACAGTCCGCGATATGAAAAGAGATATCAATAAGAATACATCTGCAGCTGTTTTAATAAAATTATCTATTGATAAACCACTCATTCATGTCAATTATCTTGTCCTTATCTAAACAGTTCGTGACATGAACCACTTATGTGATGCAATGAATTTTTATATATCGAATTATGTACGATTATTATAAAAGATGTCGAATATTGTATCATTTCTTTTTTTTTAACCCCCGACGCAAAAGGAGGTGTGTTATAAATTTGACGTTTCTGTGTATCGGTGTGTTTCTGTGTATGTCTGTAGCATCGAAGCTCTTAAACGAAGGAACAAATTTTGATCCGGTTTTTTTGTTTGAAAGTTGACATGATCGTGATTAAAATTGGTGCAACCGTAACAAGGTCATTAGCTTATGTCGGGGATAGCGTTTTAGTGTCGTTTTTAAAGACTACACTATTCTATGTATCATGCACTGTTCTATGAACCATTTTGGCTTCAGGAGCGTGGACCAGTCGTTACCCGACTCACTGATCTCGACACAATTTGTCGAGATCAGTGAGTCGTCGTCGTACATTTATAAACTCTAACGATTTAGGTGACAAATTGTACTGCACCTCGATGACACAACGGGCAGTGTATGCGACTGCTGCGCAAGAGTTCCCGAGTTCGATTCCTAGGTAACAGGTAAAAATGGTATTGGGTTTTTGAAAACAAACGCGCCCAGTTAATGGCATTAGGCTTGGCTCCATCCCAACCTAACTTTAGCTGACGAACTTTAAGCATGAGGTACCTCTGCTTACACCTTCGGAAAAAAGGCGCAATGATAAAGAATACCATTCAAATTTATAGGTGTATGACTTACCGCCGTATCGGGTGTTATCAGCCCAATCAATCCAATCTTCCGTCCTAGTCTGGTGATCACAGTGTGAGGCTGGTATAAGCCTTGTAATGCCGGCTCTTCACTCGTGTCCATATTAGCTGCTAACACTGGCGCCTTCAACGCTGCGAGGTACGGCGCTAATCCTGCTGGGCCGTCGTCGAATTCGTGATTGCCTATCGCCTGTGGAAAGACAGTTTTTAAAAGATTTAAAGTAAAAGAAAAGCTTTGAAAATGACATCGTGACATCATCATCATCATCATGATTTCAACCCGTAAACGTTCCTCTGCTGGGCATGGGTCTCCTCCAATGAATGTGGAGGGAATATAGCCTTTAGCCACGCTGGCCTGACGAGTTGGTAGGTATAGGGTTTGTTTCGAATTTTCCTTTTCTCGCGGTGCTCTTTTCTAAACCTACGGGTTGAGGGAGTAGTGACATTATGTATTCTTAAATACCAACAAACTACGCTCTAAAAAATCATCCTCTTTTCTACAAGAGTCAGCTAAATACATACCAACTTACATGAGCATCATGTGGTATCAAATTCATAAACTCCTGCGTCACATTCCATTTTAGCAGCGTATACCAATAAGTTCCTTGGAAACTGTCACCAGCATTCAGTACCACGGCTTCTGGCTTCTCATTGAGGAGTGTGTTGATCTCCTGGTAGAGGCGAGGGAAGCCGCCTATACAGGAGTTGTTGTTGTATCTACAGGTTGGAGTGTCTATTGAGGTCTCTTCGAATCTGGAAGGGAAATTACTATTAGCATGCATAACGATATTTCCTCTAAAGGCTTAGGTGCAATTAACTCATGTTTCGCCCAGTTATAATACTATAATACAATAACTGCTGGAAATTTTGGTCCGTGGTACTTTTTCCTTATTGGAATAGATCATAAAGATACAGACACTCCCAACGCCTGCAGGATGAAGCCCTGTATCGCGGGGAACTCAACAAACATACAATTAACGGATACAAATACATCCAGACTCAAAACTGTTTATAAAATATTTGTCTCGTGTGGAATCGAATCCACGTCACTCGGCACAGCGATGTTAGTGGCGCCGCGACCACCTTTACTACTACGCTACGGTGGATTGACGAACGCAAAGTTGCGTAAGATGAAATATTGGGTAAAGTGATGATATTAGGACAGGTTTTTTTATAAATATATTTATTCACTTTCAGATACATATTTTTGACATTTTATACACAATCGCCAAACTGCACAAGCAGTTTGTTGGCGAAAGAGGCGCTCTTACTAATTAAATACATTATAATTAAAATTTAAACATTGTTTAATCCAAAGTTTTACAAAGCTCCAGTGAAATGGAACTTAACATTGTTACGCTTTATACACAATAGCTGTCTTTAAGTGTATGTCCAGGTGCTGCTGACGAAATATTATCAAGTTCCAGGGCCCACCCGACAAGGCGAAGCAACAGTGCACAGAGGGGTTTAGTGAGCTGCGTCACTTTACACGCTACCCAAATTGTAAATTACAAAAGATTGTAACTATCCATTTTTTAAAAAGACTGTCTTAGTGTCTTTCCAGTTCTTCTAATAGCTCCACCGCGTCAGCTAACTGGTCGTAGGCAAATTTGCTGACTCTACTTTTCGGATAACCTGTTACATTCTTAATATCTTGTGACTTTTATAAGTGTTACCTTGTAACCTAGATGAATAAACGAGATTTCATTTCAGTGCCCGTTCCGACCGGCGCCGCGGCGAGTCCCACATAACCATCCCGTGTAGCCGCACGGGGCGGTATGCGCAATGCATTTCCCCTCTTAAACTTATACGTCCAGGTGAATGTAGTGATTGATTTTGGCTACAAAAACATAACTAGGTGCTTAATAATAAGTTACCTACGTCATCAGACTACTAATTTGTTAAATACAATCGATTCGCCGCGTGAAAGTATGTATGTAATACCTTACCGACGACCGTATTTATTCTTTCTCAATGTTATGAATTATTACTATGTTACAGTAGATTCGTTATGCTTAAGTATGACTGAAAGGTATGCAAAATAATATTATTATCAGCTTGCGCACAAAGGCAGGTTAATCGCAAATAAATCTAATACAATACCTACCTAATAGGTAGACCACGCTTATACTAGGGAGTAGGGTTGCCATCCGTACTATATTATATAGTATCGTGCTATATTTCAGTATATTGTACTATATGTCATAGTAAAACTGAACTGAACGACTGCCAGGAGGGTATTGTTTTTAATTAACTGTGACTGGAACGCACCCGCAACGCAGCATTGGGAATTTCAGAACGAAACGCATAATTCCTATAATTCTCTAACAAATATTTACACATTGAAAAATAAATAAATGTGTACAATTTTATTTCTTGAATTTTGCAATAGTACTAAGTATAATATGTTTTGCAATAATTTGAAAAAGATACTATTCTACCTTCAAAAAAAGGTGGCAACCCTAGAAAAGAGACTGCTGCTTCAATTTTTAAATTAAACTTTCCCATTTGCGGATAATTCTGGTGGATTGTCCAAAAAAAGTAGGTACCTACCCCCATACAAACATGGATAAACTTAGTGTGAAAGTATCATGATTCATGCATTAGACCAGCTTGTGACCACAGCCGGCTTAACCTGGTTGAAACGTCAAAACGGTATGTAAATTCTAATGCATGACCGCGACAATTTTCTTTCTATATTTCTAACTAACCGTTGCCCGGAACTTCACTCCCGTGGATCTTTGTTTGGCCACTCAGCTCCTATTGGTCGAAGCGTGATGATAAATAGCCTAAAGCCATCCTCGTTACACGGGCTATCCAACATTTTAAGACTTTTCATTCGAATCAGTTAGTATTAATATTATATTATAATATTCTTGAAATAAACGCGTTCAACAAAACAAAGAATCTCTTCTTAGCTTTATAATATTAGTAATACCTAGAATAGTATACTATATTAGTAAAGATAATAATATTAATATAGATATCGTGCTACGCAAATGTCCAAAAGTAAATAAGTAGGTACCTACCTACCTAGACAACCAAAAATAAGCTAAACCGGTCAAGCCTATCTCTATGATATCTTTCATACAAGCGGCAATAATTATCCTACCCTATCTGTTAATTAAAACCAATCATTGATTTTAATTAATAGATAAGTTGTCAGAGGAACACTGACGTCCAAAAAGTCAGTGTACTAAAGTGAAGCGTTGCATCTGTCCGTGTTTCCCTGGATTTGTCCAATCCAAATACATCAATTAGATGGCGGGAGAGTCCGGGTTTTAATGTTTTAAAACTATGTAACAATTAAACTAAGTATATTTTACTAAGTAGTACCTAGCAGTAAAATAACGCCCAAAAGTTCTGATTACCCTGAAAATTAGTTTTCAAACTTCTTGGGTTGGTTGGCGGGTTTTACACCCATATTCTAAGTCGTTTCCTCGAAACTTCCTTTAGCCTTGTATTATTTTTAGCCTTGTATTATGTCCTTTCTTTTTTTCTAAAAAGCTTCGCCACACATTCGAAACCATTATAACAGTACTTCTCAAAGATAAATTGACATTTATAAACAGCTGAGAGAATGGTATCAAGGTCGAATTGCAAGTGATAGTAGAAAACTTGTATCGCTGATTAATTCTGCAGAAGCACTTCATTAACGAATATTAACACCCATATTCTAAGTCGTTTCCTCGAAACTTCCTTTACCTCGACTCAACAGAGGTTACCTTAAGGACACCTCAAGAAATCCTCGAAATCGGTATTCTTAGTTGTAACTCGGTCTTGTCGTGAGGTAATCTTGAGGATCCTCGAGTGAGGTTGAGTCGAGGAAAAACGTCATTGAATACGTCATCGAACCATAGATTTCAGCATTCACTTTGTTTTTTTTTGTCTATGGTCACCCAAAAGTTGTCAGATTGCTGTTTTTTTATCTGTGTCGCGTCGCATCGGTCAATGACTCCATGTTGTTTATTATATTTGTGATGATGTTGTCGTATTCGTTTTTTTTATAGTACACTTTTTTGTTTCAAGAAATATGTCTGGGAGACAAATATTCTCCCAGACATATTTCTTATTTTATTATTTATGTGTCCAAGAATGAATTGTTAAGTACAAGTTAAATTCAGCATCAACGGTAGCCGCCGGTAATCCTGGTATTATACAATTCTATGGGATTTTCAGCGTCCCGTAAATAACGGCGTTCAGGGTAATAGTACGGATTATCATACAGATAATTGAGAACCGTTGGAAATCCATTGAAAGCACTATTGGAAAAATTATTCAAATAAGTTAATCAGTACTGTTTACCAGCGTGAGCGAAAGAGTAGATTAAACAACGTAAAGAATGGCGTTAATCTTCCTTGAGTGTTCCTTAAGGTACCTCGCGACGTACCTTAACTTTGACAGTTGTTTCCTCACCTCGAGTAAGGAAAAATGTCGAGTGACTCCAAGTGGAGGAGATTTTTTGCAACTATGAATACCGATTTCCTTGAATGAGGTTGAGTGGAGTCGAGGAATTTTCGAGGAACGACTTAGAATATGGGTGTTAGACTCGCTTCTGCCTGCGGGTTCGTTAGCGTGATATGTTGAAAAGAATCTATTTCTTTCGCCAGCTTTATATAGAGTATCTTTAAAAACAAACTCACTTTCCCATTTATTGTAACTATTACTAGCGACCCACCCAGTTTTTTTTTGTAGAGATTTTTATAGACAGGACTTGCAGTTGCCGAGAATACAGCAGTCAAACAAACATACACTTCAGTTTTATAATATCCTATAAATTTGGATGATATTTGTTAAAAATGCATGGCATTCATATTGTTTTTAATGCATCATCTATCATCTTGCTTAATTCACAATACAATAATATCTCTTCTGAATATCTCAGTCACGCAGCGGCAGATTGTTGCTCAAGAGATCCTGGGTTCAATACCTAGGTCAGACAAATACAGCACACAACAGATATTGATTATTTCTGTCATGAAGTTTGCAGTATCAGTCAGAAGTTTGGAATTGTGTCCTGACCCCCTATATTACATGGGACCAAACATAGCTGGCGAACTGTAAGTGTGATACACCTTCTTCTCAGTTCTTTTGGTTCTCCCACGCAAAGAGGAGGTTGGAATAAGGTCAAATAGCTTCTCAGAGGACTCGCCATGGTTTAAACGGTAAAAGACAATAAGACTGGAAGAACCGATGTCTCTGTTTAGTTGTAGAGGTTCAAGGGTCTTCGTAATCTCATTCTCACCAATAATGTGGACACCCCGTCGCCATCGCTGCAATCTATCAATCAAGTCCATCAAATCTATCGAGTGTCATAGCTCGGTGATTGCAAGTTGCAAGGGTTAGTCGCAGTGGTGGGTCTTCTGTCCCGTACACCTCTCTGGCCGACTCTCCTCCGACGATTATTTTTTTTTAAATTCTAATCAATCTTAATCAGTACCAGTGTGGGTTTCACTTTATGTAATTTTTATCTACTAGTCAAGTGACTTACCATTTGCTTACGGTGAAGGAAAACATCGTAAGAAAACCCACAAACCCTAGAAGTAATTCTGTGGGTATGTCTGATCCATCAACCCGCATTAGGCCAGCGTGTGTGGATTATGGCCTAAACCCTTTCAGCCCTCTAGATAGAGGATAGAAGACCCGAGCCCAGCAGTGGGACATTTATGGGTTGCTGATGATACTAATATTATAAAGCTAAAGAATTTATTTGTTTTTTTTTTAACGTGTTTATCTCAGGTCCGATTTCAAAAATTATTTTAGATATATAGCTTATTTATCGAGGAAGGCTATTGGTTATATAGTATCACGCTGCGGCCAATAGAAGCTGTGCAGTGAACAAACAAAAAGATGGGAGTGAAGCCCTAGGCAACAGCTAGTTAAATACTAGACACGAAAAGTACCACGCGGGCGAATCCGTGGGCAAAAGTAAAAAAGCTGTAGTTATTAAAGGTGCTGCTATTGTCCAGTGGCTACTTATAATATTAAGCCATGCGTACCTACAGTCAATTTATAAGAACCCTCATGCGTATCACTGACATCTGTGTTCCGGCCAATAAAGACTCGATGATCGTTCACAATCACGGACTTATATAATATACTTCACAATAATTCTCTTCATCCTGCCATCAGCCGGTGAAATTATTAAAGTCGAGATGGGATGTAATGAATTTATACTACGTAAATATCCTTAAATAAAAACCCGCTAAACTATCCATTTTTTAAAAAAGAGTGGCGTGAGTTTCTTGTCCGTTCTTCTCATAGCTCAACCCCGTCAGCGAACTGGTCGTAGGCAAATTTGCTGACACTACTTTTCGAATAACCTGTTACATTCTTTACTTGTGACTTTCATAAGTGTTACCTTGTAACCTAGATGAATAAACGAGATTTCATTTCATTTCATTGCTCAAGTGTGACTCGGAGTCGCGCACTGAAGGTTCCGTACGAACTTGACATTTACTTTTTTGAAATGTTTTTGTGTTGTTCGTGTTACTACAAATTTACAGTGATCGGATTTTTCCTTTACTTGTGCTACATGAGGTTGCTTTATTCGTGATTCTAAGTCGACGGGAAGTAGGTACCCCTACCCAGGCATAAACGGCTGCAGCTTTTGATTGCGTTTACTTAAAAATCAGATTTTTTCACTGCTCCAAGCTAAGAGATGAGGCTCCAATAGAGTACACAGTCTAGTATTTGATGTTAATTTCAGCTTGATGTGTTGTGTTCCACACGTTCCTGATAAAATGAGTCGTGACATATGGGCACACAAATAGACGGAGAACGAATTGATAATTATGTAAGAGTTAATTTTTTTCCTATCGCACCTTAATAAAGCGATGGTGGCTGAATGGGAAAGTGACAGACGTGCAAAACATGTTACTTCGGCACTAAGGCAACAAGGCATCAGGACGCGTCAGAGCCTCGCGGGGGACAAGGGCGTCGCGGCGCACAAGGGCCTCAGGGCGTCGCGGCGCAAAAAGAGCGTCAGGGCGTCGCGGCGCACAAGGGCGTTGCCGTCGTAGCGCAAATAAAATAATGAAGAACTGACTTCTTAGAAATAATATTTATCATAAGGAAAACCATTACTTGCCTACTAACAGAATAACAATAGATGACCTACGTAGGTTCAAGTACCTACCTAGGTAGTTCAAATAAGAACTACAGGTATACCTACCCATTATAATTGTATTATTATCAATAATAGGTATACCTAAATGTAAAGTTTAATATAATATAACTACTGCGAATAAAATAGAACGAAAAGTATGCAAAAGCGCGGGAAATAACATAGGTACTAACTTTTTTGAATTCAAAATAAATACCGCGAAAGTTGTTATTGACACAGATAACGAAGATAATCTAGGTAATTGATATGACAATAATTTATAAACTTAAATACCTATCTTGTATATATATAAATAATGTTGTTATTATCCTTGACTCATTAAACTTCAGCACAGACTGATAAAATCATAATTAATTGTTGATATAACTGTATAAGAATATTCTACGAATACACGCAATATTGTTGGCACTCTATATTATTATATCAAACAATTTTAAATAGATGAGGTAAGAGTGTACCTAATTTAAAATAATAATAGTAAAATTCAATAGAAACTTTTAACATACAAACCAAGAGGAGTTAGAATAGAATTACCTACCTAAGTGCCAATGATACAAACTTTTTACTTTACTTCAAAGACAATGGCTATTGACAATACTGACATGACATTGTGTTAATTTCAGATTATTTGTGATTAATTTGCTAAACAAACTATTTTTTATAACACTCCTTTTAGCAAAACTTGCAATAAAATGTAATTATTATATTTCACTTACCTAGCATGGAAATCGTTGTAATGAATAATATCAAGTTTGTATAATCCTTCGAATGGTAACGCAAAAGCACTAATATAACTAACAAACGACACGTAACACAATAAAACAAACATTTTGTTTAATAAACGAATTGTATTTTTTTAAAGTAATGGGCGCGCGTTACCCCATTGAAAAATGATCGGCTACTGACGACGTGAGTGAGACCGAGACTGACCGAGTTGCAAATAAATATTAGTGTTGCCAACTTCTTTTTTACGAATCTTGCTGCATTTTGAATTAATGAAAGTTGCTACTTTGCCCAAATTGTAGTTTTAAGTTTTAATGAAGCACAGTAGAGAATTTGAATTAAGTAAGTAAGTAGTGCGATGGCTGAATAGTTAAGGGACCGGCGTTCAAATCACGCGGTCCGAGTTCGATCCCGACCTGCAGTACAAATGTAGATTCCACTGTGTGGAATTTATATGTACTAATCAAGTGACTTACCATCTGCTAACGGTGAAGGAAAACATCGCGAGGAAACCCACATACCCTAGAAGAAATTCTATGAGTACCTATGTCTGATCCACCAACCCGCACTAGGCCAGCGTGAGTGGATTATGGCCTAAACCCTCTCAGCTCTCTAGTTAGAGAAGAGGAGACCCGAGCCCAGCAGTGGGACTTAATAGGCTGTTGATGATTGATTATAAGGTAAATACTAATGTTCCTAATTGCCAATGCGGTGGATAGTTTCAACTGAGAAGGGCTAGCAAACTGCCCTATGTGAGCACTCGCTATTGCCTGGACATCTATTCACTTGACCTCCCAATCTGTAAAATAGCACTTACATTATTTTATGATTCACAAAACAAATATAAAAACGTAGCAACAAAATAGAGAAGTTGGCAACTTCGAGCTTATTACTTGAGTCACGAATACTCACCACCAATTCTTTTGATTAACAAACGGAGAGGGATATACAATTCTTTAATTGATGTAATTTTACTTCAATGCATACCTATTTAGGTAGGTACTTTACTGTAGAAAAACAGCTTCAGTAAAAGTAACTAGGAGTAGTCAAGGACAGATTCATCTATCGAACTCGAGTCAGATGAGAAATTAAGAAGGTTCATACAGACGAATGGCGACGTCGCAATTTAGTGTAAGTTAAAATCTTGAACTCCGTGTAGTGTATTGAACTAAAGGACCAATAGTTTAATAAACGACAATCATGGTGATATAGGGGACCCTGAAAACGTGTAGTGACATAAGCCCTCTACTTAATGATTAGAACCGTCTGGGATGGGTCATCTTCAACGATCACGTTCATTGTTTAGATACATATTATTATTTTTTGATTATACCGTAACAATAGAAAACCAGCCCGCATTAGGCCATTGTGTGTGGATTATTGACTAAGTTCTCTCTGCTAGCTACTTGGACTGTTACCTTTGAATCGTGGTGAATAATGAATAAAAGATAATAGAAGTTGTTGGAAATAGGAGGAATACGAGATTTAGTCACCATCCTTGGTAAATTTTATGTGGCATCAAAGTGAAATGTATTCTCTATTTTTGTGGAATGGTAATAAAAACTGGCACTGGCAACCCAACTCCGAGATGACCCTGAGATGACCTTTCACGGCTTACGAAATTTCGAAATTGTCCTACATGCTATTCTCTACAATATAAAGTCTTTGGCATATAAATTAAATTTTACAGTAAATTCGCTATGCCTATAAATATTTGCTACGGTAGGTACGTTAAAATAATACACCTGCCTTCGTAAAAAAAATTAGGGTAACTGCAAGGCATGTCTAAAGCGATGCTAATTTTTTATATTTATTAGAGATTATGATTATAAGAAAGACAGTTTCACAACTTCTAATTTTTTTTCTTTTTTAAAAATTATGGGATTTATTTAAGGGATTTTAAAAATAGCTTGAATACCTATGTAGTTCGATTTAAAAATTTCAGTCAGGTGATGTTTATTTGAATAATTTATTCATGTTTTTTTTTTGTCGTATTTGTTTCACATGACCACTGATTAACCGGCATTAATGTATGTCGTAATCAAGGAAATAAATACAAACAACACCTACCTACTATCATACTACGTAATAAAGAGGTAGGTAGTTGAAAAGGTGTGTAAGTATGCAAAAAAGTAAGGCACCTTGAAAATAAATTAACATCCACTAAGGCAGAACGACTCGTTTTTTTCATCGAATACTTTTCTAAGCGTCTCAACTGCTTGGCTTCACTTCTTTCTTTTGTAAGTCAACACCCACACTAGAGAACATTTTATTATTTAATTCGTAATCATTAATTATAACTCACTCAACTAACGGTGTGGTGCTCTGCTGCATCACTTTACACGCTACCCAAATTGTAAATTACAAAAGATTGTAATTATCCATTTTTTTTAAAAAGAGTAGCGTGAGTTTCTTACCAGTTCTTCTCATAGCTCCACCCCGTCAGTGAACTGGTCGTAGGCAAATTTGCTGACACTACTTTTCTGATAACCTGTTACATTTTTAACTTGTGACTTTCATAAGTGTTACCTTGTAACCTAGATGAATAAACGAGATTTCATTTCATTTAGCAAGTCCTGTCAGTCGGCTATAACATACATGCTCGAAAAAAATATCTTGAACCACACAAATATTTGTCTCGTGTAGGAATCGAATCCACGTTACTCATCGCTGCCATGTTAGTAGCGACAAAATATACAGACATTATAATTACACAGTGCCGGGTGTGGTCAATTTACTTGCGCAGGATCATCACCTTAGGCTTCGGTAGACCAATAACAGGTTCTTTGTTTGTTGCGATTAAAATCGAAACTACTAGTCTGATTGTAAAAATTCTTTCACCGTTAGAAAGGTACATCTTCACCGAGTAACATAAGCTATATTTATTTCTAAAAATATTTGAAGATCCTTACTAAAACTTGAATGTGATAGGGGCAGATGATTACTCGATAACAAAACTATAAAGGTAATATACCTACTTCACTAAATTAATGTGAGAAAGCGAGGTGGCCGAATGGAAGGGACCGGCATGCAAATCATGCGGTCTGAGTTCGATTCCGACTGTCAGTATCAATATGGATTTTACTTTGTGGAATTTATATGTACTAGTTAAGTGACTTACCATCTGCTAACGGTGAAGGAAAAAATCGTGAGGCAACCCACATATCTAGAATAAATTCTAAGTGTATGTGTGGGAGCTACAATAGATAGTAACTGGTCGACGTAGCAAAGAAGCATCATAACATTTAACTCAAAAAAAAAAACAATAAAATTCACTAAACATTTATTAATTTTTTACAATATTTACAAGTTATATTTATTAATGTTCCCGGTTGATGACAATAGGCTCGCCCCCTATTTCATGGGACTATATATAGCTGGCGAAATATGGATGTGAAAACACCTCTGCCTATCCCTAAGCGATGGTGGCTGAATGGATAAGGGACCGGCGTGCAAATCACGTGGTCCGCGTTCGATCCCGACCGCCAGTACAAATGTGGATTTCACTTTGTGGAATTTATATGTACTAGTCAAGTGACTTGAAGTGAAGGAAAACATCGTGAGGAAACCCACATACCCTAGAAGAAATTCTATGAGTATGTCTGATCCACCAACCTGCACTAGGCCAGCGTGCGTGGATTATGGCCTAAACCCTCTCAGCTCTCTAGTTAGAGGAGTGGAGACCCGAGCTCAGCAGTGGGACTAAATGGGTTGCTGATTATCCCTTCGGGGAAAAAGGCGTGATGTTATGTTATGTATATTTATTAACACTGGACTTTGGCACATAGTATGCCAAATACGTATATGATTGTATAAAAAGATATTTATTTGTAGTTAGTGTTTATATTCTATAATGGAGGCCAATATAAAGTGACTTCATTATGAGCTGATTCAGGCACCCACTTCAGATATTCGTCCAATAGAACTGTAACAATATAACAATTATAATTTGAATGCCTTGTGCTTGCAGTTACTGAAGTCTCGGATTCGATCCCTGTGTCGGACCAAATATATTAAATATTAGTAGGTAATTAGGTATTATCATCATATAAGCCCAATGACGCCCACTGGTGTACATAGACCTCACTAAATTTCCGCCACTGCGATTTTATACCACCCGCAACCAACGGCCACCCACAACCGTGTCGTAAGAGACGACTAAGGGAGTAAATCTTATTCAGACAAGAGCACTACGAGAAAAGGAAAATTCGAAACAAAACCCTATACCAACCCGTTTGACCAGCGTGGTATAGTAGGCTAAATGCCCTTCACATTCTTTGGAGGACACCCGTGCCCAGCAGTGGGACGTTACAGGTTGAAATGATGATAACAAAGCGAGCCGGAAAAGTTCCATTCCAAACTTGCACCATATCAATGAACTTTAATAAAAATACTTACATTTACTCTGATGTTCCCAAATTTTCTTCAAAGCCTCTCGTGTGCCAGTTCGTTTGGCTATCATAGCCTTCAATAGCACCTCAGTTCTGGGCTGCAGCTTGGCCCAACTCTTCACCATGGTGGAAGGTGGCGACAGGAGTGAACTCGTGTATTTTCTCAGCTTAGGGAATACCACACCTTCGAGTAGGTAGCGCGCGAACCATCTGGGATAAGTACATTTTAGGTACACTTTTTTTCCTTCGAAGTATTGAATACGTACAGTGCGCGGGATTTAAGTTGACCGGCCTGAACATCACGCGAGTGGCTAGGCAGTAAACAAGTGCGAACTCATTGGTGACAGGAGTAGGGGGTATATCATACTTTTAATACGGGGGATATACCCGAAAGCTACGTTCAAGCTGACCAAGTTAAAGAAGAAAGAATCAAAGTGTACAATAAATTACCTAAATCATTTAAGAACTTACCATTATCAATGTTGAAATCGAGATTAAATAAGTGGCTGATGGATAAATGTTTTTATGATTTAAATGAATATATGTCTTATGTAGAATAATAATATAATCTAATTTAGTAATTCGATGAATAAGTCAATGTATTTTATATTTATATTAATGTGTTTAATTATTATTATTATGATTAGTTGGGCCAGAAGCCAGTGGCCTCCTTGCTACCAGAGTTTATTTATTTATATTTATTAGCACAACCACATCATACATATTATAACATTTACAGGTAATAATAAGTACATAATAAAATTATTACATAATACATCACAAAATCGCTCGCTGTGGCGGAAATTAGGTGAGGCCTATGTTGAACAGTGGACGTCATTGGGCTGATATGATGATGATTGCATCTGATATGTATGACAATTTCGGTGTACATAGCATTTACTATAACGTAGCAGTGCAAATTACATTATTTGTTTATACTATCTTAACTAAACTAAACTATAACTTAAATTTAACAAAATTTACTTAAATAAAATAGGTTTAAACTGATGCATAACAAGTCATCAGTTTGCTTTTAAATTCGATAAGCGAGTGATGAAAGATGTCAATGTTTGGATCGCGAATTTGAATATTATTATATTGATATAGGAGTTGATCTATTGTAGCGCCCCTTGTTGTTTTATAGTTCTCTGCTTAGTTCTATAGAGGCTAGAAACTTCCAGATTGTCTGAGCAGAGAGAGACTGTATCTCATCTGGTTGCACCTGGTGCTGTCCTAAAAGGATGCTCCTTTTGTGCATAAGTGGCCTACATGAGCATAGGACATGCATTGCTGTCTCATCTGACTCTTGGCAAAATCTGCACCACACATGTGTGTAATACATATTATCATATTTTAATTGACATTTGGTATTGTTAGTAATTATAATTATTTTATGTAATAGGTAATATTATCATGGACATTATTACTGGAACTTTGCATGTATTATTTATTTAGTTATTTTAAATTGATTAGTAGATGTACCTAATTTTTGCACACCATTGCTATGGTAGAATGTATAGAGCCAATTAATCATATTGCCATCTTTTTATTTACTACATTCTTGTAAATAAAGAATTTCATTTCATTTCAGGTTCTATAATTCTAAAGCCACTCACTTGTATCTATCTATCTTATCGGGAAAGTCGACTTCCACGGTGGGCAGTTCCCAGCCAGCCTTACCGAATGTCCCCTTGAAGTGGCACTTCACTTTACCTGACTTCACGTCGTAACTTGGAGGGGGATCTGTTAGTGGATCACCTGCGAATAGAAAAAAAATGTTAGAATTTTAAAGCTGTTTATAAAAAGAAAAAATTTAAGGGAACATAAGGCACTAACATTAATAAAATAAAATCTCTAATAAAGTAACAGGAAACGAGTAAACTTTTTTATGTAAATCTTATACATATATATATGTTCGTTTGGCTAAGATAGCCAAACGAACTGGCACACAAGAGGCTTTGAAGAAAGTTTGGGAACATCAGAGTAAATGTAAGTATATTTTTTTATACATATAATGATGACTGGCCTGGTTGGTCTAGTGGTTAGTGACCCTGACTGCTAAGCCGGAGGTCGTGGGTTCGATCCCCCCCAGGACAAATCTTTGTGTGATGAGCATAAAGGTTTGTTCTGTGTCTGGGTGTAATTTATCTATAATATGAATGTATTTAAAAAAAAATGTATTTAAGTAGTATATCAGTTGTTTAGTACCCATAACACAAGCAAATATAATTGCTTAATTTGGGACTAGATGGTGCTGTGTAAATGTGGTAGAATATTATTATTATAAATAAAATTGGAGTGTCTGTTTGTAATACAAAAAAAACACTTTTTACTACATGCATATGAACATTCATATTATATGGTACATAAATCAAAATATCATTTTTACAATATTTTTCTATCTGTGTATAATCTCTGGAACGGCTGGACCGATTTTGACTGGACTTTCCCTGACAGATAGCTGATGTAATAAGGAGTAACTTTTACTTAAAAAAAATATTATAATAAAGTAATGTTGCTTTTGTTAAATTTCACGCGGACGAAGTCACGGGCACATCCAGTTATATTTATTTATAGTTAAATATAAAAATAATAATTACAGGCACCACTAACCTAAATTACATAACTGAGGCAAATAGACAGGCAGCCACTCCGGCTCGATAGCGGTGACGTTCCTCATGACCATCTTCCTCCTGTCCTCGGCTCCCGTCTCATACAACTCTTGGAACACCACCCACTCAGGTATACTCTTACGTAGTATGGAGTCTGAGTGCAGGTGTACCGGCTCTTCTAACTCGCCGCAGTGGTACGCGTATTTGAATTTGCGTTTGTCTTCGCCTGTTGGAAGAAGAATATAAGATTTAAGTGGCAAACTATGCCTAATTAGAGTTAGGTTAATGATGTGTCAGATAATTATATAATTCAGTTTTTCTGGCCTCAATCAGATATTCTATTTGACTCTCTGACTCTCTTCTGACTGGCCTGTTGGTCTAGTGGTTAGTGACCCTGACTGCTAAGCCTGAGGTCGTGGGTTCGATCCCCACCCAGGACAAATCTTTTTGTGATGAGCATAAAGGTTTGTTCTGTGTCTGGGTGTAATTTATCTATAATAAATATGTATTTACAAAAAGAAAAAAAATATTTAAGTAGTATATCAGTTGTTTAGTTCCCATAACACACAAGCAAATATAATTGCTTACTTTGGGACTAGATGGCGCCGTGTGAATGTGGTAGAATATTATTATTAAAAAAAAAAAAATATATGTATATATATATAGAAATTTCCTGTGAATAGAGTATCTGTTTAATAATACAAGCGCTATCTTGACAATTATTATATTTCAAGCTATTGCTGAGTTGGGACCATTTTTGTTCTCACAAATACTAATAAGTAATCTCGTCTTTACTGTAATTATGTTTAAGTGAAACCAAAAAAATTATTTTTCTTTCTTTTGTTTTTTTTTTAATAGGTTAGTTGTGTATAATTTTTATATTATATAGGTAAATATTTTATTGAGTAAAAACTTTTTTTTTATAAAAAAAAATAGTTTTCTCTATTTCAGTACAGAAGCTACCTGAATAAAAATAGTGGTAAAATATTAATTTTATAGTAACTTACACGATTATTATCTCAAAATATTTTCATCATTTTCTCACCTTCCTTCACTTCTTCCAACGCTATCTTCTTCCCCACCTGGTCTCCCAGTCCACTGAGTACCAGCTGACGCAGCAGCCTCGCCTGGTTGTCATCGGGAGGCTTCATTTCAGGGTCCACGGTAACATCCACCCCGGCTACACTCAGGTTTATCTCTGAGGTTAACTGCTTTCGGAGTTTGCGGATTTCTTTGATGGCCTAGTGGAGAATATTTATTAGCGAAATAATGTAATAAAAAATCTTCATAATCATCATCATCTCAACCCATAAATGTCCCACTGCTGGGCACGGGTCTCCTCCAAAGAATGTGGAGGGAATTTAGCCTACTATACCACGCTGGCCAGACGGGTTGGTATAGGGTTTGTTTAGAATTTTCCTTTTCTCGCACTGCTCTTGTCTGCATAAGGTTACTCCCTTAGTCGCCTTCTACGACACCCACGTAAAAATCTTCATGTATACAAAAATTCGGTGTCACCGTTGTCATGACGTCATCATATTAACAGGTAATGGATAAATTCGATCTAACTGCCGCACTCAGAGACGTCAATTAGCAGTAATCTGTCATTAACAATTTTATCATTGAATAATCGTCTTTAGGTGTATAGACTTAAGTATTACACGTTTTTATTAAATAAACCTTTAAAGTTAAGTAACGTCTCTGAATGCGGCAGTAACGTATAGCTCAATTGGTAGAGCACTGCACACGAAATGCCAGGGTCGCGGGATCAAGTCCCGTTGTGAGTTTGAATTTTTCCATTACTTGTTTGTTTTTTTTTTAATTTTTTTTTTTTTTTTTTTTTTTTTTTTATTTATTATATACAGAAAGATAGCATTTATATAAAATGTTAAACAAAAGCAAAGGAAATTTTCTTACCTTTTCCCTCAACCCATACTTGGCACAGAACAGTTCTTCTTCACCTTTAACGTGCGCATACTCAGCAGCGCCGACGGCTCGCAGTAACACTCCTAGATCGCCCAGAAGCAACACGTTGCCGGTTGCCGGCCAACTTTCTGGTTTGCCTGACATTACCTTTGATACAAAAGCATTAAGTAAAGTTAAATTTAAGATGTCTTTTTTAGTTCGTTTATAGATTTATTAAACGTATTAACCATGTAAATACGTTTAAATATATACAAATAGATAAAATTGGAGTGTCTGTTTGTAATAATAAAATAACCGCTTTTTACTACATGAATATGAATGTATATACGATACAATACCAAAATAAGATTTTTTTAAATTTTTGTCTGTTTTTCTCTCTGTCTGTTTGTTCCGGCTTATCTCTGGATTGGCTGGACGGATTTTGACGGGACTTTCACTGGCAGATAGCGAATAAAATAAGGAGTAACTTAGGCTAGTTTTAGTTTAAAAATAGTCTATAATTATTATTATAAAAAAGTAATGTTGCTTTTGTTAAGTTCCACGCAGACTTAAAACTAACACAACCTAAATAGTTAGCTCCAACCTCCTTACTTCCTTCAGAGGCTGTAACATATTATATATGTATATCGACTCTGGATGTACTTTACGTCTGTTAAATTGTAATACTAAATATTAATGCCCGTAACATAAGGCTTGTTTCCCAGTGCGAGAGTCGTATATCTTACGAAACAAGTGTTTATTTAAAAAAAAAAAAATCCGACTGCCATGCTTTGCGAAAAAGTAGTCTTCGTCAGTCAATATTATTAATTATTATGTAGACCCGCGGGCAATAGTTAGTGCATATATAATTGAATTAGGCTATTAATTAGCTTTCATCTGATACCCATATTGCGATAGCACTAAAAAAACGTCTGTTTTGACAGTTTACGTCCGCCATATTGGTTTTTTGTTGACATCACATAGCCTATGACACTCGGGGGAAAATTACAAATCTAATGACACCTCACACTCTAAAATCAGCCAAGCCGTTTAGGCTACAGAAGGTCACAATGGAACAGAAATGCCCACAAAAATACAAACAAACATACATACATACGCGTGAAAAGCATTACCCTCCTTTTTGGCAGTCGGGTAAAAAAGAACCTATATTTATTTACCTCAGGAACAGTAAGTGCTGACACCAACGCGATGGTATAAGCTAGTAGATCCTGCTGATGACTGAGCGCCAACATTTTACCGTAGCGAGGTAGTAAAGGAAATGCCGACACAGCTTTACCGAGAGGAGTTACTTTTAATACCTATAAGTGAAAGAAAAATTGGTTAAAGAAATAAAGAAGAAAAAATGGTTAAAGAAATAAAGAAAGAAAAATGTTTCACACTTGTATTTTAATACGTAAAATATTAAATAAAGAAATCCATTCAAATTTAAAGTTTGTAACAAAACAACAAACACGTCAGATGAATCTAAGGCGCGCTAGTTACTTAGTGACCCGCCCTCCTAGAACTAACTATGGGAAAAGAAATTTGACGTTTGAGCGAGTTACAATCTACAATAAGTTACCATCAGCAATAAAACAAGAAAACAGTAATGCCAGATTCAAAAAGCTACTCAAAAGTCACACAATTAACACATACAAATAAAATTATAAAAAAACTAAAATAATATAAAATATAGTCTTACAATAAAAAATAAAAAAAATAAAAAAAAAAATATTAAAAAAAAGAAATCATAATACATAATAATATTACAAAATAGGAGTTGATAACAGACTGTACCATCAATGCCACATCCAGTAAAATCCCTTCGTGCATCTATGTTTCTGTACGTTTTGTTGTGCTCACTACGGTCGGCGCCGTTTAAATATTTTTAGTTTACCCACATTTTTGTTTCTTTGTTTTGTTTGTTAGTTATACGTACTCTGTGCGCTCTAAATGTTAATTTTAAGTGAATTATGTTTCTCAGTAAGTGAATTTTGTATGCAATTCTTTATGAGAAATAAAGTTATTCTTAAAACTTAAACCTTTTATTATGTACGATAAATCAATTCAAACGGCGCACAATACATATTATTATAAAATATAAATACAGATCTTAGAACATAAAAAAAAAACAAATAAGAATAAAATAAAAACACAGATTATAAACAATAAGAAATTTATACAATCTGTGGCAGCTTTTCCCATTGTAACTGTCAGGCAGATTGACAGATTCCTAATTGTGACGTTTACAAGTCACTTGGACTTCTAAACGTCACAACCAGAAATACGTGGCAAAATGACGTGTAGCCACGTGCAATATTTTAAGAAAAACTATCAACTAAAGCGCGTTTCTGTGACTCAAGATCATGGCATACAAAAGCCTATTGGTATCTGCCTCAGTGGTGCAGTGGTAGGGTATACGGTGGTGGTTACTCTTGGGTTCGATCCCTGGGACGGAACAAATATTTGTATGGTTTGCAAATGTTTGTTTCGGAGTTTGGGTGTTTTTCTATATATAATAATATAAATAATATTTCAACATATTCACACAGCGCCATCTAGCCCCAAACTAAGCAATTATATTTGCTGTTATGGATACTAGACAACTGATAATATTACTTAAATATTTTTTTTTTGTAAATACATACATATTATAGATAAATTGATTAGTACACTTAACTATATATTTTGACTGGCCTGTTGGTCTAGTGGTTAGTGACCCTGACTGCTAAGCCGGAGGTCGTGGGTTCGATCCCCACCCAGGACAAATCTTTGTGTGATGAACATAAAGGTTTGTTCTGTGTCTGGGTGTAATTTATCTATAATATGTATATATTTACAAAAAAATAAATGTATTTAAGTAGTATATCAGTTGTTTAGTACCCATAACACAAGCAAATATAATTGCTACTTTGGGACTAGATGGCGCTGTGTGAATGTGGTAGAATATTATTATATTTGTTATGTATTTTTATGAAAATTCTATTAGTGTAACTAATTGTTGGTTAACGAAAATAAATAACTAAATAAAGACGATTATTTAATGAAAAAATTGTGTTAATGACAGATTACTGCTAATTGACGTCTCTGAGTGCGGCAGTTAGACATCTTAGTTACAGCGTATACATAAATCGATATGAAAAAAAAAATTTTTGGCTATTAAAACAACACAAGTAGACTAATAAAAACTAACCTCTTCCTCGTCTTTCCTTTTACTCCTCACTTCTGGCTTCTCAAGTATACCGAGGGCTTCGAGCCTCTTCTCAGCTAAACGTAGCTGCATCCTGTCTGGAGCTGTTGGGAATGGGAAGTTCACCACCTGTGCGAAAATAACACATTTATTTTCATTTTTAAACAACAACAAATAACATAACAAAAAAAATAAGAAAAAAATTTGGAAGTAAATACCTACCTAAGTATTTGGCAACATGCACTTGATATATTATAAAAGAATAACAGATACAATACTAGAGGATGTTGTTCCGGACATTTAAGTTGGAACACCGCACTACTGTACAGTGTGTACCGCGCTCACTTGCCCCACTCTCCCCGAACACTGTTCAGGACTCAAAATTAATATTAACCTTATCAATGCTCATACACTTTATATTCAACACCACATTATCTACTTATCTCTAGCACTAATCTTGAGGATATTGTTCTGGACACGACAGTACTGTAGTCAATAATCAAATTCTTTATTTCATTTAGATCACATCATCATCATCATATCAGCCCAACGACATCCACTGTTGAACATAGGCCTCACCTATTTTCCGCCACCACGAGCGATTTTGTGTGGCCCGCATCCAACGGCCACCCGCAACCCTTACTAGGTCGTGAGTCCATCTGGTGGGGGGCCGCCCCACCCTGCTCTTTCCAATACGTGGCCGTCGCTCGGGAACTTTTTTACCCTATAGTCCATCAGTTCTGCGGGCTATGTGGCCATACATACATGTAGATCACATACATGATACTTATGAACGTCATACAAACCCAAAAAAGAAAACAGCAAATTTGTCTAAGGCCAGTTCACTGACAAGGTTGAGCTCTGAGAAGAACCACCAATTATATATCTTCAGTTGGAGTCAGTAATAAATATTTACTTATGAAGAGCTTTCTTTAAATCATCCGGATGCCCAACCTTATATACTCATTCGCCCCACTCTACCCTAACGTTGTTCTACACTTAAATATACTAACCTTATCAATGCCCATACACTTCATAGTGAGCACTAAATCGTCTACAGGTCGGCGGCACAAGTCGGGGGGATGTTGTTCGGGACAGTCATGTTGGAACACCGCGCTACTGTACAGTCGGTACGCGTGCCCCGCGCCCACTCGCCCCGCTCTCCCCGAGCGCTGTTCCGCACTCGCCTGAGATGTCCACACTATTCGCCATGCACTCGCTCCTGTTATGTGGTCGTAGACTCTGGAAGATAAAAATAGACTATAATTAGAATCAATATCTCAATGCCGCAGCAGAAGTATACACGAGACCTACGTCAAATTACAAAAATAAATTCATTTAAATACGAGGATTTCTTCGATCCTCGGGTCGGGATTTTGACTTTGAGTTAAGTTTGAATAAATACCATAATGCAAAGGTTAAATAATAAATTAAATTTTAGAATCAATAAACATAAGTATAGGTAGGAGACAACCCGAGCCCAGCAGTGGGACATTGATGGCGTGCTGATGATGATGAAACATAAGTATAATATAATTAACAACACTTTGCTAAATTTCCGTTCGTATAGTCTTATTTAAAGACTGCGAACAGCAAAAAACAGAAACGACAGACAAAAATAAATTCTACAAACATAAAAATAAAGTCCATTTTTATCTGACAGCAGTCGTGATCAAAAGCATAATATGCTAAACTTATCTTTCTTCCCAGAATCAACAACGTATCTAACAACAGGCTCATTATATGAGAGACTAGACTGTACCAACTCATAAATAAAGTCCATTTTTATCTAACAGCAGTTGTGGTCAAAAGGTTAATTTAATAGATTTAACTTACCGCATCTTCTTCTTCCCAGTATCAACAACGTATCTAACAGCGGGTATAGTGAGCGAAGTCTCAGCGACATCGGTGCTGATCACACATAGCCTGCAGCCAACAGGAGGGGGCTGGAACACTCGGGCTTGTTTCGAAGAGTTCAACATGGAATACAGGGGAAGTACCCATAAAGGCTGCCGGCAGGACTTTATTGAAGCTGTTAGGGCGTCTTCTTCGGTATCTGGAATAGATTTTACGTCTTTCTTTAAGAGATCTTACACAGTAGGCGGACACGACTCCGGCAAATCGGAATGTAATATAAAAAAAATATTATAAAAAATTGACAAAACTTCTCAATATATTTGTAACGCCATATAGGGACCATAATGTTTCGTTTCTGACTATTAAGCGTTTATATTTAATCATCGAAGATATGACATTGCGAAATACAAATTTTAATAATAATAAAAATATGAATATGTTCATTCGAATTGCGGGATATTTGCGACAGGTGTGGTCAGAAGGTTAATGCGTTAAAAGCATACTTTTAACATTGGCTAAGATAAAGTAAAATTATAGAAAAATATATAGAAAAACAAATGAACCCAGCGACGAGGTTTGAACCCGCGACCTTGGCATTTCGTGTCCAATGTTGTTCCAATTTTGCTACGCTATCGGTTGTCCCGTAAATCGATTTTTCCATCATTTGCTCACTTGCTGACGCCATAGTGACGTGTGCTGCTTATCATCGAGGCACGTTACACAATACCTACGGAAGACATAATGGTAGTAACCTAACCTGAATCACTAAGATGTCCTTCGCTGTCGTCATCATCGCCCACAAGATCTGCCTGCCCATCGTCTTCAGGCATATCGTAATCATCTAGATTAATCTTAGGTAAAGTTTTAACCTTCTGCTTAGCTTTGCGACGCGCCTTGCGAGCGCGCTTCATTTCTTTTTCTACCTGGAATATTGTAAGTTGATATTACACGATAACTCAGGTTATGTAAAACGTATCTTTAAGCATTGAAAACTGGCAAATAAAGTTAGTGAATTAATGAATAAGTTGCTTAAGTGTTGGATAGCCCATTAATGTTATATAGCCTATATAATAATATAATAATAATAATCAACCACATTTACACAGCGCCATCTAGTCCCAAATTAAGCAATTATATTTGCTTGTGTTATGGGTACTAAACAACTGATATACTACTTAAATACATTTTTTTTTTGTAAATACATACATATTATAGATAAATAATATATCCTTCCTTGATATATGGGCATGGATCTTTTTTATCCATGGGAGCAATGCCTCGGGCAACACCTAGTCTAAAATAAAAACATTATACTCAAAATATATACCTCGTCATCATCAGACTCGATATCATCAGGTTCCGAATCTAGAGCAGGGTCGGCATTGTTCGTTTTCTTCGTGATCATTTTGGAGTAATCAACATCTTTACGGTACGGAAACGCTGCTTTTAGCTTACGTACTAAGTAATTTATCTGTAACAGACATTCATTTTATTATTTTTAACCTAATTGACCACACTACAGCAAAAGAAAATATGACTTATGGTGTAAATAATACAGTTCAATTTGAGTTTCGTTCATATATTATCTGAAACAAAAAATCATTTTATTAACCTATTGACCACGCACATGTAGCAACAGATTTTGTTGTTTGTGTTTTGTTTACAATTTTTAATTATTATTAACAGAACAGAAAGCGATTGCATCATTTCACTATTTAAACAATACAGACATTTAGCCAGGTATAAAAGAATAAGATACCTAAACAATTATTATGTCTGTTTCATAAAACTAAAAAAAAAACAGAACAAAGCATCTACCTAATACGATTTTAGCATATTTTACAGTGTCGCCCAAGTAACACAGAAAGCATTTTAACAAACAACAAGTGAACTTATATAGAGCTTAAGACCCGTACAAACTCATAAATAAGTTCACCGAGCGTCTTGAGGCTGAACACTGGCATTTGAAAATCATTGTAATGCTTTAAGCTGTATAACAGTTGGATAATGGCATATCAGAATGCTTTTGTAAAGCCTTTAGTTTTAGTGCAGTAAACCACAATGCAGTTGTACAGCGTTCAGCTGTTTTTAGTGCATTTGGTTCTACAACGGCATTTTAAAGTAGTTAATAAGTGTTTAAAGCTGTTTTACAGCACAAACGTGAACCACTATAATGCCATGTAAATCCGCTATCCAGCTTTAAGCTGTTTTTTGTGCCTTTTGCTGTGTAAAAGCACTTGTAAGGGGTAAGTAAAAGCTTAATGCTGCTGAACAGCATAAATGTGAATCAATATAATGCTTGCATTTTAAAGGAAGAACTGAGTGCTGTTGTGTAGCTAATAGCTCTTTAAACAATCACACGTGAGTAGTTGTAATGCTTAAAGCTGTAAAATTAATTTTACTATTTGTAAAACCATTTTGTCTGCCATATTGTGGAAAAGCACACAATAATTATGCACATTTGTTGATCATTTCTTTAACATACATTTTTATGGCGGATGTAGGTATATATTATTAATTTAACTGTGTATTTATAACGATCGTAATATTCTAATATCAAAATTGTGTAATAGTGTAATATAGTTATAAATAATTGCAGCAGCTTGTTTCATATTATAATGTTGAAAAAATCGTTCAAAATAAGAGTACGAACCGGAGGTATCAGACGAAAAATATCAAAGGAACATGCAAAAATTATGATGTTTTCGAATTATGCAACACAAAACGATTCGTGCGAAGTGAGTTGTGGCGATATTAAAGAAGGTTCCGTATGTCATGAAAATCAAGTAGGACCTATTAACACCGGGAATAAACACGTTGCAAAATCCTCGTGTTTTGAAAAATGTTTAGCAAACAGAATAGTTGAAGCCGCGACAGAGCTAACTGTTATGAATCCTGAGTTAAGTGAAAAACCGGATTATCCGTTTCTAAAGGCAAGCAGAAATAATGTTAGTGTACTTTATTTTTTTTTTATACCACGACGGTGGCAAACAGACGTCCGGTCCGCCTGATGGTAAGCGGTTATTTTCAACAATTCAAAGTTTCCTCAAAAGCTGCGGACAGTTATGTATTGACAACTATCAACGAAATAGTTGAAATCAAAAATATAGTAGGAACCCCATGGAATTCGTATTTATGGCTTAAAAATAAGTAACAAAGATGTGTTTACGTATCCCATCAAATCTTCACATTTAAACATTTACCAGATAAAAAATGAGGAGAGTAGAAATTGTATATTGTATGTATTTTGTATATTGATCCTAAACACCTAAAAAATAAATTAGTATGTTTGTGTTGTAGTATGATTTATATTTCATACCACTATTGCATACGTATAAATAAAAAGGTCATTTAAAGTACTACAGTTTTTTTATTTATGTACTTAGATTTAAAGGTAAATAAAAAATTCTTTAACGTGTTGACAAATTTTTTAATGAAAATAAAACTTAACGAATCAATTAACAAAATAAATTACGCAGGACATTCGCTTCCAGTCCTTTTCGGGCTTAGTCCACTCATCTCTTGTCAACTTGTGCTGCGTTTTTTTAGGAGGCCACCACAAGTTGCCATTTTCCTCCCACAAAGAAGGCACAATCCCGAGTACAATTTTACCCCTCTCTATAGTTTGTACAATTTTATACGGCATTGTAGGTATGATACAAAATTAACTGAAAACAAGAAAACAATATTATTTTAGCATCACCCATAAAAAGAGATGACAATCTTATAGTTTACTGATAATATTTATTTTGATGGCTACTGTACCGGACTACACTACACTGAGTAGGAGTAACCAATAATGAAAAAATCTTCGTAACTTATATAAATGACGCGACGACGACGGACACGAGCACAGTCAACCACTTTACACAGTCTCTCATAGCTGAACTGACAAAATTGATTTAATGTTGCTGCGGTGTGTAGGTACATACAACGCAGGACTTCGCTATAAACATAAACACACATAGCGCTGTCTCGCTCGCACTAAGGACCAGTTGCCGGCGGCGTTGGCGGCGGTATTGAAATAAGATCTATCTGCTTGAGCTTGATTGAAGCTACCTATTTTTTTGATGACAACAATTTACCTAATCATTTTAATAAGCTACGCGCAGGAATAGTATAAAGATAATGAGTTCATAAAGCGTTTTTAACAACTCTTAGCAAACTGATACAAGTTGTTCAAAAATTCTGACAGGGGTTTTATTGTTTTGTTCAAACATCCCCAAAATTGCTTTCAAGTAATGACACTATTTCAGTCTACTTCACGTCTACAGGCATAGTGGTGAACCCATATATAACCACTTTAGAGGCAAAGGCACTGTAGTGATTCACCAAAAGTCTTCTCTCTGGCCCTTGGCATAATAATTGTTCACATGTGAGTATTCATAATGCTGGCGGCATTAATTGGGCTCACCGGGCTGCTTAAGGCTGACACCATTTTGTAAATATTTTATAACCTAAAAATATTTTCTTTCGGACCTATTTATAAAAGGAATTGTCATTTAAAATAATGATATAACTTAATTTAATACAGTACAAGCAATACTATTAATGTATTTATGCAAAACTTGTTCTGTACTAGGAATACACATTTGTTTTGGTTTTACACACATTATCTTTATAAACCATTTTATATCAAAACCACAAAATATCGAAGGCGCGTGAAAATTTTCAATGAAACTTATATAAACAAGTACAGTAAACTACACTGCGCAGTAATATTTGAAGGCAAGAAATAACAAAAGAGTCAAAAACTTACCCGATGAATTTGTTTTGATGCAAACAATAATATGGCGTCACTCACTGTTTTATTTTGACTGTCTTTACTTATTCTTTTTTTTATTGTAATAATTTACAACGCAATAATATAAAGTTTACTTAAGTTCTAACTGTGAACACTTACAGTGCTCCAATAATTTTTTAGCACATTTAAATGTTAGTCTAATGCTTTTGTAATGCCGTTGGCATCTTCACTATCAATAATATTGCTATTATAATGCTTCTGTAATGCAATAGGCTATCTCATTGACCATTATAATGCTTTCTTAATGCGATTGGCAATATTATTGACCAAAATTATGCTTCTTTAATGCGATTGACATCTTTCTTGACCACAATAATGCTAATATAATGCGCCAGTAATGCTATTAACCAGCTACTGTGAACCCATATAGGGCCTAAAGCTGTATAATTTGTGCCCAAATAAGCATTACAGTAGCCATATAAACGTTTATAATGCTACTATAAAACTAACTCAAAATGCTAAAAAGATACAAGAATGCTGGTATTCGGCCCTTATAATGCTTTGATGTGTTACTTGGGGGTTAGTCAGGTATTTAACATCCGTGGTCAAAAGGTTAAGTCAATTTATTTTGACTTCTAAATCATTAATATTAGGTTGAAAATAGCGTATAAATACCTCTTGTTGACCAGTAACGAATATCAGTATCCCTCCTTCTGGCAATCTGGTGTGAATTTTTACAGCTTTTTTATATGCCTCCTTTAAGTAATCGCTATACGTGTGTTTGTTGAAATGTACCGTCACTGGAAACTGTCTCGAATCTATCTGTAAGAAAGAAGTTAGTTATATTTTTTGTCAAACAAAAGTGTAGCGTATTTGCATACCATCACAGTCATTATTCATTCATACGTTGATATATCACGTGCTCACATGTCAGATACATCAAAGATTTTAATAATAAATAAATAAATATCTGCGACTGACATCAGTGACACCGGTCTGCGAACGTATGTCAATTTGATGATGAGACACGACCGCCTACGGAAATCGAGAATACTCTTATATTGACAATTTCATTAGGTGGGCCGTTTCATCCTCTATCGCTTTCACCCAAAATTCTAAATCTAATGCTCGGGTCCACGACCCGTTTTATGACAGTCCCGGCCTCGCCAGGACAAGCAAACGCGCCGTGGTACCGGTCACGCCCGTTGTGGCCTGTGGTGGCGTGTTGACGCGCGTCAGATCCATCGCGAGTCGCTCACTTCAAAGGCGCGGCGCGTCGAGGCGCGTGGAGACCTGTCGCGGCCTGTACGGGAACGTCGGTTTTCGTTTATTAATTCTTCTCGACCGCGTACGTGCGGCTGTACATGCAGCCATGTGTTCCGTGACACTTAACATATTGGAATGGCGGTAACGACGGGCTACATCGAGCCAACACACGCCGTGGGAACGGGTCGGCGCGTGGCGCGAATGTAAGCATAAGCCTCGACAGGCGTGGCGCGAACTATGCTTTCGACAGGCCGTGGGACCGGAGCATATGAATATTTACCTTAATAACTGGCGGCGGTTCCTTAAACAACCTGATATTTTCAGTAAAGTCTTCAACCCTCAATGTAGCAGACATTATGATCAACCTGAGCGGACTGCCTCGCTTTCTCCTCAATGGTACTATCCTTGACAGCAAGCCTAGTAATATGTCTGTGTATACACTCCTCTCGTGTGCTTCGTCTATGATCACCACTGAGTATTTACTTAGCAGAAAGTCGGATTGAATTTCTTTTAGAAGTACACCTGGAAAAGGATTCAATCATCAATCACATCTGGCTGGCTGTAGGACATCCACTATTGGATAAGGGTTACCCCAAGATATTTCCCGATATTTGATTAATTAAAACTATAATTTTCTTGTAAACTAGCTGACCCGGTGAACTTCGTACCGCCATATTTTATTATTCGTGATAATGTTCCATTTTCAAATGTTTATATGGAAATTGTAAAACCCCAAAATTTTAAATTTTACACTAAATTTTCTGTATAATTTCTTACATACTTACATGCCTTACTTCGACAATAGCAAATACAACAAATAAAATAAGAAATTAGTTGTTTTTTAAATCATCGACTTATTAAACACGTGGCATTTTACCCCCAATCGGTTGTTCAAGAACGTGTTGTATACTAATAACTTGTTGAATCAAATAACATGCGGTTAAGTCACTTCTGTTACCAAGCTCTTAATTATCATCATATCAGCCTATTGCTGTCCACTACTGGAAATAGGCCTCTCCTAACACGCGCCATAACACTCTGTCTTTAAAAGCTGACAAACGAAAAGTTGAAAATATATATCTTATTTTCTTAACAATAATTCACATTTTTCTATGCCTATTTCATTAGCGGCCAAAGGGTTATAGAACATACACATTTGAGTAGTCCAGTTCGTTGACAAGGTCTAATAGTTACAATTACACATACCGTCTGTCATAAACTTGATCTTCGTCTCTTTAGTAGCATTGCCTTCAAACCTCATGAGATACGAGACCTCTTTACTGCTCAAGCCAAGCTCGTGTCCGACCCGTTGTGACATCGCGACGGTGGCCACACGACGCGGTTCCGTCACGGCTATCATCTTGTGTTCAGCGTACCCCGCTTCGTACAGAAATTGGGGTATTTGAGTGGTTTTACCGCTACCTAGAAAACAATACGGTTTCATGACATATTAATTTATTGTGTTTTTTTTATATTATTATATTTAGTTGTGAATTATATGGAAATTAGGCATACAAATGGATATGCCACATAGGCTGGAATAGAAGCACATAGGCCACTTTTTACTGACAAACAAAATATATAATGTTCGTACCTGTTTCACCGGCAACAATAAGAAACTCATTCTCATTGATTAGCTCCATAATCCTCTGTTCCTCAGCAAGTATTGGTAATTTTAACCTTGCTACCTGCACTTTAGGGTCTCTTTTCACATCTACATGAACTGCAAGATGTTCTAATAAGGGTTTCTTCTCTACTTTAACTTCAACAACACTTTCATTTGTTTTATCTTTTATTTTATTTGATTTTTCTGTTACCTTTTCAACAGTTTTTTGTGTTAAATCTATTTCTGCATTTTGAACTTTATTATCAATATTTACAGTCGCTTTTAAAGTGTCAGTCCCATTTACAATTTCTAGTTGCTCTTCGTCAGTGTCTTCTGATTCTGAGCTCTCAGATGATGATTCTTCTAAGCCAACAACATTAGGATCATACTTTTTCTTTTTAAGTTTATCTGCGTTGTCTAATTTTAATAATCTAAGACGTTTCTTGGCCCCTGTAAAAAAATGTTTGTTTAATTCATGAAAGTCGTTTGTTATGCTTTAACTGAGAAAACACTGAATGGATCTTAATTAAATCAAGGGACTTGGAAAACGAAAAACACTACTCCAAATCGTGTTAACCAAGACAAAGAAGCTACTTTTCAAGGAATACAATATACATACCTGCAATACTACTAAACTTCTTATCACTATCCTCAACAACTTCTTTAGAAGTCTGTACCAAATTCAGTTCATTTAGTTTACGTAGACCAATCGTTTGGACTGCAGATATTGTGGTCATCTGTTTTACTTCATCTGGTGTGGCTTGTACTTGGGACAGAGATTCTAGTAAAGATGCTCGCTGAAATAAAATACAGTTAATATATTTTTTATGTGATCCAGCTGGTTCTCTAGTTGAAAGGTCAAAGACCTAAACTTGCCGCGAGTTTGTGTAAATGGGTGCACGATGAAGATGAACGTGAATTTTAATAACATCACAACTATTCTGCCTTACCAATGAAGAACAGTTCAACTGTATGCCTAAATTTAGAAGAAAATGTGTCTAAAGATATCAATCTTAGAAACCATTTTCCAAAGATCTGTGAAATGCAATTATTTCGTTAGCACAGCAGTATTCCCCTAACAACGTAGGCAGTGGTATATCACACAACATTTAGCATCATCATAATTACAACCCATAAGCGTCCCACTACTGGGCACAAGTCTGCTTCAAACATTTTGGAGGGAATTTAGCCCACTATACCACGCAGACCAGACGGGCATTTAGCATTAGTCTCATGTAATAGAAGGCCAGCCTATTGTCATTAAATGGGTACCTTTAAAAACCCAATACCTCTTGCATAGCAGTTGTCTATATGTTACTGAGGCAGTTAGCACATTGTGTCATACAATAATGTAATATTTTCTTGGCAGAATTCTCAACAAAAAACAGGTACTTACATTTTCCTTTTTCTTTTTTTTCTCAACAATCTTCTCCAATCTTTTTCTCTGAGCTTTAGACAGAAACCTTGTCTTTTCTTTCTTATCTTTGATCACTTTGGTCTCCCTCTTCTTTGAGGGTAAAGCCAACAGATTACTGGCATCATTAGACCCATATTCAGTTTTTGAAAAGTCTAGATGAATCTGTAATAAGTTGAGATTTTTAAAGCATTGTAAGATATATTATTGCATGCAGCTGTATCAGAACAGTTGCATGCAATAATATATCTTACAATGGCTTGATAAGGCACATATTTGACATTATATTCTCAAATATGGTTACGGAACTTAAGATAAGGTATAAATAAGGCATACCATACCTTACATACTATGATATTGGAATTTATTAGATCATTATTATCAATCAATAAATTCCACTGAGAGGTCTCCCAAAAGGAGGATATTAGGCTACTAACAACAATCTCACAATAGGGTTCTAATTCAATGTTGCTGGTAGTCATAATAGGTTCTGACAAAACTTCACAAATCAACACAGAGGGATTTTAGTGGGTATTCTGACCATTTTTAGGCTAATGAGTCCTATATAACTTGTTTCTCTGAATGCATTTTCTTTCATATAAAAAGATTTTAATTTAAATTTTCCTCTCCTGTTATGCAGATGATTTGTGATTTGATTATTTTGCCTGTGCTCTTAGACTAAAAAAGGCTCATGTCTGACAGTGAAATATGAAGGACTGTGTAAGATAATTTGCACTGAAAATTGAGTCTCCGCTAGCAAAATATCATCAAAATCACTACAGCGGTTTAGTTAAGTCTAGTATTTAGAAAATGTTTGTGTTCTTTAACAAAATTAACTCAGAAAGTGAGGTTAGGGATGATTTTTTTGGGTGCTGTCTGTTTAATAACGATGTCATTACAGACCTGACAGACAGATAAAGGTCTTTTTGATTTCAGACACATTAGTTTTTCATTTTAAAATAATTTGCCTCTTTAAAAGTCGATAAACGTTGTATTGATAGACTATCTATAGCAATTTTATTCTTATACATGAAAACTCACCTCACTAGTTTGTGTATTATCAATATTGGTCTTCACAACTTGTCGTGCTTTCGCGTTATATCGTGTTTTACCCATTTTAGAGTAACTATGACAAAATTGTAAAAAATACGTAAAATAATTCTACCACAACATTTCACGTGTTTTTGTTATGACATTAGTTTTTTTTATATTTTGTATTTTTTGAGTCTGAGGCCTTTAGGGACTTAATCAATTTCACTGAACGTCTCGTAAGCTCGTACTAATATTATGTATTTTGTTAAGATTTTGTTCCATGAACTTCAATAATATTTTATTTGGCCTATTCAATTTTTCTTAGCAAAGCAGCAGCTGCCGATCGATATATCGACATTAATTTATTCGACCATTAATTTCACCTCTTATTATTTTTATCAGCTACATCTACGGTTTTGTTTTGTGTAGAATTTATTTTGACAAGAAAGTGGCATCCCGCACCTGTCATTCTGTCTGTCAACCACACGTGCTTGTATGAAAATAAGAAAATAATGTGGACTCAAAAATAATCATTTTCAATAAAAACACAGTTTAGAATCAGTGATTAGATACATCTGTGAAAAATGGGACAAGACACTTTTTATGAAATAACAAGGCGATCGATTCCTTTAGTCAAAAACGATGGGATTTTCTTGACTTGGCATGATTCAATCGTATGTGTTCGAACTGATAAAGGCTTGAGTTTCTTTGAATTTTCTTATAATTTAGAATGCCTGGATAAACAACTCGATATTGTAGAGTTCTCATTACCTAATCCGAAGACTAGCCCAGCATCGGAGTTGTGCAAAAGTAAATTTATCAACTGGGAAATGGAAAACTATGATTACACAGAAATGTTACTAGACTCATCGTTTTGGCCACATAACAAGACTCTGACTCAAGATATGACAAATCTGACCACCGTAGCTTGGTCCCCATCTTATTTCATTGACAACAAAAGTGTTCTAGCCTTGCTAAACAATGTTGGAGGTGTTCAAATTTTGATTCAAAAACAGAACAATTGGGAAACTGTTCTAGACTTTTCTGAGATAATGCCTGCTTGTTTGGAGTACAAAAAGTCGCCTAACAACTTTGAAGAGTTAAAGAAATCTGTGTACATAGTGGAAACTTCATCAATTCGTTGGGCACCAAAATTAAATCCTGACGGTTCTTGCGATTTTGTGACCGCTCAAAAAAATGGGGACATTCTATTTTGGCAGCTATTTAATGACACGAGAGTGCCAATATTGAGAGGCAAAGTGCAATCTAATATGTTTGAAATAAAAAATATGTTATGGATAACAAGAACTGATAAGATAATGTGGCTTATTTGTGCTGATATTGTTGGGCATGTGAACATATTGGAGATTCAAATGGGAAATGATGGAGTTAACTGCCTTCAGTCTAATGTTCTCTGGGAATATAAGGATAGAATAGTCGCCTCATATTTAAATTATATGATTATTAATGAAAAAGTTGTACTTTTCTACAGTAAACACAGACATTTGGTAGTACAAGCACTTGATAAAAATTGTAATATACTATCTAAATACATAAATAATATTAATGATCAAACAATAACGGACATAACTAGTTCGTTAGACGGGTATTATCTAACGACAATTGATGTAAAAATATTTAAATTAAATATTACTCTTAATGATGCCACTTTATGTATTGATTTAGTTCCGTTGGAACTAAAGGAACAGTTTCCAACGTATGAGTTATATAATATATGTTTCTCTAAAATGAATACTCTGTGTGCTATAGCTATGATAGACAGAAAACTTCTATGCAGAAAAGAAACATTGAAAGTTGAGGTAATGTTTTTGACAACGGACAATAAGTTAAACTCTATAGCACAGTTACTTTTAAACAATCCAGAGAAAAAATTAACACATTATTTTGATTGTATTGAAACATTAAGATACAAAATAAATAAATTTAAGAAAATGCCAATGGTAGACTGCCATTTAATGTACACTGAAGGGTCGAATGACTTATACAAACTTAAGCTTTATTTAATTTTATTAATCTTCTTTATAAGCATGAGAAGGATAGCCCGTGTCGATACCAGCTTTACATTTCCTGAATTATCAATTGAAAAAGTTAAAGAAAAAATACTACTATTACATGCACAATCAACGATAGAAACACTATACAAAAAACATAAACGAGATAAGTCACTAAGTACTTTAGATAATGAAACACTATATGGATGTGTAAAATATTTAGAACTCTATTCTAAGAAGCATAAAACTGAAATTTTAGTGGATAAGGACACATTGAGTATAGTGAAAAGTGACATTAAGTTAGTGTGTCAGAGTTGTGATGATAATATTCTAGAAGGTTTTACGTGTAAAAGTGGACACTTTAATATGTATTGTATGCTAACATTTACTCCGGTTGGTGACGATTACTTAGTGTGTCAGTGTTGTGATTCTACCGCTCGATCGGACACATGTATAGAGGATCCTTTATGTGTATTTTGTGATCAACAATTAGTTATGCTAGATTAGAAATATTTTATAGGTGTTAAGCATAATATATTCTTAGTAGAGAGAAGGATTTGTTGCAGCTAATTATCTTCGCTGTGCCCTACAAGGTCCATTACTGATTCCGTTTGAATATTTTTTTACCCACATTGTAACGTTCTAGTTTGCAATAAAGATTTGAATTGGAATTTCTTGTGATTGACTGTTAGGTTTGCCCAGATAGAGTGAACACTGAACAGCCTAACACCTTGCCCAAGTCAACGGCAGGCAGGCATAAAACCCATTACCTACCTTAGCGACAAAAATTGCCTAAGGTTGTTTGGCAGAGAGAATAAAAGAGCTAGATCAATTACATTGTATCACATACAGAGTCCATCATAATTGCTGCTAGAAAGCCTCGTAAGACTACTTAGGTAGAGGTCGCGCCACGAGTTAGGAGCGGTTCCCATTTCTATGCAGAACGCATTCTAGGTCTGTTTGGTAACAGGTGGGAGGGGAGCACGTGCTGAGCCACCTCTTACACGCTATTGGACAATCAATCTAAACTCCCGCGCACACATTGGTCAAGTTCAAAAAGTACAGTATACACATGCGTGATCCCCACCACTTAAACAGAGCACTCATAACTCGTGGCGCCACCTGTAACACAAACTCAGCTCAGGCTGAGTCCAGTGCCTAATCCAACTCATTAGCCACTACGGGCAAAAATGTATTTGTTGCTCTTTACAGTAAATGAAAGTCATGAGCTCATATTGTAGCGGTGAAAGTGGTCGCCTCGGTACTAGCATGCCATGTGACGTGGGTTCGACTCCCACACGAGACAAATATTTGTGTGATTCATTGATATTTGGTTCTAGTCTGGGTGTATTTATTTTGTGTCCGTTAATTGTATGTTTGTAATGTTCCACGCGAAGGGCATGTCCCGTAGCGTGGGATTTGGGATTTGTTTTAAAACAAAAATAAAAACATTAATAAGTAGGTACCTAATCGCAAAGATAGGACCGTTCCAGATTTAGCAGCATTTTATTTTGGTCATTCTGGGCATTTGCCTTACGGTTTACCACACCGGCTTTTATTTCTAGTACCTACCTAACTGCAGAATTGTCAAATAAAAAACGAAAATGGCAATAAATATGAATTATATTTTGATTTATAATAAATTAAGAGAATACATTATGATATACTTATTTTCCAGCATCGATATACCTAGATTATAAAATTTTATGCTTTGTAAAATCTTTTGGCTGTCCCATCCCAGACAGAAGAAGTGATGGTCTGAAAAAAAAAGGTTTATAAAAGATGAGCACAGTCTCTATAAAATTGATGTGCGAGTAATTTTAGAGAAATTCACCCAGAGAATTAACTCAATAATTTATCTTTAGTCTTTCTACAAATAAGTTCTTAAGACACTGTTCAGTGCTCAACAGTTGAAATACAACATTATCGAGATAGTTTTGATATGTAATCTTATAAAGAATGGAGGTAAAATAGGTAAGTGGCACTGCTTAACTTATGCGAAAAGCACTACACATACCATACACCTAAGGTTTTGTTTACCCTGTACGTGTGTATTATATCAAGGAAGACTTAGAAGACGTTGTGTTTGAGGTCCTTAGATATTGCAGATTTACAATTAAGTTCAGTATTAGCAATGCAATCAGGTTTTAAAAAAGGGCAGGTCTAAAGACAGGTCTGTAGGTTCTTTAAACTCTTATCATTTCAGCCTATTGCAGTCCACTGCTGGACGTAGGCCTCTCCTAACACGCGCCATAACACTGTCTTCCGCCTTCCGCATCCAGTCAGACCCAGCGACCTGTTGTAGGTCGTTGGATCATCTAGCTGGAGGGTGTCCTACTCTACGCTTGCCGAGTCGTGGTCTCCACTCTAGGACACACTTTAAACTCTAGTTAATAGTAAAAGAAAATTCTCACCACAACCAGTTCGTCATCACTAAATTCCCTTACGAATGTTGCAGATCCCTTGTCAGTGGAGATGACCTGAGTGACGGTGTTGCCGTCCACTGTATATGTAGTCTTCATCTGTAAAAAAAAACCATAAGATTGAGTGCATAGAGACTATTATAGATTTGTTTTATTGATTATAGATTCAGCCTCTTCAAAATGTTCTATATTGGTCTTTCGTCTAAGTGTATAGGTGCTTCTTTTTAGAATTCCATAAGTATCTCAAAAGGAAAAAGCGGAACCACTCCGTTATCCGTCTGTCTGTCCGCCTATCTGTCTGACTGTTTGTCTGTCTGTCAAGAATAATTTTATAAAAAATGCATAGAGGTATCAAGCTGAAATAAATACTAAATAAGTACTTGGATCAGCAAAAAAAAACAGTTCTAAGGAAATGCAATCAAAAATAAGCCATTTTTGTTGATAATCTTGACGATCAAAAAAGCCAAAATATAGGGTACTTACCTGCCTACTTTTCGTTAGTTTATATGAGATAGCTTCTTCCGTCTCCTCTTTTGAAATGAGGAGATTTGATAATGCAAAAATACTCACTGGAATATTATCCTTGATATTATCTTCAAATTCCACTCCAGAGGTGAACTTGGTGGACTTAGTACCAGCGGGAGAGACGGTGGTGAACACGTAGTCGTCACCGTCTTGCTCTATCTTCGTTGTGGGGGTATATTTGAGGAATTTGTCCACTTCTTCTTCAGGAAGACCTAGAAGATAGCAAGGTTATTAGTAAAGCCAAGTGTGCATTAAGCAGCTTAGATAGCCAAACTGGATGTAGAAAGAAGCTAACGTGGATAGAGAATTAACTGGTTATGTTTTAGGAAGTAGGTTCGGTCACAGTTTTGAAAGTTAACCAAAGCTTGATTATTGAGGCCATGTTGCCTATTGTACACTTGGTCTAAAATACTTCTTCAACTTTGAAAGTGCAGTGATTTGTGTCAAGAATAAGCAGTTTTCTTTTGGTGTGTTAGTCAAACACAGGTGATTTAAAAATTGCTTGTGTTGGTACTTTTTGGTGCAATAATGCAGATTTACCAGTCAAATGGTTCCAGCAATGGCCATGCGGCCCTGTCCACTTGACGTAGATAAGGCGTATTTTAGGTTACTCATAGCAATCGATAACAAATTCGAAATGAAATTTAGGTTACAAAGATTCGATAACAGCTGCAAGTAAAACTGATCCTTACGCTGACCAATGTTATTTTAGTGCATTAAGTACCTATGTGCTCTGTTTTAATTATTGTTATGTAATGTTACTAAATATTATTGGGGATGATAAAAATATGGTTATTATGGGTGTAAACGTAAAAATTGTATATTCTTTAGAATTAATTGCAATGGTATGTTTTAATCACAGATCAACAACTATTTGCACTAACCTACGTCAAAAGAAAATTAGTTTTGTGAACAATGAGTGTAGATAATTATGTGTTGCATTTAATATGTAATGCTTAGATAATAGGAACTCAATTATTTCTTCATAGTCTTTAATTGGTATTATAAACAGGCTTATATGCGGCCTTATTTCTTTTTACCTTTAACCTAGACTATAAAACGCAGATATGCGGAGATTTGTGAGCTTGTATCTGTTTCACTCCAGTCACTATCACATTTCTGCAAAGCTTCTGTAGAGACATCCTAGCTCTCTTCTACGCTTCGCAAATCTCTACACATCTTCGTTTTTGGTGGAATCAGAGGTTTTACAAACACAAACGTAAACTCACTGGCCTCAGTTGCATAAAGGCATACATCTGGAGAATAACAACATTCGTCGGTACACGGACTGTTGTCGAATGTCGAATGACCTAAAATTTAAATTCCCAATACTTATACTTACACATCTTAATCAGGTAAGTAATGTTTTCATAATTGGAATATGATAATAATGATTCTATTTAGGTCATTGTTTATAAGAAATACATCATAACAACTAGAATATAAAGCCCGTTAGTGACCGTTAGAATATTACCCGTTTTCCGAGTGATTTTTACGATATTTATCAGTGGATACAGTGAAAAGTATTGTTATTTTTTACTGTAAAGTAGAATATATCAATAAACCTATTGCCGTTTACAGAATGGTAAAATATGGTTTGGTTGTAGAGTAATAAATTTTTTTGTAGAAAGTAGTATTACGATTTCACCCGCCATTGCTCCGCCTATTTTTAAGTACTTTTAACAGTTCGTTTCGGGGACTGACAGGTAGATTTAAGGAACGCCTAATATTGAAATTTATCAAGCTGTTAATTGGATTTCAGCTTTAAGAAGCTTCATGTAATGTAGGTTACAATAATGCCGGCGCCACACATTGGGCCAACATAAGCCAATCTTAGCCACAGTATATTAAACATATCCTTAAAAACATTAACTTACTGTTAAATTGTGTAAGACGATATTGGCGTATGTTTGGCTATCAGTGGATATCAGTAGTCCCATAAAAAACAGTGCACAATGTTCGTCCATTTAATTGCCATAGGTTCTAGGTATGTTAAATTTGTTTGTTTATACGTCACAAGCAATAATTATGATGCAATTTCTCATACCTATATGTATACTTAATCTAGAAGGACGGAAAGGAACGTCTACGCAGGTGAAGCAGCGGGCGGAAGCTAATGATAGGTAACTTTCAGAATTGTTATCTTTTATCAAGAAATAAACACACTTAATTCCTTTTATCATAATCATGAGAATAATGTCGATATATTACTTAAGTATCTAAATTGACCTTTGGCCCGTGAAATTAAATTTCCAGTTTATGAATATAGGTCATTGTACCTACTTCGGGCATTTCTCGAGTTTTATAACGAAATAAAACCACCATGAAACAATAAACAATTGTAACTAGGTTTCTTAAGGGTCGGCAACGCGCTCGTGATGCCCCTGGTGTTGCAGGCGCCCATAGGCTACGGTAACCGCTTACCATCAGGTGGACCGTACGTCTGTTTGCCACCGTCGTGGTATAAAAAAAAAACTAGGTACTGCTACTACCTTAATGATGTTTTGAGTACCTAAATAGAAGGTGATAATCATTAGGTATATGCGTCATGTATTTTATCTCATCACAATACACCAGCTAAGTAAGGTCCATGTGGGTTTTTTTTTCTAAAATATTAGCTGAAGGAAGGAGAAGACCTAGAAGAACGTACCATGACCAAATAGGTGACGTTCTAAAGAAGAGACAGATCAGGAGTACCCTCAACCGGCGAGAATGCATAAAAAGACTGATGAATGTTGAAGAAGCCAAAGATGTATGTCAGAATCGTAGCAAGTGGAAGGAAATTGTCTCTGCCTACCCCTCTGTTGGGAAAGAGTCGTGATCTATATGTATGTATTAGCTGAATTCTGACGTAGGTATTCTAAAAACCTAAATATAACAATACCTACTTACTTAGGTTCTTTTTATCGACAATACTTAGTCCAAAGTTCAAAGATTTAGAATATTAAAAGTAGATGAGTCATATTTGTAAAAACTTTTATTTTTTTTAGAGTAGGTATCGATAAATTTATAACAAAACTAACTTTGCCCGCGGCACCGCCTGCGTGGTATGTCGATAAATAGTAGCATAATGTGTGCTATTCTAGATCAAAGTTTATCTGTGTGTTATTTAATATAATTATTTCTAAAGTTAATTTATCTAGATACCTACAACTTTTATTTTGTTACTGAGAAAGCATAAATAATATTGTAGTAAATATCGTATAACGTTAAAAAGACTGATATATAGGTGTTACCTAAGTTAATATTTATTTATTTATTTATACAATAATTAATACAACGGTAAAATACCAATGACAGCATTAATAATAAATAAAAAATATGATACAATCAAAGAATAAGAGAAAAAGAACACATTCATGACACGCTCACAGAACCGCAAGCAGTCAAACAGTTTAATTTTAATTAAGTTACTTTATATTGCTGTCTCGTACAATTTTGAGATCCAGCATTTGCAAGTCGAAGAAATCTAAATCTAGATACCTAGGTGTTCTTGATATTTGTCAGTACCAGAAACTAAAAGACAAGGTTATCGATATGAAGATGATAATGATTTTAAGATTATGATTGAAAGATTATTTTTTTAAATATAATAGAATCTAACAGAACTCTGCTGCCTACTAATATAAATAAACGTGATTGCAAAAATGCATCTGTTGAATCCCATAGTTGCATTTTTCGAAACATACAAAATTTAAAACTTACCCACTCCTTTGAGGAACTCCCCGAAGTTCTCCTCCTTCTCGTATTTGTATTCCTTTCCAAAAAACGACATTTCGAATATCCCGCAACGAATAACTGAAGGGAATAAATCAAATCTCGATATCTGATCTCTTATATATTGTGTTAATCTGACTGATATGATATACACCTAATGCATTTGATAAACAGCGTGTGTACTAAATGGGCTGGGTTTATCGACCGAAGGGATTTTCTATTCAAAGGTTGCAATGTAATGAGATGACTTTTTAAATAAAGCTGATGTTGTCACTAAGAAATACAACTTACCTAAGTACTTTTTATAGCTCGAATACGAACGCGTTTTATACGCTAGGGTGAAGGGGCACTCATGAGATTTTTGTTTAATATGGATAGATGATAATTAGCTTTTATTGATGATAATTAGGTAGGATTACGATCACCCTAAAATAATTTTTAAGAGGACTAAAAAAAAAAACTGCACGGTGTAAGTAGGTACCTAATTTATTATAATTCAATGAGTACGATATAATATCATCACATCTTCACATCCGATCTCAATTCTTCTTCAACAACTTTTACTTGGGTTCACACATGTGAACAAACCTTTAGACCCTACGTAAAAAAAAACAATTTACTTTTACAATAATAGTGGTTTTTACGAAAGCTACGTTTAATAAAAACGATCATGTAACCCCATGATCGTTGTTGAACAAAGAAAATTAAGCCTATTACAAAAATTAACATAAAATTAAAAAATATATTAAAAATATTAAACGAAGCTTAATTAAACTAAGCTTTGTAATATCTTTTAGCGACGCCGTCCCAGTTTTTAGCTGTGATTGTCTGTAAAAAAAAGTTTATCAATTTTTTAAGTACAGTGGAAAAATATTTGGAGGTTTACATCCAGGTCTCACAGATCCCAATCAAACTCATCAGCCATATATGGGCAGTATCTACCAATTTCCTTATTGTAGACGTCCAAAGCTAAAAAACTTCCTAAGGTAGGTACTGAGTCCGTGTAGTAACTGATTTAAATTACATACATATTGTCACTACCCCATTTCAACACTTGAATGCCGTAAAAGGCGACTAAGCAGAAAAAGTCATGACATGTGCACTGCCAGAAAAAGAAAATTTGAAACAAAACCCTAAAAACCTGTCTGTCCAGTATGATAAAGTAGATAAATATAATACGAGACGTAGACCCGTTGTATAATAATATAATATGTGAATGTACAAGTCGCGATAGTTTAAAAGATTGTATGATAATATAGGCTAAATTCCCTCCAAAATCTCTGAAGGAGACCAGTGTCCAGCAGTGGGACGTTTCTCATCTACATACTCATTACATTACATTGATTCAAAGCGATGGTGGCTGAATGACTAAGTGCAAATCACGCGGTCCGAGTTCGATCCCGACCGGCAGTACCAATGTGGATTCCACTTTGTGGAATTTATATGTACTAGTCAAGTGACTTACCATCTGCTAACGGTGAAGGAAAATATCGTGAGGAAAGCCACATACCCTATAAGTAATTCTATGAGTATGTCCTATCCACCAACCCGCTCTAGACCAGCGTGAGTGGATTTTGGTCTAAGCCCTGTCAGCTCTCTAGTTAGAGGAGAGGAGACTAAGCCCAGTAGTGGGACTTAATGGTTGCTGATGAAATGAAATGCAATGACATTGATTCAAGTGCTTCAGGAAATTTAATGGACGAGACCTTTTCTTGTGTTCCGTCGCTTCTGGGGCCAAATACTACCTGACGGTACCTCGAAGTGCAATGTGAAGTAGTTTTACAATTTTAAGTAGGTATATTAGTTTAAAAAGCGTTTAAAAAAATATATAAATTTTGTTTAAATACATTTAGTCCGGGATCCCTGATCCAAATTTTTTTTTATTACTATCAAGCTAATTTTTTGTGAATAGCTTCATTTCGATGAGACGCCCAATAATTTCGTATTCCAAAAGTTTGATTGTGGTACGTGACGTAGCAAGGGTATACCGGACCGCGAAGGAAATACCGGGATAACGTACCACGCAATTTGTAGGACAATATGATGACTGTTCAATTACATAAATATTATCCCGGACTCTTTTTGAATCAAAATCTCATAAAGGTTTTCGAAATTTTTTAATCTAAATTACGATATCACATTCAAAGTGTATGGTACTGTTTTGATAGCTTTGTTGATTATGTACTTTTTATTGTAGGACGAAGTTTACGTTAATTTATTTTGTAATCAAAGTTCTTTTATTCATTTGTCTTAAATGTTAAGTTAGTTTTATATCTGTTTTGATTATGATTTTGATTAGTAAAACTCGTTGTTGTAAATTGTTGAATCTGTACTTACAGATTAAATAAAATTATTTGAAGAGCAGTTTTGTGTTAGTAGTTATTGTCTAGTATTATTATCGTCAGATCTCAGTCCCATATTTTAAATTATTTTTGTATCTTTATTTTTAGTGAGAAGGATACTTTCTCTCTGCATTTGTTTTTCATTATTTTGTATGAAGTTTTATTACAAAGTTAAGTATACCTATTATCTAAAGGGAACTTTACTTAAACAGGAGAAGAGCCCATTGGCATTAATCGGGCATCAGCCCAATTTCTAAAAAAAAACTCTGATATTGAGAACTTCATGATAGAAAAACTTAACACTTTCATTGAACGGAATTGAACCTGTGCTATCGAGGCTGAAGTATTTTTCTACCAAATTCGTGGCGAAGAAGCTTACGGCCCGCCTGATCGTAAGTGGTTACCATAGCTTATGGGCGCCTGCAGCACCAAGGGCATCACTGTCTAGCCAACGTGATATATAGTAGGCTAAATTCCCTCCACATTCTTTGGAGAAGACCCGTACCCAACAGTGGGATGTTTATGGGTTGAAATGTTGAAAGTCAAAAACGTCTTCTGGCGGAAGGAACTTTCCCAGGTGGGCTGCTCAGTTTGACCCAGGGTTACTGTTTACCATATGTACAACCTCCCTCAATGTTGTTAGACTTACGACAATTAGCTCATCACCGATGTACTCCCTTATGAAGCTGCAAGATCCCATGCCATCGGAAACTGTCTGTGTTACTAAGTTGCCTTCAACAACGAACTTGCTTTTTATCTGGAAATAAACATACTTTAGTTAGGTGCTAACGTGATTTAAGGCTAATATCTAGAAACTATATTTATAGTAAAGCAAAGTCTCTGATGTAGCCAAAATAATCATCATCCATCATCTTTACAACCCAGAAATGCCCGACTGCTGGGCACGCGTCTCCTTTAAAGAATGTCATTGTGTAGGGAATTTAGCCTACTATACCACGCTGGCCAGACGGGTTGGTATAGGGTTTTGTTTCGAATTTCCCTTTTCTCGCAGTGCTCTTGTCTGCATAAGGTCAGACAAGAGCACTGCGAGAAAAGGGAAAGTCTTTTTTTATTTCACAGTTTTTCACAGTTTTAAACAACCTGTAGGTATATATTTACGTTGATCGTATTCATTTAAATATCTCTGACTTTTTCATATTATCTTATTTCTTACTCTGTTCCGCACTTTTGTCGTCGTCATGTCGAAAACGTCATGATAGAAAAATAATGTAAAGTTTTATATTTCAAAATTTTTCGACTTGAAATAATGTGTAGTTGTATATTTTTTTTTTTCTTTTTTTTAAAGATTATTATTAGAATATGTTTATAAGGGTTAACACTGGATGCCTTATCATTTAATGTCATGTCGTCGTATACACTCTGTATACGTCCGTAATGTCACTACCCCATCTCAACCCGTGGGTGCTGGCAACTAAGGGAATTATGCAGACAAAACTGATTGCTTTCTTCTCTCGTTTTAGGGAAGTGAAAATATTATCACCAACTCCTCCATTTCTGATTAATTTCGTAGTAGGTTCCAAAATGGTAGTTGGAACTCCCGAGTGTTTGAAATTGTTAATCGCTATTAGATAATCTTCGCTTATAGAAGTTATACTGGTGGGTTATGAGCCTATTGGCTCATGAAACATCATCATGAGCCAATAGGCTCATAACCCACCAGTATAACTTCTCGCGGATTTATTTCTAGGTAAATGTAACAGCAACACTAACTGACTTCACGTTCTGCGGCTGTCAATGAAGAATGACAGTTCAAAACTAAGGCTATAAAAGCCACTGTTTAGTAGAACATGCTCTCCTTTTTTGCTTCAGGACACCGTTGAGTGAGCAGTCATAAGTATATTCCTGTGGAGTAAGATTATAATAATCCTAATCTACTTATTTATCTTGTGTAAATGTGTAAACTATTAATTGTCCTTATTCTAAAGTATTATAATTATGTAATAAAAGGAGTAACCTATACATTATAGAACTGATTTAGAAACTTTAGACTATTATGAATAAACATTCATAATAGTCTAAAGTTTCTTCTGTACTATTTCTATACCAGCAGTAGTATTAAATTGATATATTGTAATAGTAAAATGGTGAGAACGAGATTGTTACCAATATGAGTGTTGTAATTAATTGACTTGTTGTACTAATCTGTGTATCTTAAAATATGTACCTTATAATATAGTGCTAAATTATAGTAGTATAATGATGAGGACGCTATTGTTATCTCTGTATGTTGTATATTGTATTTTATAATGATAAAATCGAACACAAAAAATATATATTAACCTACCAGTAAACTTCAGAAATCCATCAAAATTCTCCTGTTTGTACAAAGTGTAGCTCTTGCCGATGAAAGTCATTTTGTCCAATTTTTACTTGACTCTAGTAACGACTATCGTTTCATGGTTCTTTTATATAATTTTCATATCGTCCTTGTAAAATGATAATATATAGTGTAATTAATTCAAATGATTATAAAACTTTATCTTCGATTCGGGATTAGTAAGAGTTATGGTAGATTGTAAACAAGTTATTATGACTATTTCGTGTTGTTATGTTTTTTAATAATAAATAGTTGTTGTATGTTTCATCAATACCTTATTGTTGCAAAATTCAGCTGCAGCAGAGATGACAGAAATATTAAGAAAAGCATTGAAATGCTTTTTATTAAGTAAGTACATGCAAACAAAACTGGCTGTTGAATTATTTATTTCTCAGGACAGAGGCAGTGTCATTTTGTCGGCTCTGAAATACAATTGAAAATGGATTCTTTAGCTTCTTGACACAATGATAAAGGTTTTTGATAAAACCGGTGATACAAATATAGGCCTATTTTGCTAGCTACCATCCTAGCAAAGGTGCTGGACAGCCTGCTTGACAAACAATCATAAGTACCTAATCATAATAAATTCATCACTCACAATTTGGTTATTATTCCAAACTCTACTGCGAATGCGATACTGCGGCTCAAACTATTCAGTACTATACTAATTAAAGTACACCTGTATATGGCTGTTTTGTGGTTCTATCCCGGGCATTTGATCTTGTATCTAATGTCATCTTGGAATAAGTTAAAGACGGTGACTAGGGACCTAGGAAAATAATACATCTCTTTAGGTATTGGTACAATAAGCAAACTAATTTTGGTAAGTGGGATGTCTCTTTCTCAGATGATGGAAATAAACTGGAGTGCAGTGTCAGACAGGGAGGTATTCCATCGCCAATATCGTTCAATTTGTTCATCAATGGGTTGAGCTGCGAACACAACAATTCCAAGGTCGGTAGTTCCATACATGTGCATGTGTTCAGCTTTGCCGATGAAATGGTTCTGTTGAGTAACTTGATCAATGCGTTGAGCAAATTGCTCAATATTTGTGAGTCTTATGCATCTTATGGGCTCAGATATAATACCTAAAAGTGTGTTTTTTTACATTTTAAGGCACGTATTAAAACCTATTCTGTCCCATCTGTAAAGCTTGGAGAAACTCCATTAACTTGAGTTATGGAGTTTAAATATCTGGGTCACTGGGTTACTCATAAGCTGGATGATGACAACGATGTGGCAAGGGAACATAGGGCATTGTCGGTTCGAAGCAATATGTCGGCTCATATAAACAACCCTATGCAGGCCGTACTGCCAAACCTTTTAAACGTGCAGCCTATGGGTCAATTATACGCAAGGAGCCTATAGTGCCCTACGGATCCAATATGATAATAGCTTCAGGGTACTGTTAGGGCTGCCTCCTTTCTGTAGCGCATCCGGAATGTTTGCAGATGAAAGGGTAGACAGAGGCTTTTATGCTATCAAAATATAAGTTATTTCTCAAAAGAAGAGCATATTTTCAACTGCTGGTTTATCGGCTATTCGTGTTTGTGACTAAATATAATGAAATTTAAATCATACCTCTCAAACAATGTGTGATAAAAATTGGTGTCGAGCCTTCGACTTTGTGTCCGTTACTTGTATGTTTATGAAGTCAGTGCAAATGTCATCCATAAAAAGCTGGTTGTGTCTGTCTATAGCGCCTATACATTATGTTTTACTTCTTCGATTTTTTTTTTTCAGTAAATATTTTTGGGTATAACACAAAGTAAATCAACCTAAACTTAAAACATTTTATTATATAATCAATTAATAAATAATATTAATACAAATTTAAGCTTTGTAGTACCTCTTGGCAACTCCGTCCCAGTTATCGGCTGTGATTGTCTGTAAAAATTAAGAAAAAAAATATTAGATTAAATTACAGCGCACTGTCTTTGTCTGTTTGCTAATTTTTATCTTCTGTCTATAGTTTTATGATCCAAAGTGCCTAGCAGCGTTTCTTAGCTTATAAAGCTTTTCCACTTTGAGTGCGATATATTGAGCTACATAATCTACATATATTATACACCTTGAAAATATTATTATAACATTTATTAACTTCACTATAATTTTAGCAACAATTATTTATGTCCGAAGACTAAAGGCATATCCATTCGAATGTCTAGCTTCCGAGAAGGCACGATTCTGTCCTCACAGCATGGGGTTATATAAATTAGTTTATAATCAATCATTTCAATTGATTATAAAGTAAAACTTTTTTTGAAGAAACAAGATCGATCAACAATATAAAATCAAGATTTTCGCTTCTGATCGACGGTTCTAATGACCACAGCTGTCTTTTTTTAGCTCAGAAAATCAGCATTACCATCCAACATACTGTAAATTTCTGACTTTCCCAAATGATAGTAATGTGGAAGAATATTTATCACAACTATTTTCGTGTGATAAACTTTTCAAGATAGACACGATCTTCAGCAATTATGATGCCAATCAAGAAAAAGATCCCATTTTTTTTTTATAAACTCAAATAAAAAAGAATGGTACAGAAGTTTACCACAACGAGTTCATCACCGTTGAACTCCCTCTTGAAAACAGCAGAGCCTCTTGGACTTGTCACAGTCTGCGTAAACGTGTTGCCATCTACCACGTATTTAGATTTAATCTGGAAATAAAACAAACTTTAATTACATAGGTAGTTATATAATTTTTCATAAATCTAAATGCCTCAGAAATGTGGGTGTGTATACGTCGACTACTGAGCAAAAACGGAAAAATCATTTTTGATATTTCCATCATGGAATTCTACGTATTAGACCGGATTCTGGAAATAGTTAATTGTAATAGACTCACTCCCTATATGAGTACTAACATAGCTGATGAAAGGGGTATTGTAGTGTATGCACCTACTTAGTAGGTGCAGTACACTGTCTCACGCATACAGCCTAAGTTTTAAGTTTTATATATATTATTTACATAATTTAGTAAGTATGATCAGCTTATATAAAATTAAGCACCCAAAATTATGTTAAATGTTTATATGTTTGTCGATACTTTCTCATCGAGACAGCTTTCACAATTGTCAAAGGAATCAGCACAAGATCCTGGCATTCCATTAAATTGGAAAAACTAGCCAAGTGCGTGTCGGGCCACGCACAGTGTAGGGTTCCTCAGTAGCCCGTTATCACAATATAGTACAATTCTGTTGTTCTTTATTCTGAATATAAGTAATGGTAAATGCAAGTCTTTACCCGTTATAAACAAGCAACTACTTTATCTTAGTCACTATATAGGATTAATGTTAAGGATTTTGTACGACAAAATTATCCAACACCCAAGTTCAACGACTATTACTGCTAAACTAATAAAGTTATCCTAACCGCTATAATTTTCATTTAACGTTCATGAAATGCACTATCATCATGAATTTTTCCAGATTTTTCAAGCCAGCAGTTTAGCTTTTGGAGGGGGGGGGACGCCCTACTGGAACAAAAATTAAAGTTTAATATTTCGTAAATGGACCATTAAATCGAAAAATAATGTTAGTAACCCCCAAGTCATTTTAGGGTAGACGACAAAAAAAATATTCATCCCCACTTCACATGTATGGGAGCTACCATAAAAAAAATATTTTCCAAAATTTTATTTTACCACTTTGTCGACGTAATTGATATACACACTCCTACAAACGGTCAACGGTACAACGGTCTCTTAGCAAAACCTCGGACAGACAGACTGACAGACGGACATAACGAATCTATAAGGGTTCCTAGTCAGAACCTACGGAACCCTAAAAAGGACTGGTACATTTCATTCTATTGGAGAGTACCTGTCTCCAAGGCTAGTAAGCTCCCAGGGCTAGTAAGTGCAACCAGCCTGTATGCGTGAGACAGTATACTGCTGTACTCATCTTTACCTACTTTTTAAAGGCGTGATGTTATCTTTCGCGATAGATAAGTTTCTTTGTTCTACTTACAGGATACTTATCAAGTCCAAGGACCTCTTCGATTTCTTGTCCGGATTTGAAGGTGGTTTCTTTAGGTCCTTCAGGGTTCACGCTCGAGTATGTGTATGAGTCACCATTCTGGACTAGTTTTGAGGAAGGATTGAAAGACAATGTAGCTTGAATCTTGTCATCGGACATACCTGTCAAAGAAGTAAAAGACTAATGAAAATCAGGATACTCGAAGTAAGCAATGCTCTAATAAAGGTTTAATCTATTGTGACTTGTTGTGTGAGAAAATTAGCTATCACGACAGAATCGTAAAAAGATATGAAAGAAAATCCCTAAATTAACTTTTTTATTGATTTTGAGGCGGTACGCAGTTCCCGTAATTAGCTAGTTCTCAGTTAATACGGTTCACATTACCTATCTTCGAATTATAATTTCAATAATAAGATCTAACTCGCTGCATATTTGCCCATTTTTGACTACTAAAAACCCGTTTCGAAATTTAAGTAATATTTTAACGACTCCTTTGAACCTCCTCTCTGAAGAAGCAGACACTCTAAACGACGCATAGATTTTAACATTTAGTTTGTAAGGTACATACGTCGTTAAAAGGAAACACCTTACAGCTATCATCATATCAGCCGAACGACGTCCACTGCTGAACATAGGCCTCACCTAATTTACACCACTGCCTGTGAGCGGCATACTATACGGAAAATAATTTAAATTTTAAAATAAAAGAATCCAGGTCCTTCCACAGTGACTGCATCACGTAAACTAGCCGCTAATGAATCTTCTAATTTTTTTTAATATATAATATAAAATAAAATTTAATGACCCTGACTGCTAAGCCGGAGGTCGTGGGTTCGATCCCCACCCAGGACAAATCTTTGTGTGATGAGCATAAATATTTGTTCTGTGTCTGGGTGTAATTTATCTATAATAAGTATGTATTTACAAAAAAAATATATATTATTTAAGTAGTATATCAGTTGTTTAGTAACCATAACACAAGCAAATATAATTGCTTACTTTGGGACTAGATGGCGCTGTGTGAATGTGGTGGAATATTATTATTATTCAAATAATATCGAACATTTTAACAATGAATGTCAAGTGAAACTCTACCAAATTATTCATCTATCAAAAAGCTCTAAAAGTCCATCGATTGAATGGCGGAGGCAAACATTCAAGATCAGCCGCTGTGGCAGTTGTTCAGTAGATTGGTCTTTGTTCAACACTGGACGTCTACAGGGCTAATGATGACATACTCATCTTCTTATTTCTAGAGCTTGTAACTGGGGCTCTTCTCTCAATTTCAATATTCGATTGCACGATGTCGATATATAAAGTTATAAAATTTTTGAACATCATCATCAGCCTCTACAAGTTCACTGTTGGACATAGGCCTCTTCAATTGAGTCCATTGCTCAATACGAATCATCATAATAATATCAGCTCAATGACGTCCACTGCTGGACATAAGCCTCACCTAACCTCCACCACAATGTATGTATCCTTTAATTTGAAAATGTATTCTATGTTTAGGGGGTAGTCTATGTTAGTAGGGTGATGTAGATGATGAATCCAAACAAAACAATAATACCACCTACCAGAAAACTTCAGAAATCCATCAAAATTCTCCTGTTTGTACAAAGTGTAGTTTTTGCCGAGGAAAGCCATTTTGTACGATGTCTTCTTGACACTTTAAACAACTGTCGTTTTCTTAATCCGAAGGTTTATTTATATTCTCCACATATCATCCGTGCAATGTGATAAAGGGAAATAAATTTTACGACTTATATCATATCTTTTTATGGTTTAGCTTGGATTAAGGTGCATTGATAACTGTGTAAACTTATGTTATGACTTGGTTATTTTGTGGAAGACTACGTATACGCCCCTGTCACCATTAGCCCAAAAGTGTCTGCATAGCCTATATGAAACTTAGTTTTCTCCATATCTGAAATGGGATAAACTAAACCCTTATAGGAACAAAGAGATCTTTGCCAGTGGTAAAACAGGCTAATTGTATTTTTTGACCTTGTAGCTGAAATGAAATTTCGTTTATTTATCTAGGTTACAAAGTAACACTTATGAAAGTCACAAGTTCAAATTTGCCTACGACCTGTTCGCTGACGGGGTGGAGCTAAAAGAAGAACTGGCAAGAAACCATATAAGCTTATATTGCTAAACAATGTGTTCACAAAATGTTTTTACCGTTTTCAAATACATAGTTACCAAGTGATGATCCCACATACCATACTTCTTAACGAAAACAAATTAAAGTTTGATTGCTTATTATTATTATTATTTCCTCATATCCAAATTTTTGTGAATTTGATTTAGTATGGTGTTTTGGCTCTGTACCTTTCTGTGATATTTCAAACTGTAACCAATTAAAATTGTAACAACTAAGTATGGCGATTAAAAAGAGTGGCCTGAGTTTCTTGCCAAGTTCTTCTCAGAGCTCAACCTTGTCAGTGAACTGGCCGTAGGCAAATTTACTGACACCCTTTTTTTGGCTTTGTATGACGTTCATAAGTATCATGTTTGTGATCCAAATGAATAAAAAGATTTGACTTTGACTTTGACCAGGCCACTCTTTTTTAACAAATGTAGCTTAGAGTAGTAAGCTCTGTAGGTATTCACTTTTCAGGTCGGTAAATGTATTTTTTTTTAAGATATTTACTTTGTACAACTCATTGTGGCACTCGTGCAATTATCTCGAAACAAACTTGAGCATGTTTTTTATTAATTCGTAGTACTTGGTGGCCGTTTTGTTCGCGGCGAATTCGATTCTGCGACTGGTTTTAATTTTCTCAATTTATCTTCTCATGAAAACTGTTTACCTTTAATTCTTATATTTTACGCATTAAAGAAGTATTATTTATGAAAATGGCTTGTCCAGGTACTGATTTGCCGACCAACCTATTCTCCCAGAAGCTGTGGGACGGGCCGCTCAGCAGTATGAGAAGAAAAAATCTTATTTCTTCAGCTTCTACTGCTGCTGAACGTGCGCGCTTGCTTGCTGTGGGCGAATGGGAATCTGGTCAATGGCTTCAAGCACTCCCGTCGCCCAACATAGGCACAATGTTGGACGATACAACATTTCGTCTTGCCACTTGTCTTCGTTTAGGTGCACCGTGTGTTTCTCCGCATCATTGTCACTGTGGGGAGGCCGTCGATAGCCTCGGTCACCATGGCCTATCCTGCAGCAGGAGCGCAGGTCGTATACCACGGCATGCCCATTTAAATGACATTATCCGCCGAGCTCTTGTCACCGCTGGCGTTCCAGCTATTCTTGAACCGAATGGCTTGGCACGTGACGATGGGAAGAGACCTGATGGTTTGACATTATTACCCTGGAAGATGGGTAGGCCTTTGGTGTGGGACGCAACATGTGTCGACACCCTTGCGCCATCCCATGTTTCAAGCTCAGCGGGTTGTGCTGGCGCTGCTGCTGCAGCCGCAGAGACCCTCAAACGGCGAAAATACCATAATTTAATTGGTAATTATATTTTTGAGCCGTTTGGGGTCGAGACTTTAGGTACGTGGGGTCCGAGTGCTAGGTCTTTGTTTAAAGATCTGGCAAAAAGGCTTATCGACGCTTCACGTGATCAGAGGGCTGGTGTGTTTCTCGCTCAGAGAATTAGCATTGCCATTCAACGTGGCAATGCCGCCAGCCTTTTGGGTACGTTTCCAGTTGACAGTGATGCTGACGAATATTACGATGCCTAAACAAGTTTTCTTTGGGTTATTTGATTTTTTTTTTTATTGTTTAAGTTTTCGTTTTAGTTTCCTTTTTTTTGTTTGTATTTAACTGTATATATAGTTTTATGTAAGTAGATGTTTAATTTAATTATTTTCATTATTATAATTATCATTCAATAAAGTAATATAATAAGCAACGAAATAATTTATGAACATAAGTGTAATGTCTGCATAAGGTTGCTGCTAACATATTAACAGAATGCTTCTTTCAAAAGCGCGTTGATGAATAAATATTTCTTTAATGCCTAAAATTATTCTTACAATATATTTATCCAAAGGCATACAGTTTCCTTCTCGATATTTTATTTCCATTAGGTATTTATTAAAATTTTTGTGAAATAAAAAAGAAGTATTATTATGTCATATTATCCTATATTTTTGCACTCAACGTTATCTAAAAACTTGATTAGTATTATCTATGAATCGATTTAATGTAATTCATACACACGTATAAGATTTCATTGTCGATTGTGTGATTCCAAAGGACAAATGCGATATTTTTTCTATCAAATGAGATAAGTACTATTAATAGTTAATAGAATATTGTATTATAATACTAACTGCCGTACTCAGAGACATTGACGTCGACGACGTAAAAACGTGTAATACTTAAGTCAATGAAAAAATTGTGTTAATGACAGATTTCTTCTTTTTTTTTGATTCTTTTAACCGTTTTCTCGTTGCTTATAAATGTTCTAAGTAAAAGAAATATTTTAACTAAAATTTAGATATTTTATTAGAATAATAAATTAATTCGAACACTAATTTGAGACTTTGTAGTACCTCTTGGCGACGCCGTCCCAGTTGAGGGCTGTGATTGTCTGTAATAATAAAACGAAAATATAAAATTTTATAAGTACGTCAAGCAAAAGGGTGGCATTTGCCCGTAGAATGCAATTTATGTTGCGTTAGTTTATTTTTATTGAAAAAGACCAGACTTAGTCGCTGTAATATAACAAATTAGTTGTCATAAACACAAATTAAAGAAGATTATTTGCCTTTGGAACCGAATTTCATGCACACACGGTCGAAAATTGAATAAAGGTTTATTTTTACATTGATTGAAGAAAAATAAGAGAAAATGTTTCAATGATAAAACCTACCACTAAAAGCTCGTCACCAATGAATTCTCTTTTGAAAGTAACAGATCCCTTGTCAGCAATGATAGATTGAGTCACTGTGTTGCCATCAACCACGTACTTGGTCTTAATCTAGAAGTTACACCACATGAAATTAATACAAGTACAAGATTCCATACTTTAACGCTTAACTTGTTAGGAGATGCACGTTTTTCAACTATATCATTGAAGGGATTTGACTGAAATAATTTTTGCCTGGAATGGCGAAAAATATGGCTCTAATAATGGATATTATTCTCTTCTACGTACGGGATACTTTTCAGGTCCAATAGTATCATCGAATTCTACTCCTGATTTAAATGTGACCTCTCTGGAACCTTCTACGTTTTTACTAGTGTTTGTGTAGGACGAGTCGGCATTTTGAACAAGTATCTGTTCTGAAGGGTAGCCGCTTATAATTTGGGCCTTGTCGTCAGGTACACCTAGAAAAGACAATATATATTATATCACTTTTTATAAGAGTAGAAAGATTGCACTCATCTTTGGCTACAGATGAATCTTTCGTTTTCCTTGAAAATATAGTTGTATACCGGAGGATAGCAAAGTTGGGTATTTTATTTACTAAAGTCCTTAGCTTAGTGACGGAGTATCACAATCGTTTGTGGTAGGTATTGTTGATTTTTACTTGCCTGTAAAGTCCTTGTAGTGACGGATTAAGAATACATAGAGTCACTACCCCATTTCAACCCGTGGGTGTCGTATAAGGCGACTAAGGGAGTAACCTTATGCAGACAAGAGTACTGCGAGAAAAGGAAAATTCGAAAGAAACACTATACCAACCCGTCTGGCCAGCGTGGTATAGTAGGCTAAATTGCCTCCACATTCTTTTGAGGAGACCCATGCCCAGCAGTGGGTCATTAATGTATGGGTTGTAATGATGAAAGGCAGGTAAAAATCAACTGTAACAGACTGCTGTAACAGACAGACACTGGAACATATTTACTACTAAACTACATAATGACCAGCGAGTATTTTAGGATCTCAATGAAGACCTACTAAAAAATAATGTTAATTGTTATCTAAAGGCCTTTTCTAAATCTCGGTATTCCCGATATCAATGTCAAATATTTGAAAATGTAATAGTCAATGTCATTTCCAAACATTTAAAAACTATCAACAATTACTAATCGAATAACCGAATTGTAAGTAGAGTCCCTTGCGATTAGTGTCAATTATCGTCCCAGAAAATAATTAGACTCCGCCCGCTGCGCTGGCGCTGCTGAATTTTGAGGCAACTTATTATAAATTAAATATCATTGGCATAGGCGTGTTTAAATTCGATAAAATACAAGAATTTCAAGTTGGTCAGAGTAAGATAAATAAGCAACTTACCGACAAACCTCAGGAATCCATCAAAGTTTTCCGTCTTGTATAACTTGTAATTCTTTCCATAGAACGCCATTTTGTCCGTTTACTATGTGAGACAATAATCAACTACCAGATTCGAATAAATCACATACTTATATTTGCTCATATTATTATCGTCTGTGATATGATAAACTAATAAAGAAACGGATAATAACGTCAATATCTTGATTTTATTTCATTAAGCTGCACCTAGTTACAGACAATAATTGATTGCTTACTGCCGTACTCAGAGACGTTGCTAACTTTAAAGTTTATTTAGTAAAAACGTGTAATACTTAAGTCGATACGTTTAAAGACGATTATTCAATGAAAAATTTGTGTTAATGACAGATTCCTGCTTATTGACGTCTCTGAGTGCGGCAGTGAGAAACCCTCATCATCAGCAACCAACTGTTGGCTCGGGTCTCCTCTCCTCTAACTGAGCTGAGAGGGTTAAGGCCATAATCCATTCACGCTGGCCTAGTGCGGGTTTATATGTTTTGTTTTTTTATATGTTTTTTTTAAAAGACGACGCCCGCACTAGGGAACAAGCCCTGTGTCGCGGGGAGCTTTACAAACATGAAACTAACGGACACAAAGTACACCCAGACTAGAAACAAATATCTATGAATGACACAAATATTTGTCTCGTGTGGGAATCGAACCCACGTCACCCAGCATGGCGATGTAGTGGGGAGGCGACCACCTTAACCACTGCGCCACGGTGACAGTCAAGGTTGGTGGATCAGACATGCTCGTAGAATTTCTTCTAGGGTATGTGGGTTTCCTCACGATGTTTTCCTTCACCGTTTTCTTAGAAACCTTGCTCAAATCAAACATGAAAGAGTTTGTGGTAAATTTATTAGTAACTAGACGTCACACGGGGCTTCGCTTCCGTCGTTCTTTATTTGGCCACTGCCCAGCTCCTATTGGCCGTAGCGTGATGTTATATAGCTTAAGTTACTCAGTGCTAATGTAGCTTTCTAACGGCAAAATAATGCTTGAAATCGGTCCAATAGTTTATATGTTATTCGTTATACAAAAATACAAATCTTTCTTCTTCATAATATTATTATTATTATAGTGTAATAGTAATATAGTATAATCCATAGGTGTATGTCTAAAAGTAAATTGGTGTTTGCTAATCTCAATAAAACTCGAAAACGGGTATCTATCCAATTTGTCTAATTTTGGATCTCAAATATTTGTGGAAGTTCAGGGCAAGTTTGACTTGTGGGAAAATATAGAAATATTGCGAGGAAAATAGGAGAAATATAAAAAATTCAAAAGTTTCTGACAGAACGACGTAAGTCGGGTCAGCTAGTTATAAATAAGTATTTTAAAGGGCTTTACCTATTCTATTTTCTTTTTACAAAAATATCTTGTGCCGTTTTTACCCGCCCGTGAATCGAACCCCGAACCACTTCCCGGTGCAACATCGAGGCAGTATGAGTCAAAGTGCCTTGGCTGAAACTGTTCACCTAGGATATAGTTTCACTACCAGCCTATAAATATTGCAGGCATAAAACATTAGCAGGGCCGGATTTAGAGGTGTGGAGGCCCCTAGTTAATTTCCGAATGAAAACTCAAAATCAAAATCGTTTATTTATTGCGAATGTAGTTGTTCTAAGATTGTTAAACGATGTTCTATATTCCACCATCTGACACAATATATTTGCTTGTGTTCGTCAGTAAAAAGTGAGAAAAAAGCAATTAAAAAACACGCTATCTGCCCCCCTTTTGGAGGCCCCGGGGCCATCGTCCCACCTGCCGTGCCTTAAATCCGGCCTTGAATGTTAGGTAAAAGAAACATCTGGACTAAAATATAAATATTTTATTAAAATAATAAATTAATACATTAAACCACTAATTTGAGACTTTGTAGTACCTCTTAGCGACTCCGTCCCAGTTGAGAGCTGTGACTGTCTGTGAAAATAAAAAGACAATATTGTTACCTATTGTAAAACATTATAAATAAAAAAAAAAATGATTGAGGACTTATGCAAGAGGCAAGGTTTCCAAACGATTGGTCACATTACCACGCTAGATGGCGAGGCTAATGCGTTGTCATAGGTAGGCCAGCTTTTAATTTGCGTGATGTTTTATTCTTGGACCACATGATCGAAGAGTTTCAACTCAAGTCTGATGCCGTATGCCCACCACTATAAACATCCATCTATACATTGAATCTTTCACACTTAATATTACTTAATATTAATTAAGTAGGATTAACTACAGAAATTTATGCTTCTATGGAGCTATATCTTACCACAAGGAGTTCATCACCGTTGAATTCTCTCTTGAAGGTGACAGATCCTTTGTCAGCAGTGAGAGATTGAGTCACCGTGTTGCCATCAACCACGTATTTGCTCTTAATCTAAAAGTTTCATAACATAAATTTTTAAAAAGGATAACATTGGTCAAGTCATAATTAATAATATTTAAAAAGATGCCTCAGTAAAATATTTTGGCATCATTAACTGCATACGGTGGTTGAATGGATAAGGGACCAGCGGCGTGCAAATCCCGCGGTTCGATTTCGATTCTGACTGGCAGAACCAATGTGGATTCCACTTTATGGAATTTATATGTACTAATCAAGTGACTTACCATCTAACGGTGAAGAAAAACATCGTGAGGAAACCCACCCTAGAAGATATTCTATGAGTATGTCTGATCCACCAACCCGCATTAGGCCAGCGTGAGTGGATTATGATCTAAAACCCTCTCAGCTCTCTAATTAGAGGAGAGGAGACCCGAGCCCAGCAGTGGGACTTAATGGGTTGCTGATGATGATGAATGTCTTACAAATCAACACACTTCTCAGAATTGATTTAGACATAAGTTTTTTTTTTTAAACCCTGCCCTTATGAGATGCAATTTACCTTATTGTATGGTTTAACAAAAAATTGGTTGGATATATCAAAGTTCTACATACGGGATGCTTATCGGGTCCTACAGTATCATCGAATTCCACTCCTGATTTAAAAGTGACCTCATTTGAACCCTCTACGTATGAACTTATGCTTGTGTACGATGAGTCGGCATTTTGTACCAATTTCATCTCTGAAATGTGGCCATCAATAGCTTTGACCTTCTCTTCTGGGAGACCTGAAAAAGACAAAATACTTCTTGACAATTCTAAATTACGGGAAGCCACTATATTTAATAACATATGTGTCTAATGCATTGTTCCGTTAGGACGAGTGGAGTTTCAAGGAAAAGTAAAAAGAAATAAAAGTCTGGCGCTGATGATTTTTGCTTTCAATATTTTAATTTCTGTATGTAACTTTACCTTTGTGGAAGAAAATGAATCCATTTTAATTTTAATTTAATTGAATCATTACACTACCTCCATTTCAACCGGTGGGTGTCGTAAAAGGCGACTAAGAGAATAACCTTATGCAGACAAGAGCACTGCAAGAACAGGAAAGTTCGAAACAAACTCAAACATACCAACCCGTCTGGCTATCGCGGTATAATAGGCTAAATTCTCTCCATGTTCTTTGGAGGAGACCCATGCCCATTTTACCCTGATAGCCAATTATACACCAAGTACTTTTAGTCTTACAAAGTTTGTCTAGGTCATAGTAATCAGATATTAATACATCTAGTCATAATAAACAAAAAAAAAATTCAATAATATAATAATTCACGTGACCAGAGGGCTGGTTTTTATCTCGCACAGAATATCAGCATTGTCATCCAGCGTGGCAATGCTGCTAGCCTTCTGGGCAGATTTCCTTGTGACAGTGATCCCGACGAATACTTTGACGCCTAGCCCATATTACCATTTGTATTATTATTTATTTATAGTCTTGTTAATAGTACTTGTAATTAAGTAAATAGATAGTTTTTAATTTTATATAAGTAGATTAAATAATTTTTTGTGTGATTTTTGTGTTTCTTTGCATGTGGAAATAAAATATTAACTTACCGAATGACCTTAGGAAATTATCAAAGTTTTCCGATTTGTACAACTTGTAATTCTTGCCCAGGTATGCCATTTTGACCGATTACTATGTGAAACGATTGTAAACTACCAGATTCTAATAAATCAAATACTTATATTTGTTCGTATCGTCTGCGATATGATAATGTCATAAATATCTTGATTTTATTCAATTAAGCTGCACCTAGTTAATGAACGATTGATTGCTTAGACATTTCTGTTACGAAAGATTATTATTATCGATGTCATCATGATGATACTCTTTTTATATGATAGTAGGCAGCAAAGAATCAATGGACAACTGAAGAGTGATACTAGCTTTAAATATTGGGATCAGTGATACTGGGCGTAACGGTCAGTGTGAAAGTCCATGGAAACCTCCTTTTTTTTTGGAAATTTCCTGAATAAAAATTGTGGAGTAAGCTTTAATTAATAATAGTGTAACGGTTGCACCCGTTGCAGTCTACGTCCTGTACGAATGCACCTCTTTTGACCAACTTTTGGATCTCTTTTGATTTATTTTTAATTTACTTTTAATAATTTAAAATTCAAAATCCTAAATTAATTCAAATTCGAACCGAGTCTTCGTCGGACCACCCGTCGAAGACTAAAGGCTCATTATTATTCTGATTTCTTGTGCAGTGCACGCACTTCTGGACATTTTAAAATTAATACTATAACTTTATATAAGATCAGTTGTTTTATTGTGAGGGCCTCACGCCCTTCCCCATATATAGCCAGATCCTACTACCATATTCTTGCCTAGCGCCCACTGGAGGGGACGGTGGAGACGCTAGAATAGGATTTGAAATCTTCATATAAAGTACCTACAGTCTCAGTGTTATTATATACCTACCAATGATATTGTATGTTAATACAATATCTTTGATACCTACTAATAAAGCTGAAAAGTTTATTTGATTGGTTGAACGCGCTAAACTCAGGAATTATTGGTCTGGTTTGAAAAATTCTTTTAGTTTTGGATAGCCCATTTATTGAGAAAGGCTCAGGCTTTATAACATCACGCTACGGTCAATAGGACCTGAGCAGTAGCCAAACAAATAACAATGGGAGCGAAAGCCCGCGAAACTTCTAGTAATATAAAAATGTGGCAGTTATGATGGGTGCCCACTGCTGGGCACGGGTCTCCAAAGAATGTGGACGGAATTTTGCCTACTATATCACGCTGGCCAGTCGGGTTGGTATAGTGATTCTTTCGATTTCGGGTTAATATTGAAAACTTCAAAAGAAATCAACTTAATCCTGTTTTTACCCGAACTGATATTGAACCAGGAACCTCTTGCGCAGAAGTTGTAGGTACACACTCCCATTGAGCCAGACAGTTTGGGTGAAAGTGTAGTTTAGTTTGGTCAGTGGCCGTAGTCAAAGCCACAAATATTATAATATAATTTTTAACAGTTTTCACTCTATTTATAAAAAGCGATGGTGGCTGAATGGATAAGTGACCGGCGTGCAAATCACGCGGTCCGAGTTCGATCCCGACCGGCAGTACCAATGTGGATTCCACTTTGTGGAATTTATATGTACTAGTCAAGTGACTTACCATCTGCTAACGGTGAAGGAAAACATCGTGAGGAAACCCACATACCCTAGAAGAAATTCTATGAGTATGTCTGATCCACTAACCCGCACTAGGCCAGCGTGAGTGGATTATGGCCTAAACCCTCTCAGCTCTCTAGTTAGAGGAGAGGAGACCCGAGCCCAGCAGTGGGACTTAATGGGTTGCTGATAATGATGATAAAAATATAAATATTTATAAAGATAAAAACAAATAAAATTAAAATATTTTATTAAAATAAATAATTTATTATGATCAATAAAAGAACAATAAATCAAGCTTTGTAGTACCTCTTGGCAACTCCGTCCCAGTTGGCGGCTGTGATTGTCTGTAAAAATAAAAGGAAATGATTAAAATACACCAAACATTTTTATTTAAAAAAAAACAATAAACATATGTAAGTATGGAAATGTATAAGTGCTTATGGTAGACATTTGTCATTACGACCCTTTTTTCTTGTACAATGTTAAGATCACAGCATTGCACAAGTCCCCGGAGGAATACCTCCTACCCTCCAAGACAAATTGAAATAGTGGTACAAGATACCAATCCTTGTCTAGCCGCATTTCGTCTGACACTTGATGATTTTGATATTTCAATAAAATTTAAAATTCCACGCACGCATGATACACATGAGTACTTACTTTATATTAAAATAGGTTAATTTTTTTACATTATGAAATTAATATACAATTTTATACAATACATACAATTTTACATTAAAAACAAAGAAATGCTTCAATAGAGCTATATCTTACCACAAGAAGCTCGTCACCGTTGAATTCTCTCTTGAAAGTAACAGTTCCTTTGTCAGCAATGATAGATTGAGTCACTGTGTTTCCATCAACCACGTACTTGGTCTTAATCTAGAATTTACACCACATGAAATTAACACACAATATTACATAGGTCTAAACTCAAGGCTTAATATTTAAGAAGGTGCACTTCATTAGAAGTTCTTTTGGCATTAGTAACTACATAAGTTCATACACGGATTTCTCCACAAAACAATAAGAAAACCCATCTTTGTTCTGTGGATTTCTCTCTGCAAGAGCAACAAGCAGACCACTCTGACCAGCATTAGCTGGTAATTTATTTTGATGGATACAATTGATACAATTGGCCATATCTTTAAAGCTGTTGTAACCAAACTATGTATAGTAATTTCATTTTGAACATTTGCATTTCCGTCGCATGGCACAAAATATGCGGCCATCAATTTAGCGTTACTTACAAAATTACGCTGGTATGGTCTCAGGCTTAAACTTTTTTTTTTTTTGAGAGGGTAAATGCATTACCTATACCGCCCCTTGCGGGGACAAGGGACGGTTATGTGGGACTCGCCAGTCCGGAATACCCACTAAAACCCCTCTGTGCACCGTCGCTTCGCCGTAATGGGTGGGCCCTGGAACTTGGTAAATCATCAGCAGCCCACCCAGCGACAGCCCCTTACGGGGCACCGACACCTGGCCCTTTCGGGCCCTAACACCGAACGACAGCGTCCGGGTGCACCGGGGACGCTGTCGACCTTCGCGGAAAGGAGCGGGTGAGGGAGTGAACCCCGATCCCCCACCCGCAGCCTTTACTATGGCCTATACTCAGGCTTAAACCTAACGTAACATGATAAATGCGTAACCCTTGTAACCTAGATGAAAAAACGAGATTTCATTTCATTCATTCTTTCATTAATTTCATCATCTTTTATACCTATCACGTATGTAAAGTCGCGCGCAGAGTTTAATGGGAAATAACATTGTTCTACGTACTGGATACTTGTCGGGTCCAATAGTATCATCGAATTCTACTCCTGATTTAAATGTGACATCCCTAGAGCCCTCGACGTTTGAACTTGTGCTTGTGTAAGATGAGTCGGCATTTTGGATTAGTTTTAGTTCTGAAACGTGGCCATCAATAGCTTTGATCTTCTCGTCGGGGAGACCTGAAAGAGACAAAACAGTTTTTGCCACTTCTAAATTAAGCAAAAGACTACATTTAACGAAATGTTTATCATGAAAAAAGAGGGCAAGATATATAATTTAGTGCGACTGGGGAAGTTAAGCACAGGTATGCCAAAAAACTAGTGACATCTTGCTGTTTATTTATGGTTCGTGTTCTTGCATCAGAAGGCATTTTTGGTGATTTAATGATTCCTTGTTTGCATATGATGGCAACAAAAGTATATTGTATTGTGTAAAAATAGGTAGAAAGGCTGTCTCAATGCCACAGCCACAGTACGAAAATAAACTTATGGTACGTAACTTACATACGAGTATACACCTTTATATATCATTGGCTAAGTTGCAAAAAAAATTGAGGGATTCTTTGGAAATAAAATATTAACTTACCGAATAACCTCAGAAAGTTATCAAAGTTTTCCGATTTGTATAACTTGAAATTCTTGCCCAGGTATGCCATTTTGACCGTTTACTATGTGAGGCGATTGTAAAATGCTGAATTCAAATAAATCACATACTTATATTTAGTCAATATCGTCTGCGATATGATAAAGTAATATCGTCATTATCTTGATTTTGTTTAATTAAACTGCACCCAGTTTGTACGATACATAGGATAGAAACTTTACTCAAATCATACATTAGGATTATCGATATATCGATTATAGAAATCATCATGATCATAGTCTTTTATATAGAAGATAGTGGAGGACTAAAGAATGTAGACTTCCAAGTTTCGCTCGGTGTTGAAGTCTTTACACACAACATATATATCGGAAAGAGATCGTCATCGTATCGCCTTACGCCTCGCCGTCAAACAGGCGTCCACCTAACGTAAACACGTAACCATAGCGGATCAGCCCCTCTAGACAAGTGGCAATCTATTCTATCGACATGTCAAATTAGTACTTTGATCATGTGACATGTCGATAGCTTATGTCAAGGATGTATTGAAGTGACATAATGTCGTTTAGAATAGATAGATTTCAGTGATTGCCACTTGTCTAGGGGGGCAATATAGCGCCGATAGGTCGACTCGGCTACGGCGAGGTGACTTCCTAGGCGAACCCCGAGCGCATAACTAAATTTGCTTGCTAAACATTGTGTTTGACATTGTTTTTTTTTTGCATAATAATGTTTGCATAATACCTCATGGTACGGAACCCTTGGCGCGTGAGTTTGACTCACGTATTACCAGTTTTATATTTTTTTTAAACAGCTATATTTGTAGTCGCCTCGTTCGTCTGATTTCTTATTTTGTATCCGTGTTAAGAGCCACGTCACTGCGCCATATTGCAAAGTTGTATGACATCGCATAATTGTTATCAAATGAAATCATTTTACATGACTCAAAATAGATACTTTGAACTTCGCATTATTTATTAATAATTAATATCTAATCGGAGATATATTATATTATTAGAATTTGTTCATTATAGGGTCTTTCAATAAGGACTAGGTACCGAACTTTGACGGTTGGTAGCGACCATATACTTGAAGCGACATCCATGAAATTTGTTGTCATTTATTCAGTTTGTTATGCCAAATTACCACACGGATTTAGCTTTCAATAACGCATAAAAATAATACAAAATTGGTATTCTGTTCGGGTGATATAATCGTCCTATCAAATGTGTCTTCACAGTGTAGTGGATAAATAATTTAAGTCCACCAGCTCAATGATCAATCAACCAACACCGGTACGTCGACGGAACACAATATGCTGAAAACATCGCCAATGAGCATGAGAGGGTGTAGGAAAACTTGGTAAGACTATTATGGCGACCGTAAAATAGTTGAAGCGTGCGACACTTTACTCGAACAGAAATTACCTATTTATTATTATTAATACATAATTTATTATTTTATTAATTTACCCATTTTGTGTCATTTGTATGCATTGTTGAATATAATAATAATCTTTATTTATTTGGAATAAATAACAAGTTTTACAAATAACAATTGAAACGATGATATCTGAGGAAGTAATAAAACTGTGTTACAGATACCAACGCCCTCTCCCGAGTTACAATAAATTTTCCAAAATAATAAAGTATAAAAAATATAAACCAATTAAATTAAACTGGTGTTTGTTGTGTGAGAGTGAGTGAGAATATGAGTCGTCGTATGCTAAATTCGTGCATGAGAATTTGGCGTAAAAGACTAAATTTTCATAGATCTAATTCCAACTATATCGTCGCTATTAACCGTCAAAGTTTCGTAGTCCTTAATGAAAAACCCTAAAGATGCCGCAGCAGTTTACGAAAAACACAAAAATAGCGTTTTTCTCTCCTTTTTGGATTAGATGAAAGTGAATTGTGAACTGCACTAAAACGACGCTACTCCATCGAGTTTGGGATTCTTTAACTTTATAGTTATTTCCTCATCATCATCATAGCAGTCCACTGCTGGACGTAGGCCTCTCCTAACACGCGCCATAACACTGTATATAGTTACTAGCGGACCCGACAGACGTTGTCCTGCATGATATACTAATCGATTGCATTTTTTTTTATTTGTGAATCTAAACCATCCTCGAATCCACTTGAACACATACACAAAAATTCATTCAAATCGGTTCAGCCGTTTAGGAGGAGTTCACTGTCAACACACGTACAGAATAATTATGTATATAAAGATGTAGTTGTATCTAAATTGTCGTAGTCCATAGCTTTCAGGTTCAGCAGTTAATTTTTATTTATGGCGCCTGACAATCGATAGTATTATACGATTATGCAATTTAGGTCACCTTCGATCGTTATCTTGTGCGAATCGACTATTTAACTTGATGCTATAAAATATTGGGTTAACACTACAGTACACGTAAGTATATCAGTTTCTGATAAAAAAAAATGTCGTCACCTAGTTTTTATACCTAAGTACTTACGATTTTCCTTACGTGATAGCGAATGCTTTAGAAATTAATCTATACAAATCAATAAAATTGGAGTGTCTGTTTGTAATATTAAAATATCTGCTTTTTACTACATGCATATGAAGGCATATACGGTACATATACCAAAATAACATTTTTATCAAAATAAAAAGTAACAGATTATTCAGCGCGAGTATTGTTTAAAAAATGTATCCCAAATAATATAGACGTAAAGTCATCATCATCACCATCATTTCAACCCATAAACGTCCCACTGCTGGGCACGGATCTCCTTCAAACAATGTGGAGGAAATTTAGCCTACTACACATAGGGTTTGTTTTGAATTTTTCTTTTATCGCATTGCTCTTGTTTGCATAAGGTTCTCTTATGGTCGATTTCAATAATCTATCTATCTATGGATTTGGCTACTAAAGTTAGAATTTTGACATAAGCTCCATACAAAATGTGTCAAAATACTAACTTTAGTAGCCAAATCCATAGATAGATAGATTATTGAAATCGGCCGTTAGTCACTTTTTACGACACCCAAGGGTTGAGGTGGGGTAGTGACATTATGTAATCTTAATCTGTCACTACACAGATTTCTTATTTAGTCTGTGCCAAGCCAGATCTAAAATTATTTGTTTGCAAGACGGCTTAAATTTCTTAGTGTGGGTGTTGTCTGTAATAGAAAGAAAGAAGTTTAACAAGGGGACACTCTGAATATCGATAAATCAATTGGTCGGTTTTCATGCCGCTGTCAAATATAAGGGAATTTAGATATGCTCGCTGTCACTTTCAAACATTTGCCAGCGACATCAAGACCGTCTAATCGAATGTCGAAATTCAGATTAAGCCCCAAGAGGACATTATCAGACCTAGGTACATGTTTTATTACGTAATTTGATCAATATGTTTATATCGTATCAGACATCGAACGAGCAAAATCACTCATTATGGCTATCTATTTTTGATAACAAAGTTAGTATATCTTTTGAACTGTAAAAACTTCCATTGCAGGTGTGGCAATCGATTGCCATTTTGTGCTGTTTAATATCGTTGTGTTTATATTATTGAATAGAAAACTATGTATGTAATATCTATATGCGGAATTGCGTACAGTTTCACAAAGCAGAATAGCTTCGATTTATATTATTGATTTATATATAATATAATATAATAATAATATAATATTCTACCACATTCACATAACGCCATCTAGTCCCAAAGTAAGCAATTATATTTGCTTGTGTTATGGGTACTAAACAACTGATATACTACTTACATACATTTTTTTTTTAAATACATACATATTATAGATAAATTACACCCAGACACAGAACAAACCTTTATGTTTATCACACAAAGATTTATCCTGGATAGGGATCGAACCCACGACCTCCGGCTTAGCAGTCAGGGTCACTAACCACTAGACCAACAGGCCAGTCAATCAATATATTTCATAAGTACACCGATCCTCTATTTTGCTATCAAAAAAACAATTTTAAATTTAGTTTTCAAAATTGTACTTAGTTTAAATTTTCTGTTTAATTTAACAATCGTTAAAGTGCCTTTAATTTTATATTTTATAGGTATATGTATTTTTGTATTTTATTCTTTTTTTTTGTTGGAAATAAGTTTAAATTAATACGTGTAACTATTAATACGTGTAACTATCATATTCTTTTCCATTTGCACCTACAAATCTCTTCTCTGCATCGCCCAAAGGTCGACTGGTACAGAATACCTCTGGCATTAAGTCCGCCTTTGTACAGTTCTTTGTGCATAAAGTTGAAATAAATAAATATGTTAACTAGCTCTTAAGTTGAAATGTAACCAGTGTGTACCTTGTTGGTTATCCAAATAAATAAATTTAAATACAAATATAGTCCTATTTTAAGACAGTATCTTTAATATCAATGCTGTCAAATTATCCTGCGATAGCGTTGAAACCTCGATCTTGTCCGACAGACAAGAATTCCAATTCTTTATCGATAACATTGATGTTTGAATATATCCTAGTATGTTGACACTTTGAACCTGACCTTCTCTAAGTCATAATATCTTATTCTATGATTCAGTGTATTGATATCTATAATATTGCTTCGAAACATTGACTAATAATTTACGTGAGTCAATTGTTTCTTTACTATTGAATCTGCTTCAATAGTAAAGAAACAATTGACTCACGTAAAATATTAGTCACCAGTAGAAGACTGTGATAGGTTAATGAGGAACTAAATATATACCGTACGGCTATAGTTATAAGACATAATCCCCATTATTACAAAATATGGACTAAGCATTAAACCAGGTTTAAATTCACAATTTTGACACTAAAACAATGGCTTATGTCAAATTAAACCTGGTTTAATACTTGAACATATTTTGTAATAAGGAGGATTATGTCTTATAACTATAGCCGTACGGTATATATTTAGTTTTTGTCATCATAATCATTAACCTATATATAATATCATAAGTAGTTTTATAATTTTATGTATGTTAGTTTGTAAGGTATTTATCTATGGGAAATTGTTATCCTGATAATAAAATAATAATATTATTATTATTATAAACCTAGCACTTACTACTTTTTTTTTTTTTTTTTTTTTAAGACAACGCCCGCACTAGTGAACATGCCCTGTGTCGCGGGGAGCTTTACAAACATGAAACTAACGGACACAAAGTACACCCAGACTAGAAACAAATATCTATGAATCACACAAATATTTGTCTCGTGTGGGAATCGAAAACACGTCACCCAGCACGGCGATGTAGTGGGGAGGCGACCACCTTAACCACTGCGCCACGGTGACAATCATACATAGACATTGTAAATCATATAGATTCAGAGCAGCTCACGCCACACAAAAAGCGTGACTTTCGAATAAAATATTATCATTGCCTGGACTTGACAAACAATTATGGTAGTATTGACATTGATGACAACGTAATAACACAAACAATTAACAGATGGCGCTAGAGGAATATTACAATTAAACTAGCCGCCTTCATCAATATCAATGTTCTCTCAATAGCTCTCTTTAAACCTTTACACTTTAAGCCACAAAGTGTGCAATAGCATTTTACAAATCTATACAAATAAATAAAATTGGTGTGTCTGTTTGTAATAATAAAATAACCGCTTTTTACTACATGCATTTGAATGCGTATACGGTACATATACCATAATAACATTTTTAAAAAAATTTTGTCTCTGTCTTTCTGTCTGTTTGTTCCAGCTAATCTTTGGAACGGCTGGACCGATTTCGATGAGACTTTTACTGGCGGATAGCTAATGTCACAAGGAGTAACTAAGGCTACTTTGGTTTTGAAAAAATATCAGGGTTCCGTAAAAAAAATTAAAACTCCATGATTTTTTTTTTTATTTAAAAAGACAACGCCCGCACTAGGGAACAAGCCCTGTGTCGCGGGGAGCTTTACAAACATGAAACTAACGGACACAAAGTACGCCCAGACTAGAAACAAAATATCTATGAATCACACAAATATTTGTCTCGTGTGGGAATCGAACCCACGTCACCCAGCACGGCGAGGTAGTGGCGAGGCGACCACCTTAACCGATGCGCCACGGTGACAGAATGCGGGATAAGTTATCCACGCGAAGTCGCGAGCACAGCTAGTATGCTATAATTATAACGTAATTATGGCCTGATGGTTAGCAGTTGCCGTAACCTATAATCGCCTGCAGAGGCGTAACTATACCATCTGGGGCCCGTGGCAAATTCTTATGATGGGGCTCTGAGTAAGAATCATCACGTTGTACTTAATTAATTTTAATAATCCACTTAATATATGTTAAAATCCTTAATAATTAACTTGAATTTGTATTATAGTCTCTAGTTTTCTCACTTCAATAGATTTTAAGCAGATACTTAAAAAAATAAGAATTACATTTTTTATGTAAAATAATTTTTATATAACTCTACCTGAGTTATACCTAGTTATACATTGTTAAAAATTTACTTCTGCTCAGCTATATTTAATTAATGTTTAATACATTTTGTAGAATTAGGCGAAAAATGTGTAAAAGGTAAGAAATAATTGCTTTTATCGCTATTTTACTATGCAAATAAGGACCTGCGACTTTCAGATCGTTATTTTTATAGTAAAAGAACTGTAATATTTGTCTTTTTACCCGACTAGCGACTGTCAGGACGGGTATTGTTTTTCGCGCGTATCTTGTATGTTTGTAAATTTGTTTATTCCCACGAATCTTCCAAACGGTTGGATGGATTTTGACAATTAGGATATCGTTAGATTTGTCTAGAAAACCCAAGTGTCCTTAGATAGGTTTTAAGAATAAAAAGACTTAAACGGCGGGCTTTTGACGCCAAATTGTAAGAAGTTCAATTTTTTTTTAATCAATCCTATCGAGTTTGGTGTCAAAATAAAGAGAATCAAAAGGAGATTACATATATTCAATAAGACATTATACATAATTGAATGGTTCCAAATTGTAAGTAGTTCTATTATTTTTTTTAACCAAACCTCGATCGAGTAGAGTATCAAAATAAAGGGAATCAAATGGAGATTACAAATATATATATATGTTATGTATTTAAATTTAATCAGGTATAATATTATTACAATAATTTTACGGTCTTTTTAGTGCGTTGCTCTCTGTTGATTTTTTGCAGTCGGGTTATTAAATTTTTTTAATTATATTTACTTGTTGTGAATCTGTCCTAATGATATATTAGGAAAATTTTGCAAATATCTATAATAAAAAATCTATTTAAAAATCATTTCAATATCTAAACAAACTGACGTGCAAAATTTTTATGAATATAAAGTAAAGTAACGAATCTTGTAAACTAGATGTAATCCATACATATTATAAAAGGCTTTGTCCTGACTGACTGACTGACATATAGACAACGCACAGCCTAAACCGCTGGACGTAGCGACTTGAAATTTAGAGGGTGTGTTTGTCCTAATGTCTAGAGGTATACTAAGGGTTTTTTAATAATCAACCCCTAAGGGGGTGAAAAGGGATAAAAAAGATTGTATGAAACTTCTTTGTTTTTTAACTTATAGATTTGAAATTTTGTGTTACTACTATCAAAATAAAAAATACCCTCATCAATATTTTTGACAAGGGTGGCTTGTATGAAAAGATCTTTGATTTGAAGTTAACGTTTTGCAAATTAGTATTGGAATAGGAACTTAAAATGTTTTTTTTAATATTTTTGATAGGGATGAGTCCAGGGGGTGAAATATTAAATAGATAGTTCTTTTTTTTTCAAGTTATATGTTTGGTCTTACTTAGTCGTTATTTTTTAGGTTTTTATTGACGGATAATACGCAATTAGAACTTCAGTTAAGAAGTGAGTTGATGGGTTGTTTTTGGTGTTTGAAAAACTTGCCCTAAGGAATGAAATAGGTGTAAAAATTATTGATATGGATGTCGTTTTCAAGGTTTTCAGGGACGCTGATTACGAAAATGTTATCTATATTGACGTAAAATGAAATTCAACTCCTGCAGTGGGGTGTTGTGGAGTTCATGAATTCCACTTAAAACAAAGATCTATGTAATATCGAAATCTACGCGGACGAAGTCGCAGGCAAAAGCTAGTCAATAATAATTGTGATACACAACTAGTAATCAAAGATTAAGATACTCAAAAAGGTGATATAAATATCAAAATTAGTTTATATCAAATCAGTTGTGATTAGTAAGAGTGCTCTGCATTGTGAAAAGTCCAATTAAAAAATGAAGATCGATCAATTTGATTTCAAAAATGAAAACTATCACTTAGGACATCTATTCATAGATGTCATGAAAAGCAGACCTAATGTCATCTACCAGGTAATTTACAAAGTAAACTAGATTCAATTAAAGTTCAGGGTTCCGTACCTCAAAAGGAACTCAGTTGTTTGTGTGTTAACCCATTATGTCAGGAACGCGAAGAGGTCAATCAAGTTGAAATTAATATCCAAATAGGTACTCGATCGGGTATCTAGCAGTAACGAAATCAGTGAAAAAATCGTTCTAATTACATTATAAACGTTTAGACGCAGCACAGACGACGGGATGAACTATTGAGTAATGCAAAATCTATACTGGTACACACGGGCGGCAGAAAGACCACGCCGCCCAGTGCCCGCCGCGGCATGACAGTGGCTGATCGCTGTGAATCGAACAAACCAGTTTGTATGGACCAATGCAGACGGTGGCGGAGCGGCGTGGGCAGCCGCGGGTTGCCACGGTCAGACGCGTTCTTTATTGCCGCGCTGTCGTTTGCGCAGACCTTTATGGTCGATTTTTGTCGCATAATTTCATGTTCGCAAGGGAATCCAAACCTATAGGGTAATTGATGTAGAAAAACTATTTTATAAGTCAATATATAGGGTCCCTCCTGTAGATCTAGAATCATAAAATTTGGCAAGGAGCAATATATATCTGATAATCAATGTGATATGATATATGAAATCAGTCTTAAATAATGTCTGGCAAAAGGCAAAAAGATCTGTGGATGTCATGCACTTCTATCTACCGTTTCAAGGTCAATGTCTCTGTTGTTGTCTTCCTGTCTCTGTTCCACAGCTAGATGCAGCTACAGGAGAGAGTGAGACGAATGCATCAGCACTCTCTCGCTCTATACAGATAGCGAGAAGTTTACGACAGTTTGGTTTGAAGCCTGGTGATATGATGGTTCTAAGTGGAAGGAATCACAATGACCTTCATATAGCATTTTACGCCGCGCTATTGAATGGGCTGCCTATAGCTGCAATAGATCTACACTTTTCTCTGGGTAACTGCACTTTTCTATGCTTCTATCCTTTTCTGCCCCTTAGAATCGTCATTTACTAGAGTGAGATAGAGAGTGGTAGCCGAGCGCATCGTCGATGTTGCCTCGTGCTGTCGATAGGAAACTGCGTTTCCGTGCGGCCAGATGTGATCCAACCCTAATGTACCTGTGTGCCAAATTTCATACAGATTCATTCAGTCAAATATCCATCCATTCATGTCTCATCTCACCTCATTAACGTCCCACTACTGGGCACGAGTCTCCTCCAAAGAATGTGGGGAGAATTTAGCCTACTATACCACGCTGGCCAGACGGGATGGTATTGGATTTGTTTCGAGTTTTCATTTTCTTGCAGTGTTCTTGTTTGCATAAGGTCCCTTAGTCGCCTCTTACGACACCCATGTGCCATAATCATAATCACCACCCATAATCCATCTTAATCCATCCATGTAAACTTTAGCATTTACAGTATTAGAAAGATCATCCTCATTTCAACCCCTAAACCCACTGCTGGTCACGGGCGGGGTCTCCCCCAAAAATTTTGGAGAGAAAAAAATATTTTTTTTTTAAGAAATGTTAAATGTTTTTTTTTTCTTTTTAATTTAAATTAGTTGATAACCTTAGTTTAATATTACGTTTATATTTGAATTGCTGCATTGTAAGATAAATAATAATAATTATTTGATGTAGTGTAGACAAGTAGTACACAATAACACCTGATTGATATTATCGTATCCTTATTAATTGCGATAGTGTGGTCATCTGGGTTTTTATCGTAAATAAAAATTAATTGGCGAATGTAAGTGCATATTTAAAAACACTTCCGACTGATTTGATTCTAATAGTTTTTGTTGTGTTTGTAATTAATTGTCAACATAATAATCATCTGAATTGTTGTTTTATTAAATACACGGGAAAATTGGAAATTGCGCCCGCACGAAAGCAGGGCGGGATGATAGTGTCATATAAAATCGCGAATAAACACCCTAAATTGTATTTTTAGCTTAGGTTTCGTTTTTGCAGTCGCTTAGAAAAAAATAATGTTTACAGATGAAATCAAGACACACTTCAGCTTAACCAAACCGAAATTAATAATATGTCAAAAGGAGACAATTGAAAAATATCTAAAGGTTATCAGGGAACTAGAGCTGGACACCAAAATATTATGTTTTGATGATGGAGAATATTCAATGAAGAAGTTCATCAAAGAGTATGACCGTGAAGAAGAAGATGAAGAATTTGAGTAAGTTTACAAATTTACGTGTTTTTCTTCAAACCTAAAGACGCACACACAGCGATAAAATAACTTATCACTACAGCTAAACATAATCAAAGCTACAAATAAAAATAACTTTTACCTTTTTCAGGCCAGCTATATTTGATCTGGACAAAATATACGCCAGTTTAATATCTTCAGGCGGCACCACAGGTCCGTTAAAACTGATCGCTTTCAAACATAAAGTGTGGGTTACAAGGTTCATGGAGCTAAGATACATTTTCCAGCAGTCTACCCGAAGGTTAGTTGCCAAAAATATTTTATTTTTATCGATTTAGCCTATTGAGTTCCACTCCAGGTCACACCAGGACATAGGCTTCTCCTAACATGCACCATAACACTCAGTCGTCCGCCTTCCACATGCAGTTCAACTCAGTGATATTTTTCAGGTCGTAGGTCCACCTACCTGGGGTTGGGTATTTCTCAAAAGATGCGTTTTTGGCCTAATTCATTATGGCCTCGAATTATTTTCACTTTTGGGTTTATAAAACACACTTTTATGAATGAATGAAATGACTATGAATATTTTATGAATTATAGTTATAAAAGTGTATTTATATAAACCCAAAAGTGAAAATAATTAGAGGCCATATGAATCAGGCTAAGAACGCATCTCTGAGAAATACCCGTCTACTATACGCTTTCCAAGACGAGGCTTCCGGAGAAGGACAAGCTGGCTCCATAATGACCACCCCATTGCCATATTAGCTCACTTACTTACTTTAAATCAATACAATTGATGCTAGACTAACCTTTATATTCACAGTTCGATGGATGATAATACGCCGTGCTTGCACTTGGCTCCAATTCAGTGGATATCAGGGTTCCTCAACGCGCTAAGTTTTCCTTTGATGCATCTCGTCAAGATTCAGACGTCAGCCCCTACTTCTACTTCTCATGTTATTGATTTGATTAACAAATATAGGGTAAGTAAGCTTTTGCAAGTTTTAACAGCCTCGGTGGCTCATACGAGATTTGTATGAGGTCCCGAATCCAGGTCGGTAAAAAAGGGGAAATGAGTGCTGAAAGCCAACCGCATGTGTCGAGATTATTTCTAAGTGGTATGATTGCACGAAGTTAGACAATATTAATAATTACCTTTTGTTCCCAGCCTCATTCCCTGATCATGACTTCGATGTTGATCTTCTCAATATTTGAGAACAAGAAAGAATGCGACTTTACTTGCTTCGACAGCATCATGTTAGGTGGCACGAAGATTCCAGAACAAATCTTTGTTGAATTGAAAGTAAGTAATAATAGAAATCAGAAGTGAAACAAGATAAAGCAATAAAAAATTAACTTAACTAATTAGTGATAACAAAACGAAAGTCAGTAATAAAGTGTTAGTACACAGATAATAGCAGAGCCTTTCAAGCTCACGATAAAAGCTAGGTAACACCGCCAATTCTAAGTTGGAAAACAGTCGATGACGTCAGTTATAATACTTCATCTCCTTTATAACCAATGGTATATTTATGTTGAAAATAACTTTATTATACGTAGAGTGTTTTTACGCTTACATTATGAATAATTCGCTTAGAACGATTAAGTCTCTACTTCACATCTTTGCGATATCATAAAAGGCTCAAGATAACAAATCACAATAGGTACAACACATGTGCAAGATTCCTATGTCGAAATTGATTATAAATAATCCTCAAATTACTCAATTTTAATCGCGTTTCTTTTCAGAAAAGAATGCGACCTGGTGCTTTTCCAGTAGAAACATACGGACAGACAGAAAACATGGGACCAGCTTTCATGCCTGTCCCAAATTTACCAAAAGGCTGCTGTGGCAATACAAAGTACTCTTGGTATAAAGTTAAGGTAAATTAGCAACTCTAGATATACATTAATTATCTATACATCACTTCAGAGACTGCTTATATCTTGTAATAATATCTCAGAAACAGCTCTAGAAAGATTTGGATTAAATTAGAATTTTTTTTTTTTTTATAATACGACGTTGGCAAACAGACGTACGGTCCGCCTGATGGTAATAAATAATAAATTAAATGGTAATGGTAATTTGACCATGTGATTAATTTCAAGTATATCGATAAAAATTTACGTACTTTTCAAATTTTCATTGATTTGATTAGAGGTTTTGTAGTTAATGCATAGAGACAGGAGTTACTTTCGTAATTATGTGATTCAGGATTTTATGAGTTCATGTTTCTTTTCCAGCTCATAGATATAAAGACAGGCGAAGAAATAACAGAACCTCGTGTGCCAGGAGAATTGTTGACTAAAGGACCTTGCTTTACTGTAAGTACCTATCAGCTGTGAGAGAATATTATTTATACCTAAACGATTTACTAAAAACGGGGTAGAATTCATATTAATAAGGGCGCGGTGCAAGCATCACCGCATTTTCTTGTAATTATATAAATCGCTGAGACTGTCATCGAGCTTAAAAAAAATTGTTGATTTATTAGTCCGTATATTTTCAAATTTTTTACTTCTTTAAACTCTCCGTAAAAACTTGCAATTTCTTCTTTTACAGCAACATCATTATGTATTCTGTATTTGCTGCTGTTGAATTTTGAAAGTGACAAAATAAAGTATGTTTACCTACTTATATGTTTTTTCAGGAATATTACAAGAACCCAGAACTAACGGCTAGTGCGTTCACAGAAGATGGCTGGTACAAAACTGGTGATGTCCTGTATAAGGATGAGCATGAAAACTATTATTTTGTTGAACGTCTCAGCCAGTTGCTTAATGGTTGTGTAAGTCAGATTATTGTCTCCGCCTGATGGGCTTAAGGCAGAAATGAAATGAAATCTCGTTTATTCATCTAGGTTACAAAGTAACTCTTCCACAAGTTAAGAATGTAACAGGTTATCCGAAAAATAGTGTCAACAAATTTGTCTACGACCGAATGTATCAAGTGTTAGAATGTATCAAGTCACCCAAAACGCTTGCAACTTGACTTAACGATTACCATATTATGTGATACCGATACCAACGGCTTTACGTGCCTTCCGAAATATGGAGACGCTCGAAAAAAAAAATCCCACAAACGATCATCCATCATGGACTGACCTCGCCGAATGTTTAATTTCGAAGAACGAACATCTCAGTACCACAATGATACAAGCGCCACAATAAATACATCTAAAATAAGAGCTAAATCGTACACATTACGTTTTCAGACAAGTGTGTCCAAGATAGAAGAAGTAATTCGTACCCATCCCAGCGTACGGGACGTATGTGTGATAGTGGGAAGACTACCAGCGATTGTAGAAAAAGTGGCAGTAGCCTGTGTAGTCAAGAGACCAGGGACCAACGTCACTGCCAACGAAATCAAAGAACTTGTTGCTAGTACGTATTACTTTTTGGAGAGGGATGCATATACGCATTCCACCCCATGCGGAGTGACCTTTCCCCTAGACAAGTGTCAAATCGCTGATTTTATTCGAAATAATTAAAGGTCACTTTGAAATGAAATCTTATTCATCTAGGTTACAAAGTAATTCATATGAAAGTCATAAGTTAAGAATGTAACAGGTTATCCGAAAAATAGTTTAGCTATGAGAAGAACTGGCAAGAAAATCACGCCGCTCTTAAATAAATAGATAGATAGTTAGTTTTCTTTAATACATTTGAACGGAAGGAACGTTATTATATAAGTTCCTTGATTTGAACATATTCCTGCCATAAGCTATCGAGATCACGTGATCAACATGTCAGTAGAATAGATAGATCGAATCGATTGCCACTTGTCTAGAGGGGCTTATCACTCATGAGGCCACGGAGAACAAAATTCTAAGGACTCATCGCAGTATTGGTGGGATTATAATTAATGTAAACAGCCTATTAATTGGTGAAATGTCTATAATGCATATTTGTTCCCAGGTAAACTACCAGAGTCACATCGGTTGAAAGGAGGTGTCATTTTCTTGGATCAAATTCCGATGACGCCTGCAGGAAAGGTCGCCCTTGGCACAGTATCTCAATTGGTTTTCACTTCGCGGTTTAGAGAGTAAATTAATATAAAATAGATACCAATATTATTATTAAAATTAAGAATATAAGTTAAATTATGCAATGGGTAATTCGAAAGTATGTTAATAATAATTAATTACTACGCTATCATAAATAGTTCACCCTCTCTCCTACAGTAATGTTTTGCCCGACAGGGTCCATAATTGATACTATGTATATACTTGTAACACCTTACAAAACATTGTGGAAAGCAATAAAGAATTGAGAATTGAGTAATTATGATGGAGTTTCATACAGAGAAGAAGAGAGATTAAATTATTTTTAATGATATATTTTGATAATATAATAATATTAAACTTATTTAATACTACAATAATGTTTCTATTAATAAAATATAAGAAAAAAATAATTTGTATACTATTCCTCCCTCTAGTCTGTGTGTTTGAAATGAACGTCCGAAATAATAATTATCTAAATTAAGAGTATTATACACTATGTATTTAACAAGTTAGAATAAAATAAATCGGTACATAAAAAAAGAATATATTTACAGTGGAACATAAAACCTCCTCCTTTTTTGAAGTCGATTAATTAAATTACAATTTTAATGAAGAATTTTTTTGTTCAGATAAACTTATACATTACAAAAATAAATCTTTTCCGTTTAGAACAATTGATGATTTACCAAGGAACCAGCCATGATACTACCATAGGCACATATAAAAAATTAAAAAAAAAATGCATTCTGGGCATGACAAGGAGAACTTTCTTCTACATCTACTTTAGGCTTAACAATCGCGCAATAATAATAACTGCAGCTGCACTCCTGTAGGCCACGGCGTAATCTGTACTAATATTATAGAGGAAAGATTTGTATTTTTGTATGTAAATAAACTTAAAATCTACTGAATCGATTACAAAAATTCTTTCGCTATTAGAAGGCTTTATTATCATTGAGTAACATAGGCTATATAACATCACGCTACGGCCAATAGGTCCTGAGCAGTGGCCAAATAAAGAATGACGGCAGCTAAGCCCCGCGCGACATTTATGATAAACACATACTATGTAAGTAGGTGCACATCAAAACTACTTCAGCTAACAAACTTTACGGCGTCTGTAAATGGACATATCGCTCAATTTATCAAACATTAATGATAACATGAATAAACTGATAATTTTGACGGGTAAAATGTGTTTTTCATGGAACTATTCTGTATTATTTTAATGGAATAATCCATACAACACAACCATCACTGTGACTCATGCAAGGATTAACAAAGATCCCCAAGCTTTGATCGGAAATGTTAGGGCAGACTTGGCATCTGTCTGATCGATCAATGAATTCAATCTGAAGCAAGAAGAAGGAGTTAGATAGAAATAATCCTTTGAATATTGTTTTGATGCTGCATTGAATTGAAACAGTAGAAGTTGATGATTCAGAATTACTTTCGGTAATGCAAACCTGAAAAGCCCGTGTTCATGACAAACAAAATAACTCTTGTCGGTAAAGTTCGTCAGTGCATCACAACATTGCCACGTTTTTTTGCCTGGCACGTGGCTTGTAAGCACAACATTTTGAATTTTGTGGCATGCTATAGCGAGATAATACAAATTTTTAGACACAATCATGTTTATATTCAAATGTCGAAATTATATTTACTTGATAACTGATGTAATCGTCATTCTTAAAACCGCGGGACAGGCCTCTCCGTATCTTAACAAGGTGCAATAAAATTTATCATTTACGACTTAAGGTGTATTATATCATAATCACAAGATTACTATAAGTAAATCTATAAAATACGTGCATTACCTCCTAGGGTGTTTTATTTATTTGTGAACTTTTTGAACCGAGCCCAGCAGTGAGATAGTAATGGGTCGCTGATGATGACGAAAACGCCATCTTCAACATCATCATTTCAACTCATAAACGTCCCACTACTGGGCACGGGTCTCCTCTAAACAATACTACACACACACACGCACACACACACACACACACACACACACACACACACACACATCAAAATTGTTGAGGCATTTGATAAATATGTTAATTTTATTATTAAAATAGGATAAGTTGTAATGGTATATATTAAAATAGGATAAGATTGTATTATTTTGGTACCATACTAACTCGTAAATAAAGTTGGGTGGGTGCCTGGTGATCTGTAGTGCAGGCTCACGCCTATTTCAGACACCAGTCCTCACAATTGTATTGTAAACTAAAAATGGTAAGACAAACAATGTGGAGGGAATTTAGCCTACTCTACCACGCTGGCCAGACGGGTTGGTATAGGGTTTGTTTTGAATTTTGCTTTTCTTGCAGTGTTCTTGTCTGCATAAGGTTGAGTGATTGAGTCGCCTTTTACGACACCCACGGGTTAAGATAAGGTAGTGACATTATGTATTCTTAATCCGTCACTACACGGATGATCAAAAACAAAATAAAAAAAATTTACATTTTATTGAACTCAATAATTTGGAGTAATAATTTTAAAGTATTATAAAGTGTTAACACAACATTACATTTCGTTATGTTGAGCTGGTACAACGTTCGCTTGGTCAGCTAGTAATAATAAAATTAGGCCTTGACTTTGTAGAACCTTCGTACTGTGCCTGAACCTTTGTATTTGCTAGAGGTGATTGTCTGCGAAATAAAGAAAATTATTATATTAAATCAATTTACATGTCCAAAAAAAACACAAGAATTAAAACCTCAGCGTGGTAACAATAGGCTGACAATCTTGATAGTCATTCGGTCTAAAGATCATAGAATATATTAACATTTTAGAATTGATATTAACGAAACAATCCCACGCACCATCCTATCAGTGACGCTTGGAAAGAAAGAAAAAAATTAATATTTTCAGCAATATGTGACGGATGTAGGTACCAAGGAACCAATTATATACCTAATATAAAAGATGGAAAAGGGATAAAAGGCTTAACTAACAATTGCACCTACTACATGTCACATCTTGTCAGCTAGCACCGCACTATGGCACTTGGCATTCTACTATCTTGGAACCCGCAAAGAATTTTATCAGAAATAAAATAGAGGATAGAAGAGGAAGAATAGAATAGAGGTAAGAAAGAAAGTTTCCACTTCCCTTCATAGCAAAGCAGGAGACAAAATTAATCTTTATGCGCACGGACATATATGAATAAATATTTACGGGACGTATACGAACTAAGTCTGACTCCAATAATATGTATGGCAGAATCCGGCTTGAAAGTTGTATTATCCAGTTTAATATCAAAGTTTTAAGATTGTTTTTGAGATTGCTGTGTTCCGAAAGTAACGAAGCCAGGCTGTTCATTTCGAGCGATACAAGTTGCTGTTATCTATAATATATATCCTCGGCGGCGTAGGCAGAAGTCCATCACACCCGTACTTTGTCACCGAAGTTCGGTCCCATGTAATAGTGAGGTTATTGCTATTCACAAGGCAAAATTGTAATCAAAAATATATAATACTGACAATATCGACCCGGATGCGGTTTTTACTTGATCTGGGAATTAAATACAGATCCCATTGCACAGTAGACGTATATTCACACGCTACCGAGGCAGTTATCTACCTCTATTAAAATGAATCATACTTACTATGGCAAGCTCCGAATCGGAGAAAACCCTGACAGTGTTTACCCAATTTCCGTCTGAGAATTTCTGAAGTTGAGTCAATGTGTTGCCTTCCAACGTGAATGTGGTCTCACCCTAGAATTATACATACATATAGATCACGCCTCTTTCCCAACAGAGGGGTAGGAAACTATTTATTTAATTTTATTATATTACCTCTTAGTTATGACATAATATTTTATTAAAATTAAAGGTGCCGGTTCATAACGGACTTCACGTAGCAGCAGCAGACGACATGTCGCCGCGTTAAATCACAGTGGCATGTCGTCTCTAGCGGCCGATTTCAATAATCTATCTATCTATGGATTTGGCTACTAAAGTTAGAATTTTGACACATTTTGTATGGAGCTTATGTGCGAGTACACGGAATTCAGTCTACTGAATATAAATACAAAGTTCAAAATTACTCAAAAGCTTTTCCACTGCAAGACTCTAGCAGTAGAATAGATAATGATGATGATGTGTTATACTCACTACACGATCAGCAGCCTTCTCTTCGAAAGGTACTCCAGACTTGAAACTAAGCACTTTCTTCGTTAGAGGAGTGGTGGTAGTCAACGTGTACTCATCACCATCCTGCTCTAACTTCTGGTCTGGGCGGTAGTTCAGGTATCCTTGGGATTGTTCAGGAGTGAGGTCTGAAAGACCATTATGATATCATTATAATAAAATATATAATATTTTTATCACATTCACACAGCGCTATCGAGTTCCTATATTTAATTTGCTTGTGTTAGGGGTAGGTACTAAACAACATTTTTTGTAAATACATACATATAATAGATAAATTACACCCAGACACAGAACAAACAATCATGCTCGTTACACAAAGATTTGTCCTGGGTGATCGAACCCATGATCTCCGGCTTAGCTGTGAGGGTCACTAACCACTAGGCCAATCAGATAATATTAGAGATTAACTTGCAGATATGGAAGCAAGCAACCTCTATGGAAAGCAAGTTTTCAACCGTGTGGCACGGCTATTTATTAACGAATACGCACGCATTAAAATTAGGAATTACTAGGCTAGCAGGAATTAGTAAGAGGTTGCTACTAAATATATTATACATATTATTATAGCAGCAGAAGTAACAGAAGTTTTTAAAAGAAAATATTTAAATATAATCATTAAATTTGTGTCGCCTTTTTAGAATTAAGTGAAAAGTGTGTAAAAGGTTCGAAATCATTACGTTTACTGTTCTATTTATATGCAAATAACATATTGGAACTTGCAAGGCGTTATTTTCATAGTAAAATAACTGTAAGCATTACGGATACTTACTTTCAAATTCAAATTCAAATCATTTATTGCGAACACAGGTTACATATTTGGTGTTACATTTTATATTAGACGCGCCATATTCCGCCTTTTTAGCAATGTAATTTATTAGGTAGATACAGATATTAATCATTATAAACTAATTTACATAATAATAAATAATCAAAATGGGTTTAATAATGTCCAATAAAATATTTAAATGTCATGATGAGGTACTTTAAAATACGCGTTCACGTAATTCTAAAAAGTGTATTGAAAAACCACCAAATATGACACTAAATTGAGACGTTGCCATTCTCCATTCCTCTGTAAGAACCCTCTTAAATAAGTATACTAAGAACAAAGTTCATTACTCACCTAATGATTTAACAAATTCCTCAAAGTTCTCCTCCCTGTCAAAAGTATATTCTATACCGAGGAACGACATTGTAACCAGTTCAAACAGTTCACAGACAAATAAAACGCCCTAGGAGGCAAGGTACGCATTTTATAGGTGTTTAAGTAATCCTGGGTTTATGATAAAATACACTTTTATAGTCATAAATGATAAATTTTATTGCAGTTAAGATATGATACAACTTGCCTTTTAAGTGTCGTCAAAAGTAATGTTTTGTATTGAATTATTAAGCCCCTCAAGTTAAATTCGCACAGATGATGCATAGTTGGAGCTGGGAGAGTCACCGATTTCAAATCAGATTGTAGCGGTCCATCCATCAATGCGTTAGGTTAGGTTAAAAAGGTATACAAGGGGTCGCTGATGTCATAATTCATAATTCATTTATTTATAATCTTACGAGCTAACAGAAATGTGCCATCCAAAACGCTTACAAGATCAATTTGTCTAATTATACACATAGATTACAATCAGTTATTAGAATTACAATTAGATAAATTATTTATATTAAGTAGGATATAATATAAATAATAGAAGCGATGGTGGCTGAATGGATAAGGCCCGGCGTGCAAATCACGCGGTCCGAGTTCGATCCCTACCGGCAGTACCAATGTAGATTCCACTTTGTGGAATTTATATGTACTAGTCAAGTGACTTACCATCTGCTAACGGTGAAGGAAAACATCGTGAGGAAACCCACATACCCTAGAAGATATTCTATGAGTATGTCAGACTCACCAACCCGCACGAGGCAAGCGTGAGTGGATTATGGCCTAAACCCTCTCAGCTCTCAAGTTAGAAGAGAAGAGACCCGAGCCCAGCAGTGGGACATTAATGTTGTTACGAAAATATGTAATACATTATTTGAAATAAATTAGAACCTTGTAATCAATGATATTGTATGACAATATCATTGCTAGTAATATATATATTGAATATATATATTGACGGCCTACTCGTTACAGTGAAGCGACGGAATATGCAATAAACCCCTCTGTGCACAGAGGGGTTTAGTGGACATTCCGGTCTCGACTGGCGAGTCCCACCTAACCTTCCCGAATCCTCGTACGGGTGGTATACGTAAACGCATTACTCTCTTTAAAAAAAAGGTGCACAAGGGGGTTTTAGTGGGTATCCCAGTAATTTGAGTTTTTTTGTGGGTTCTTCTTTGAGCTCCACATCACCGTCTCGTTTCGTATGCGTAAATAGATATCTCCTCTCAAAAAAAATAGTCTTTGCTCAGCAGTAGAACAATGTAGGTTATTTAGGCCAACCAACCATCAAGAAACTATGTGCTAGGTGAGTACTCCATATTATTATATACGCTATTTGCAGGATGCATAAAAGATTATTATTATAGTAACCTGTCTGTCTGGCAGCGTGGTCAAAGTAGACTAATAATCTCCACTTGGGAGATGAAATTCTCACCCAGCAGTGATGTGATGATGGTGTTATAGTTGTACCAAATAATAAAAGACAATTGATTGTTGTTGCTTTATTATTTAAAAATAGACACTTGAGTCATTTTATCGCGGTTGCATTATCAAACGCTGGCTTAAACGACATCAATACATTTTTATTTGCTAATAAAAGAACTTCCAGTGAAAAATCAGCATCAAGTGAATTAAATCGTAGCAAATTTTACAATTATACTTTATAACTGGGAGGGTCACTGTTGTAGTTGAGTATACCGTCATCATATCAACAGATATTTCGAAATTATTACTCGCTAGCATGCGAACTGTAAATCAAATGGGATATTGTGCCTAATGCAACCTTTCCTGCTGGTGTAATCGGAATTTGATCCAAGAATAGCACACCTCCTTTCAACCGATGTGATTCTGGTAGTTTACCTGGGAACAAATATGTATATATAGCAATTTTTACTATCATAATTTTAATGTTTACCCACCAGCGATGAGTCTACGGACACTTTTTTTTTCATAGTCTTACAAGTAAAAAGTCCACCAATATTTTTTTATAAGTGAGAGTGAGAATCGTTGCAAAAAAATGTCTTTAAACTACACAAATATATGCCTTCTCTGAGAATAGAACTCAAGACACAGCAAGGTGATTACAGCGATGAGGGAACTACATAAACTACTACGGTACATCAGTCACCGTCCTTTAAAGAGCGTATAGTACATAGAAAAAAGAGAATATTGTTCTACCTTCTCTTCTTTCTTATGTCTTCTTAGTCGACATCTTCATTGCAGAAAGTTGCTTCAAGTGCTGATGATTTGGTGCAACAAGCTCTTCCATTGAATACTATCTTCTGCGGTTTATGACCAGTGAACGTTTTGATGAGGTATAAAGGTCAATGACGACAGAAATGCTAAGAAAAAGAAGCATACGTACTAGCAACAAGATCTTTAATTTCGTTTGCAGTGATGTTTGTCCCTGGTCTCTTGACTACACAGGCTACTGGAACCTGATCCTTAACCATTGGTATTCTGCCCACTGTCACACACACGTCTCGTACGTCGGGGTGGGAGCGAACTAATTCTTCTATCTCGGATACGCCGGGCTGTAGAAACGCAATATAAGATATAAAATAAGCAGAAGCACAAGACATGTATTTATAAAAGCTAAGTTTGAATTACTGAGGTGGATTCGGTGAAAAGTAAGCATTTATTACCAAATGCACAAGTGAGAGACCAAATCAGTTTCTCCCACATCGTCGCTAGAACTTCTGTAAGCTGAGATTAACATTAATGAACTTTTAAAAGCACCAAGCAACCGGGAAAACCTGTATTCGACCCAGTAACAATCATATTTTTGACTCCAATAAAACGTCAAGGGCTGAAGAGGAGAAAATTAGCTGACACTATATTCTCTAATAACTATAATAGCAAATTTTCCCTAAGTTATAAATGTAACAACATTCTTAACTTGTAACTTTAATGACAGCTACTTCGTAAGCATAAATTAAGTTTGCGTTGGAGATAATTTTCTCGTTTAAATAACAGAAGTGAGTTGCCTTCCCCCAGCCGCAGTACCTTCAAGTTAATAAATTTTCGGATTCAGAATAGTATTCGGTAAATAATTGTAGGTATGTGACTTACACAACCATTGAGCAACTGACTGAGACGTTCAACAAAATAATAGTTTTCATGCTCATCCTTATACAGGATATCACCAGTTCTGTACCAGCCATCTTCTGTGAACGCACTAGCCGTTAGTTCTGGGTTCTTGTAATATTCCTGAAAAATATATACATACTTTATTTTGTCACTTTCAAAATTCAACAGCAGCAAATACAGAATACATAATGATGTTGCTATAAAAGAAGATATTGCAAGTTTTTACGGAAAGTTTAAAGAAGTAAAAAATTTAAAAATATACGGACTAATAAATCAACACATTTTTTTGAGCTCGATGCCAATCTCAGCGATTTATATACTACAAGAAAATGCCGTGATGCATGCACCGCGCCCTTATTTATATAAATTCTACCACGTTTTTAGTAAATCGTTTAGGTATAAATTAATATTCTCTCATAGCTAATAGATACTTACAGTAAAGCAAGGTCCTTTAGTCAACAATTCTCCTGGCACACGAGGTTCAGTTATCTCTTCGCCTGTCTTTATATCTATGAGCTGGAAAAGAAACATGAACTCATAAAATCCTGAATCATATAATTACGTAAGTAACTCTGCCTGTCTCTATGCATTAACTACAAAACCTCTAATCAAATCAATGAAAATTTGAAAGGTACGTAAATTTTTATCGATATACTTGAAATTAATCACATGGTCAAATTTCAAATTTAATCCAAATCTTTCTAGAGCTGTTTCTGAGATATGATTACAAGATATAAGCAGTCTCTAAATTGATGTATAGATAATTAATGTATATCTAGAGTTGCTCATTTACCTTAACTTTATACCAAGAGTACTTTGCATTGCCACAGCAGCCTTTTGGTAAATTTGGGACAGGCATGAAAGCTGGTCCCATGTTTTCTGTCTGTCCGTATGTTTCTACAGGAAAAGCACCAGGTCGCATTCTTTTCTGAAAAGAAACGCGATTAAAATTGAGTAATTTGAGTATTATTTATAATCAATTTCGACATAGGAATCTTGAACATGTGTTGTACCTATTGTGATTTGTTATCTTGAGCCTTTCATGATATCGCAAAGATGTGAAGTAGAGACCGTATCGTTCTAAGCGAATTAATCATAATATAAGCGAAGAAACACTACGTATAATGAAGTCATTTTTAACATAAATATACCATTGGTTATAAAGGAGATAAAGTATTATAACTGACGTCATCGACTGTTTTCCAACTTAGAATCGCGTTAATTGGTGATTTCATTTTAAATTGGCGGTGTTACCTGGTTTTTATCGTGAGCTTCGAAGGTTTAGCTTATATAGCTGTGTACTAACTCTAATTAGATAATATTTAATTTAAATGAGGTAATACAAATATATTTTTTTTATTTCTTTATCTTGTTTCACTTCTGATTCCTATTATTACTTACTTTCAATTCAACAAAGATTTGTTCTGGAATCTTCGTGCCACCTAACATGATGCTGTCGAAGCAAGTAAAGTCGCATTCTTTCTCGTTCTCAAATATTGAGAAGATCAACATCGATGTCATGATCAGGGAATGGGGCTGGGAACAAAAGGTAATTATTAATATTGTCTAACTTCGTGCAATCATACCACCTAGAAATAATCTCGACAGATGCGGTTGGCTTTCAGCACTCATTTATCCTTTTTTACCGAACCTTATATAATATCCCGGATTCGGTTTTCGATTGGTTCGATTGGATTCAGGAGCTCATATAAATCCCGTATGAGTCACCAAGGCTGTTAAAACTTACAAAATCTACTTACCCTATATTTGTTAATCAAATCAATAACATGAGAAGTAGAAGTAGGGGCTGACGTCTGAATCTTGACGAGATGCATCAAAGGAAAACTTAACGCGTTGAGGAACCCTGATATCCACTGAATTGGAGCCAAGTGCAAGCACGGCGTATTATCATCCATCGAACTGTGAATATAAAGGTTAGTTTAGCATCAACTGTATTGATTTAAAGTAAGTAAGTGAGCTAATATGGCAATGGGGTGGTCATTATGGAGCCAGCGTGTCCTTCTCCGGAAGCCTCGTCTTGGAAAGCGTATAGTAGACGGGTATTTCTCAGAGATGCGTTCTTGGCCTGATTCATATGGCCCCCAATTATTTTCAATTTTGGGTTTATAAAAATACACTTCTATAATTATAATTCATAAAATATTCATAGTCATTTCATTCATTCATAAAAGTGTGTTTTATAAACCCAAAAGTGAAAATAATTCGAGGCCATAATGAATTAGGTCAAGAACGCATCTTTTAAGAAATACCCAAACCCCAGGTAGTTGGACCTACGACCTGAAAAATAGCGCTGAGTTGGACTGCATGCGGAAGGCGGACGACTGAATGTTATGGTGCATGTTAGGAGAAGCCTATGTCCTGGTGTGACCTGGAGTGGAACTCAATAGGCTGAATCGATAAAAATAAAATACTTTTGGCAACTAACCTTCGGGTAGATTGCTGGAAAATGTATCTTAGCTCCATGAACCTTGTAACCCACACTTTATGTTTGAAAGCGATCAGTTTTAACGGACCTGTGGTGCCACCTGAAGGTATTAAACTGGCGTATATTTTGTCCAGATCAAATATAGCTGGCCTGAAAAAGGTAAAAGTTATTTTTATTTATAGCTTGGATCATGTTTAGCTTTAGTGATGAAAAGCAGTAGCTATCACTTTTTTTTTATCGCTGTGTGTGCGTCTTGAGGTTTTTTTATAATTGAATGGTGTTTCAAGATTGTTTACTAAGAAAAACACGTAAATTTGTAAACTTACTCAAATTCTTCATCTTCTTCTTCACGGTCATACTCTTTGATGAACTTCTTCATTGAATATTCTCCATCATCAAAACATATTATTTTGGTGTCCAGCCCTAGTTCCCTGATAACCTTTAGATATTTTTCAATTGTCTCCTTTTGACATATTATTAATTTCGGTTCGGTTAAGCTGAAGTGTGTCTTGATTTCATCTGAAAACATTATTTTTTTCTTAGCGACTGCAAAAACGACACCTAAGCTAAAAATACAATTTAGGGTGTTTATTCGCGATTTTATATTACACTATCATCTCCCCCTGGTTTCGTGCGGGCGCAGATTTTCCAATTTTCCTGTATGAAATTTGGCACACAGGTACATTAGGGTTGGATCACATCTGGCCGCACGGAAATGCAGTTTCCTATCGACCGCACGCGGCAACATAGGCGATGCGCTCGGCTGCCACTCTCTCGCTCTAGTAAATGACGATTCTAAGGGGCAGAAAAGGATAGAAGCATTGAAAAGTGCAGTTACCCAGAGAAAAGTGTAGATCTATTGCAGCTATAGGCAGCCCATTCAATAGCGCGGCGTAAAATGCTATATGAAGATCATTGTGATTCCTTCCACTTAGAACCATCATATCACCAGGTTTCAAACCAAACTGTCGTAAACTTCTCGCTATCTGTATAGAGCGAGAGAGTGCTGATGCATTCGTCTCACTCTCTCCTGTAGCTGCATCTAGCTGTGGAACAGAGACAGGAAGACATAAAGTTCTTTCATGTGCTAAACATAATATCGCAACTTATTTCCGTGAAACGGTAGATAGAAGTGCATCACATCCACAGATCTTTTTGCCTTTTGCCAGACATTATTTTAGACTGATTTCATATATCATATCACATTGATTATCAGATATATATTGCTCCTTGCCAAATTTTATGATTCTAGATCTACGGGAGGGACCCTATATATTGACTTATAAAATAGTTTTTATATATCAATTACAGCTCTCTAGTTAGAGGAGAGGAGACCCGAGCCCAGCAGTAGGACTTAATGGGTTACTGATGATGATGGAGAGGAGACCCGAGCCCAGCAGTGGGACTTAATGGGTTACTGATGATGATGATGATATCAATTACCCTATAGGTTTGGCTTCCCCTGCGAACGTCAAATTATGCGACAAAAATCGACCATTAAGGTCTGCACAAACGACAGCACGGCAATAAAGGCCAAGTCTGACCGTGGCTACCCGCGGCTGGCCACGCCGCTCCGCCGCCGTCTGCATTGGTCCATACAAACTGGTTTGTTCGATTCACGGCGATCAGCCACTGTCGTGCCGCGGCGGGCACTGGGCGGCGTGGTCTTTCTGCCGCCCATGTGTAGCAGTATAGAATTTTCATTTCTCAATAGTTCATCCCGTCGTCTGTTCTGCGTCTAAACGTTTATATCTCTTGAATGCGTTTACTTAGAATTAGAACGATTTTTTCACTGATTTCGTTACTGCTAGATACCCGAGCACCTATTTGGATATTAATTTCAACTTGATTGACCTCTACGCGTTCCTGACAAAATGGGTTAACACACAAACAACTGAGTTCCTTTTGAGGTACGGAACCCTGAACTTTAATTGAATCTAGTTTACTTTGTAAATTACCTGGTAGATGACATTAGGTCTGCTTTTCATGACATCTATGAATAGATGACCTAAGTGATAGTTTTCATTTTTGAAATCAAATTGATCGATCTTCATTTTTTAATTGCACTTTTCACAATATAGGGCACACTTACTTATCACAACTGACTTGAACTAAACCACTTTTGATATTTATATCACTTTGTTGAGTATTAATCTTTGATTACTAATTGTGATTGTATCACAGTTATTATTGATTACACTAGTTAACAAGATTCGTTACTTTACTTTAGGTAAGTACATAGTAAGAAAAAATATTCAAAAAGATTTTGCACGTCAGTTTTTTTTTAAATATTGAAATGATTTTTAAATAGATTTTTTTTATATAGATATTTGCAAAATTTTCCTATTATATCATTAGGACTAGGGCATCGGAACCGGTTTTTCCCGGAACCGAAAGAACCGGGAATTCCCGGTTCTAGGGGCTACAAAAAGAACCGGTTCTCAAAATATGAAGAACCGGGTTTTCGGTTCTTTCGGTTCTTCTACAAATTAGTGATTAACGCCGATCAACTTCGATCAAATAAGCACTAGATACACGCTCGCATACAAAACCAACGCCAAATAATGGCACTCGACAGTACTACATAGTTACATACTTATTAGATGTATGTATTTATTATACAACAATTCTGTAAATTTTATTAAATAAAATATTCAATTTTTTTCATTCAAAATATATCGTAATAGATTATAGATTTGATCAAAAGGGTTTATTCCCATCCAGTCGCACCCAAACCTGTAAGTTGTAACACTGTTACTCGTTGGGAAAAAATTCTCATCATGTCACACTGTTACTTGATGCAACTGCTTGCAATTTTTTTCTCCCAACCAGTAACACTGCCAAATATTGGTGTTACTGGATGGGATAAAAAGTTACATCGAGTCACACTGTGTCTTGTTGGGAAAAGTTAACATTTTATATTCCCATCGAGTCACACTTTTTTTTATTATATTAGTGATTGATATTTTTATTATATAGAGAGTTGCTACTAATCGTTAGACAGTTGCTAACCCCGACATTTTTTAAAATAAACTACTTTCTGAGGTGATGAATCATTCCATCAGGTTGGCTGGTCACCTATCCAGTGAGAACAAACTGCGTAAATGAAAACAATCATGCCATTCATCGACTTAAAATGTCGCTTTTCCAGAATGTCCCCATTCATAGGTTTATTTAAAAAAATGTCGATGTCGAAGAATGGCAACTGTCTAACGATTAGTAGCAACTAGCAACTCTCTCTATATAATAAAAATATCAATCACTAATATAATAATAAGAAAATAAAAAGTGTGACTCCATGAGAATATAAAATGTTTACTTTTCCTAACAAGACACAGTGTGACTCGATGCAACTTTTTTCCGATCCAGTAACACCAATATTTGGCAGTGTTACTGGTTGGGAGAAAAAATTGCAAGCAGTTGCATCGAGTAACAGTGTGACATGTTGGGAATTTTTTTCTCAACAAGTAACAGTGTTACAGGTTAGGTGTGGACTTTACGAACAAAATTCTAATAAATTAGCAAAAGAACCGAAAAGAACCGAAAGAACCGGGTACCCGGTTCTGTGTTGTCACTGGAACCGAAAGAACCGGTTCTTAAAATATGGCCGGTTCTCGATGCCCTAATTAGGACAGATTCACAAAACGGCAAATATTACAGTTCTTTTACTATAAAAATAACGATCTGAAAGTTGCAGTTCGTTATTTGCATAGTAAAATAGAGATAAAATAAATTATTTCTTACCCTTTTCACACATTTTTCACCTAATTCTACAAAATGTTTTTTTTTACAAAGAGGTCCCGGATTCGATTCCCGTGTCGGGTGAAAATGGTATTGGGTTTTTCTATCATGAAATTCCAGTATTAACATTTTCCCGGAGTTTGGTAAAGAAATGTTCCCGGTTGATGACAATAGGCTCGCCCCCTATTTCATGGGACCAAACATAGCTGGCGAAATGTGGGTGTGAAACACCTCTGCCTACCCCTTCGGGGAAAAAGGTGTGATGCTATGTTATGTTATGTTTTAAACATATTTATTAAATATAGCTCCGATTCTATAATAAAAATTGTAAACCACGATATTTGACATTTAATTGTGACGTTATCACTTTGTTGGCATAAACGCACTTATATTTTATATATATATATTTTCTATTTATATATATTACGAATTATTCACGGACGGAGCCGTGGCAAACATCCTGTGTATAATAAAGATTAAATACTCCATTGCGTAGCATCCAGTAACGTCCATTTTGTTATCATCTAAGACATAGGAATGTTTTGATTTTTCTTTGATAATTTTATTAGAAAATCACACATTAAGTACACATTATCAGTTGACTTAAGCAATTCGCAGTACATAGACACAAAATGTTGATAAGGGCTCTCGGTATTTTCCTATTTTATATAAATAGGTACTAATAGTAGATAAATAGAATATTCTTAGTTGTATAATGATAGAAATCGTAGATAGAAATCAGTCTAACAAAATAATTATAATAATATTTTATGGATAAGAGACCAGCGTGCAAATCACGCGGCCCGAGTTAGATTCCGACCGGCGCGGCAGTATCAATGTGGATTTCACTTTGGGGTTTTATATGTACTAGTCAAGTGACTTACCATCTGCTAACGGTGAAGGAAAACATCGTGAGGAAACCCACATACCCTAGAAGAAATTCTAGGAGTATGTCTGATCCACCAACCTGCACTAGGCCAGCGTGAGTGGATTATGGCCTAAACACTCTCAGCTCTCTAGTTAGAGGAGAGGAGACCCAAGCCCAGCAGTAGGACTTAATGGGTTGCTGATGATGATTTTGATGTGACATGCAGTAGGTGCAATTGTTAGTTAAGCCTTTTATCTCTTTTCCATCTTTTTATTAGGTATATAATTGGTTCCTTGGTACCTACATCCGTCACATATTGCTGAAAAAACATTTTTTTTTTCTTTCTTTCTTTAGAAGCGTCACTGATAGGATGGTACGTAGGATTTTTTCGTTAATATCAATTCTAAAATGTTAATATATTCTATGATCTTTAGACCGAATGACTATCAAGATTGTCAGCCTATTGTTACCACGCTGAGTTTTTAATTTCTTGTTTTTTTTTTGGACATGTAAATTGATTTAATATAATAATTTTCTTTATTTCGCAGACAATCACCTCTAGCAAATACAAAGGCTCAGGCACAGTACGAAGGTTCTACAAAGTCAAGGCCTAATTTTATTATTACTAGCTGACCAAGCGAACGTTGTACCACCTTCAACATAACGAAATGTAATGTATTGTTAACTTTATAATACTTTAAAATTATTATTCCAAATTATTGAGTTCAATAAAATTTTAATTTTTTTTGTTTTTGATCATCCGTGTAGTGACGGATTAAGAATACATAATGTCACTATCCTATCTCAACCCGTGGGTGTCGTAAAAGGCGACTCAACCTTATGCAGACAAGAACACTGCAAGAAAAGGAAAATTCAAAACAAATCCTATACCAACCCGCCTGGCCAGCGAGGTATAGTAGGCTAAATTCCCTCCACATTGTTTGGAAGAGACCCGTGCCCAGTAGTGGGACGTTTCAGTACTTTTTAAGTTTATTTACATACAAAAATACAAATCTTTCCTCTATAATATTAGTACAGATTACGCCGTGGCCTATAGAAGTGCTGCAGTTATTATTATTGCACGATTGTTAAGCCTAAAGTAGATGTAGAAGAAAGTTCTTCTTGTCATGCCCAGAAAGCATTTTTTTTTAAATTTTTTATATGTGCTTATGGTAGTACCTTGGCTGGTTCCTTGGTAAATCATCAATTGTTCTAAACGGAAAAGATTTATTTTTGTAATGTATAATTACATACATTATCTGAACAAAAAAATTCTTCATTAAAATTGTAATTTAATTAATCGACTTCAAAAAAGGAGGAGGTTTTATGTTCCACTGTAAATATATTCTTTTTTTATGTACCGATTTATTTTATTCTAACTTGTTAAATACATAGTGGATAATACTCTTAACTTAGATAATTATTATTTCGGACGTTCATTTCAAACACACAGACCAGAGAGAAGCATAATATACAACTTTTGAATTAATGTATTTATACATTTTATTACCCACGACGGAACGGAGACGGTATATGCTTTTGGGGTGAGAGGCTGTGTGTTTTTAATAGAAACATTATTGTAGTATTAAATAAGTTTAATATAATTATATTATCAAAATAAATCTTTAAAAAAATATATTGGTCCGATTCTCTGTATGAAACTCCATCATAATTACTCTCTAGACCGCGAAGTGAAAACCAATTGAGATACTGTGCCAAGGGCGACCTTTCCTGCAGGCGTCATCGGAATTTGATCCAAGAACAGCACACCTCCTTTCAACCGATGTGATTCTGGTAGTTTACCTGGGAACAAATATGTATATATAGACATTTCACCAATTAATAGGCTGTATACATAATTATAATCCCACCAATGCTGCGGTGAGTCCTTAGAATTTTATTCACAGTAGCTCCATGAGTGATAAGCCCCTTTAGACAAGTGGCAATCGATTCGATCTATCTATTCTACTGACATGATCACGTGATCTTGATAGCTTATGTCAGGAATGTGTTCAAATCAAGGAACTTATATAATAACGTTGCTTCCGTTCAAATGTATTGAAGAAAACTAACTATCTATCTATTTATTTAAAAGAGCGGCGTGATTTTCTAGCCAGGTTTTTTTTTTTTTTTTTTTTTATTGCCTTTAGTGGCAGACGAGCAAGCGGCCCACCTGATGGTAAGTGGTTACCGCCGCTCATGGACGTTAGCAATGCCAGGGGCACAGCCAGGCCGCTGCCTACCTTGAGAGGATAGCTCTCTTTAAACCTCGTTTGAAGAAGGACATGTCATAGCGCTCAGGAAACACCGCTGTAGGAAGCTCACCCCAGAGCCTGCACGTACGTGGGAAGAATGATCGCTGGAACCTTACCGTTTTAGACGGTATCGGCTCCAGGTAGTGTGGGTGAAGCCTACAGCGGCGTCGAGTGGTGCGATGATAGAAAGGCGACGATGGCACCAAATCATGGAGTTCATCGGAGCACTCCCCATGGAATAATCGATAGAGCACGCAGAGTGACCCAAAGTCTCTCCGTTGCTCTAACGATTCCAAGTTGTCCGTCAGATTGGGATCACCGACGATTCGAACAGCCCGCCTTTGGAGGGAGTCAAGTGGGTCGAGCTGGTATTCGGGTGCTCCTGCCCAGAGGTGAGAGCAGTACTCCAGATGCGGCCGAACCTGTGCCTTGTATAGCACAGTTCTTCTCATAGCTAAACAATTTTTCGGATAACCTGTTACATTCTTAACTTATGACTTTCATATGAATTACTTTGTAACCTAGATGAATAAGATTTCATTTCAAAGTGACCTTTAATTATTTCGAATAAAATCAGCGATTTGACACTTGTCTAGGGGGAGGTCACTCCGCATGGGGCAGAATGCGTATATGCATCCCTCTCCAAAAAGTAATACGTACTAGCAACAAGATCTTTGATTTCGTTTGCAGTGACGTTGGTCCCTGGTCTCTTGACTACACAGGCTACTGCAACTTTTTCTACAATCGCTGGTAGTCTTCCCACTATCACACATACGTCCCGTACGCTGGGGTGGGTACGAATTACTTCTTCTATCTTGGACACGCTTGTCTGTAAAACGTAATGTGTACGATTTAGCTCTTATTTTAGATGTATTTATTGTGGCGCTTGTATCATTGTGGTACTAAGATGTTCGTTCTTCGAAGTTAAACATTCGGCGAGGTCAGTCCATGATGGATGATCGTTTGTGGGAATTTCATTCTCGAGCGTCTCCATGCTTCGGAAGGCACGTAAAGCCGTTGGTCCCGGTATCACTTAATATGGTATTCATTAAGTCAAGTTGCAAGCCTTTTGGGTGACTCGAAAAATTCTAACACTAAGGTCGGTCGTAGACAAATTTGTTGACACTATTTTTCGGATAACCTGTTACATTCTTAACTTGTGACTTTCATAAGAGTTATTTTGTTACCTAGATGAATAAAAGAGATTTTATTTCATTTCTGCCTTAAGCCCAGCAGGACAATAATGTGACTTACCCAACCATTAAGCAACTGGCTGAGACGTTCAACAAAATAATAGTTTTCATTCTCGTCCTTATACAGGACATCACCAGTTCTGTACCAGCCATCTTCTGTGAACGCACTAGCCGTTAGTTCTGGATTCTTGTAATATTCCTGAAAAGAATATTAACATACAATACTTTTTATCGGCCGTGTAGTCACGGATTAAGAATACATAATGTCACCCGTGGGTGTCGTAAAAGGCGACATTTCAACCCATAAACGTCCTAATGCTGGGCACGGGCTCCTCCAAACAATGTGGGGGGGATTTAGCCTACTATACCACGCTGGCCTGAGTTTGTTATGAATTTTCCTTTTCTTGCAGTGCTCTTGTCTGCATAAGGCCCCTTAGTCATTAATTAATGTGTGAAAAATCTTAGGATACTCAGGAATTGTGTCTACAATACTATAGTAGCTCCTTACAGACGATTAGTGAAGTCAGTTTTTGGCAATTTTTTATTTAGTATTGCCGTTCCCAAACTCTTCGCTAGTATATCGTTAAGCGTATGGATATAAGTGTTTTAACAAAATTAGATACTTACAGTAAAGCAAGGACCTTTAGTCAACAATTCTCCTGGAACGTGAGGTTCTGTTATTTCTTTGCCTGTTTTTATATCTACGAGCTGGAAAGTGAATATAGCATTATACATTTATTTACTTGAAAGTGAAGCCTTACTAATATGTGTAATGAAAAAGGATTGTAAAACTCATTTTTATGTCTTAAATTTTTTTGGAGAATGCAGTTTACGCCTACCGCACCGTTTGCAGAAATGGGAAGATTATGTGAGGCTCACTAACTTGAAGATGGCTTCTACCATTGTATTTATTTATTTATTAATTAGGGTACATGGTATGCCTTATAATTTAAAAATTTTTTGTTTCACAAAACTGTATTTTAGTACAGTTTGACTGTGAAATCAGAATGTTATCACATCTATAATTAACTTACTAAGTAGGTATTATTAAAAAACATGAAAAATGGAGTTTATACATTGTAAAACATATATAGGCTTTTGATTAAAATTATTAAATAAATATGTTTAAATTCTCTTATTGTCTATGGCAATGTTCAAGGTTATGTTATGGTATGTTGGCTTTGGTATGGGTATGCTGGCCTTCTGCTATATTTTTAGTGGGTACTAAAACGCCTCTGCGTACACCTACACTTCAAAGTTATGCCTCTTTTCCTATGAGGTAGGCAAGACAGTATACTCGTATCTGATGATATGCAAGAGTTGCTCATAATTTTGAACTTTTAATGGACTTGCAAATTTTGTCTCGGTCATAGTAATCTGATATCCAATAAAATTCATCATTTTGTGAAAGCCGGGGATCGAACCCGGGACCTCTTGTCCCGCTGCGCTACCCAGACAGTCTTCGAACTTTGAACTATAAGATATTATTGAACTTACCTTAACATTAAGCCAGGAGTATTTTGCATTGCCACAGCAGCCTTTTGATAAATTTGGAATAGGCATAAAAACTGGTCCCATGTTTTCTGTCTGTCCGTATGTTATTATTGGCGAAGCACCTGGTCGCATTCTTTTCTGCAACAAAAGATTAATAAAACAATGCTCCGATTATGTATTGTAATTCCTTAGTTAATACTTACTTTTAATCCATCAAAGATATCGTCTGGGATCTTCGTGCCACCCAACATGATGCTATCGAAGCAAGTAAAGTCACATTTCTTTTCATTCTCAAATATTGAGTAGACTAACATTGATGTCATGATCACAGAATGGGGCTGAGAACAAAAATTCACTATAAGTAATAAAAAAAATATTTATTAACAAATTACTTATAACTAATAATAATATAATAATATTCTACCACATTTACACAGCGCCATCTAGTCCCAAATTAAGCAATTATATTTCCTAGTGTTATGGGTACTAAACAACTGATATACTACTTAAATACATTTTTTTTTGTAAATTCTTACATATTATAGATAAATTACACCCAGACACAGAACAAACATGTATGCTCATCACACAAAGATTTGTCCTGGGTGGGGATCGAACCCACGACCTCCGGCTTAGCAGTCAGGGTCACTAACCACTAGACCAACAGGCCAGTCCTTACTATATACTACTATTCTTACAGATACTTAAACAATAGTTGTAAAAACTTATATTTATCAAAATTATTATTTAAACTACTTTCTAAGCACTGTTTCTAAATATAAAACACAATATGTAGCCTAAATGAATTCGTTCAGTGAGCACAAGAAAATATCAATTTAGTCAGCGACAATGTTGAGTGTACGCAGTGCCCGTGTCATGGGGGCATGGTATACTCAACATTGTCTAAATTCTCACAATATAACAAGGACAATGTGTGGTCAAAGCTGTTGATCCGTATCATCAAATTCTCATGAAAACTATATCTTTCTATCCATTAGGCTAGTTGCTGGCCCTGGGCTGTTCATTAGACTTTTAACACAGCGTAACAAATACCATAATCAGAATCCGATATTACTAAATATCGTTCAAAAATTTTAATAATCACTGAAAAATAACGTAGGTACGTATACGTATTAATACATAATGTATAAGTATTAATACATAATGTCACTACCCCATTCCTACCCGTGGGTGTCGTAAAAGGCGACTAAGGAAGTAATCTTAAGCAGTCAAGAGCACTGCGAGATGTGGTAAATTTGAAACAAACCCTATACCATCCGTCTGGCTAGCGAAGTATAGTAGGCTAAATTTCCTCCACATTCTATGGAGGAGACCCGCGCCCAGCAGTGGTACGTTTATGGATTGAAATGATGAAAAGGTTACTCACCCTATATTTGTTAATCAAATCAATAATATTTGCAATGGATGTAGGGCCTGACGTCTGAATCTTGACGAGATGCATCAATGGAAAACTCAACACGTTCAGGAATCCTGATATCCACTGGATTGGAGCTAAGTGCAAACAGGGCGTATTTTCTGGCCTTGAACTGTGAATATAGAGTTTATTTTAGCACGAACAGCATTGATTTAGCATTCAACGTTTTGGATTAACTGACTGACCGTCTTGGCAGCACAGCAGGAGTATGTGCGACTACTTTCCTTGATTCCATCTCTGATGTGGCCATGAAATTCTAAGTATCCACCTAGTATGGCGTATTATTGGTAAATGCCTAGCCCTATATTTCTTTTTACTTGAGTACTACCTTTCATCATTGGGTGATGATGGCGTCATCACCCGATGATGATTATGACCGCTCTGCCATCATCTTCTGCCAAATTCTTCGCGTATTGACACTTGCTTACAAGCATGTTTCTTATTATATGAAACCTGATATTGCTCAAAAATGTGAGTGCGGCAATCTTCTGCCTTCTCACTTGCCAACTTACCTTCGAGTAGACTGCTGGAAAATAGCTCTTAGTTCCACAAACTTAGTGACCCACGCTTTATGTTTAAACGCGATCAGTTTTAAAGGACCTGTGGTGCCTCCTGAGGTTATAATACTTGCGTATATCTTGTCCAGGTCAAATATAGCAGGTCTGAAAAAGGTTGGGTTTTTCTTTAAGGAAATTCCAGTATTAAAGTTTTCCCGGAATTTGGTAAACAAATGTTCCCGGTTGATGACAATAGGCTCGCCCCCTATTTCATGGGACCAAACATAGCTGGCGAAATGTGGGTGTGAAACACCTCTGCCTACCCCTTCGGGGAGAAAGGCGTGATGCTATGTATGTATGTATGAAAAAGATTAAAATCGTTTTTTATTTATAATTTTTTTATTATCATTTGATAGATGAGTTAGTAGCTTACCGAATAAAAAACAGTTACAACCCGTGAACATTGGTAATACAACAAATACATGCGAAAAAACAAAGTCTTCTTTACTTTTAGCAAGCATAGCAATTCTTCCCAAAGGGATTCTAGGAAAGAATAAGCTATCTACAACTTTCTTGAATTCCCCTTCCCTTAAGCTATATAATTCATCAGCAAAAACACAAACACTGCTGAAGCTGTGTCATTATGTATGTTACTTATCAATTTTAGACAAACATGCAGCAGATGATGATGCAGCAGGTCCTTCCTGCCTGCTGTATGTTTCTCTAAAATTGATAAATACCACAGCATTCACTATAATATATCTATATTCTATAATAGTTTATATCACAAAACACAGATATAGGTAATTTTCATTGTTTTGCGGTTCATATATTATTTGATATATATCTGATATGTTATCTCATCTTTTAGTAATAAATGTACATAATATTTAGTAGTATAAAGGAACTCAAAATGCCTCTTCAAAACAAATCTCGTAACCAAAACTCCAGAGGTTTACTAATAGCCACTGAACTTCCACTATTATAGTAGGTTATATTACTAGAACAGTTGTATGATACCAAATTATTGTGTCGTCATCTTATACACATTTAATTTCGATAAGACAATAAAATTATAAGTTAAAATTGACTACCAAGGTCTGATTAATTTAATCAGATATTTCAGACAATGAAACTATTAGGCGTGTTGAAACTTATTAACAGTACTTACTTGAAATCTTCATTTTCTTCATGGTCATACTCTTTGATGAACTTCTTGATTGAATATTCTCCATCATCAAAACATATTATTTTGGTGTCCAGCCCTAGTTCCCTGATAACCTTTAAATATTTTTCTATTGTCTCCTTTTGACATAAAATTACTTTTGGTTCAGATAAGCTGAAGTGAGTCTTGATGTCATCTGAAATGCATTTTTTATAACCGTGGTTACAGAATTAATTAGGTTGAAAACAGAAATTTCTATTTTGCTATCTTTAAAAGAAGCGTATATTTTTGATAATGGAAGTTAGTATGTTCGCGATTTAATTTATATTACACTAGAAGTCGTTCTTTATTTGGCCACTGCCTAACTAATATTGTCTGTAGCGTGGTGATAAATAGCCTATGTCACTCAGTGATAATGTAGCTTTCTAGCGGCGAATTTTTGTTTACGAAGTTAAGTTACATCGAAAAATATTATTTCGTACAAACCTTGTGTTGACAAATGCGAACACAATAAAATTCATTATAATTTAGAATCTTGTAACAATTAATTAATAGACTAATTTTATTGTGCTGCGATAAAATCAGTGATACGAAGGAATTTATGCCCTACTGCAAGCCATTATCACCACAATTACTGATACGATAAATGTCATGGGAAGGTTACAATGGAAACCATGAAAAAAACTCTGTTTAATGGATAAAAGTATAAAACGGTGTGTTTTACACTTTATTAAGTTATTATATAAGGTGTCTACGTCACGTAATACATTTAAGGAATATGAAAATACCTTATTTGTTTGCCCGACGTTTCGATCGAATTACACCGACCGTGATCACGGGCTGACTGCAGCGGCGGCCAAGCAATGTAATTCGATCGAAACGTCGGGCAAACAAATAAGGTATTTTAAGGTAAATATAATACGTGACGTAGACTCGTTATATAATAATTTAATATGTGTACAAGTCGCGAAGTTTAAAAGAAAAAAAATTTTATACTTTAATCAATTAAACAGATATTTTTGGTAAAACGGTCTAGTCCTCAATCCCTGTGTCTGGGACTTTACAAACATACAATTAACGGACACAAAGTACATCCAACTCGAAAGAAATATCTATGAATCACATAAATATTTAATTTTGTCTCGAGTGGGAATCAAACCCACGTTACTTGGCACGGCAATGTTATTGGCAAGGTGACCCTTAACCGCTACGCCTCGGTGAAAGTGTATTTTAAATATTTTTTTCTTTAATTTTTTTTGACACCATATGTAATTATAATTAAAATTTATTGATTGTGATGAATGAAATTTTGCATGCGTAAAAGCTGAGTATGGTGATAGTTACTATTAATTTAAGATCACTGTAAACCCGTATTTTGCAAATAAACGAAAAAAAAAAATATTAAGATGGAGGAGTTAGAAAATTTGCACGTATTCACCCTGAGAAAAGTGTTGATCTATTGCAGCTATAGGCAGGCCATTTAATAACGCGGAGTAATATGGTATATGGAGATCATTGTGGTTCCTTCCACTTAAAACCATCACATCACCAGGCTTCAAACCAAACTGACGAAAACTTCTCGCTAATTGTATAGAGCGAGAGAGTGCTGATGCATTCGTCTCACTCTCTCCTGTAGCTGCATCTAGCTGTGGAACAGAGACAGATAGATATTGAGGCTTTCAAATTACAAAGATAACACGATATTTCTCTGAAAGTTTAGATAGAAGTACTTCACACCGGGTTTTCATAAACTTTATCATCATCATCAGCAACCCATTAATGTCCCACTGCTGGGCTCGGGTCTCCTCTCCTCTATCTAGAGAGCTGAGAGGGTTTAGGCCATAATCCACACACGCTGGCCTACTGCGGGTTGGTGGATCAGACATACCCATAGAATTTCTTCTAGAGTATGTGGGTTTCCTCACGATGTTTTCCTTCACCGTTAGCAGATGGTAAGTCACTTGACTAGTACATATAAATTCCACAAAGTGATATCCACATTGGTACTGCTGGTCGGAATCGAACTCGGACCGCCGTGTTTAACACGCCCATTTCATCATCCATTCAGCCACCATCGTTTTATCGATTCCATGTAATACGGTGATTTTTGTTCATTGACATTTAACTGTCTAAATGTACATATATGTATTAATCATCATCATTTCAACCCATAAACGTCCCACTTCTGGACACGGGCACACGCTGGCCAGACGGGTTGGTTTAGGGTTTGTTGGTATAGGTTTCCACAAATACTAACACGCCTGTTTCCCAGAAGGGATAGGCAGATATTCATTACACCCCGACATTTAGTTAGTTATGCTTGCTCCTATGTAATAGGGTCAATAGGGAACAAGTCTATTGCTAGAATTATTGCCTATTGCAGGCATAATTGCACCAGACACACCGGGCTTTAATTGAGAATTTCAAGTCAGAAATACCCAATACCTTTTGCACACTCACGATTTTAAGTAAGGCGGTGGTAATGAGGATTAGGACTCAAGCCCAAAACTCTCAAGTAAGCTTATTTTTACAATGTTTTAATTTAGAAAGATATAACTGCATCGTACATGCGGCGCGAAAAAGGTTCTTAAACTATTTGATTTTAAACACATTTTCAAAGTTTTTCACGGATTTGCATCAACTCCAAAGCGTAGTAAAATAAAAATAAACGTTATTGCAACTAGAATTGAATCTAGTTTACTTTATAAATTACCTGGTAGATGACATTAGGTCTGCTTTTCATGACATCTATGAATAGATGTCCTAAGTGATAGTTTTCATTGTTAATATCAAATTGATTGATCTTCATATTTAAATTGCACTTTTTACAATATAGGGCACAATACTTATCACAACTGATTTAAATTGAACTACTTTTGGTATATATAGGGCCCTTCACCTTGTTGAATATCTTAATCTTTGATTACAATCACTAATTTTGGTTTGATATTCCTTTGGCCTTTGTTAATATAATAGGTACTTGATTAATTATATTAATACGTGGCGTCGATTATTTCAATTTTTGACTGGCCTATTAGTCTAGTGGTTAGTGACCCTGACTGCTAAGCTGGAGGTCGTGGGTTCGATCCCCACCCAGGACAAATCTTTGCTGCGCTTCCACCGAGGCAGTACAATCTAGTATGGGTAGCGCATTTACGGTTTTCGGTACCGATGGGGTTTTAATTCCCCCCAGTATAATGTAATGAGCCAAGCCATAATCAGTTTAATTACAGCAATAATGTCAAACGAAGGACCTCTTCTGTAATAGTCTGCTAATTATATAAATGGCCCTATTGTTCCGCTGAACAGCGGGAATTCAATTATAAATATCAGTTTGAATTTGGAATGAATTAAATTATTTAAGTCTTTAATAATTCATAGTAGAGTACTGGTTTATAGTGTATTTATCTATGGTAGAGTACCTGGTAGGTACATACTAATTTTTATTTTTTTAAATCAAAGTGGTTTTTAGGATTTTATTTTTTAATTATTAACTAGCTACCCTGACAAACTTTGCACCGCCTTGTGGGGTTGTTGTTGTCAATATTTTTATTTCATTTAGATCACATACAATATATTTACAAACGCACACAATAATATCTAGACACGCTGCAACGTGTCTAGCCAAGTTCAAAGAAAAAGGATTTCTTCGCCGTTGGTATTTAATGATAATAAAAAACACATAATAATATAAGTTATTGTCTCGAGTTTGGCTTAATAATTAAAACACAGTTTTATACCACAACAATTTAATATAAAAACAATATAATTTTCTATTTACAAGTAGTTTCTGCAGGCATCTATTAACATAACATGCTTATTTATTAACATGTACTCGGGTCGGTACAAATAGAAAAACAGACCATACAGTAGTAGCAATAACTATTCATTCCGGTCAATTGAACCGGTAGCGAGCTCTGTTGTTACATATATCAAGTAACTTGGGTTACTATACTTATTACTATTTCTGCTTTGATTGTGCTGGGATGGCAGATGTTCCGATACGCCTTCTGCATACATTTTGCTAAGACAATTTTCTCTAATCGTAGAAACTTTTTTACATTCGATTTACATTCGAAGTTCGAAACTGTTTAGTGAATTATTGAGCACAAGGCTTAGTTACAGCTTAAAAAATACTATGATGATATAAATAGTGAAAATCATTTTCGGCGCGGGACCAAAACTGAAGTACATACATGAGCTTGTCTGTCACTTTTTTATTTGGTGGTTATACCACTTAACAGTTTTAATACCGACCCACACAAACATACAATAGCCGACACGAGCGCATCATTATTTCAAAGCACGAGTGAACAACACGAATTTGCAGCCCACTGATTGACTCTTATTATGAACAAAAATAAACAAAATAATATAGAGTACAAAAACCATTCAAATATTATTTTTAATAATGTCCATTTTTATAAATAGTATTTATTATATCTTTGACATACTTATAGGTACAAACATGAATAAATACAACAATGTAACAGTGGGTGGTAATTTTTCTGCATCACCCAATGGTTGACTGGTAGAAAATGCCTAAAGACTTGTACTTCCAAAATTCTTAGTATGAATTTTAAATTAATTAATTAATATTTAAAAACTCGAAGGGAATGCAATGAATCTCAACTCAGGGATCCATCATTCCGATAAATTATGACACTATTATTATATTTTAGACTATCACAAAGGGACCTCCCGCTCGCTACTAATATCGCCGCTGTACTGAGTGACGTGGATTCTTTTCTACAGGTGACAAATTTGTTTTTTTTTTTAACTTTGTTGCACAAAGTATGTGTACAAAAGGCGGGCTTCATGCTAAAAGCATTCTCTACCAGCCAACCTTTGAGTAGTGCAGAGATGAAAACAGGTTAGGTGCCAAGTAAGAATATAAGAAGTTTTCTTAATTACTAAATACATATTATTAATATACATAAATAAATACATTCGGACAACAATCTGCTAAACTGTTCGCGGACTCTAACCTTAAAAATATCACGGTTATTGGAGATCTTGACTTCGAAAAGGAGTGCATTCCAGAAAAAAATGAACGGAATTTAGAAAGAGGAATGGACAAACTGGAACTGTGTGAAGGACAGACAAGAAAAATATTCTAATGACCAAAGATTTCGATCGTGAGTGCTATAAATATTTGTACGATTCAGAGATACTCGTATTTATTTCGAGCCTGGATGTACTTTGTTGTTTTTGTTTCAGTTTAGGCCGGCATTACACATTAATTTAAATTATTTATTGTACTATTACTGTAGTTATTGTCATTAAGTAGTAATAATTATTAAAACATATTATTCTACCAAGTCGTATGTCCTAACACATTTGCCGTCCCAGCCCTCAGCGGTCGAGATCTGAAACAAATTGAAATGGAAATCAAGCAATTAAGTATATATATTTTATATCACGTAGGCAAATACACATTAGGTAAGACAGGCGGTACGTAATTACCGTAGTCAATAGACCATACACGAGAAAATTTATATAACCACAAATGGCACATAGACAAAAATTTTCTTTTTTTTTAGTTTAGTCAAAAAGCCGTGCCACACGGTTGTAAACTTGTGTCTTGGTGGTTTCCATTCGTCTAGCCGACTGTTGTAAACCAAATTTTATACAAACTACGCGGATAACAATCAAGCTCCCACTAAGGTCACTCCGTTGGGACGCAAGTTTACAACCGTGTGGCACAGATAATAGTTAAAATCTTTATTTCATTTGGATCAAATACATGATACTTATAAACGTCATACAAAGTAAAAAGAAGGTGCCATTTTTTTAGATTTTACGGTTTAAAAAATAGAGGGGGGACACAATTTGAATTATTTTCGTTGGATCCCAGTTTTGAATCCTAGTTTAATATTTTTGGCGTTGGATCCCACAAAATATTATTATGTATTACCGTTGGATCCCAAATTTAAAAAAAGTAAGAGAATTACGTTTTATTGTCGTTGAATCCCAAAAACTATTTCCGTTGGATCCCAAATGCTTAAAAAATCTGACTGCGGGTACTTTCAACAACAAAATTATTAATTAAATGAGGGTATACTTTATATTGACTGACAATTTTTTTTATATCTCTAATATCTCTGTAGGAATGTGCTTGGAAAAACTTCGACTGTAGTGTAAAAAGTTGACCTGTGTCTACCATGAGTTTTCACGGCGTTTTACTCTGTTTGATTGCCAGATTTATATGTAAAAATGAACAGCGACCCTAGTACTACTTATTTGAATTAATAATTCAAACATATAGCATTAGGGGTGCTGTTTATTTAACATAAAAATCTGTCAATCAAAAGCACTGTCTTGGGTGAACGCCGTGAAAACTCATTGTAGGTACCACTGACCTATAGGTTTCCGTGTGCAAATAAAGTATGATTTAATTCATGTTTCTTCTGTCTTTCATTCTTTCAATTATTTAATCGGCGGGCCGAACACATGCTGCTTTTTAAATGTTTGGTAAAGGTAAGGTAGTAGATCCAGCATGAATGGTCCGGATCGACCGGGGAAGTACTACCCTCTCACAGAATATCGACGTAATGTAGCAGTATCCGTACTGTTATGTTTCGTACGGTGAGTGCAGAATACCGGAGCCCCAATTCCCTCCTTAGTCACTTTTCTTCTGACAAGTACACATGTTGTTATAACATGGGATTCAATGGAAATAGCAAATGGGATCCATCGTTAATACTTAAAAAATGGGATTTAAAACTGGGTCCAACGAAAATAAATGCACAATTTATGCTATTCATATTATTTATTTAGAAAAACGCTCGTCAAAAATGTGAAAGTTAACACTATTTCTCACGAGAACTTTATTTCATTGACAATCTCAAACAGGTGCTCCTAATGAGTCATTTAAAATCAATATCCAAATAATATCCTCAGGCTATAATTAATTTATATGTATTATAAACGCGATAATTTATAATTGATCATATAAATTGAATTAATTATCTAAAGGAAACTATCACTTCCTTGCCTACGTATAAATATCTCTATTTTTATATAATTAGTTGTAAGGTGTGAAAACCAATAAATCTATTGATTAAAATCTAATTGCTGTAACAGGATTTAAATCAAAATTGATTAATTTTTCGATTTTGTATATTTCTCGAGGAGGCCTACGTATAACAGTTGACGTCTCTCGGCTGATATGATTGCTAGGGGCACAGCCAAGCCTCTGCCTACCTTAAGAGGATAGCTCTCTTTAAACCTCGTTTGAAGAAGGATATGTCATAGCACTCAGGAAACACCGCTGCAGGTAGTTCACCCCAGAGCCAGCACGTACGAGCGAGATATGATCGCTAAAACCTTACCGTGTTAGACAATATTGGTTCCAGGTAGTGCGGATGAAGTCTACAGCGGCGTCAAGTACTGCGATGATAAAAAGGCGACGCCGTTTAGTGCCACTAAATCATAAAATTCATCGGAGCACTCCCCGTGGAACAATCGATAAAGCACACAGAGTGACCCAAAATCTCTTCATTGCTCTAGCGATTCCAATTTGTCCATAAGATGATCAATGATGATCAACAGGATTTAAATTCTTCTGCATTAACGCTTTTATTAATGTCCAAATTAGGTAAGTATAGGATAATCTTCAAATACATACCACAGTTAAAGAAGTTGGAGTGAAGATCCTCTTGTGCGTAGATTTTCTACCATTAGGCTCAATCTGTGTGTGTATCATGGTGTCACCTTCCCAAGTCACAAGCGCTTTCAACTGTAACACAGATAGATATTGCTTAATATTTCTAAGTTTCTCCATCCCGGACCAGTCAATGGACAGGCAACTTAAATGGGGAAGAGGAAATATCGTATAAGGCCATATACGTCATTTCAAAACTAGATTAGAATTTGATTCGAAGTTGAGCTCTGAGAAGAACTTGGCAAGAAACTCAGGCCACTCTTTTTAATCGCCAAAGTAATTCACCAATTCCAATTCAATATTAATTAAATTCAGTAAAATTAGGTTAATTAAAAAAATGTATGATTAATTTTATCACGTTTGTGACGTAGGGGATAATCTCGGAATTTACTGAACCGATTTGAAAAATTATTTAAGTGTTGTATGGCCCATTTATCGAGGAAGGTTATAGGTTATATAAGATTACAGCTACACCCAATAGGAACTGAGCAGTGATCAAATAAAGAACGACGGGAGCGAACCCCCCGCGACTTTTAGTAATATTGAATGCGCACACTTTCCACTCCGTGTATTTTAATTGTTAACAATACAACTTTCGACAACGACGACCGACGATCTCGTAAAGGTTGTGTCTGGTTGCAGACTGCACAAAATCGCTCACTGTGGCGGAAATAAGGTGAGTCCTATGTCCAGTAGTAGACGTCATTGGGGTGACATTACGAATACAAGTCTCTTCTAGTCTCTGCTACTCACATAAGGGGCTTATAATAAATTATTATCACTTATAAACGTTTTAAAGGTCGAACTAAATGAATAAATTTCTCAAAATAGATAATTTTATATTATTATAAATATGCTAAAAACTTCCTAGACTAATAATAGTATCCAATAACGAATAAGTGACACACTCCTTGAACCGGTTTGCAAATAATATTATTAAACATTAGAGCATAAACATTAATTTAATAATTTTGATTTAGATTAATTACAACATTTTTATTTGTAAAGCGTCACACGGAGCTTGTTCCCTCGTACGGGCGTTGTATTTTAAATTAAAGAAATATATAATTATCGCTGTCAAATGTTTGAAAATTTTAATACGGTCGCTGTTATTTAAAGATTCAAAGATCATAAGAGCGAAGCCCCGGGCAAGAGCTAGTATTGTAGATACAATAATTTGATTCGTACCTTAGTTCCATCGGGACGGTCTTCAATGAACTCTTCGTTGAATTTGAAACTAAACACAATAGTTCTGACTGTGGTGGTCATCGTAAGTGTATACGTATCACCCTCTCGAGTTAAGACGCTCACCGGAGAGACTGCACACGCGATTTTTCTGGGTATCAGTCCCACTCCTGGAAAGCATAAAGGTATTTTTAGCACATTAGTTATAATTATGTATAATGCGAAGAAAACCCCAACACACCCTCGAATTACCCACCTCGACTATTTAAATATAATGATAAAAGTTTATATGCCACGAATGAAGCCTGACTAGAAGTCTATAAACATAGTGTTTTGCGATAGGGATCAAACAACCAAAAAAAAATCTTTATGCCGTTAACAGCAATACATTTTTGACTATATTTACATATCTAATTAATTTATGATTTCTTTAAAGATATCAAAAAGTCATAAAATTCCTAAAAAGGCGGAAAGAAGTCCATTTACTAATGTTTTTATATTTTATGATCTGCTGACCAAATTTGTGATGATGTGACCTACATTAAATCTTATTTAGATGTTTATAATAATGGAAATGAAGGTCTACATTTTAAGGTTTATTTATATACAACTAATTGGCAAACCGGTATTTTTTACTTTCACAATCGTACATACAACGTTCCGTAGCCAAAATGGCAAAACGGAACCCTTATAGTTTCGTTATGTCCGTCCGTATGTCACAGCCATTTTACTCAAAAAGTACTCAATGTATATTGGTGAAATTTGGAGTATAAGTGTCTTGCGTGGGCCGCTACTAGGTATAGTATTTAAATAATAAAAATCACAAACACCCGCTGCATCATCAAGTTCATTTATAACCGTTTCGAAAAAGTCATTTTATATCCTCGTGTAGCATAAACAGATTTTTAAAACTTATTTTTCAACCCATAAACGTCTCACTACTGGGCACGGGTTTTCTCCAAAGAACGTGGAGAGAATTAAGCTTACTATACTACGCTGGCCAGAAGACGGTTCGAATTTTCCTTTTCTCGTAGTGCACTTTTTCTGCATAAGGTCTTAGTCGCCTTTTACGACATACGGATTGAAATGAGATAGTGACATTACGTATTCTTACAATCATCTATCTATACTTGACTTTGACTGTCACCGTGGCGCAGTGGTTAAGGTGGTCGCCTTCCCACTACATCACCGTGCTGGGTGACGTGGGTTCGATTCCCACACGAGACAAATATTTGTGTGATTCATAGATATTTGTTTCTAGTCTGGGTGTACTTTGTGTCCGTTAGTTTCATGTTTGTAAAGCTCCCCGCGACACAGGGCTCGTTCCCTAGTGCGGGCGTTGTCTTTTAAAAAAAAATAAAAAAAAATACTAATATTATAAAGCGGAGAGTTGTTTTTTTGATTATTTGTTTGTTTGGACGCACTTATCTCAAGAAATATTCGTACTAAACGAATAGAAAAAATCTTTTGGTGCTGAATAGCCCATTTATCAAGAAAGGCTGTAGGCTATATAACATCACGCTACGACCTATACGGGCTGAGCAGTAACAAATAACATCCACGGGAGCGCATGGAAAACAGCTAGTTTTATTTATATTCAGATTCTAAAGGTTATGTTTATGAACATATAAACAACTTAAAATACCGGTAGATACAGAAAACAGTTGGAGTTGACATTTCTGAGAATTAATAGTGACGTAACTTCACGACGTGACTTCTCTTTTACTAAGAATTTGATAAGATCAAAAGTTATTTTTTTAACTAATGAGGAAAGTTTTTGAAATATTATAATTCTTTTTGTAAGGAAACAACAAAAGAAGTAATATAAATCAAAAGATAAGTTGTACAATGACCTGACCATTGGCTAAAAGGCTATCTAGCGCTGATTAAAAAAAACTATCATATTTTTTATCAATAAAATTAAATTTTGTACGTTTTTGTAAGGTTTTGGGAAGAAATAAATATAAATTAGGTGTTGTACCCGTATGTTATCTACTCTACACAATTTCATTATATTTTAATTACAAAAAAGAGATTTTTTTTATGAATACAAGGTATAATTTTTCTTTGAATTTGCACTGTTGCAAAAAAGGTTCTAATATCGATAGTGTGTTTTTTTTTAATGAAAACTTCAGTACCAGCTTGGAGTCTAGCTCTCGGTTAATGGCATGAGTACCGCCCTCCATTAAGGATCCAATATAGCTGGAGAAATAAGGGGGCGATAAAGTTCTGTCTATCCTTTCGGGAATAAAAAACGCGAAGCTTTAAGGGGTTATTACACTACACGATATCCGAGACCCTTTATAGCACCTCCTGAACACCGTGTAGACAAAGTCATAGTCATAATCTTTATGTCATATAGAACAAATACATGATACTTATGAACGTCATACAAAGCCAAAAAAGGTGTCAGCAAATTTGCCTAAAGCCGGTTCACTGGCAAGATTGAGCTCGGGGAAGAACTTGGCAAAAATCTCAGGCCGCTCTTTTTAATCATCATTCAGTAGTTACAATTGTAATTGGTTACAGTTTGAAATAACGCAAAATGGTACAGAACCAAAACAGCATACCTACTAAAATAAATTCAATAAAATTTGGATATTTAAAAAAAGAAAAATATGTAAGTATATCAAAATTAATCATCATAATGGTATATACTAATGGATCAATAGTTTAATAAACTACATGGTGTTCAGAAGGTGCCTTAAAGGGACCCTGATTATCGTATAGTGTAATAATCTCTTTATATAAAGGTTTAAATTATTTTTTCATTTTATCTCTATCAATACATTAAAAACTTAAATCGCATTCAAGAAGTATGACAAAAAGTGGTTACAAACAAAGAAATTACTTCTCGAAATGGGTAATAAACAAGCCATTGATAGACTTAATACAGATGCTACTTATCCTTGAATTAACAATGTCCATTTATAACGCAACTGTAATCAGTGTCATAAAACTTTGTAAGTACTATTTAAACTTTGTAGTAATTACTTCTACATATGTGTATGTATATTGGCGTGTCGTAATATTCACAATCTTTCTCTGTTTTGTAAATGAAATAAATGAAATCTTACTTAATCGTGTAGGTTGCAAAAAAATCTCCGAAAGAAAGAAAGTAACATTTCATCATTTCAACCCATAAACGTCCCACTGCTGGGCACGAGTCTACTCCAAAGAATGTGGAGGGATTTAGCCTCTAGCGTCTCCACTGTCCCCTCCAGTGGGCTCTAGGCAAGAGTATGGTAGTAGATCCGGCTATATGGGGAAGGGCGTGGGGCCCTCAAAATAAAACACAGAACTGATCTTATAAACTTATAGTATTAATTTAAATGACAAGAAGAGCGTGCCCTGCACTAGAAATTAAAATAGTAATGAGCCTCAAGTCTTGGACGGATGCTCCGACGAAGACTCGGTTCGAATTTGAATTTGTATTAATTTAGGATTTAGAATTTAAAATTATTAAAAGTAAATTAAAAAGAAATCAAAAGAGATCCAAAAGGTGGTCAAAAGAGGTGCATTCGTGCAGGACGTAGCCTGCAACGGGTGCAACCGTTACAAGCCTACTATACCACGCTGGCGAGATGGGTTGGTATAGGATTTGTTTCGAATTTTCCTTTTCTCACAGTGCTCTTTTCTGAATAAGGTTACTCCCTTAGTCGCCTTTTACGACACCCACGGGTAGAAATGTAGTGGTAACATTATGTATTCTTAATCCGTCACTACACGGACAGAATAATAACCACAACGTTCAGTAATATGGATTAGTTAAACAGAGACACTTAACACTGCCATACTAAAATAATTTACATAATAATAATAGCAACTTATGCAACTACTCTTTAGACAAACATACGATTCGGTATCGACTGGCCTACCGGTGTAGTGGTTAGTGACCCTGACTGCTAAGCCGGAGGTTGTGGGTTCTTTTCCCACCCGGGACAAATCTCTGTGTGATAATTGTTTGTTTTGTGTCTGGGTGTAATTTATTTATCTATAATATTTACAAAAATAATATAATAATAATATTCTACCATATTCACATAGCGCCATCAGTCCCAAATTAAGCAGCCAATTATATTTGCTTGTGTTATGGGTACTAAACTGATATATTTTTACTTAAATACAATTTTTTTTTGTAAATACATACATATTATAGATAAATTACACCCAGACACAGAACAAACCTTCATGCTCATCACACAAAGATTTGTCCTGAATGGGAATCGAACCCACGACCTCCAGCGTTGCAGTCAGGGTCACTGACCACAAGACCAACAGGTCAGTCTTCTAAATTAAATTTATTTAAGTAGTGTATTAGTTGTTTAGTATCATAACACAAGCAAATTTATTTATTTAATTTGGGACTAGGTGGCGAATCATATTTTATTGAAAATACATCACTGGTATGAACGAAGAACAATAAGAATCGCTTCTAAACCACCTCGTGGGGGGAACTGCTCGTGGTATGAACCGACTATAGAGCCCCTATTTTTATTTTATTTAGTAATTTGTTTCATTGACAGCTGAAGATTATTCATTTCTAATTTAATTTTTTTTATTTTTGCACGCATTTTTAGTTAGTATGATGATAATTCTTGAACTTTAGATAGTCATAACTTATGAACAGATAGACATTTTTTTTTAATCTTTGAGTAAGTACCTAGTAATAAAAAATAAAATACATTGTTATATATTTATATACATTTGATACAATGGTACACGTTATTGATAAAATATAATATTCTTGTACCCATTTAAAAAGATAACGCAATGTTTGGACAACCGATATGTAAACCTTTATAGGCTCAATATAAGGCGCACTCAATAACAAACTCATAACAGAACGATAAAAAAAAAAAAACAACAACTCACCAATAAACTTTAGATATTCATCGAAATTTTCCGAAGTTTTTAGCTTGTATTTCTTGCCAATATATTGTTCAGCTGCCTCCATCATTTTTGATGTGTTTACGCGATGCTAGTCAAGCCACTACTGACGTACAAATACAGGTTTTAACGACGAACTGACACAGTTTTGGACCGGTAATGTTTCTGCAAAAAATGGCATTATTTTTTATTATGTTAAGTATATTTATACTTAGTCAATGAATGATATTATATATTATGATACTGATGTTATGTGTTTAGTGGGTGGTAGGAAGCAAAAAACTGGAGGTAGGTCATGCTACTGATTCATAGAATGACGTTGCTATGAACGCAGAATTCATCATCATCATCATATCAACCCATAAACGTCTTAACCCATGCCCAGCAGGGGTTATCTCCAAATTTTGTGAAGGGAATTTAGTCTACTATACCAAGCTGGCCACACGGGTTGGTATGGTTTATTTCGAATTTTCCTTTTCTCGCGTGCTTTGGTCTGTTTAAGGTATACTCCCTTACTCTCTCGGTTCAAACAGACTGGTATTACCGGTCGGATTCGAACTAGGATAGCATGATTTGCATCATCATCAGCTATGCATTAATGTTCCACTGCTGGGCTCAGGTCTCCCCTACTCTATCTAGAGAGCTAAGAGTGTTTAGGCCATAATCCACTCATGCTGGCTTAGTGCGGGTTGGTGGATCAGACATACCCTTAGAATTTATTTTAGGGTATGTAGATTTTCTCACTCAGATGGCAAGTCAATTGACTAGTATATATAAATTCCACAAAGTAAATTCCACAGTGATACTGCCGCTGCCGGTCGGAATCGAACTCGGGTAGCATGATTTGCATGCCGCCACGCGGTCACCATTGCAGCATTGCTTCTATAAGATACTCAATAATTTTTTGTGACGTAGTTTTTAATAGATACACTTGTTTTCAACTCAATGATTCAATCTAGTTAAAATACATCGCCCCCTCACAAAACTAAATGTTTACACACACATAACAGGACACAGACACAGAACATTGACCATGAACTGTGAGCTAGGCCGCTACGTTATTATGATATTTAGGGTCGCCACACAGCTGACGAAACATGCGTCACGACTCACGCGTATCATTTCATACTTTAGCCAAGGTATAAACTGCTTAACACAAAATGTATTTAACGTTTCAAATTCGGGCCCGGACGGGGGCCACGCACCGCCCGGGCACGGCCCGGTCTAATATAAATTTACCTGATTTGTTTACAAAGATTCTATTGTATGTCCTATTTGACCCGTGTATATAGTATGCAGGATGCACTAACGGATCATCGGTTAATTGTGCAAGGTAGAATGTTTTTGTATATAGATTCGTCTGTGTTGCCGTAATGCGCAACGCATTGTCTGTCAGCTACGTATGTGGCAACCCTAACTTGCGTCTCTTACGTCGTTTCGTTTCGGTTCAATGAGATGAATTGTTTGCGTAACACTTTGTTGCTCCATACAAACATACGCAATATTTGACACTAAAGTATAATATTGTTCCATACAAATATTCGAAATCATCATCTCAACAACCCAATAACGTCCACTGCTGGATATTCGAAATATTCAACTCCAAAGTAAATGACAGACTGAATGACAGACTTTGAATTAAAAAGATAAGGCAGCAAATCTTGTAGGACAGTTACTAGGTACAAAATGTTACTGTTTAAATGAATACCTATCTAAATAACCACATGTAAGTTTCTTCTGCTCTAGTTGTTTTGTATAAATAGAAGTAGAGATACAGATTTGGAAAGAAATGTATTTATTTTTTTGACATTCTCTGTACGAATAGCTTAAATAAATGAATTAAAGAAAGAAAAAACAGTTATTCACCACAGTCAGTGTGACATTAGTAGGCAATAAAGAACAAATTTCATAAGATTAAGAAAAAAGAGAAAGATGTAACTAATAATGTACCTACTGCATGTCACACTGCGAGAATTTGGACTCTATTCAGCATAATGCTGCGGTGCCAGCAACTAAAAGTTGCTGGACACTGAACAGCGCTGATTTTCAGCAGAGCCCCAGGGACAGGATGACGAGTCAATTACCGATCATACTAGAAAATCAATATCGGCAGATATTCAAATTTTAATTTCAATGAGTTCAGATATAGATAGATATCTAAACCCAAACAGATCTAAGAGTCTATAATCATTTCTAAGAGTCAAGTGTTCAGCACGTGTTCAGACAACAACACTTTTATTTTATATCACGAAGTGTAACAACCTACAAAGTTAAATCAATATTGCTGGCCATATTCAGAAAGCGAACAAACGATTTAAAAAAATTAACATTAAAATCCATTGTATTCTAATGATACCCACGTAATTAAATACGCAATGAAAGAATAATTATTTTATTTGTGTCCAAATATCTAATTCATAAGTGAGTTTTCAAAATAGTTACATACTTACCTATATCCATTACATATAACTGCACTTGTAAGTAAGTAAGTACTAGGTTTGTAAAAACTTCCGCAATAAAAAAATAATTACTAATTAACTGAATCAGGTAGCATCGAAAAATAACAACTACCTACCCAATTTATTTAACTATACTAGACAATAGCAATAAAAAATCTTGATAAAAAATTATTAGAAGCCTTGAAACTAACCTACTACAACTAATTTAAAATGAAACTCGGAACAAGAAGACTTGGCTCATTAGGCGAGTTACCTAGGTATAATTAAGATAAACACGTTTTAGCTGTCATTTAGCCAAATTAGTTCTAATTAGAAAACACATCTTAAGGAAAATTATAAAACCCAACTTAAATAAGGAAATACAAAACATTTCAATACCTTTTCTCTTCTGTTCACCGATTTTATTTTTATTTAGCAATTATAACAAGTTACGATTTAAAAATGTCGATCACTTACTGAACAATATTAATAAAATACCATAGTTAGCACTAGACGTGTCGGTAGACAAAATAACACTAGACTTTATGTACATACATACACTGTATATCTATACAAGCCAATATCTGATAAGCACATTACTACACGTCTACTCACCATACATTCACACAAAATGACACAGAAATCAAAATTTAACAAACTATTTCCATACAATCAGGAAGATTATTATTGCATAATATTACGTAAAAAAAATTATCACTGAAAAATCGCACTAAATGTCCTTAAAAATAAAGACTAAAATGTGATGAGTTATGTAATTTCTATTTTTTATTTTACTTGATAAGAGTGTCAAATGTATATAACCTTTGATATTATAGGCATTTCTATATCGCACATAGCTCTAACTATACTGGTCGTTAGGTCATAAGCACTTAAATATTCGATGGGTATAGTGAGCTAAACAGTTACAGGAAGCCACTAGTTCTTGAAAACTTAATAATTAAACCTGTAATTTTTTTGCAGATAAAATATCATAAATAGAGAAAAGAAAACCCACCACTAACTCTCGAAATATCCACCCCAAATATTGCAATAAAAAAGGTTGATAATATCGAACACCTCTTTTTTAATTGGGACAAGGAATAGAGTGTCCGTGTAGAAACGGATTATAATGTCACTACCCCATCTCAACCCGTGGGTGTCGTAGAAGGCGATTAAGGAAGTACCTAACCATATGCAGTCAGAAGCACTGCGAGAAAAGGAAAATTCGAAACAAACCCTATACCAACCTGTCTGGCCAGAGTGGTATAGTAGGCTAAATTTTCTTCACATTCTTTGGAGGAGACCCGTGCCCAGCAGTGGGACGTTTATGGGTTGAAATGATGATGATACGCAGCTACAGACGTGGAAACGAGTCATTTACCTTCTCAGCTAAAAAATTTTGTCAGTTTGACAGAGATAAAGATAGCCACGTTTCATGGCAACTTAAAAATGAAATATAGGACTGTGCCCAATGCACAGTGGCTACAATTTTGTTTAGCAACTGCCAATGCAAATACGTACTTATATTATTATATCAATGGTAAACACAGAAATTTGTTTACAGATTAAATTAACTTTATTAGTCACTTCTAGATAATTTAAAACTCAAATTGAAGAATGTAGAATATACCGTAGAAATACTGTTTGCCTACTGACTGGTACTATAAATTTACGATTACAGTACTAGGTACTCGAGTAAAACCAATCTCTCTTCTGTGACTGTATATTTTTGTGTCTGTTTTTATTTACCTAATAGTAATGTGTTCCTATGGTATTGTTATAAAACATAACATGACATAACATAGCATCACGCTTTTTTCCCTCAAGGGGTAGGCAGAGGTGTTTCACACCCACACTTTGCCAGCTATGTTTGGTCCCATGAAATAGGGGGCGAGCCTTGTCATCAACCGGGAACATTTGTTTACCAAACCCCGGGAAAATCTCAGTACTGGAATTTCATGATAGAAAAGCCCAATACCATTTACACCCGACCCGGGAATCGAACCCGGGACCTTGCACAGCAGTCGTATACACTTCCCGCTGCGCCACCGAGGCAGTTGTATTGTATTGTTATATTATGTTACATAACTTTTAACTTTTACAAACAAGGATGTAAATGTCTGAAATAATGACATTATTAAAAAGAGCTAATCTCTTTTTTTTATCAGTTACATTCTTACTTTATGAAAAGTCATAAGGTAAGAATGTAACTGGTAACTGTCATACCCATTTCAACTTTCGGCGTTAGCCGAGGATTCAATTTGCCAACCACAAACGTCACCGCTATACGTGTGGGGGCCACCGATGCCCAGACACCTGCGTACAAATTCAACAATAGCTTTATGCTTAGCATATTGCGACACAACAGGAGTAGGTTTAGCACAGCCCTACTCCCAACCACTGCTTTACTGTGTAGAAACGGACTCCCCAAGGAAGTCAATGCTTCTACAACAGTGGGGATGAGGAACCTATTCCTCCGTGTTTCACTGAGTCACCTTTTGACGGGAGAACTGGTAACTGTCATAAAAGTATGACAGTTACTTTGTTACACCTAGTATGAATAAGTGAGTTTTTATTTATTTTCATTTTATTGTCTAAGAAAAACATACGAGTAGGTACCTACATTCGAGTTTAGTTCACTTTGTAGAGGTACTTCTTGGAAACGGTTTAGCGGGTTTGTCATCGAATTGATAAGATTATAGCTAAAAATACAATGGCTGAGTTATTTAAGGCTGAAGATAACGTCTGGCACTATTTTTATTAAAGTACCTACTTAGCTATTCATCATCATCATATCAGCCGTAGGACGTCCACCGCTGGACATAGGCCTCCTCAAGAAATTTCCAATAGAACCGGCTGTATGCGGCCTGCATCCTCCAGTCACTTAGCTTTTGCTACCTTGAATGAAAAATGTCGTAACTATATCTACTTCATTTTCTGCCCATAAACGTCCCACAGCTGGGCACGGGTCTCCTCCAAAAAAATTACTGATGGTTATTCATAAACACAACATAGCATCACGCATTTTTCCCCGCATAGGTAGGCAGAAATGTATCACACCCACATTTCGCCAGCTGTGTTTGGTCCCATGAAATAGGAGGCGAGCCTATTGTCATTAACCGGGAACATTTGTTTACCAAACTCCGGGATAATCTAAATACTGGAATTTCCTGATAGAAAAACCCAATACCAATTTTACCCGACCCGGGAATCGAACCGCGCCACCGAGACAGTTTGGTTATTCGCATGTATTTTATGCTAAAAAGTCATACCTACGTGCCTACCTATGACTACAATGTTAATGATAGATAGATAGATACATGAAGAATGCAGCTAAACAAGTTATGAGTTACGCAGGAACTCTATTTACAATATAATTTAAGTGCCAACACGTTCTAAAATTTATGCTGCGCAGTTTGGTTGACGTAAAGTAGGTATTCCATAAGTAGATAGTAGATAATTCTAAGTAGATATTTCTACAATGAGCTATGTAGGTTTTACTTGCGTGCTAATGCTAAAGGTATTTTCTACCAGTCAACCTGAGGTGGTGCAGAGATATAATGAAAGTAGGTGCATAAGAACCAAAAAGAGAAGGAGACATAAAATACAAATTATTATCAAGAATAAAATATACATAAATATAATATAATAATAATAATTTACTTGTGTTTTTTTTTAATTATAATTGCAAGTGTCTATACTACAATAAACAATAACTGTTTGATTGGAATAATCACACCTGATACTTTTTACAGTAAGTCGCAAATTTACTCATTGCTATAATATTTTGATTAGGCGGTCTCGAAGGAGCTCAACAAAAATAGTAGATTTTGTAAAATATAAATAACACACAATTATTTTAAAACTATTTATCATGTAAAATTATGATAATATTATTAACAAAATCATTTCGTGTTTATTACTGTTAAAATACTGATTACAAATATAGTTGTGTTTAACATGCAATAACAATATAACCTAATCTATATTAAATACCTAATGAAAATTTAATAATTTCGTAAATCGAATAAAGTCAATTAAAACTTACCTAAAAACCTAATTTGTAACCAAATATCCACCAAAACATTAAAAATAAAGGTAGATTTTTATCAAAAAAGCAATCAGTAAACTATCAACTGAAGTAAAAATGTCAAACTGAAATTTACCAAAGACTAGGATACTGAACTTTATTAAATAATAAAACCTATTTATCAAATTAATGATTTGATTCAGGAACACGGCTTCCGCCAATTTACTTCAGATATAAATAATCTTATCTTAATAAATAAACGATGTTTTTTTATGGAATATATCCAACCGTTCTCCCGTTCACGTTCAAGAGTTCCTTTTATTAGTGGTTAATACAGATAGTGTAATACATCTGTGGAGGTTATCGTCCTCTATTCACACCGGGTTGCCAGTTCATAAAATAGGTACATATTTGGCACGGATGTTTGTAGATTTTTAGTAGAAATCTGCCTGGGAATGGTTAAGTTTTCCCAACTGTTGAACGAAATGAAGGATTTTGGCTGATAGTATTTCTTTTTCATACATGAAGAACATCGACCTAAAAATTTTATAAGTCACCAATGAAAATGATTCTAAGTCCGTTCGCATAAGACATATTTTTATGATTTATTCCATATTCTTACCACACATACATCTATATACTTACATACATAATTATATTATCTTTCAATAATTTGTATAATACTGTGTCATCACTGGTAATAAACATTAACATTATTTCTAAAATAATACTGTTAGGTACCTACTTCTGAAGTCACGCCTTGTAAAGTTAGTGAAAGCGCTATCTGTGAATTAATTTCTATTGACTTTTTAAATTGTGCATCGAATATTTACAAAGTAACGTTTGTATTTATAATACGCATGCGTACCTATTCGTTTTTTTTTCAAGCCCTGTGTTATGGGGGACTTTGCGAACATACAATTAACGAACACAAATTACACCCCATTCGGTGAATAGGAAGCCTTAATACCGACTACTTAATAACAAGTACAAGCTTTTTAACACTAACTGTAGTCATGTGTAACTGCTCTTTCACATTAGATGAATTTATGATTTACTTTAGTTAATTAATATGCTTATTCAACTCAGTGTTGCTGAATTAAAAAAACAGAAGTTAGTTAATCAGATAGAGATACAATAACAAATCATTTTCGTATTGAATCTTAACACCTACTTTTTGAAGTTTCCCGTGGTCCCACCAACATTCTATGTATATCCGAATTGTATTATCTTTTTTTCCCTTCTCACAAATTAAATAGGTACTGCTAAGTAGTGAGTCCACATACAATACCTTTACCCGTACTTCGATTGTCATATATTTTTTTGTAAAATAATTTATAATGATAAGAAATTTTAAAGCTAGTGAGACTACAGTTACAATAAATATGGCCATTCACTGCCTAGCAACGTTGTTGTTAATCCACAAAAGCTGGTCCAAAATCTCTCCCTTGTTAGATTCTACTAGCATTATTCTCTAGGCAATTCCAGAGCCATTTGTTTTAGCTTCCTCCTGTGAACTTTGGTTGAAGCCGTCTGTGGTATAGCATCTATGAATATCACACCACCTCTAAGCTGCTTAGAGTCTGCCAGAGTTTCTGCAAAAAACATTATAATTTGAAATATGTAGACCCGCTCACACCAGCCAAATTGATAGAGTGGTGGTGATAATCAGTTTGCGACCACGATCGGCATAACCTTGTCGAAACGTAAAGAAAATTAAGGTAAATACGTAATGCATGATAGCATGAATTACTGTCGTATAAAACTGCGTTTGTCTACAATCATGGAACGTGTCTATTCAGACAAAATCATATTTTTTCAATACAATTTCATAGATCTTTTCATAGATATACTTAAATGGATTAAATAGAATACAAATAATAAAGAATAATATTGTTTGTCTGATAAGGCACGCATTTTGAATAAGTGACAGTTTAGAAGTAAATCATTGTCAGTGCTGGGCAAAAGCCTACCCTCATAATTCTTTGTGCTAGAGCCAATTTTTATATTTTATTACCGGGATCAAGAATAAACCTTTCTGTATACCAAGTTTCATCAAAATCCATGCCGTGTCTTTTAAACTTTCCTTTCGGACGTTTAGTATAGAAGCTACCTTTAACCAAGTCCTTGATCTCGTCAGCAGTGGGTTCCTGTCCTGGTCGAGGCACGACTAAAGCTACAGGCAAATCTCCGCATTCAGGGTCCGGTATACCTGCCACAGCCACGTCCAACACTCCAGGGTGACGGCGTATCACCTCCTCCACTTGAACTGGAGATATCTGAATAAAGAAAATATACCGCGTACTTACACTTACATACTTTGACTAGGTTAAAGTTATCAAATACTTATGAATACATCTAGCCATTAGGAACAAAAAAAAAAACAAATTGTACAAAGAATCGTCGTGTAACATAACATAAATAGCAACACGCCTTTTTCTCCGAAGGGGTAGGCACTAGGCAGAGGTGTTTCACACCCACATTTCGCCAGCTGTTTGGTCCCATGAAATAGGGGAATCGTCGTGTATAACTTTGTTATAGACTAAGCCTGCGTTTCCATCAAAGATGAGATGTTTATTATCAAGCAATAGAATCAGTTCATATGATTGCTTTCACCTAACGTCAGATAAATGAAGTGATTCTATTGGTTCATAATAAACATCGCATCCAATCACATCTCTGGCGGAAACGCAGTCTTAAACTCGGTGTAACATATGCCCGCGACATAAAATTGTGCTTGGAAAAAATATGATGGGACCTTTCGTATGATAGAATATGGATGTAATTAAAACTCTCTTTACCTAATTAGATAAAAGAGGTATGAAAAATAAAGAAAATTATCATCAATTTAGTAGATACCTGAAAACCTTTATATTTGAGTAACAATTTGATTCTCTCTACAAAGAAAAAGTTCCAATTCTCGTCTCTATAAAACATGTCACCAGTTTTAAACCAACGGTCTTCAGCAAAGGTCTCGTCTGTGGCGGCTTCATTCCTGTAATATCCCTGAAGTACGAGAAAAACGTTATGAATATTTGAAGGCTTATTGCTGAAATGCTGACCGATCTAACAACGTGGCATTTTTGCTTTACTTTATAGTTATTTTTTACAAGCTTTTTTTTATTTTGCCTGTCCTGGAGTATGTCTAACTTTAATGGAATCTTGCAATTTAAAAATGACGCATTTTATGAATTCGGATTTAGCTGAAATTTAGCATGCACGTAAATGAGCTGACAATGACAATGCATGTTATGAGATCAAGCTGAGCTCATGATGATTTCAGAGAGTGGCTTTGAGAACTCTATGATAAAACGTCAGTATTCCATTGAATTATTATTGAAATATTAATTTCTTTGGTCGTAGGTTGCAGGCGGAACAAAATCGCTCGCAGTGGCAGAAATTAGATGAGGCCTATATCCAGCAGTTGGCGTCGTTGGGCTGATATGATGATGGTTATGAATAATTATTAAATTATAATTTCTCTCATTTAAAAAAAAAACATATGTATTTATATATAGGTACTTTACCTATATGGGCAGACATATTGGACATTATTAGACAGAGTCTATAAAATTTCTGTGAGTCATAATTTTTAATACATATTAAATTAGTGTTCTGGATACAGTAGGTATAGTTGCCAAAATATAAATACTCACTTTAAAAATACCGGGACCTTTGAGCCACAACTCACCAGGCACATTAGGTTCATAAATATCATCTTGTGTCTCAACGTCTGTTATCTACAAGTAAAAAATCCTTCTAAATATTATATTATAATGGGACCGAACTTTGGAATCGTGATCACTTTCAAACATTTGACAGTATTAGTCTGCTCTACACATCGGCAGATGCGTCCGTGGACATCATTTAAGAAATGGATATTGAGGTCGCAACCTCTATTTTTTAATGTGCGAGTTGCTTCTGTGTTTAGCATCAACACAAACTGAACGATATACAGACATGTGGTCGGCTTGTAGTGTTGCTGGTTTATTTGTCGACATCCGCGGACGCATCCGCTGACGTGTAGATCATGCTTAAGTTAATGTCGAAATTGGGAGTAAGATTAGGTACTATTAAAAGTACCAACACAAGACATCACATCTCATTCATGCGTGAAGACTTTGATGAATAGTCGGGGCAAATAAATTAAAATAATATTAAGTTATATTGTACGTATAAATAAAAAGTGATCATACTCTATACTGAAAACATCCAAGAGGTTTCCCACAAGAGCCAGGAGCGGGATTATCACCGCAAAACGCAACCCCTGCCAGCTCGCTCATACCGTACACGTTCTGAACTTCTGTATCAGGTGAAATACTCTGCAATGCAAAAATAATAGTTATTAAGGCCGCTTCAAAAAATTAGGCAAAATAAGGTAACGTGGAGCAAATTTTGCAGACCGCTCGGAGACCATACTCTTCATCGCAATATTCGATTGATCATATGATTTTCAAACATTTGAAACCGATATAAAATCTACCAATCGAATATGCTTGCTCTTCTGGTAAACCCTAAGAATCAGCTGCTCAGTCAGCTCCATTAAGTCTTTCGGGAAGTCTAGGCACTACAGTGGACGTCTTGAAGCCAATACATTACACCAAAACAATGAAAATTTTAAAAGCAATTTACAAAAGTCTTATAGGTAAGCTTCAGAACAACCTACCTTAATTTGTTCAACAAGCGCATGTGGTACAGCACTACCCCCCAACATGAGCAAGTCAAAACAAGTGAAGTCACACCGGTCACGATCATCTGATGACAGCAGCGTGGTCATCACGGTAGGACTGAAGACAGTGAATGAAGGCTGAGATAAAAAGAAATAACATTTTTTTACAGTTCAGCTGCACCGCTTCTGTAGCGCATCAGGGATGTTTGTAGAGGCATAGGTCGATAGCTTTCATGCGATTATGCGTAAAAGGATCGCATCCTTGATGCGCAGGATGAGGGACAGCTCCAATAGTCTTCTGATAGTGGACATTTTTAGCCCTATGTGGAGACAGTGGGTGAGTGCCTAATAACCAGCTGCTAACTTAGTCTCCCTTTAATGAGCAGGGTTTGTTGTGTATCTCATGTAGAATAATATGTACTATGCGATTAAAATAAGTATGGGACTGTCAAATCAAGACGCCATTTTGTTTTCCTTTTGAAGACAACTTCAGACCTTACAAGTAGGATTTAACCTGCGGTAGCGCGCGGATCCTAGGTCTATGGATGTAACTAAAACCAAACACATAACAAGTAAATACGACGAGCAAGCAAGACAACGAAATCAGTGGAATTTGTCCTTTTCTTGCAATCGACAGTAATTTTATAAAGATGTTTATGGTAGTTTTATTTTCGCCAGGTCACTATGCAGTTGAAGTTTGAAGTTTATTATTTTCATGCAGACCGTTAGATAAACTTGAATAAATTTTATTATGATCAGATATTTCAAGAAAAAAATGATCGTAGCACTGAAAGGAAAATAAAGTTCTTCAGTTTCCAGTGCTGAAAATGCTCGTCTACATACTGTGGGTGATTGAGAATAAAGGTAACATGACCACGTGACGAATGGGAAAAATCTCTTGAGGAACCTTTTTCTAAAAGATTTTTAAATAATAGGTATACACATTTACACATGACGTATATATAAAATTAATGATGGACATACTAGAGAGAGGGACTATATCCTTTTTGAGGTATAGGTAAGCAGTTATGTGCAACAACCAAAAACCAATACTTCCGTAAGTACTTTGCGCTGGTAACGAAACTAAACCGTGAATTAAGTACAACGCCATCTATCGATATAAAGCAAATAACTATAAATGAAAATTTTTAAATAGAAAATAGTAGAGTCGTCTGTTTATCCTTACGTCTCAATGTTAATTGTCATTTAAAAACACATTAAAAACCTTCCGTTTACCTACTCTTGTGCCTTCACTTTGTGCCGAAACACAATTTATTAAGCTAGATAAGAGGTCTGAAAAAATATTGAAACGCAATAACGCCATTAAAAATGTAATAAGAAAAATAAATTTAAAAGAATCCAAATTTTTTTTTTATTTAAAGTTGTCAGTAATATTTTTGCCGTTAGATAAAGTTGGTAATCAGTTAAAACCTATTTACAATGATAATCTTCTAAATTATAACAACATACTTTTTTGTGTTTTTACCCCTTTTGCATCGCACAATCGGGTAAGAAGATCCTATGATTATCTTTATAGATATTAATTATTTCTATTTGGTACTAAGTCGTATTTTCATTTTTAAAATAGTTGTTAAAATTAACAAGACATATTATTATCAAAATTGTTTACAAAGTAAGACACGTAAGACTAGAGGTCTTATAAGCAGAAAATGAATCCCTTCTCAATTTTTGAGCAATTACGTAAATCAGATGACAATGCAATATAATGAACTGGAGCTTGTTTTTGGTCAATAAAAAAACCTAAACGCTTAATTTAAAATACATATTTTTCTTAATAAAAGCGTTTTATTTTTGTAAATCAGTACTCTGGTGGCCTGACTAGTTTACGGCTCAAGTCTTTGAATAACTATTTTTTTGAATAACTATGTAGTTAGATCATCAATGAGTGGTGAATCTCAAAAAGCAGATGTGATATTGAATCCCAACAGATATATCTGAAGGAACTCTTCAAAAATTATATATTATAAATTCTGAGTAACCAGCACACAACATTGAAGGGCAGGCTTTATACCTTGCTTGTGAACGAAACCATATCGCGATTCAGCCGGACGGAACAACGCCATCTATCGAGACATGGTATAAACTTTTTCAAAACTTTATATAGTAGGGCTAATTACCTCCTATGCACTGTACACCTCAAAATAGGGCCCTAGTTCCCGGTAGTCCCGCTGTCCCTAGCCACGCTGTTGCGGTAACAGCGGGACAGGGGGTGCTAAGAATCTCCGGGCTACGGGAAATGGCTATCAAAACAACTGAACTTTGTCGCTCTCTACGGGGCGGGACCAACACCTCGCCAAACTCTAGGTAGAACTAGGTCATATAAACTGACATATTTTGGAGTTATCTATATCTATATAAGTCCGTAGACAGGAGAAGGACAGGATATCCCTTGAGTCATTATTAAAAAAAAATTAAATCCATTTATAATAAAATGAAATATTATACCTTATAAGTGTTAATAAGATGATAAGCATGTTCTTGCGTCATAGGTTCTGAAGTCTGCAGCCTCGAATAGCGCAGTATCGGTGATACGACGAAGTTGATGATTGCTGTTAGCCATTGGAGTGGGGATACTGACATGCCTAGACGTGTCGGTCCAGGAAACTGACGGCTTCTGATCCTGATTGTTAAGATAATCTAGCATCACATAATCGAATCCCATGCAAGTGAATTCTCGGTAAATCCTTTACTGAGATAATTCCTGCGTGGGATTCGGTGGATAGTTTTTGTTATTTAAAATGTTTTTTTTTTCAATACCATTCTATTTTTGGGTTTGTTTTTTATTATTGTAGTGATTATATTCCATTTAATTTAACTTCTATAATTTTAGTAGGAAGGTTTATTTTTGAGGTATAGTTGACCATATTTGCTTCACCAATTTTGGCAAAAACTTCCATCAAAATTAAAATTCAATAAGACTTATTATTGAAGACAACTGTCACTATACTGATGTCACTTGCAAGCAACAATAGATTTTATTCTTTTGTGATATGCAAACGACATTTACTCTAAGGGTGTAAAGCAATTTTATTGTCGACTGTAAAGTCGACATAAAATTGTCGTCAAAAAAAATTAAATTTCAAACATTAAAAAAATGGTCGCTTTTGATGAAGAAATACACGTTTCAATTATAATTGTCTAACAAATTTTGTCTAGCTCATAGTAATCAGATACACAATACATCTAGGCATATTAAAATTAAAAAAAAAATATATTTGCAGAGCTCGTGTTTCTATTGCTATTTTTGTGACAATTTGGTTTTCATTATGTCGTTTTGAAATGATCAAATGTATTGAGTCTAATTACTATTACCTAGACAAAGTTTGAAAGACGACTATATAATTAAATAATTATACATTATGAATACATTGTAATGAGGTAAATACTTAATACACGGTCGTGGGAATTCAAAAATTGAAATTGGTACTCACCAGAAATAGGGTGTAGAATTAGTTAAATTCTTATGGGTGATGGCAGCAGCTTTTGGCATGCCAGTTGTGCCGCTAGTTGCTACGAGGAAAGCTACTGTTTCTGCAGGATCGAAGTCTGTTGGTCTACAACATTTTGATTATTACTATGATATACCAATTGTGAGTTGTCCAACTATCTAGCAACTAACTTGCATACTCTCACAACATAGTTGGCCAACTTTCTTGTATTGATCACCGTCTTCTATAAGTAATCTAGTCAGTATTTCTTTTAAACATAGCTTCACTCTGTTTTTCCTCGAAGGGCCGTTAATTTACAATCTATAATATACTAGCTTCCGTCTGTGACTGCGCCCAAACTAATACTCTTGGAAAACTGCGATACCGCGCGTCTAAATGTGGTTCAATTTCCAAACTGATGAAATGTACAGGCAATATAGTCTTTCATTTCAGAGAAGAAAATCATAATAACAAAAGGTCCTTACTTAAATTCCTCAACAGGAGTGTTGTCTCCATGCTTGTCCATGAAGTCCTGGAAGCTGAAGAGGTAGTCCCCCTTATCGAACGTAACTATTTGAGAGTCAGAGTTGAGGTTGTTTAAAGCCACTTGGACAATAGGCGCTTTATCACTTTGACAGAATATTATCTTCGGGTCAGCAAGATCCAATGAATGCTGGAGTTCCTCTATAATAGGAATACATATAATGCATAAAAATGACGTCTACTGCTGGACATTGGCCTCACCTAATTTCCACCAGCGATGCAGGCGGCACAAAATTTTATTAGCATAGCCTATTTATATGAAATGACTAGACTAGATATTAGCTTGACTTCACCCGGAATGCAATTCAGTTAGTGTAAGTACAGGAACATTTTTATAGACTTTTTTTGAACAGGATCCAAAAGTGGCTTGATTTATTCCATCAACAGCTGAAAATTCTGACGACAATTTCTTCAATATTGGTATAGACAGCTTTACGACTAAGTCGATTTTGAAATCGCTGTCAAATCTTTGAAAAGTTAAATTAATATGGTGGCTGTCATATTACATCAATCATTTGAGAACGATTACAAAAACTAGCAATCGAATACCTATCAAAAAAGAGTAATAGAATATCAAAATGAGTAATCAATCAATTATAAATATTGCGTATTTCGCCTTCACATTTTTTTCTTTTCGCTTTCTCAGTTTTCCTTATTTTTTTTAATACTTTATTTACACAAAGAAAATACATAAAATAATTTTACAATATACATACATCCACACACGCTGGCCTAGTGCGGGTTGGTTGATCAGACATACCGATAGAATTTCAGCTCTCTAGATAGAGGAGAGGGGACCCGAGCCCAGCAGTGGGACATTAATGGGTTGCTGATGATACATACATAACATACAATGTACCAACTATAAAGTAAAATTACCAACTTTAAAAAAGTCAAAAGAAGGTGTAAATAATTACGTATAGGCAAGGTTCGGTCTATTGCAGCCACGATAATCCCAAGATACAGCGCAGCATATAATGGTATAGAGATATCTATGTGGTTGGGCGCCATGAGGATGATCACGTCTCCGCAGACCAGGCCCATGTTCTTGAAGCTGGTGGCACAGCGCACTGTTCTTGCGAGCATTGAGCTAGCGGTCTCTGATTCGTTTGTGGCGCCGTCAATCTGCATGCATGAAAAGACTGATGAATCTTGAAGAAGCCAAAGAAGTATGTCAGTATCGTAGCAAGTGAAAGGAAATAGTCTCTGCCTACCCCTCTGTTGGGAAAGAGGCGTAATCTATATGTGTATTTAGTACGATATTAGACTAGCATTTTCGAATTAACAGTATACAAATAATAAAAAACGTGCAATTAATGCATCTCGTCATGAAAATTGATGGTAATGAAATGCCTGATACAAAGCCGCTAAAGAAAAGAAAAAATTAATTATTTATTTATCACAGACCATGAACACACAAATACAGTGATAAAATTGAATTTATTAGATACATTTTTTATTTATAAACATGCATGCTGTGATCACGACAAAAAGGTAGCCGGTCAGCATAATTCTGTGCCATGAGCTCTGACTTACAACGCTGATTTTCAGTGGCCATAGGTAATGACTTACGGACATCAAGCCAAATATATACATAATTAATAGAAAATATAGGTATTTAGAATTAAATTATTTTTCCAAAAATTCATCTCCAAAAGTGTATACGACGAGTTAGCACTTTTTGAGTATTAAATTAAAATCATGCAAGACAAATTGTCTATCTATTTATTTTTCGTCGTCACAAGAATTGAGTAATTTGAAGAAAATCAGCTGTTTCGTAAGTTGATAGGTTACTAAACCGCATTTTCCACGCCTCTAGCTATAATAATATTCTACTACATTCACACAGCGCCATCTAGTCCCAAAGTAAGCAATTATACTTGCTTGTGTTATGGGTACTAAACAACTGATATACTACTTAAATACATTTTTTTTTTGTAAATACATACATATTATAGATAAATTACACCCAGACACAGAACAAACCTTTATGCTCATCACACAAAGATTTGTCCTGGGTGGGGATCGAACCCACGACCTCCGGCTTAGCAGTCAGGGTCACTAACCACTAGACCAACAGGCCAGTCGAAATATATGTATATATAGAATATATGTATATAATAGAAGATCCGTCGAAGTATGTCGCACTCGTAAAGGTTTGGTAAAATAGGTACACTACTGTAGATTTTTTTTTGTTTTTTTTTTTGTTTCTTATGAGTAAATGTATTACATGTATGTCTATTGTATTGTATACCTTAACAAAATTTGTAAAACGAGCTATAAGTGCACGGTGAATTGTTGTTCACCTACCTGCACCACAAAATCTGGATCATCCTTCATGCTCTGAAAGATCATCTTGCCGATATGCTCTCTATCAGTCGGTATTCCTGACTCGGCCACTATACGAGACGTCAGTTCACCCAAGTACCTGTGTAGAGAGTCATTTGCCATCCGTGGTATGGACATGTTTGATGCTTGGTTTTATCTGAAAAAAAAAATGGATCATCATCATCATATCAGCCTAATGACGTCCAATGCTGAAGTCTCAATTTATTTAACAATGGAAAAATTAAATATTTAACCTGGATTTGAACCTACTATATACCTATAACCCTGCTAATACGTCTGCAAGAGCTCTTTACAAGTAAGTTACGAAGGTACTTTCCATGTAGATCAGCTTATTCCATTACTTGATTCCTTACTGACGTCATAGTGACGTGCCAATTTGTATAATAATCGAAATAAAACTTTACACCATTGAGTTATGATTTATTTTATATCTAACAAGGATTCTCGAGCGGATTCAGTCTTTTTTAAATATGTGCAATTAAAATGCCGTTCGTTCCTTGTCGTCCGCTGATTTGCTAATGCCCAGCGCCATCAGCACCCTACTAGGAATTTCTACATCAATTTAGTCGGAGTCGATATCGCTGTCAGAGATTTCAAAAATAATTTACAAAAATGTCGAAATACATAGTCTCTGGGTCAGTGACAAAAATCGATTGTAGAATAAGAAATAAGTAGGTGGTAGGTGCCTACCTAGTTATTAGAACTTTTGAAGGTTATAAATTAATAATGAAGACGTTGAGGGTGTTGAAGGCTGATAAATTTATTATTGACTTCGAACGCTATGGCGTGCTTATATTGATTTAAAGAAAATGGGTCTGTTCGCATTTGTCTAGCAAAACATAGTATGCAATTGCTGCACACGGGGTTGTGAATACCTTACTAAGGCAATTAATTAGTGTTGTCGACAGATAGTTTTATTGAGGCTAGGGGGATTCAAGACGTAATTTTTTTGTGTAAATAATTACCTAATATTATATTATTTATTAATTGAGAAATGATGAATGAAAAGATAGTTATCAATAAAGAAACAAAAACTCACGTACTGGCTGAAAACTAAATTATTCTTGAAAATAGTTTAAAATGTGCCAAATTTTGTTCTTCAATTAAAAATAATTTTAATATTTTCTTTATTTTTCGTTTAGAATATATTCCAAATTTCAAAAAACAACTGGCCAGTTGCAATTGAACTGCACATTTTATTACAGTTAACACGTCCACAACGACCCGCGAGGTCAGTGTTATGTCTGTTGAACAGTAGCAGATACTTAGTCATAATATCATAAAACAGACATAATTTAAGGCTGGTTGGACACTAAGCTCAGCCTAATGAGATTATAATGATTATTGACATCGCAAATTGCTACTTTAATTGAAGAAATGTAAAAAATACAATTTATTTCAATATAATAATTTTAGGTACATTGTAATTACAATATAATCCATTTTTGGACAATAACAACATAACGATAACGCCTTTTTCTCTGAAGGGCTAGGCAGAGGTAACATTTCGACACCTTTATTAGGTCCACTTTAATAGGGGTTCAGCCTAGTGCCATTAACTTAACTAACATTAACTAACATTTTCTATCGACATCTAGAGAGAGAGTAGTCATAGATGCAGAATCTACAATAGCTTATTTGATTTTATTTCTTTATTCTTTTTCTTTATTATTTTATATCTTTTTATTTCAATTTTATTTATTTATTTAGGGAGCTACACATGATGGAACAATGTTTAAAAACCTGTTTATTTGAAGTTTTTACAGCAGCATAAAGTTAGGTTGTTAAGGAGAGGGTACATCTCATCCACCACTCATGCAAAAAGAAATATCCATCTAGGACAGCCAGCAATTGCAACCTGATGAGATACAGAATCTCTATGCTCAGAAAATCTAGAAGTTTCTAGTTTCTACGGTACTAAGCAGAGAATTATACATAAATCGCCTCTTTACAAGAGCAACGTGACATCTCATATAAACGTTTTTTTTTTATTTATCACGTTGTTCTTGTAAAGAGGCGAAATAACAAAGACACTAAAATAGACCGGACGTAGCAAAGAAGCCGTTCATAGATTTTAGTCTAAGACTAATAATAATAAGTATAATAACTTCACACTCAGTATGCGAATGTAACGTTAGCATAATATACAATCTAGAATAACAAATGGACTTGAACCTTAATTGACGCAAACACATGCACAATTGATGCATGTAATCGATAGGTTCAATCTATTCAAGTACTTTAAATGCAACACACATACAATAGCATCATGCTTGTCTTCAGTGATCTCAACCCGTGGGTGTCGTCGGCTAAGGGAGTAACCTTATACAGACAGAGCACTGTGAGAAAAGAAAAATTCGAAAAATTCTCTATACCAACCCATCTGACCAGCGCGGTATAGTAGGCTAAATTCCTCCACATTCTATCGAGACCCGTGCCCAGCAGTGGGACGTTTATGGGTTGAAATTATGATGTCTCCAGTGACGTCGACTTAATAAATAAAGGCTCATAGTATCTCGCACGTTTTAAGGGGAAAACTCGTATACTAATCATAGGCGATAATCATAAGACGATAATCGTCTACACACGTTTACACTGAACCAAAAAAACACAATTAAAAACTCACCTAAGAGTATGTAATCGTAAGAAGATTATTGTCAAGCATATTGTTTACACGACGAGATAAACAGGACAGGAGATATTCGCCTACGACTTCTTCATCAGCATCACCATTTTAGCCTATTTTAGTCCACTGCTGGACGTAGGTCTCTCCTAACGCGATTAATACGATTTCTTGCCTCGTCTTAACTCAATCTCGTATGACATTTTTGTCAAGTTCATGCGAGTATCGTACAAATAATTTTGAACCGATTTGAATAAGACTTATACAATTCAAGCTCTGTTTCCACAGTGACATCGAGTATTCGCTGTCATATACGGTATTTCTGTCTGACCCGGGAATCGAAACCAATGCAGTTGATAAAACAAGGAAATGTAATTGCTTATTTTGAGACTAGATGGCGCTGCGTGAATGTGGTAAAAATATTATTATTATTATATAAAAGGCTTGCCTTTTGCGTACGTTTCCTCAGGAATCTGACCTCAATTAGATATTCTATTTATAGGATTTTTTGTGAATAGAGTGTCCTTTTTTTTAATTAGGTTGTTTGTGTATAATTTTTAGAATATGACGTAACTGTATGTTTTTCCCTAAACAAATTATATTATATATAATAATATTTTGTTCAAAACATCCAACACTCAGTATACCACCACCCTTAAATAAACTACCACTAGCCATGGAATAAAAGTACCTTTCAATTATGTACAGACCATAAATTATTTGCTCAGTAATAGCGGGCTCTTTGGTTAAATTACCGGTTATTTCCAGTATTTTCTACAGTTGAAGGGCGTGCATATAAAATTAGTTTCATAACTTAAACTATCATACGTATTGGAAAAATATATTGTAGCATATTGCACTGTTTATTTGTATCACAAAACATATAATTATTTAACATAACATAATATAGCATCACGCCTTTTTCCCAAAAGGGGTAGGCAGAGGTGTTTCATCCTGATTTCGCCAGCTATGTTGGTCCCATGAAATAGGGGGCGGGCCTATTGTCATCTACCGGGAACATTTATTTTGTTTACCAAACTCCGGGAAAATCTCAATACCTACTGGAATTTTTCACCCGACCCGGGAATCGAATCCGGGACCTCTTGCACAGTTGTCGTATACATTTCCTGCTGCGTCACCGAGGCAATTATTTCTCTCAATAAATTGTTTTTCTCAATAAATCATGCAAGTTATTGCCTAAAAGTCAATGCAAACTTATAAAATACTAGTTTAGGGGTGACTGGTTCATCACTGTTTTTTATTCAAGTCAAAGTTCAAGTCACATTTGTACATCGCCATTTTTAGTACCCTGTAATTCAATTATGTGTAATTTGAAAATAAACTACTTCTTATTAAAAATATATATATTTATTTCTATTAAATTTCATAGTCAGCATTTCGATAAATATTTGTAGCCACATAATATTACTAAATAAGTTCTATTATAATAATATTTGCATCTCTTTAAAATTTGAATAAATGATTTGATTTGATTTCATTTCATTCCCTATTCATAGTTAAAGCAATTTCTTTTAACTTCTTTCTGTCGACCTTAGAGCTGCACGTCATTGGGAACTCCTTCAAGAAAATAACTCCGCCTCTCAACTGCTTGGAGTCTGTCAGTGATTCTGAAACATCAACGTAAACAAATAAAAACAAAATTTTTATAAACAAAAACTATGAGGAAAAGCCAGTGGCCGTAATAGGCTTTATAAAGTTGCCTAGAACTTATAATAGATGGCGCTGCCTTCGTTCACATAATATTATTTTTTAAATTAGAGCTCACGTTCTAAACCGATGATAGGTATACAAATAAACTTGAAGGAGTTCTTTTCATAAAAGTGTAAATTTCCATAGAGCTGATTGCAAAATACTGTCTATAAATTTATTCGTCTTTAAATTCCTAAGTCGACAAAAACTGCTCGTAAAATAGTTCTTAATATACAAAACCTATGTACCTTTGACCAGATCCTTGATCTCCTGAGCTGTAGGAGCACAACCAGGTTTAGGAATGACGCAAGCTACCACCAGGTCCCCACATTCATCGTCAGGTATACCGGTGACAGATACGTCTAATACTCCAGAATGTTTCTTGATTACAGCTTCCACTTCAGCTGGTGAAACCTTCAAATTAGAAATGAGATTCAGTTTTTATACATTTTAGATAAAATGAGTAATGGTGTTGAATGACTTTGGGCAAAAATATGTTCAGTGAAACTTTACAAAGGTTTCGTTTGTATCTGTGAATACCTTAAAAAGTATCAAACCTGATGGTTCCTATATTTCAGCAGCGACTTGTATCGTTCCACAAAGTAGAAATGTAGGTTTTCATCTCTGTAGAATATGTCTCCAGTCTTCATCCAACCGTCTTCGGTTAATGTCTCCGCTGTCATTTCTGGATTATTGTAATATCCCTGCAATAAACGTCACCGGATAGTTATCTAAAATTTACATTATATGCTTCCAATAATTGCTTGAAATAATTCCTTCTCAAGCAATCTGCTTTATATATACCTTTTTTTTTGTCTTGTGTTCCAGAACTTTCTAGTAATCTCGTGTTGCCGCTGAGCTATAAGAGGAACGTGACTGCGTTCCCCAAGACTATAAAAGGTTCTTTGTCACTTTATTTCCATTACACGTTTTTTAGAAATAAAATCATCCAAATTAAAACAAAGAAAAAAACTAAGTTGTATGCGACAAGTATATCCATAGACATTCGCAAGAATATTCAGCCACAACTAAGCCACTGTCTACCAAATCGTTACGAAGACCCAGTATGTACAGTAGAACGCTGGAAATATCTATTTAGAACTTATACGTTACCTTAAAGACTTGTCGCCCTCTCAACCATAATTCTCCGGGCACATTAGCTTCAGTCACATCTTCATTAGACGTTGGATCTACAAGCTGAAAAAGGATACGCGCTTAAATATTTTAAAAATAGATATTTCTTTTTATTGAGATTTTACGCTGACCTCCCAAGTGTCACAGAACGGTATCAAGGTAACGGTAAAATTAATTAAGTTTAGGTTCATTGCTAATCCTGGCTACACACCGGAGGATATAAGGGTCAAATTGTGTGAGAAGAATTGTCCCGTTCCGTTCACTAACACGAATAATTGCTGATTTATAGGTAGTGAATCCTAAGATATACTTACACGATAATCCATCATCCCTCCGACAATACCAGAAGAACCTTTGGGCTGTGGATAACTATTTCGGAAAGCAGCTCCTGCTATTTCGCTCATCCCATACATGCTATATACACGATCACTCTTTGTCACAGCCTGTTGGAAAAATCACTAGTGACTGTCAGTAAATATAGTCAATTACATGAAAATTTTTATTGCAAAGTCATTTACGTGATGAAGAGATTAAGTTCACATTTGCGTGAGCTCAATTTATTAATATCACATACTGGCGTTATAAATATGAAGTTTCTACATTAAAAAATGATGAATTTAATGTAATTGAATTGGTGGTGTAGTGAAATTTTTAAACGGTGCCCAAATACAAGTTATAAAATTTAAGGAGATGCAAAATTGACCACTCCTGGAAGGAAATTTTGGGTCATACATGGTTTTTAATTGTGCTGTTTTCTCTCTCGCTTATGTAAATGGCTGATCATGGCAAAGATATAAAGATTAGCAAAATAAGGTACTTGCTTTAAACTTCTCTATAAGCTCCTCAGATACAGCACTGCCCCCCATCACAACTGCTTCAAAACATGAGAAGTCACATTTATCACTGACTGATAACATGCTGCTCAGTAGCGCTGGACTTCCAACTGTGAATGTGGGCTGAAATTATCAGAACAATTATTGATTAAACCATTATGCTATTACAAAATTTGCTAATTTTTTATGTTGTTTATGAAGTACTTATCACAGTCTTACTGAAAAGACCCTTAAATTTACTAAACTTCGATTAAAACTTAACAATACTATTACCTTATACGTATTAAGCAGATCAGCAAAGTGATCGGGTGTCATTGGCTTGGATGATTGAAGTCTTGTTACTTTTACTATAGGAGAGAACAAAAGCTGCATGCTAGCTGTTAGCCACTGTATCGGTGACATAAGCAACACCATACGTGTCGGGTTCGGGAATTTTGAAAACGTTTGCCTGTAAGATATAACCAATATAAAAAAGAGAAGCGATTTGATTTCTTGTTTGTGTGTACTAAAATTTTTTTATATAGCTGCAATAACTGCCATGACGGATTTAGGGCCTAACCAACCCGTCTGGCCAGCGTAGTAAGTAGGCTAAATTTCCTCCACATTCTTTGCAGGAGACCCGTGTCCAGCAGTGGGACGTTTATGGGTCGAAATGATGATGAACAGCCATGAAGATAGGCTGTATTTTGTCGTTAAAAAATTAGACTTGTTTTCGTAAATTGTAATAAACTAGCTTCCATGGTATGTATTTTATGCCTATAAACCCTCCTCTTGAATCACTCTATTTATAAAAAAAAACCGCTTCAAAATCCGTTGCGTAGTTTTAAAGATTTAAGCATAAATAGGGATGGACAGACAGTGAACAGCGACTTTGTTTTATACTACGATGAAGTGATTACCCAAGGCATTAAAATTTGCCTTTTAAAGTCATTATCCTCTAAATAATCAATTAAAGTAACGTACCTAGCACATATTTTTTAGTGCTTTTAGGATCTGATAATGACCAGAAAGATAAACACGAGATCTAAGCAACAGAAATACCTAAAAGATTCGTGCTTGGACCATAAATAGTTTAACAAAAACTTATAATAAGAGGACAACACGTCCAAATTTAGCCAACGATGTCAAGTCAATGTTTATTGTTAATGTTTTCCTAAGGCCTTCAAAGTATTCTATTTTCTACACACGATAAAAATCTTTAAGGTATCTAAAAGAAAGCTCTCGTCTGTGAGTTAATTAATACTTACCATAAATATGATAAGCCGATAAATAAATTCATATGAGTCAAAGTAGCAAATTTGGGTGTTCCTGTGGTGCCACTGGTACATGTCAGATAAGCCGGAGTTGTTGTACCATCGAAATCCTTCGGCCTGGAAAAAAAGAAGATAATAAGTATATATAAGAAAGTTATTAAATTTTTTGAACCAAGACTTCAACAAAATGGCAGCATGGATCTCTGACGAGGATCTTTCTTTGTCCTCGCCTTTCTTTTTTTTCCTACGTAGGGTCAACTTCTTCCTCATTCGGCTTCATTACTTAATTGTTTCACTTTAGTATAAATCCTTCTTGAACCCTTTTTAACCAGATAGTCTGAGGCCTTCCCCGTTTTCTCTTTTTGGTAGCTTTATGGAAAGGCACTTTTTGCCTTTCCATAAAGCTGTGATCATGTGATTATCTGATCTTAGGATCACATGTCCGTACCGATATCTGACGATGATGATGATAGAATATAGTAAGCCGTGGTGACTTCTCTCTTGAAAGTATCCTAAGTTGTTGGTATTAACCAGAGCCAAAAGGTCCCTTTTGTTTAAACTATAATTAATATTATAATTTATTTTCCTTGTCAAGACAAATCAAGCCAAACAAATCCAAACTCGATTGGGACCGTTGTTGCATTACAGAGCTAGGTACCACGACCACCTTCAAATTGAATCTTATTGGAAACCAAAAATTATCAAATGTAACTTGAAGCGTTTACAGACCTGCCATCAGTAAACAAGGCAAAATAAATAGTTTTAAAACTTACTTAAAATGTACAACAGCTTCATCGAAAGCCTCGTTCACCATATCAGCAAGAGTGGTGTGACCACTTCCTTCGTTGAAAGTCACTATCTTAGCTTCAATTCCTGCTTGCCGCAAAGCTTTTTCTATATCAGCAGATTTTTCACTTTGACAGAATATTATTTTTGGTTTAATGATACTGAAGGTGTCTTCCAGTTCTTCTGCAAAAATTAAAGAGAATATATTATTATATAATATAAAAATTAGGGTATGGTCCCTCAATGGGAACGCACACAAGTAGTTGTGAAATTCTTTCTACCTGATTAAATATTGGCGTGACCAAATTGGCTCAGTGTTGCTGATGCTCACTGAGCCAATTTGCACTGAGCAAATTATAATACTGCTAAGTATCACTTGTATCAGTAGCAGTAGGTACCTAAATAGAAAAAATAAAGAATTTCTGTTTTTTATGAGATTGCATTTTTTCTGAGCATCGTCTTCTCCGCTCTGGAAAAACGGTAACGTTTATTTTTAGCCGCCTAGAGAAGTACCTCCACTCTGCATAAAATAATTCATTCCTTTGTGCATTGAAATTGATCTTAGCTGTCAAAAGCTTTTGACAGAACGGCGCGGCGTCTATCGGGTCGACTAAAATATACTAATATTATGTAGGTAATATGTGGATAACGTTGTGAGTTATACAATAACTTAATACCTATATACATTAAGACCCTAGAATAAGAAAATTGTGTTACTATTTGTTTTCCCAAATACAATTAAAAAAAATATTATAAAGCTGAAAAGTATGTTTGGTTGAACTATAGGATCTCAGGAACTACTGGACCGATTTGAAAATTTATTTTAGAGTTGGATAGCCCATTTATCGAGAAAGGCTATTAGCTATATAACATCACGCTACAGCCAATAGGAGCTGAGCAGTGCCCAAATAAATAAAGACGGAACGAAGCCCCGCGCGGCGTGTAGTTCTCGTAATAAATATTATTAGTAAATAAAACACAACTTACTAACTCCCAAAGTCTCATCAATACTTGCGATTGGCATGCCAAGATACAAGGCCGCGTAGTGTGGTATGCACAGGTCGATATGATTCGGTCCCATCAGCACCATGACGTCACCTTTCTTAAAACGCATTTCTTCGTTGAGCACAACCGCACAACTAATTGATCTACTGAGAACGTATCCATTTAATTCTGATTGGTTTGTTGCTCCATCTATCTGTTGAGAGAATTTGGAATTTGTATAAAAAGCAATAAGAGTTATAGTCGAACTGAGAACCAAAAACCTGCATAGTTTCACCCCCATAGACTCCGAAAAAATAGGCAAAGCATCTATAACATTAGAGGCAAGCCTGTTGCCATTAACGGAGCGTATTTCCAGAGTACTGGTTAATTTTGAGAAGTTCATACTTATCAAAATAACAATTTTTACAATTTTTGTCTGTCTGTTTGTTCCGGCTAATCTCTGAAACGGATGGACCGATTTGACGAGACATTTACTAGCAGATAGCTGATGAAATAAGGAGTAACTTAGGCTACTTTTGTTTTAGAAAAAATCTGAAATTGTTATAGAAAAGTAATGTTGCTTTTGTTAAATTCCATGCATTCGAAGTCGCGGGCGCAGGTAGTCTCATATAAAATTAAATACCTGCATAACAAAGTCCGGATCATCCTCTAAGCATTGAAATATGATGTTGCCAAGATGATATCTATTCTTTGCCCTCCATGTGGCCGCTACCACTCGGGAAGCTATATCATTCAAGTAAAAATATAATTCATTATGCGTTGGCTGGTACGCCATTTTCTTTTCTGATTCTTAATTTAAAAATACTTGATTTGATTGTAGAGAGCGCCACTGGAGCGGCCGTCTGATCCTGATTTCTGTTTCTGTAAAAGGAGATGTACTTATAATTTTTGTATAATTATTTTTGTTCTTCAATGGTCATTAAATTTTTATAGTAAACAATAAAAATAGCACATTTTTCAACTTTTATTTTATATCTGAAAAGCCTATATCTTGTACACAATAGATATCATAGATATTTACTAGATATATTTATTATTATCTTTTGGCTATGTATGAGCGCACATTTGTATGACTGTGATTGCACACTGCTGGTGGTGTAGGGGTTCAAACTTTAAATATAAGTGATAACTGTGATCTTAAGGCAACGGTTTCTTAACTTGAAATCTCTTTCAATTCTAAGAAACTGATAATAACAGTTATTTTACCCGTACAAGAATTTTAAAACCTACAAGTTTAGGACTCATTTCAAAATAGCATCTGTACTCACAAGAATGAAGGCATAAATCCTGTTCAGAAGGGATAGTTGCCACTATTTTTTAAATCATCATCATATCAGCCCAATGACGTCCACTGTTGTAATGGTCCGATTAGGTAGGTCCACCTTCGAGAAATGAGGAAATCCGCAGAAAGTTGCCGACATAGCTCACCGAATCGCATCGCTGAAGTGGCCACATAGCTCGCAGAACTGATGGCCGATGAGGCAAAAAAGTTCTCGAGTGGCGGCCACGTATTGGAAAGGGCAGCGTGGGGCGGCCCCCCACAAGATGGACCGACGATCTGGTAAAGATTGCGGGTGGCCGTTGGATGCGGACGGCACAAAATTGCTCTTTGTGGTGGAAATTAGGTGAGGCCTATGTTCAACTGTGGACGTCATTCAAAGTCAAAGTCAAATCTTTTTATTCATTTGAATCACATACATGATACTTATGAACGTCATACAAAGCCAAAAAAAAGGTGTCAGTAAATTTGCCTACGGCCAGTTCACTGACAAGGTTGAGCACTGAGAAGAACTTGGCAAGAAACTCAGGCCACTTTTTTAAATCGCCATTTTTTTAAATACCTGCAAAAAAAAATATTTTACTTACCTACAAAGTGTTACACTCTTCGAAAAAACAGTACAACTCGTATTGACGTCTTTCTGCGCAAAATCAGCCAACTTTATCACACTACACATCAGGTACTTATGCGTGTATGGGTGCAAGCTTTGAATATAAGAGTTAATTGTGATCTTGATATGTTTGAGCGTCTGACGTGTAGTCCTATGGCTCGCACACGTTTGTCATGGGGGGTACCTATAAGCTTAGATTAGAAGTGATAACTGCAATCTTGATACGAGTAATCTAGTATGTTTGAGCGGCTGACGTGTAGTTTAATGGCTCGCATACGTGTCGTGGCGTTAGGGGTTTAAGCTTTGATTATAAATTATCTTGATTTTGTTTGAGCGTCTGACGTGTAATTTCTATGGCTCACTATATTGTCGTGTTTGACTTTGAATTTAATAATATTTTGACACTTTATAATTTTTCACATTATAATAATTATTGAACTCTTCAAAATCAGTTTAATTTCCAATTAATATAATTGTGTACGCCAACTAGCAGATATTGGAGATCACTGTTGTAATTTCACTTTATAAGATCTTTTTTGTACCCAATTGCACACAGTAAATTATTTGGATTTGAATATAAATGATAATTGTGACTTTATGGCTGTTTCTGTTCAACTAGTAGAACCATAAAATAGCCGAGTTTTTTATAATCCTACTACAGTTTTCAATTATAAAACAGTAAGTATTTACCAATGTTTTTCTGAGTTATCGGTCGTTGCGCCCGCTAGTTTTTAGCCCAAGCGGGCGAAACGACCAAGTCCAAATTTTTTAAAAATTTGGAAAGAATAAGATTGCATATTAATACGTAAATAAAAAATAACTCAAATGTTTCATAATATTAATTCTAACTTGACTTTCTAACTTGCTGTCGTTACTTGGTGTTTAAATTGTAATAAAAAATCCATCGGGCGAAACGCCTGATGAAATATTATAAAAATTTGGACTTGGTCGTTTCGCCCTATGTCGGGCGAAAAACTGGCGGGCGAGACGACCGATAACTCGTTTTTCTAAATAATGATTACATCTTTTGGCTATGTATGTATGAGCGCACTGAGTGGTGTAGGGGATTCAAACTTTGAATTTAAGCAATAATAAGTGATCTTAATATCTATATCTATACTTCTGTACTAATGTTATAAAGAGGAAAGATTTGTATTTTGTTTTATATTATTTTGCCTAAAAAAAGCTACAGGACCGATTTAAAAAATTCTTTTACCGTTAGATAGCTACGTTATTACTGAGTAATATAGGCTATATAGGTACCTTTATTCTACGGATAATAGGAGCTGAGCAGTGGTCAAATAAAGAACGACGGGAGCGAAGCCTTGCACGACTTCTAATATTTGATATTCTGATATTGAATGTCCTAGGGCAAATATCCCACTTATAAACACTACAAACACTGCCTTAACTGTTTAATATATCTATAAAACGTAAAAGGTTATTTCTATCAACGAACCATACGAAAAAAGCCGTATTTATTGAGCGAAAATAAAATAAAACACACAACAAAACTTCAATTAGGTAAAGTATATTTATAACTGAGTTATTTATTAAATAATGCTGATAATTATTTAGTTATCAGATAAAAACAACAAAACATTTTAGATAGGCAATAGGCATGTGTTTGTTACGTATCAGAAACGGCTTCTATCAACGTCAATGTCCAGTTTATTGGGTTATATAATCTATATTTTTAATTTCTGAAATAGCAGAGATCCTACATGGTAACCGTAACCCATGAGCATGAATGTGTTCTCTTAGCATTGACCAAACAAAGTAAAAAATTCCGAAAATACCGAAGATAAGATATAAACAAAAATTAATGACTTACTGTGTTGCTACGCGCTTATATAGGGAACAACTAGACCAATGGTAATTCGACTGACTGTCACTGTGGCGGTATTGTCGAAACGACCAAGGTGGTCGTTTCGACAATACCATCGCGAAGCTGATTTGGGCTCGAATCCTACACGAAACAAAAAATAAGAAACAAATCTTCTTATCTTATATTATCGTGTGGGCTTGAAGTAGACCCTGGTGTTGGAGTTTATCAATTTGCCCAGAAGGCTTCCAACTTAACGACTACCACATTAAGTGGTAACCGGGACCAACGGCTTAACGTGCCCTCCAAAGCACGGAGACGCTCGAGAATGAAATTAAAAACGGTCAACGAGACAAATATTAGCGTGATTATATTAAATTTATTGAATTTCTAAGTATTTGCTGATCAAAGAGTATTCAATAGTTAAATGTAAAAAAAAAAAAGTTAAGTTGCATCTCGGTACCAATAACAAATGATAGTCTGACACCGCAGTACGGTCTTTTTGACTGCAAAAGGTCTGACCGTGGCTGTTCGCACCGCGCTGCGCCGGCGCCGCATCGTTGAATACAGTTTTGATTCTACTTCAAAATAAAGAAAGGTTTCCTTTGAGTAAAACTATCTATCCAGTATTTAGAGTACTTTCCTTCCAAGTGGCATTACAAAATTCCACAGTTTCAGTACATAATACAATATTTAATTTATCATATTCAATTGTACCTACATCATTAAAATGTTATTCTATCCTATACAGTATAAACATGGTCGTAGATAAGAGGACTTAGATAGTACCTAAGCATTTAGTTCAAATGATAATATAGTCATTGTCAGACAGTGTGTGTGACCACTTGTTATTACAAAAATAATTATTGTGTACAAGAATTTTTATTGTAAGTACCTAATAGAAAAAATATGTTAGGAATAAGTACCGCATAATAATAAATATATCATTAAATATAATCACTATTACAAGATGAAATATAAAACAATAATTGATGAAATAATACTATTCAGTTAATTTATTTATAACATATTTGCTCGTAAAGGGTCTCTTATTTCACCAATTTCAGTGTTGTAATGTATCTCATTACGCACTAGTGCGGTAATGTAAAGTAAATTGCACGGCTTCTCATGCTCACATACTAATAATCAAGGGGCTCCGTACGTAACGAACGGTACCTATTTTTTTATATCTAAGCAAAGAGTTTTTATGTCAGAAATGTGGTCAACATTTTATAAATAAAATTAACTTTGGGAGATAAAATAATTATGATATATATTAAATAAACATTTAATTCTTTAACTTAATTAATTTAGACCATAAATTACAACCATTTATCTGTAATAAAACACAAAAATATTAATTTACTTTATTAGTAATACTGGCCGTTTTTGTGATTTTGCCTTAAAAAAAAAGCGCTGATGCGCGCGCATCGATAATTTGTGACACGTAAAAATTATTCCGCGCGCTTTTTCTTTTCGCTGTAACTATTTGTTTTTTTCTAAGAAAGTCCGAATTTTATTTATTTCCTCGCAAATATGTTATAAATTTGTTTATACTAATATTATAAAGCTGCAGTGTTTGTTTTGTTGAACGCGCTAATCTCAGGAACTACTGAACCGAATTGAAAAAATATTTTCGTGTTGGATAGCCTATATAACGAGGAATGCTATATGGACGTTACGGCCAATAGAAGCTAAGTAATACCCAAAAAAGATCCACCGGAGCGAATCTCTGCGCGAAACTAGCCTAATATGACTGGCCTGTTGGTCTAGTGGTTAGTGACCCTGACTGCTAAGCCGGAGGTCGTGGGTTCGATCCCCACCCAGGACAAATCTTTGTGTGATGAACATAAAGGTTTGTTCTGTGTCTGGGTGTAATTTATCTATAATATGTATGTATTTACAAAAAAAAAATGTATTTAACTAGTATATCAGTTGTTTAGTACCCATAACACAAGCAAATATAATTGCTTACTTTGGGACTAGATGGCGCTGTGTGAATGTGGTAAGCAAGTATATTTCCCATTGTTCTTCAATCTTTCATCACATAGAACTCCCTTGGACTTTATAGTTGATACTTGATAGTCTCAGTTTCTCCAGCCCTTATCGATGTTTGTACTTAATAGCACCATTCAATAATTATTATTTATTTACATACCTAGATTATTGAACCCATTATCTAATATTGGAGTTGTTGACTGACATATTCAGCCGCAATTAGTTAACAAAGATAGGCCTTCTCATATTATCGTAATATATATTACTAATATATTATTATACTATCAGACTATCAACTGATAACAACGCGATAGAGCACTAGTTATTATTATTATTTCATTCAGTTATATTAATGTTCTTTGAATAATACAATTTTGAGTTTTAACTTTTATAGCGCAATATAGGCATCATCTCGATACAAACCGCATACAATCAATCCATAGTTTTTTGTAATACCTAGACCCGTCATTATTCATCATTATTTGACCATGCGGTTCGGTTCAGATCATCTGTCCACCTTGTGAGAAATCTCTCGTGGAGGCCTATGACCAGTAGTGACCATCCTGCGGCTAATATGACGATAAATAAATAGATAACAGATAATTATAATTTGTATAAGTCGTGAATTCGATTCCCACAAGAGACGTTTGTCTGTCAGTTTTCATATAAAAAGTTTACAAACATAACCTAACAAAATAAATACTTACGCATTTTTGGATATTTCAGAAACAAATATCAGGACCAGACTGCTGTTCATGTGGCGCCCTCTACAATCACAACAAACACTTTAAAATTAAGAACCAGAAAAGAAAATGGCGTATAACGAAATATATTTTTACCTTAATGATATAGGCGCTCGAGTGATAGAGGAAAATTGGCAAGCAGAAGACAGATATCATCTTGGCAAGATCATAGCTTATTGTTTAAAAGCTGATCCAGAGTTTGTTATGCAGGTATTTCATGAATACTTATTTGTAAATTGACTGCTCCAGTGGCACAGTGGGAGTTTGGACGACGGCAACCCAAGAGTATTTCGGTTCCCGCGTTGGCGAGTACGATATTAATAAATAAAGTAAATATATGTATACAAAATTATATCTTCTGAAATGAGATTGTAGATTTACACTTTAGGTGTTAAAATCGATATCCATGTCGATATGGATATATGGTATATAGTGTACTAGGCTAAATTCCATTCACTTTAGACCCGTGCCCAGTAGTGGAACGTTTATGGGTTCAGATGACGATGTTGCTGATAAAGAAAATCCATAAATTACAGTAGGCATTATATGTACAATGGTACACAGTCTATTTATTATATAGATAAAATTATACTGTGGTTGAGTACTGATTTCCTAGATAGGCTACTAGGCAACTCATACTCAAACAACTCCATAGAGTTACAGTGTCGGTCCCCGAAATTAGGTTTTTCTGTAATAAAATTGGTATATTTTGTATACACATATGTCATAGTCAAAGGTCGATAGGCAGTCTCTTCCTGGAATGACTGATTAATCCTAGGTTAGGTTTAGGTCAGTTTAGATTTCAAGTCAAACCTAGGAGCGCCGGAGCTTTAAAGTTTGACTATAACATATATAAATAAAATTCGCTTGCCTCGTACTATATACAAGTTCCATTTAAGGTCTTGTGATAAGAACTAAATGTGGTTGCTCGCCTGCTTCCCAATTTATTTTATTTAAACGGCTTCTGCTAATGGCATCTCTATCTGTCTCATCCCCATTTTTGCGCAATATAATAAATAGTTCTATGTATAATAACTCTAATTGCTACAGAAATAAAATCCAAAATCCTGTCAACAGATAGATGGAGCAACAAACCAATCAGAAACCAATGAATCAGTCTACTATAGATCATCTTCTTGTGCGGTGTCGCTCGGGAGTATGGGCCTTAGAGAAGGTGACGTCATGGTGCTGATGGGACCGAATCATATCGACCTGTGCATACCACACTACGCGGCCTTGTATCTTGGCATGCCGATCGCAAGTATTGATGAGACTTTGGGAGTTAGTAAGTTGAGAGTAAGCTTAAGTATTAAAAATAATGTTGACCCGGCACCTTTCTCATCTCCTTTCCAGAATATCTATATTAATATTAAATAGAAAGAGGAAAGATTTGTATATTTGTATGTAACGAATAAACATAAATACTATTGGACCGATTTCAAAAATTCTTATTGCGTTAGTAAGATACATTATCACTGAGTAATATAGGATATATAACACCACGCTACGGCCAATAGGAGCTGAGCAGTGGCCAAATGAAGAGCGACTGGAGCGAAGCTTCGCGCGATAAGTACTTATAAAAAGAGTTTCACAACGTTTCACAAGAATGTACTAATTACACTAATAAGTATATTCCTAAACATTTCCTTTGTGAAACTTTTGCAGATGAACTGGAAGACACCTTCAATATTATAAAACCAAAAGTAATATTCTGTCAAAGAGAAAAAACTGCTGATATAGAACAAGCTTTGCGGCAGGCGAAAATTGAAGCTAAGATAGTGACTTTCAACGAAGGAAGTGGTCATACCACGCTTGCTAAGATGGTTAAAAACGCTTTTGATGAAGCTGTGATACATTTTACGTAAGTTAAACTATTTACTTTCTCCTGTCTCTTACTAAAAAGTCTTATAATGGAAAAATAAAGTAAGGGTAATATAATAATTACCTATATAAGGCATTTGCCTTATATAGGTGAATGGGATGGAATGCTGGAAGAAGACCTGATCTAGACGAACGTTCACTCAACAAATCGTGAAAGTTTTAAAGAAAGAACAGGTCAGGATTATCGTAAACCAGCGGGCATGTATGAAAAGATTGATGAATGTTGAAAAAGCAAATGTATGTCAGATATAGCAGGTGGAAGAAAATGGTTTCTACCCACCTCTCTTTTGGGAAAGAGACATGATCTATGCAAGAATCATCATCATCAGAAACTAATTAATATCCGACTGCTGGGCTCGGGTCTCCTCTCCTCTATCTAGAGAGCTCAGAATAGAGATACTAATACTATTACGTCGATCATCGTCATTTTTGCGGTAAATAACGATGAAATGTGCCAACCAACACACAAACAAAAATCACAGATAACTTTAAGCAGATAACACTTATCACAACATCTTAAAGAACAGCAGATAACATCTTAAAGAAAAATAAAACTTCTTAAATTGAATATTGAAATTCTGAATCAAGCTATCCGAGTTAGGAAACACCTACAAGAGGGAAGTTTCCGCACCTTATTAAATTCTATCATAATTCTCGTCAGAAGAGCCTGTCTTCTTATACGAAGCATGGTCTATAGATATCCTTCTGAGTGTTATAATATTCTCTTCTTTTTCTAGGCCAACGCACTTCGACGCTACGGTGACTCCGGCTTATTTGACGTGTACCAGTGGCACCACAGGGACACCCAAGGCAGCCACTTTGACTCATATGAATTTAGTTATTGGCATTTCATATTTATGGTAAGTCTTAATTACCTCAGAGAAGTGAACAATAACTTGGAAATTGTTCTAAAAGTTGGAAATCATTAATAATTTTCGCAACATTCAGTAACGAATGACTTTATTACGCAATTTTTTGGATACATACTTTACTTATATTATTACAATTTACATAAGATCTCTAAATTGTTATAACAATAAACTAAAATACAATGTAACTCGCTAAGATATAACTTTTGTCATCGATCCAAATATGAAATTAAATCTTTGCTCTTTATAATTTAAGTTATACCTTACAGGCAAACGTTTACAAAATTCCCAAGTCCAACACGTATGCTGTTGCTTATGTCACCGATACAGTGGCTAACAGCTGGCATGCAGCTTCTGTTCTCTCCTATAGTAAAAGTTACAAGACTTCAATCATCCAAGCCAATGACACCGGATCACTTTGCTGATCTGCTTAATAAGTATAAGGTAATAGTATTGTCAGGTTAGTTACTAAGCTCGCCCGCCCATTAACCTAAAATCAAAAAAAGTTAAAATAACTTTAGAGTTCCTGCATGCTACTGGCGACTAGTAGTCGCGTTTTATCACACGGCCAGTCAGCTTGTGGCTGCCTTTAATAACCGCCACTACTGGCTTTTTTTTCTTTTTAACTCTTCTCATCTCAGAGAGTTAACATCAAGAATGAACTGGTAGGTATTTCTTGAACAACTTAAAAAAGTTTATAATAGTCTGGTCGTGGAAGAAAGAGAGAGGTACGGCCCAGTGGCTATCCCGTGCTCAAATGTGACAATGTGACTCCGTTTCCTGGGGAAGTACCTCCACCGCACTTGAAGACTGCAGTCATAATATAATAGCTAATAAGGGGGCAAAGGGGTTTTATAGGGTTCACAAAGCATAAGAGATGCTTATGGTCGTCCATAAGCTAGGTTAACAGGTGATCTGCAAGTTGACCACCACCGCAGTAAAACAAAAATTGAATCAATGATTGTTCTGATGATTTCAGCCCACATTCACAGTCGGAAGTCCAGTCCTACTGAACAGCATGTTGTCAGTCAGTGATAAATGTGACTTCTCATGTTTCGAAGCAGTTCTGATGGGGGGCAGTGCTGTTTCTGAGGAGCTTATCGAAAAAGTTAAAGCAAGTAACATAGTTTATTTTCCTAGTCTTTCTGTCTTTTCATATAATTTTCCCAACGACCCAGTGACAAATTAACGCCTTTGAAACTACGAGGTATGATTCAAATTTTCCCTTCTGAGGTGGTATATTTTGCGTCTTTCTAAGTTTTGCATCTTATATTCGGGCAATGTTAGTACCGCCGCTTTAAATTTTCATTAAATCACATTAAATTCATCAATCTTTTAAAAAATCCTATTTAGGACGGCATGTATGTAAGTATTTTACTTAGTTATATAAATTGAGCTTACGCAAATGTGAACTTTATTTTTTCATCATGTAATGCATTTTACATTGCCAATGTTCATGTAATTGGCCGTATTTACTAACTCATTCGTAATTTTTTCATCAGGCTGTGACAAAGAGCGATCGTGTATTTGGCGTATATGGAATGAGTGAAATAGCAGGAGCTGCTTTCCGAAATATTTATACTCCACCCAAAGGTTCTTCTGGTAGTGCCGGAGGCATGTTGGAATATCGAGTAAGTATACTTTCAGATATGACTATAATACACCTTTGAACAAACTAACGAACAAACTCTTCAGCTTTTTAATATTAATATGGATAAACACACCAATAAGTAACACCAATAAGAAATTCATCTTTTATTTTGTTAAGAAACGCAACGGGGACAATTCCTCTCACACATCCAGAACCTTGACTCCTATAAGCTAGGATGAACAAGAACGCGCTCTTTTGCTAATACTAAGCTATGATACTAAAGAGTCCTTTGGCAAATCTTACCTACTGAATTGGAGCCCGCAATAACTTTAATCAGAAGTAAGAAGAAACAGACAAAAATAAGGAACAGAACAGATTAGGTATATCATCCAGCTACGCAAATTTTTAAAGACTTCCCATGACTGAGGATTATCACACGAGCATAACAACAAAGCACAACCGCTACATACGACCTTGCTGCCTTCTACAGACGACAGTCTTTTCAAACTACATTCGTGCAAGATGCTTAGGGTCCGTTCTTCTTTTCGCACAGATCGGCGTGAGTTATATGCTTGCGTGAATGCGGGAGAATACGTCATGAGAAGCAGCCGGTCGGCTCCTCGTATTATTTCACACTAAGCGCGTTCGGTTTGCTCTCAAACATTCTCAATAATAAAAGAAGTGACATGTAAAAAATAAAACTTATTGCAATTAATTAAAACTCTCTTTTTAACGTAATAAAAATCTGCTCTGCTCTCCGAGCTGGACCGTGTGAACGGACCCTTAATATGCGTTTGCAGTCGGTCCCCTTTAGAGGCTCTTACACCTGGAAATAAATACGTTATTTGAAATCATTTATAGCTCGCATCGTTATATTTCAGCTTGTAGATCCAATATCTAAAGAAGATGTCTCTGAAGCGAATGCTCCTGGAGAATTATGGTTGAGAGGACGACAAGTCTTTATGGTAACTATGATTTATAAAAAGTTACAACGCATTTATTTCACGAATACTACGGTAGGTCAAACTTTTACCGAAACTTCGGAGATGCTGAATATCGCCGCTGTCTACTTATCTCAGTTTTTCCGTAATATGATGGAAGATGATTTTATTTATAATATCTTAAAGTTGATAACATTATTACGCCAGCGTAATTTGTTCAAATATAGTGCTGCGAAACCTTCTGTAGTATTCGGGAACGCAGTCACAATACTGGTAAATAACTATAGTTCTTATCCCATTCGTAAAGGCAACTGGATATTACTAGAAAGTTCTAGAACACAAGACAGCAAGTGTATACCTAGTATATTTTATCTCTTGAGAGATTATTTTTTTAAAGCGCAATTGTATTAACAAACCAAGAAGATAGAAGAAATTAGGTAATATATATATTTTTTATTAAACTAATCCTTTAATTCTTTTGCACATTACAGGGATACTACAATAAACCGGCAATGACAGCGGAGACATTAACTGAAGACGGTTGGATAAAGACCGGAGACATATTCTACAGAGATGAACACATGCATTTCTACTTTGTGGAACGATACAAGTCGCTGTTGAAATATAGGAACCATCAGGTTTGATAATAATTTTTAAGGTATTCACAGGCACAGATGAATCCCTTTTAATAAAGCTCAACTGGAAAAAAAATTGCGCAAAATCACTCGTCACCATATCTAAAACGAAATTTCATTTCTAATTTGAAGGTTTCACCGGCTGAAGTGGAAGCTGTAATCAGGAAACATCCTGGAGTACTAGACGTATCTGTCACCGGTATACCTGACGAGGAGTGTGGGGACCTGGTGGTGGCTTGCGTCATTCCTAAACCTGGATGTGCTCCTACAGCTCAGGAGATCAAGGATTTGGTCAAAGGTAAGTTATTTATTTATTAAAATATTAACTTACAAGTTTTGAAGAATATTTTAATAATATAAAAATGATTAATTTTAGTACTTACCTACTTTAACCCTTTCAATAATTGTCTAAATAAAAAAATAAAGATGAATACATATAATATTAAACATTGTATCTCAGAAACGGCTCTAGATTACAATAGAAATATAAAATGTACGAAAGTGCTTTTTTCTAACGTAAAATCTAAAGGATTTATCTGTAGAAAACGCGAATTTTTATATAAAATTATCAGAACGGCGCCGTAGCGTCATCTTTTGTTATTTGTAGGCAACTTTATAATATTTGTACCACCACCAATTCACTGTAGTTTTTCTTTATTATAAATAATCATATTTTTATTTATTTGTTTACGTTGATGTTTCAGAATCACTAACAGACTCCAAGCAGTTGAGAGGCGGAGTTATTTTCTTGAAGGAGTTCCCAATGACAAGCAGCTCCAAGATTAACAGGAAGAAGATAAAAGAAATTGCTCTAACTATGAATAGAGAATGAAATATTTTACTTAATATTTTAATAATATTATGTATGTAAATAAATATTTTTTGTAATTAGGTACTAAAACTTGTATTTTAATAATCTTTTCACATTTTTGGTTTTCACAATAAATGATGTGTTAACTTAGTTGCGTGATTTAGACGCAAACTTAATATACTTATAAATAAACCCCTTTTTAGGGTTCCATAGCCAAATGGGCAAAAACGCAACCTTTATATTTTCGTCATGTCCGTCCTCCGTACCTGTGACATAACAGGCATTTCGATGTCTATTGATGAAATTTAAAGAATAGGTGTCTTGTGTAGGCCACCAGACAGTTGAATTTTTATTTCAGCAAACCTTTTTAAGTGTGACATACTTCGACGGATCTTCTATTATATACATATATTCTATATATATGTAGGAAGTGGGTCAGACATAGTTTAAACAATAAATAGTTTAAATAATAATTAATTTATTTAACACAACCACGACTACTAGTAATAACGATTTTAATTTGTTAATAACGGAACACAAGACCTTTAATTATATAGATTGCCACAGTAGACAATTTATTTATTAATAATTGCACAATTTGCGAATATTAATTTGTTTACACAAATTAATAATTGAGTCTCAAGATAAACTAACAGAGTACTAGTGCACCGTGCCACGCCAGAGCCGAGACTGCCTCTACAGCGGTCGCGTCGCATCTTTTATACTAGCGTCAAAACAAGTTACGCAGCTGCGAGAGCGGGGGGAATCGAAACACGTGCAGCTATGACGCGCTCGGTGGCGTGATCGGTCCGCCAGCACTCAGACGATGGATGCTTTGTTTTAATCGTTTATTTTATTATAATTTAGCCTTATTAAATAGATAGTTTATTTATATTAATTTATTTAATACCACAAAGCATCCTCCGTATAACCATTTATGATTCCAAAGTCTGGTTTGGTGTATGACGACGCAGGCGCCGTCACGGCCATGCTGACGTGCGTGCGTCCTCGTACGCTTACAATTTTATGCACCTGTGAACAATAACATCGACTGCTCGATTATCCTGACATACATAATTATTTGGTCTGGTATAAATTGTCCCTTACTAGTTTTGATCCGGAAGTGCAGTTTAAATAAGCTATACTTAAGCTTTGCTAGTCCGGGATAGTTCTCCCCTATAGCGTCTATTATTGTGCTAGTCCAGAATACAAATTCCCTGTAGCTATCTACTGTTTGCTAGTCCAGAATACAAATTCTCTTTAGCACTATTATTGGACCGGCTTTACCCTGCAACAATAGTCATCTATTTTTTTAATCGTTTTTATTAATGTTATTATTATTATTTTTTTTTTTATTTTTTTTTTTATTCATTAGCTCTATGAACATCAGCTTGAATCACTATACTCGAGGGTTGAGAGTTCACGGACATGGTTTCAGGGCTTTCAGATAGAGTATCAGATTGAGCGGTCAAGGTATCAAGTGAAGCAGACAAGGTATCAGATGAGCCATTAGTGCATTGATAATCGTCTTCATAAATAATATCGTCAGATATATTCGCCGTCGCGTCATCGTCACTGCAATATTCGGAAATTTCTAAAAATTCAGATACACCACGGGGTACTTCTCGTAATTTTTCATGTGAATATTTAAAAACTCTATTTGACTCGTCAACGTGTTTTAACTCGTAGCGATCATTCTCTAAGACAGTAATTATCTTAAATGGGCCTTTAAATTTTCTGTCTAGTTTTGTTTGATGTCTTTCTTCGGATTCCACAAATACAAAATCACCTACAGAGAAAGGTTTTACCCTAGCTTTTCCTTTATTAAATCTGAGAGAATCTGCTTGAGATGATTTGATAATATTGCTAGATGCGCTTAACCTGATATCCTCAATATTTAGTCTACCAGCTTCTTCGTCGTAGGGATTAGTAGATATTCTGGACAATCCTAAAGAATGACCTTCTATGCCGAACATTAACTCGATAGGGGTAAATTTTGTAACTCTAGAACGGGTACTATTGAGAGCCAGTTGAATTTCTCCTAACTGATCTTGCCAAACACTATCAGAATCGCATTCAATTATGGTAAGTAAATTTTTTAAAGTTCGCATCACCCTTTCAACTTGACCATTGGCCCTACTGGTGCCCGTAGCAATGAGATGTAATTGTATGTTGTTGTCCTTGCAAAAGTTTTTAAAGTTGGCGTTGTCATACGAGCGTCCGCGATCAGCGATTATTCGCTTTGGAGCACCAAACAGGTTAACAATATTTTTGACTGCTTTGATAGAATGAAATGAATTTAAAGAGGTAACGTGTTCTAATACTACAAATTTAGTGAAAGCATCTATTGCAACGGAACAATATTCCTTTCGTTCGCTCTTATCACTTAGCTTGCCAGTTAAATCTAAATGTATGGTGTGCCAAGGAACGGCTGGTTTAGGGATTGGGTGTAATCTAAGTTGTTTAGCACCTGAAGGACCTTTAGATGCCTTACATATGACACAGGATTCTACATATTTTTTCACGAATTTTGCCATGTTGGGAAACCAGTAAAGATCATATAGTTTATCAAGGGTTTTTTCGTAACCAAGGTGTTTTATTTCGTTGTGAACATGGCCAATAAGGGTCCATGTGAGAGATCTGGGAATTATAGGTAGCCACTTTGTAAGTTTACCACGCTCAATTTTGCGATAAAGAATATTCTGCCTTATATCGTATGTGTGTGATATTTCTATAGGGTAGTCATTTGTTCTTAATTTTGACATTATATCAGTTACTTCAGAATCCCGCTGTTGTTCAACCATTAACCATCCTTTTTCTATTTCTGAGAAGTTAACCGTTTTGGGTTCCTGATTTTGTTTTATAGACCCGAGGATCGTAGGAAAGTTTCGAGATAGGAAGTCGGCATGTGCCATATTTTTACCTTCTTTGTAGATAATGTTAAAATCATAAGATTGGAGTATAGCCCACCATCTGTGTACTCTAGGGGTCAAATCTTTTTTTGAGTGAGAAGCTTTAAGGGAATTACAATCTGTAAATACTGTGAAGTTACGCCCGTAAAGATAATGCCGGAAATGCTCCACGGCTTTAACCACTGCTAAGGTCTCAAGCTCATAGGAATGATAGCGACTTTCTGCATCACTTGTTCTATGACTAAAATAAGCTATTACGTGAGGTAAGTTATTAGATTTTTGTATTAGTACTGCCCCATAGCCATCACTGCTTGCGTCCGTATGGAGTTCTATGGGCAGACTAGGATCAAAGATCCTAAGAACCGGTTCAGTTGTTAAGTGGCTAACAATAGTCTTAAGAATTTGATCATGTTCTAATTTCCATTCAATTTTGCCTTTTCTGGCAGCGGTTAAGGGATATAACGGTTTTAATAAATGGGAAAAATTTGGTATAAATTGGCGAAAATAAGAAGCTAGACCGATTAATTGTCTTACTTGAGTGACAGTGCTAGGTGTTGGCAGTTTTTGTAAAGCCTCAATTTTGCGAGGGTTTGGTCTAATTTGCCCAGAAGATATCACGAATCCTAAATATTCGATCTTAGTTTTCATAAATGAACATTTTTTTAAATTAAATGAAAAACCTGATCTGGAAAGGTTTTCTAACAATTTATCGAGCCTAGACAGACCTTCCTCGATGGTTTCGGATGCAGAAAGTACATCATCCATGTAAACCAGGATTCTTTCATCGTTTAGTTCTTTTAAAGAAGTATTTATGGCTCTTTGAAAGACCTGAGGAGCATTTCGAAGCCCAAATGGCATAGACAAGTACTCAAACTGTCCAGTTGGAGTAACAAACGCGGTTTTCTCTATAGAGTCCTCATGGACCCTGATCTGATGGAATCCAGACGCCATGTCTATGGTAGAGAAGTAATTAGTCCTATGCAATTTATCTATTTGGTCATTTATTAATGGAAGGGGATAGCTATCAGGTCGGGTATTTTTATTTAATTCCCTATAATCAACACACATACGATCACTACCATCTTTCTTTTTTACCAATAATATGGGACTTGCAAAAGGGGACGAGCTTTCTCGAATTATTTTTGCGTCTAAAAGTTCTTTAACTTTTTCATGGACAATTACTAGCTCTGAGGGTGATAATCTATAGGGACGCCTGTGGACTATTTTGTTTGGGTCAATTAGGTCTATTTTTAAGATACCGGTAGTAGCCTGAGTAGTCGGTAATTTATCGACAAAATTATGGAAATACTTTTTCAGAATAGCTATCAAAATTTTTCTATCATGTCCAGTTAAGTCAGTATTGATAAATTGTGAATCAGTGTCAAGTTTTGAACAAATATTGCTAAGTTTAGTTCTCAAAAGAGTCATTTTGTTACTATTAATTTCGACAGAAATGCCGTTTTTAAATATATCACGTCCTAATAAAATGTCTTCGCTTAAGCACTTGTCTGGCAATACGTAAAAAGTGACAATGAGGGGAATATTCTGAATGCAAACGGGACATTCTATTTGTAAAGAAGAAAAAATATTGTTATCTCCTATGCCTCTCAAAACAACCCGTTCGTGAAATCTATTACCTTTCAATAAACTACATTTACTTTGTTTAATTAGGCTGCATTCTGAGCCTGAATCGAATATAAAAGATAATTTAATACCGTTTGTTTCTAGTGTACCACACGCAGTCTTGTAGCACAGGTTGACTTGCTTGGAGCTCGAAGTATCCTCTTCTTTCTTTGAGTACCGCTTGGGGCAGGCGCTCGCCACGTGGCTGGTATCTCGGCAGATGTAGCAGGCTGTCTTCGTCTTCGTTGGCTCCGTTTTAGCTGTTGGGAAAGAATTTTTGCCCTGAAGGCGATTTTTATCCCGACATTCACTTCCACGATGCCCGATTCTTCCGCAAAAGTGACAAGAACCTCTGAAGATGGTAGAATTACGAGGCCTTTTTGGGTCTACTTCTGGAGGAGTTGAGTCGTCATTACATCTCTTAAGTGTAAAACCCCTTAAGGTTCGGAAGAATTGATGCTTATCATTAATTACCACAGAATTTAATTCGCGGCGAATTTTGTCATCACATTGTGACAATACTGAGATCGCAAAGCCAGTTATGACCTTTTCGCATAAATTGGCATCGGGTATTTTTTCGATTAGCTGCCATAATCGTATGCCTGCTTCAGCCGGGCTTTCCTTGTTACCAAGGCGAAACTTAATGACTTGGTCAAAGTAGTCTTGCATCATCATAGGCTTTGCAAAGTTAGAAATTAATATTTCCTTAATATCAGACCAAAAAAGTTTATCAGGCTGTATCTTTGTGAGACACGTGGCGGCACGACCCTTGAGAGAATGGGTAAGTGCGAGGACCAAATCGACACCTTCTAAGCCTTTCCTCTCAATAATTAGTTCGCTAAGAGTGCACCAGTTAGTGATGTCAGAGTCAGGAACATCTGGATCGAATGACACCAGTTTAATCGGTGTAGATGGGTTGAGAAGACAAGGATTCATACTATTAGCTAATTTTTGAAAAATGGCTTCCATACCAGATGTAAAGATAGACATTTGCTGCTCAACGTTTATAGCTGATTGAGCTTGAAATGGGGGTGGGTCTGATCCCGCTTCTGATGTAGGAAGTGGGTCAGACATAGTTTAAACAATAAATAGTTTAAATAATAATTAATTTATTTAACACAACCACGACTACTAGTAATAACGATTTTAATTTGTTAATAACGGAACACAAGACCTTTAATTATATAGATTGCCACAGTAGACAATTTATTTATTAATAATTGCACAATTTGCGAATATTAATTTGTTTACACAAATTAATAATTGAGTCTCAAGATAAACTAACAGAGTACTAGTGCACCGTGCCACGCCAGAGCCGAGACTGCCTCTACAGCGGTCGCGTCGCATCTTTTATACTAGCGTCAAAACAAGTTACGCAGCTGCGAGAGCGGGGGGAATCGAAACACGTGCAGCTATGACGCGCTCGGTGGCGTGATCGGTCCGCCAGCACTCAGACGATGGATGCTTTGTTTTAATCGTTTATTTTATTATAATTTAGCCTTATTAAATAGATAGTTTATTTATATTAATTTATTTAATACCACAAAGCATCCTCCGTATAACCATTTATGATTCCAAAGTCTGGTTTGGTGTATGACGACGCAGGCGCCGTCATATACATATATTTCGACTGGCCTGTTGGTCTAGTCGTAAGTGACCCTACTGCTAAGCCGGAGGTCGTGGGTTCGATCCCCACCCAGGACAAATCTTTGTCTGATGAGCATGAAGGTTTGTTCTGTGTCTGGGTGTAATTTATCTATAATATATATGTATTTACAAAAAAAAATGTATTTAAGTAGTATATCAGTTGTTTAGTACCCATAACACAAGCAAATATAATTGCTTAATTTGGGACTAGATGGCGCTGTGTGAATGTGGTAGAATATTATTAGATAAAATTATATATATTTTAAAAATTCTACAATTTTTTTATTTTCCGATTTTTTAAGATTTTTTTGGAAATAAACCTTCCGAAAGTAGCATCAATTATGTTCCCCTTCTTATTTTCTAAACCCTAAAACCTAAAATAAAATTACAAAAATAACGTTTAATAAATACTTCCAATCAAAAATATTGTGAACATGATGGATGTACCGTACCGTTTTTGAGTTATTGCCGAAAAACTGCGCTTCTCAACAAAAGGACGTAAGTGCTATGAAGATGTGCTCTTTTGCTGCGGAACTCTACATTGAGCATGGTTGAACTTAACATGTCATGCTCTTAACGGGTTTTTCCTTCTTATGTTCTTAATGCACCTACTTTGCTCAACTCTGAATTATTATAAATACAAATGGGTGAATTTCAACAGGTCCATTAGAATATTCATTTCCGTGGATTTTTTTATCTTTAGTTTTATATTTAAAAAATAGCGTTTCTTAAAGTTTTTGATAATGTGTGTATTCTTGCTTACTATCTAGCAGATAACTAAAAAACCTAACGAGATATACAAGATTAAAAATTACGTGCATCAGCGATGAAACATGCGTGCATGGCAATGAAACAAGCGTACACGGCAATGAACGAACTGTGCCACGGGAATGAAAGAATCAATCACGGAAATGTAAATCCACTAACATTATTTTATATAATTATCTACTTACATGAGTGTTATACTTACATACAATAGATATACATTTTGTAGATTAAATAGCTGCAAAAGGAGTAAAATTAAACAAAAAAATTAGGGAATCAAAACGATCATTTATTTTAATTATTAAACATTCTACATTAAAAAATCTTGATATAAAATTAATAATTATAAATATAGATTAATACTAAGTATGTAATAATAATAGCAAAGAGCCTCGACCAACATCTGAAGAGGCTCGAGCTAGGTAGCTGGATAAAAGGCCTGATGCAGAAGGCAGTACTCCTCGACACGGCACGTATTGTGAGGAGGTTCCTTTCTCTGGAGCCCTAACCGTCGGCACCTTGGACTCTGTTCACAATGTCGGCGGGCCACCACATTTTTATATTTTTAAATATATATATATATTTTTTATATTTTTATTTAAAAATGTAAGAATATGAGAATGTCATTTAAATAAAGGGAATAATAATAATAATATGGGATGGACCATCAATGGTCTAAAAGCAAAGCCTTTTGTCTATGTTAGTTCTTTTTACTGAAACAACTTTTATAAAAATATCCGTAAGCGTATCTTCATAGCGCTTACGTCCTTTTGTTGAGAAGAGCAATTACTCAAAAACTGTGCATTCGATTATGTTCAAAATAATTTTAGTTGTACTCGTATTATTAAGTAAGTATTTATTAAGTGTTATTTTTGTGAAATTTATCAGATTTCTAGGTTTAATGGTTTAGAAAATAGAGGGTCGCAATTTATGCTACTTTGGGAGCTTTATATTATTATACATATAATCAAAACAGATGTGAGAAGGACGGACGAACGGACGGACGGACGGACAGGACGAAACTATAAGGGTACCGTTTTTGCCATTCTGGCTACGGAACCCTAAAAACGCTATGCTCCTAGACTAGAACAATGCAGACGGTGGTGCGGCGCGGGCAGCCATGGTCAGACTCTCTCTTTATTACCGCACCGTCGTTTGCTGCCACTGCTTACAGGCATGTGCCCAACCCAGTTCTCAAACATGACATTACCACGATGTATTGGGATCGATCTGTCATCACAGATCTTAAAAATGTTATTAATTATATTATTAGGTTACCTTCCGTTTTTAAAACCATTTTTATATCGAATATTTAAATGAAATAAAAACATACACAGCTAACCTATTAAAAGAAAAAAGAACCAGATACTCTATTTACAGGGAATTCCTATAAATAGAATATCTGATTAAGATCAGATTCCTGAGGAAACGTACCCAAAAGGCTAGCCACATTACCGCGTTGAAAAAAAATGAAATCTATCGATAAGCGTTAAGTTTAGAAAGATTCAAAGATTCAAAGTTCAATGTGACACCGCCACACTTTAAAGCGGCAAATGGTGAAAATCAAGGCACAACAATATATTGACAGTGGGCAGATGGGCGCAAAGCGTTAGCACATAATATGTCAAAAGTCTATTTTGGCTACGCATTTCATACAATTTTTAGTTTGAGACAACGGAAAACGAAGCGTTGCGTTTTTTTAACATTATCTACCACATTTCGTTTTCTTACACTGCAGTGTTTTGTCTTTTCTCTCATAGACGTCAATCCCATACAATTTTATTGTTTCCTTCGGCGTTCACGAAAAATGCGTGTAACTTTGTCTAGAGCCGCTGTAGATCGTCTCGTTGTCTAACAAACCAAGTAGGTAAATACAATCTGCACGCAACCATAATCAGCTGTTTGTTTAGGTAAGTCAAGAATCATAAATTCTAATGCTATCATGATAAATTTTAGAACCGTAATAATTAACGTTCTAAAATGTAGATATTTGCTATTACCTACACTTATAAAAAAATCTAATCTAACTAAAATTAAAAACTAGCAGATGAACCCCGCTCCACTTACGTGAAATTCGGTTCCTATGGACAGTTTTTTCGTTTTTCAGTGCCAATATTCAAATTTTTCCCTTCTGAGATTTTTACGAATATTAAAAAAAAATACCAAATTGGTATCTACCTCGCAGCTCTTTGAGACGGGCTGCACCCAAAGACATTAGAGAGGGACCAATAATTTACTTATCATAAAAAAATACTTTTAACCACTAGAACATAATCCAAATCACTTTTGACTGTTAAAATGTAAACATAAATACTGTTTATATTTAAATTAGTAGGTACAGTCGAGTTCATTAATATATTGGCACCATCAAGAATTCAAAATATTATGAGTGTTGAATAGCTCAATAAATAATACTATAGAACCTATGGATTAAATATATGTCCTCATGTGAATGGTTCAATAAAATATGCTGTACATAATGCAATAAGTTGTAGTCACCCTTTTCAGCAAAATATCTAATGATGGTGCCAATATATTAATGAACTCGACTGTACCTACCCTTTTAGAGAACGTCTAGCGTCTCCACCGTCCCCTCCGGTGGGCGCTAGGCCATAGTATAGTTTTAGATGCTCCGGCTGTATGGGGAAGGGCGTGGGGCCCTCACAATAAAACACATAACTGAACTTGAGTGATAAACTGTTATAAACTTATATTTTTATTAATTTAAATAATCAGAAGGGCGTGCACTGCACAAGAAATTAAAAAGAGTAATGAGCCCCGAGCCTTCGGCGGATGCTCCGACGAAGACTCGGTTGGAATTTAGGAATTAGAATTTTGAATTTTAAATAGGTTATTAGAAGTAAATTAAAAAGAAATCAAAAGAGATCCAAAAGGTAGTGAAAGGAGGTGCATCCGTGAAGGACGTAGCCTGCAACGGGTGCAACCGTTACAAACGTTTATTAATATTTTGTTAAAAACTAATATTTGATTTGAGCAGTTCAACTGTTTAAGAGTTTTGACTGTAACATATTATTATTATTACCTAGAACAGTATTATTAACAGTATTTTATGTAGGTATATAATACACATACCTAATGTAGTTTAGTACATATTTGCAAATTCTTATTTTGTTAAATAAAGATAGGTACTGTAATTTTAAATTTTAACTTAACAAACAGACACTTAAAATTGATTTAAGTATTTGTAAGTATATTATTTACACTCTTATCAAAGACATTCACGCATTGTTATCTTAAGTTAACATAAATATGTCACTCATACTAGCCGTATAATTAAAATAAGATTTAAAAACAACCGCCAAGTTCACCATATACTTTTATTTAATAAAAAAAGTTTTGTTCTAACCGTTTCAATAAACTCGTCTTACTTAGTTCTTAGTTTTTCACTGTAAGACGATCATAAAATGCCATTTACCACCAATTGATATCAGATCCTTATATTCAAACCATTTCTTAGGCTATATTATATTTTAATAGTCTAAATTAATCTCAAATATTTATCACACATATGCAAGGGCACCCGAACCAATATTTCCAATTTGAGAGAAACAATTGTTATTTTCGTACAAAATCTTCAAATTTTGTTTGATCAAGCCTCTTAATTTCCAATCTTAATTTTTTTTTTGTCTTTGAGGAGGCCCATGCCCAGCAGTGCGACGTTTGTGGGTAGAAAATCAAATGAAGACAATCTACATGACCTTCGATCAGTTTGTAATCCAATCAAGAACCACCTATGGTCTGTAGACATTTGAAACCACTGGTCTATGAATAAATTAGACTTTGATTTTTTGATTTAATTAGAATTCAACAACTTTTTGTAACCAATAACGATAGAACTTGGCTCACATCTTTGCAAGTATCGTTACGCATTCATATGCGTAATTTTATAGGCTTGTAATTTTATTATCTCAATAAACATGGTAGTATTTAACAGCAGCACATTGAATCATACAGTTAATAGTAAGCCACATACAACAAGAACACTGTGTTGCGTAAGTAGTATTGCGTATAAAATTATTTATATATTGACAAAACAATTGTATTTTAATTTTGTTTGTGCGTATTTTAAAGCGATTGAGATCCGCTAAATAAATAAATAAATTGGATGAACCAAAACCGGCAACTTTACTGTGTGTGTGTGTTAATATAACGTCTGACACAAAATACGCGTAATTTTGTAAGTAGTGAGTCGCGAATTTTATATAATTAACGTTTAATTTAGTTTCATAAAAATCATGTGTTAGTTTACATAAAATCCTAATTTGTACAGTCGAGTTCATTAATATATTGACACCATCAAAGATTCAAAATATTGTGAGCGTTGAAAAGCTCAATAAATACTTACTATAGAACCTATGGATCAAATATATGTCCTCATGTGAATAGTCCAATAAAATATGCTGACCATTATGCAATAAGTTGTAGTCACCCTTATCAACAAAAATATCTAATGATGGTGCCAATATATTAATGAACTCGACTGTACTACATGGCGAAACTAAGTGAGATAGAATAATACTATTAGTAGTAATTCATTTATGTCCCACTGCTGCACAAGAGTCTCCTATTCACTAAGTAGAGAGCTGAGAAGCCAAAATTCACACAGATTTTTTTGTAGGGTATGTAGAAAAAAAACCTGTCTCTGTTCTGTGGTATGTAGTTTTCTTCACGATGTTTTCCTTTACTATCAAGAGAGGGTAAGCCACATGACTACTGCATGTGGATTGTGTGAAAAAAAAAAAAACAAAGTGAAAGCCACATTGTTCTACTACAATACTACTATTTGCCCGACGTTTAGATCGAATTACACCGACCGTGGTCACGGGCTGACTGGAGCGGCGGCCGAGTGTCGTCCCTGATGCGTGCGGGTTTCTGCTACTACCCTCACTTTGGTCATTTATATTTAAATACTTCGACACACTACACTAATGACGTCTACACTATGGCTTACTTTGTCACATCGCCGATATGACAAAGTAGGCCCGTGTGTAGACGTTATTAGTGTAGTGTGTCGAAGTATTTAAATATAAATGACCAAAGTGAGGGTAGTAGCAGAAACCCGCACGCATCAGGGACGACACTCGGCCGCCGCTCCAGTCAGCCCGTGACCACGGTCGGTGTAATTCGATCTAAACGTCGGGCAAATAAATAAGGTATTTTATATTCCTTAAATATAATACGTGGCGTAGACCCGTTATATAATAATTTAATATTGGGTTTTCTATCATGAAATTGTAGTATTGAGACTGCCTGAGTTTGGAAAAAAAATGTTCTCTGTTGATGACAATAGACACCCTCAATCGCCCCCTATTTTATAAGACCAAACATAGCAGGTGAAATGTGGATGTACACCTTTGCCTGGAAGAGGAAAACGACTTTTTTTTTAACGAAAATTATGCTCATTACAAATGTTTTCCAATATATTTTCAGGATCAAATATGGTGGGCGAGTACTTCAGTAGCAACTATGTGCATATGTTCGTTGGTGAGCTGACAGCAAGGATAGTGGCCAAGTCCGGGATCCCCAGTGACAGGTTTCATCTCGGCAAGATAATTCTAGAAAGTTTGATCGATGATCCCGAGTTTGTGATGCAGGTAGGACAATAAATTACGCCGATAAATGTTGACATAGTAAATATCTCAATATGATTCTGTAAATTAATTAGTCTAAAAAAAAAAAATTGTTATAGTCATAATCTTTATTTCATATAGATCAAATACATGATACTTATGAACGTCATACAAAGCAAAAAAAAAGGTGTCAGCAAATTTACTTAAGGCCAGTTCACTGACAAGGTTGAGCACTAAGAAGAACTTGCCAAAAAACTCAGGCCACTCTTTATTTTTTATAAGTCGTTAATATTGAATTATTTTAAAAAGTGAATACAACTAAAATATGTTTATACTTTACCAAGTATCCAACATAATGAAGAAGGCTTTGGAAATGTACCAGATTTAGATAATACATACTTCCTACAGATTAATGCCGCAACAGGAGAATCGGAAACTAATAATGCAGTGCTCCAAAAATCAATTAAATGTGCCACCAGCATGAGTAATATGGGGCTGAAGAAGGGTGACGTCATAGTGCTTATGGCTCCCAACCACTTGGACTTGGCTGCTCCATTTTATGCTGGATGGTACCTTGGGCTTGCTGTGGCACCTACAGATAGGACTATGAATACCAGTAAGTTAGTTTAGATAGAGAGGCCCATTAAATAAATGGAGGAGTTGGAAAGAAATTATTCAATTTTTATCATCCTTTCTCTCAAACTTCTCCATTTACTTTTGATTAATTAAATTGCGGATTCCAAGACAGAAGGTTAGGCATTCCTTGAGACGCCCGACTTTCATAACTCCGTGTTGACAATGTAGTGGTAATAATACAGAAGCTGTAGTTGTAGGTATACAAGAAATAATATATAATATAATATATTCTACCACATTCACACAGCGCCATCTAGTCCCAAAGTAAGCAATTATATTTGCTTGTGTTATAGGTACTAAACAACTGATATACTACTTAAATACATTTTTTTTTGTAAACACATACATATTATAGATAAATTACACCAAATCTCACCCGTATACTGGATTTGGTACTAGATATTTAAAGTACCAAACTATAATTAAGACTAAAAGACGGGCGGGGCTTCGCTCCCATCGTTCTTTATTTGGCCACTGCTCAGCTCTTATTGGCTGTATTACATAGCCTATAACCTGCCTCGACAAATGGGCTATCCAACACTTAAAGAATTTTGAAAATCGGTTCAGTAGATCCCGAGATTACCCCCTACAACGTCATATTAGTATAGATGAGTAGTGGACTGATGACTTTACTATCATACTTTCAGATGAACTGAAGAATTCCTTTGATGTAGTCAAGCCAAAAATAGTATTCTGTCAAAATGAAAAAGTGCAGGATGTTAAACAAGCAGTAGAATTGTCAGGATTGGACACCACAGTCATCTCGTTTGATCAGAGTCCTGACACTCTTTCTCTATCCGAGATGCTGGAGAAATATGGAAAAGAAGTCGATGTAAACACATTCAAGTAAGTTGGAAGGAATTAAGTGAAAATACTACAGAAATAAAAATTAGGAAGGCCTATGTCCAGCAGTGGACGTCATTGGGCTGATATGAAGACGATGATGATAAAGGTGTCTTGCGAAAATATGAACTTTCTCGAAAAGTCATGTTATTGCCATTTATCTGCCGAGATGAGAGATTCTCGGTCTCGATCTACTGAAAACATCCATTGACGGATCTGTTCCTAATTTTTATTCCACTTTAATCCATCGGTGGCTCCGTTTCTACTTTTTGTTATATTTTACAGTGGAATCAAATCCACTGTGTATGGATTATAGTGGAATACATAACCCAGTGAAATCAAATCGACTGCATAGATTAGAGTGGAATACTTATCCCAGGGGAATCACCAAACCAGCTATGGATTAGAGTGGAATATATAAATCAGTGGAATAAAATTCACTGCGGCTATAGATAAGAGTGGAATATATTCCACTATGCATAAGAGTGGAATATATTCCACTCTTATCCATATATCATAACTATTCAAATCAAATTTATTTCTACTTTATGGAAAAATTGTAGTTTATAATACCGTTTTAGTTGATGCTACACCATTGTGTCTCGTTTCAGAGCAACAGACTTCGATCCTAAAGAGACGATAGCTTTGCTGATATCCACTAGCGGTACTACAGGCTTGCCGAAATCAGCTGCTTTGACCCACAAGAATATGGTGATAGCTGGACCTTACGCTTGGTATAGTAATATTAGTTTTTGTCTATAAACTAGCAACACCTACAGGGTTCTTTCTTACATACTTGTTACAGGTTAGTTTTCTTTATCACACCCTGACGGCGTATTGCCCAAAGGTCCAAAGGACCATGTCAGGGACATAAACCCAATAAAATTTTAATGGGTCGATGTCTGTACAATATATATTGAAGAAAAAAACAATGTGTCACCACACATGATTTTTTTCTTGGGTCGTTTCAGAGTCACAGAAGCCAAAACTTTTTTATTTGTTTGTCTGTCCTTCATGTTTGTACGCGCATAGAATTGAATGCAGTTTTCACTGTGTATTTCTAGAGGTCTAACTTAAAATTTAGCCCCTATTTTACCATAGGAAAATATCTTATTCTCTCTGTTTTACGATAAAAACTACCGACTAGACATCTTTCATTAAACTATTTTGTCTCACAACAGGAGCTTCAGCACAAAGTTCCCGACACCAACTCGCACGGCTCTAATGGCGGCACCTCTTCAGTGGCTATCCACATTGGCTCAATATGTCATCAGTCCTTTCTTAAAGTATACAAGAGTTCAAACCTCTGCTGATGTCGTCACTACGAAACATCTGTTTGAAGTGGTTACAAAGTATAGGGTAGGTCTTAGCTTTTATATAAATAAAAAGTTAATAATAATAACTTGAGTGAGCCTGCTTCGATGGCCAGTGGTAGTGTAGGTATATGGTTGCGGTTTCTGAGATCTCAGGTTCGATCCTAGGGACGGATCAAATTTAATATTCGTATGTGAAAATGTTTGTTTCGGAGTTTGTTATAATTTAAGTACCTATGTATTTAGAAATATATATAATTATATGTGTATCAGTTGTCTAGATCCCATAACACAAGCTATATTAGCTCACTTAGGGCTGGATGACGCTGTGTAAAAGTGTCTCAAATATTAATTATTTAGGTATTTAAAATCTACACACGCACTGGCTCAATCTGTGTTGGATCAGACGTATCCTAAGAATTGCTTCTAGTAAATGTGGTTTCCGCACGATATTTTCTTTCGTATAATTGTATTTGTAAGGTCAGTAATTAATTGCAGCCTACTTTCATGATAACTAGTCCAACGTTGTTAGCAACCTTACTCAAGCAAGCTGAGGATGAAAACGCCGACTTTACAAGCTTTGAAGTACTTTATATTGGAGGAAGCGCCGTCTCTCCTGAGCTGGTCAATCAAGTCAAGGTAAAGTATCACTAAACAGTACCTACCTATGTATTATCCGGACCAATTGGGACTCTCAAAGCAGATCTTTTACGCAGAAGTAAAATTATACAGTCCACATTAGATCCGCGATCAGGTGTTTTCAATACCAGATGCCGGGGTGATATCTACTGGGAATTTTACAATAGACTCGATCGCTTCCTATTACAATAGACTCGGGCCGCAATGGATGTAGTATACCTAATGTCTCAAATATTCTACAGCCAGTTTGGCCCGAGTATCTACAGTAGGTACCTATGGCTGACGAAATGTGAGTTTTATTGATAGGTATGATTATTTTTTGTCTTTCTTAGGCGATGTCTCCGAAGACATTAGTGCACGATACATACGGCATATCTGAGTTAGGTTGCTTGGTCTTCCAAAGTATTAGTGCACCGCTAGGATCTTGTGGACAGCGGCTAGGACACCTACAGTACAGGGTATGTATGTTCTGTTGTTCTTTATTCTGAATATAAGTAATGGTAAAGATATTAGGAGTTAATGCTAAGGATTTTGTATTTTGTGCAAAATTATCCAACATCCGAGTTCAACGACTATTACTGCTAAACTAATAAAGTTATCTTAACCGCTATAGTTTTCATTTAAAGTTCATGAAATGCACTATCATCATGAATTTTGATAGATTTTTCAAGCCAGCAGTTTACCTTTAAGAGGGGGGAGGGGGACGCCCAACTGGAACAAAAATTTGCTCTTTAAAGTTTAATATTTCGTAAATGGACCATTAAATCGAAAAATAATGTAACCCCCAAGTCATTTTAGAAGACCTATTCAACGATACCCCACACGATGGGGTAGACGTCAAAAAAAATATTCATCCCCACTTCACATGTATGGGAGCTACCCTAAAAAAACATTTTTTCCAAAATTTTATTTTACCACTGTCGACGTAATTGATATACACACTCCTACAAAATTACAGCTTTCTAGTACTAACGGTCTCTTAGCAAAACCTCGGACAGACAGACAGACGGACATAACGAAACTATAAGGGTTCCTAGTCAGAACTACGGAACCCTAAAAAATCCTTTAATTAGTCACTGATGCTCAAACTTTTTATTCATTGTCCCCTATTCCAAAAAATAAATTGCCAACGACACTGAATCCCACCAGAGCCCCCAAGTGGGCGTTATCGCCAACTTTGAGAAACATTAAACTAGATGCTCATTAGCATAATACCTGTTAATTGATTTGTTTGCGAAACTGGATCAGATCTTGGCTTCGAACAAATGCTGTGCCGTTCACACTAACATACACTATTTTATACCTACCTTATAGAAAAAAGTTAGGAAAAAAACTTACCTACATTTAGTTATGTTACCTACTTTTAAATTTTCTGTTTGCTGCTCTTGGTTACATTCCAGTATAACCCTTCTTTTCTTCTTTTTTTTTAAAGTTCAACTCTTTTCGCTAAAGCAATCGTCACTGTTCTCTGTTTACTATATGGTATGGTAGCCCATTAGTAAAATTAATAATTTTGTTTACACAAAACTAGATTTGTTTTATAGCTTGTAGACATAGAGACAAAGAAGGATATAAAAGAACCGAATAAACCTGGAGAATTGTGGCTAAAAGGACCTGCAGTATTTAAGGTAATTTACAGAACTTATTCGACTACCTTCATAGATATTTCGAGAACCTTTTTTTAAGAGGGGAAATACATTTTAAGCATTCCACCCTGTTCGGCGAAACGGGACGGTTATGTGGGGCTCGCTATCCAACTAAATCCCTTTGTGCACCAACACCTTCGCTTTGTTGACCGTACCTGATGCGACATCAGCGACCTTAGATTGAATGCCTATCTCCCAACGTTATTCAACAAATCGACAATTAAAATTTGTTCTGAGAATTAATCTTTAGGTCACAATTTCATTTGACCATAGTTGCTTCTTTTATGAACTGGGAGGCGCTTCTATGAGCACTGAGAATTTCAAGACGGCCAAACCCAATATGTTTACCCGACCTGGGACCTCTTGCGCAACAGTCATACACACTGTCCGCTGAGTCACTAATGCAATCCCCTAAGGTATCCGCATAGATCAGATCCATCGAATTACAGGCCTATTGATATACCTCCCTTCTCTCTAAGATGACGGAGCGTGTAAATAACAACCAGCTTCTGAGATAATAGAAGAACACGAACTCATTAGTCAGACACTCACTCTCTTTATGCAATCTTCTTTATTCATGTTTTGCAGGAGTATTATAACAACCCAAAAGCGACAGAAGAGTGTTTCGCTGAGGACCACTGGTTCATGACTGGAGACCTCATGTACAGAGATGAAAGTTGGAACTTTTACTTCGTAGACCGAATTAAGTTACTACTCAAATATAGGAATCACCAGGTAGGTACGTAATTATGTACTTAGCTGTATAGAGTCATGCAATGAAAAATAATGATTATTATTGTCTGGTATCTCCGGTATCAATACCAGATATAAATTAATGTAGATATTCATAATTTTCCCTGGGGTTCGGGGTTTCCCTGCGTGATCGAATCAGAAATGAGGAGATCTTCAGGAGAACTAAAGTAGTCGTCATAGCTCACCAAATCGCATCGCTAAAGTGGCAGTGGGCAGGGCACATAGCTCGTAGAACTGATAGGCGATGGGGGAAAAAGGTTCTCGAGTGGCGGCCACGTATTGAAAGGCGCAGCGTGGGACGGCCCCCCACCAGATGGACCGACGACCTGGTCAGGGTGGCGGGCGGCCGTTAGTAGCAGGCGGCACAGGACCGTTCGCAGTGGCGTAAATTAGGTGAAGCCTATGTTCAGTAGTGGACGTCGTTGGGCTGATATGTTTTTTTTTTAAATCTTTATTGTTTAAATAGGACTTGGTTCACAGAAAAGAGCGACCATGTCGTCCTCGTAATGCTACAAATAACAATCTAAATTTATAACTAGGTACAACACTAAAGTAATTTTAATTTTATTTTTTTCCTCTTTATAATCTGGCTTTTAGGTAACATTTAGCTAATGTGTATAATGCTTTGGCTTCCCTTGAATCTGGCTCAGACATGACGGTATTACAAATACCAACATTACATATATATTCTATATTAATACATCTGAAAATACAGTCTCTTTGAATTCTGCTTCACATTGGCATTAAGAAACTGAAGACGGTCTCATAATTATTGAAAGAGCTAAGAGGTTTTATGAGATTAGGTAAATCCTGCTGTAACAAGTACACCTCTTTATTTAAAAAAAACTCGCCTTTATTTTTCGCTTGTAGCATTCTGCTACTGAGATCGTTGCGATCATCGAGGTTAAGCAACATCGGCAAGATCAGTCCAAAGATGGGTAACTGTTTTTACATTTTCATTCTTGGGCGTCTCCGTGCTTCAGAAGGCACGTAAAGCCGTTGGTCCCGGTTATCACTTAATGTGGTAGTCGTTACGTCAAGTTGGAAGCCTCCCGGGCGACTTGATAAATTCCAACACCAGTGTTTATAAGCCCAATTGATAGAAACATCTCTTTATTTGAAGATATCACCAGTAGAAGTGGAGCAAGTTATCAGGCAGCATCCTGGCGTGATGGATGTAGCTGTGACAGGGGTGCCTGACTTTGAATGTGGAGACTTACCAGTAGCTTGCGTTGTTTCACGTCCTGGACATGAAGTTACTGCTGATGAGATCAAGCAATTGGTGAAAGGTGAGAAAACCATTTATTTGATTATCATCATAAGCAAACTGGTGACATCCGCTGCTGGAAATAGGCTTCACGTAACATCTGCCGGTCTGCCACTCAAAAGTTGTCATTTTTCAAGAAGTTGGCGTTATGCGAAGTTGGCATTGTAAGATATTGGCGTTCTGAGAAGTTGGCATTCTGAGAAGTTGGCAGTTGGCATTATGAGATGAGACACAAATAGAATTAGCAGTTTTTGACATTTATGTATGTACTTAAATGTGGCCAAGCTGTGGCGATGTTCTCGAAATAGGGCACCCATAAACACTTATAACTTTTCAACCAATGACCGACAAATTCTGATATTTGGCGACAAATTGTGTTATCAAAATTAAAATAATCCCTGATGGTCGTCTACTTTGCCGAGCCAGTGTCCGTCACACGAAGTGCCGCATGCCGACACCAAGGTTTTTAAGTCTAAGATATTTTTTTTTTTGTTTTAGAAAACCTGACAGACACCAAACAACTGAGAGGAGGTGTGATCTTCTTAGAGGAGCTGCCCCTGACTCCGTCAACAAAATTACACCGACGAAGAATAAAAGAAATAGCTATAAAAAGAATGAGCGAGTTGGATTTGAGAAGAGATTAATAAATGTGCGAAAGAAATGTACTTAGTCTTTTTATTTTCGTTATGAAAAAAAAGTACTTCGTCTTCGAAAGGTTTTTATTTTCAGGTGAGTCAAAATTACTCGTAATATTACGAAAAATATTACATTATTATTACGAAAAAATGTACAAAACAAATTTTACGTGATTTAAAAATCAATCTTAATTTTAAAAACACGAGTTGAATTCCTTTTCTAACCACTCAATATGGGCATTCCACCGATGCAATTTTTTTTTTGTAAATTCAATGTTATATCTACCAAAATAAGGTTTAAAATTCATTAAAACGCAGTTGCCTTACAAAATATACAAATTTATTTATAATACAATAATAATTAAAAAATTGGGCATTGCCCTCATAAACTTTGAGACACGTCAACACCCAACAGTAGAACAAAGCGCAATGCGCTTACAATAACCTTTCACTAAATAAAACATATAAACATCACATCTTAATAACTGTGCTATAATTTGATAAATTCACAGAGCCTTTGAGCGTTTTCTTTTGGAGATTCTGAAATTAAAGAAACGTATTATTAGAAAGAGAAAAACATTAAGGCTGTATTTACAAAGTGGCAATGTAGCAATTTAGTGTTATATTTCGTGGTTTTCAATTTTTATTATTTAAGAAAGAAAGAATTAACAAAATTAGATTTATTGGAAGTAAAACGACATCACACAGAAAATGAGCACACAAAAATCACACAAAAAAAAAACAACGACAGTAGAACATGACACGACATTAAAAACAGTATGAGAAAATTTACAGTAGGTACCTAAATTCTGAACACATACAAGATAAAACCACAAGAAATATAAGAAGAAATAAGGTACCGAAAGGATGTCAGTCTCAGTGTGACCCCTGCCCTTCCAACGGGCAACAGCTCAGCTTAATGCTGCATCAAACGCAGCGCTGATTTTCAGCTGTCGCCTAAAGTGGCGTATCTACCCGCTACATTAGACTGGATTCATGCAAGCAAACATACTCGCATGCCGATATAAATGCTCCAGTATACCTACATCATATTGATTGTTAAAATAGATTATAATACAGAAAAATTAATTAAAAGAGTGATTATATATTAAATAAATACAATTGACATCATAGTTGAATAATAACAATCATCATCATCATCATATCAGCCGTAGGACGCCCACTGCTGGACATAGGTCTCCTCAAGTGACTTCCAATAGGACCGGTTGTATGCGGCCTGCATCCAGCGCGATCCTGCTTAATCCTAATAATAACAATAAGATTAGAGAATTATGTACTAAATATTACTAATAAGATAATTATGTAAGTGACATTATGACCTAATCTATCTATATACGAATACAGCGCTGGTTTTTTTAATGTTTAAATTATATTTTTTAAGTTAATATTAAATCGGAGCTATATTTTAAAAAATATTTTTGCTACACTTTTTAGAATTAGGTGAAAAGTGTGTAAAAGTTTGAAATGATGATACACATTTTACACATCTGAAATCCTTCTGTAGAAAAGTAAATACAGTACATAAGGATTTTGAGATATGTAAAATGTGTATCATCATTTCACCATTTTCTACAAACAATTTTTAATTTAAATATAGTAAATTTGAAGAAAGTTATCTTTTAACTTTCCAGAAAGGAAAAAAATCTTTTGAAATATGAATGTGCAGGGAGAAATGGAAAAAGAATTACCTTTTTAAATATATTAGCCATCAGTAAGTTGGTCTTCTTGATGTTTTCCTTCTTCTTCTCTTCTTTCTTCTGAACAACTTCTGGCAGTGTTTTGTATATCTTCTGAGAATGCTTTTTCATCTCACGTTCACTTATGAATTTTGGGGCAGCTGTAAAATTATGACAAATCATTTAGTTTAATAAGCACATTATTATATTGCCTCGGTGGTGCAGCGGAGGCGTGTATGACTACTAGGTTCGATTCCAGGGACGGGTAAAAATTATAATTTTAACTTTATTTTATTTCTTAATTTTTACTTTTATCGATTATGAGGATCGATATTACAATTCAAGACACTACTTTGTTGTAGGGGGGCAGGAGGTAAATAACACGGGACTTGAACCCAGTACCGACTCCACCCTCATACTGGAACAATCATCATCATTATCATCATATCAGCCCAATGACGCCCACTGTTGAACATAGGCCTCACCTCACCATAGGCACCACCAATTTAAGCCACAGCGAGAGAACAAAAAGAAATGTACTAACGCTATATTGCGCCACATTCAAATACATATTGTCACCTTTGTCTGGACACCCAGTATAACGTATACCTAAATAAATATCGTGAAAGGATTAAAACTTCAACCACATTTAGAAAAGAAATAACCTCTGTAACAATAAATTGAATTGTTTTCTTATTTAATCATTGTTGTGTACCATTATGGGAAAAAGAAATTATTAATTCCATAAATTATGATCCACCAAACGGCATTAAGCCAGCGTGTGTGGATTATGGCCTAACCCTCTCAGCTCTCTAGATAGAGAAGACCCGAGCCAAGGAGTGGGACATTAATAATAATAAACGTTTATTTCGGGCAAGCCCATATTTAAAATAATTCAACAACACAAACCTCGTTTTGAGATATTTGACTTTACTGCAATTAATTTTAAAGTCTAATATCTCAAAATGAGGTTTGTGTTGATTGGATCATTTTTGCTTAAATCGGTCCATATAGTGTTAGTAACAATGATCTTACAAACTAGTGTTAGTAAAAAACATTATTTATTAAAGCTAGTGTGGAGTTCCATCCAATGTTGCATCATTGGAGACTCCCATTTGTCAACAAACACGCTTAGGGTACCGTTTGTACTGTCGCGTACGCGTGCAATGAAGGAAATTTTAAAAACATTAAACAAATATAATGTCTGATGATGAAATTGTAATTTTTTTTTTAATAATATAATATTCTACCACATTCACACAACACCATCTAGTCCCAAAGTAAGCAATTATATTTGCTTATGGGTACTAAACAACTGATATACTACTTAAATACATTTTTTTTTTGTAAATACATATTATAGATAAATTACACCCAGACACAAAACAAACCTTGATGCTCATCACACAAAGATTTGTGCTGGGTTGGGGATCGAACCCACGACCTTCGGCTTAGCAGTCAGGGTCACTAACCACTAGACCAACAGGCCAGTCAAATTTTTTTTGTAGTTCGTGAAATAAATTTGCAACTTACTTCTTTTCTGTCTAATATCTAAGCCGATCTGTTGAGCGAGTTGGCGTAGTTGGTCAGTGCTTAGTGTCGTCAGGTCCGGTTCTCTGTCCAGGTGCAGTGACAACAGGTCGCGTTGGGCTGCTCGCTCGTTTGCTCTAAAATATTGTATACAGAGGCGTAACTATACCATCTGGGGCCCGCGGCAAATTCTTATTTTGGGGCCCTATCATTAATAGTCACCGTGTACTTAGTTTAATTTTAATAATCCACTTAAGATGTGTTAAATCCTTAATAATTAACTTGAATTTGTATTATGGTCTCTAGTTGTCTCACTTTAATAGATTTTAAGCAAAAAAAAGTAAGAAATTTATTTTTTATGTAAAATATTTTTTATGTAACTCAGGTACATACGAGTACATGGTTAAAAATTTATTTCTAAGCTCGGGGCTTCTTAGACCAGGGCCCTGTTGGATCGGGGGCCCGTGGCATTTTACCAGCCCTGTCACCCTATAGTTTCGCCACTGATTGTATGCTAATATTAAACAGCCGTCTACAAAACTATAATAGTGCTGATGCCTTCGTACCTTCTACCTTCTAGAGTAGTTTAGTTCTTAACCTTATGTCTACAGAACACTGGTGGTTCCCGACGGTAACAAAAGTCATCCACAAAGCGAACGCCGAAGACTTTTGGAGCCCTATATAACTTTTTAGTGGTCCGCGACACGACAGTATCTTAGTCAAACGATATATTGGTATATATAATAATTTCCAACTGAAACGTGTAGCGTAAAGCATTTAAGAGTGGGATATAACTGATTTCAATTAAAAAAAAATATATTTTACAAGTGTAAAATGCAAAATAAGGCAAATTTTGGTGAAATTCTTGAACTTTGGGTAGTAATTTATGTACGGATTAATACTTAGGTATTTTTCAAAAATCTTTTTTTTTCAGTAGTCCCTTTTGTTTGGACACCCTATATACACACATTGTCCACTTAGCGTATCGAATTAGCGCCTAAGGAATTCTATACCAGACAACATATACTGATGTATAGCTGATGGGCGGCAGTGCATAAATACCTTATATTATACAGATTGGCTACAAATAAATTTAGGTACACATATGAACTAATGGTACAAATGTTAGAACTCACCAACTCTCGTCACTTCACTAATGGTATGTAGGTTACAAGAATTGCATGGATTGCAAGGGACCGAATTGTAAGGGATCGGATTGTAAGGGACCGGCGGATTGCAAGGATTGCAGGGATCACAAGGATTGTAGCATATGGGCACACCTATAAACATAATTGAATTTACTAAAGATCCGGATTCTAATGCAAAGCAAGATACAAGCATTTTGTAGCTATTCTCTATTAAAAACTACGCCGTATTCAATGACTTGTCAGTGCAGAAACAAAACTAGCCTATTTTAATAAATATATATAAGAAATATATAAGCTCTAGCCCATTTTGAGACCAAAAGAAATCTCAATGTTTTAATAGAATATAATGTATTTTTTTTTTTTACGTTTTGTTTTTTTTTTTAATTTGCGGAATTTTTATTGACATATTTCTCCAAACATGTCATATACGAATACATCCACTTAGTACAATACCACATATTATTTTAACAATTATGGTGCAGAATAAATTAGAACGGCTGTCGTTGAAATACAAATAGCAAAATGAACCGTATTTATTACTACTGAAATCCTATTATCGCTAGCTACAGCAATAAATTTTAACGACCCCAAGTCTACAATACGCCGTAACAATTAAATACCTCCACCGCAGTTGTTAGTTCCCATAGATCCCGTGCAGGTAGGTTGGTGGATAACAATCATTTTCAAACGGGGAGAGCAGGGATCTTGAGGTCTGAAGTGAGAAAGGTGAGATCTAACTTTGAATGTCCGGAAATCCTACTAATATTATAAATGTGTGTAGTTACGGATTAAGAATACATAATGTCACTACCCCATCTCAACCCGTGTCGTAAGAGGCGACTAAGGGAGTAACCTTATGCAGACAAGAGCACTGCGAGATAAGGAAAAATTCGATACAAACCCTTTACCAACCCGTCTGGCCAGCGTGGTATAGTCGGCTAAATTCCCTCCACATTCTTTGGAGATACCCAGCAGTGGGACGTTTATGAGTTGAATTGATGACGATGATTATAAATGCGATAGGTTTAAATGGATGTTTATTATTAAATCATGCCAGAACGGTCGAAAGGATCTCTATGATGATAAATTTGGTACACAGATAAGTCTACAATAGCATCAGTAGCTCATAGGCTACCTTTAATCGACATAGCAACATTTTATTGTACTGCGACACCATGCGTACCTTTTATCGTCACCTTGACCAATTTTCTAGTAATCGATACTAAAACTTGGTGTCGTTAAAATTGCGACCTTACGCTTAAATAACAAGAGCATATTTTTAATTGTGAGACGTTTATTGACGTCCTTGGTACCAGACAAAAAGTAATTAAGATTTTGAGTCTTAACATAATAGTATAATATATTATTATTTAGAATTTACAATGACAGAATGACCATACTCGCTCCCAATTACAAAGGACCATAGCAGGAAAAATATGGCCGTGATAAGCCTCTGCTAGAAAAAGAAGTCTAAAAACAATCACTTACCGCATTTTATTGATCAACTTCAAACAACTCTGCCTTTCGGAACATTTCTCCACAAAATCAGGTCTGTTCATCTCTAAGTACTCTCTAACGGTGCAGTGCTGAGTCCTCCTAACATAGTCGTCAGTACTTGACATCTCACTCTCTTTAGGACAACTCCTTGATCTCTGACCACTAGGACTACAATTCCTGACTCCCTTCTCAATTTTATAAATTGTTTCTTTACAAGTCTCTGTGCATACTTTATCTTTCCGTTTCGGTACCTTAACTACTATATTTTGTATATGACGGCTTTGTTCGCAAGTAGTTTCCTCACTCAGCATACTCTCAGAAGTTTGTAATATCAAATTGTAAGCAACACATTTCTTCTGGAATTTGTCAACGGTTTTGGGCCTCTTGCATTTATGCCTACATCCACAATGGTGGGTTTTTTTACAATTATCACAGTTGAACGATGTGCTACTTGAAACTTCGCATTTACGTCCACATTTCGACCTCCTAACGTGGTATTTCTCGCATTCTTTTCTGATTTTGTTTAATATTTTACAGGCAGTGGAATCAGACGTCGATGGAAGATCCGTTGAACAAGGCAGCTCTGAAGATTCTGTACATTTACTAGTCGATTTCGAAGTTTGTTGAATGCTTTTGTCATGTTTGCTTGGAAGTGATTCACTTTCTGTATGTTTCAAAGCTTTTTTACTGTCACAACTTTGTTTGGGCTTTTTCTTGATATTATTGTCAGAACGATTTGGTGACTTGGGCGACTTTTCAAAAAGTGCCACAGGATTTTTATTACGACTTGGAGATTTCACCGGCAGACGAATATATTTTTTAGAATTTTTGTCACAGCAACTCGGAGATTCTGATTTTTTGCCGCAATGATCACTAGAATCCGGAGTATTGTAAGCACTTTTTGGTTCATGATCAGTACTCTCTTCTGTTTCTAGCAGGTAGTTAAGAACGCCCACAATTTCTGTGAAGCATTTCTTCTTTTTAATCTTCATAATATCGTTTTTCGAATATCTTCGAGTGATAGTTTGTATCATATTCATGATAGGGTCTGTAAATCCTTTACAATCATCGGTATCGCACTGACATGGGTATTGAGATCCACAATTATCACAAGCTTTCTTTTTCAAGGGACTATCTTGTATCGATATTTTACTACTTTTAGGAGCATCAACATTGCCACAATTTCCATTGGAATCTTTATTACTAGATTTGTCTTTTTGTGTCATGTCACTATCGTTTCCAGTATCTTCTGTTTGGCAACCAACCGTATCGCCAGGTCTAGGTGTAAATCTCTGAGTAGCAACACTTTTCGATTTAATTTCTGAAGTTGACTTCTTATTAACTTTTTCGTCTTCTGACAAATCTTTCTGGATACCAATTTCTTGTTTGTCCGTAGAAGTTTCTCCTGAGCTTCGGCTTCCGACACTAAGCTCTAATTTTTCTACAGGCATGGAAGTTTGAGAACAAGTTTCAACAGTAGATGCTTTGGATTCGCATTGTTTTTTCGGAGATTTCAGGGATTTATTTTGAGCCTTGGTTTTATGGCCGATATCTCTTGTTTGCATGCAGTTTTCTAACATCGGTGGTTTATCACTTTTTTTTGAATGTGATTCATGACACTTTTTGTTTTGTTGAAATATAATGTTATTCAAATTAGTGTCTTTTGTTTGACAACAACTTTCTGACATTGTCGGTTGAGTTTCATTCTGCTCTTTTGGAGGCTCTAAAGGCGTTTGGTTTTGTTGAGGCATCATTCGATTCACATCAGCGTCTCCAGTTTGACAATAAAAATCAGATGTAACAGGCATTTTCGGTTTCTTTTTCGGAGATAAAGGTGGAGTTTTCTGTGGTGTCTTTGTATCTGTATCACGTGCTTGAGAACAGCTCTCCGTAGTAGCCGGTTTAGGTAAGGGTTTATGTCTTTTTGGAGATTGAGGAATTACTTCGTTTTCTTGAGAAATCTTTTCTCGACCTTGACAACAACTATCAGGAGGTTTAGTTTCAGGCTGCTTTCTTGGTGATCCAGGGTAGGCTTTTTTAAAAGCATTACTTTCTACATGAGAACAATACATTTCAATTTTGCCTGTGTCAGTGTTAGACCGACGGAAAGGATTTTTATCTTTCAGTTGAACGGTTTTCGGATACGTGCTACGGACAGGAGATTTCGAAGTGGAAGGTTTACTCAAACAAGACTTTTTTGACGAAGCTCTACCACTCATTGAACTTTTATTACTGCTTGGTTCAACAGAAGACCAGGTACTTTTTGTACTGGACTGACATTGTGCAGATTTGCCACATTCTGTTGATATGCAAGTACCTTGATCAGCAATAGGAATTTTTGTGGTCTCGCAGCATTGGGTAACTTGTTTGTTTGAATTCTTAAATTCATTCGAAGCCAACGTTACTCTAAGAGTCATATTCGTACCGTGGATAGGTATATTGTAATCACTAGGGGCTTCAACTTTAGGAGCTGGAGGTTTAATAACGCATGAATCTTTAATATTTCCTTCGAATAGACCTACAGGTTTAATTACGTATGAATCTTTGATATTTCCTTCATATAAGCTGTCCACAGGACTTAATAAAAATTTACCCATCTCACTATTAGTACACACATTGCTGTAGGATTTTTGATCTTCTAGACTGTCTGAACTTAACACTTTCTCTCTTACTTGTTCATTAATTAATTCTGCACAGTTATTAATAATAACAATATCAGACCATGTAGGATCGTCGATTTTTGGATCAAAGCTAATCTCGGTCTGAACAGCTCTAATCGCTTCGTTAATCATTACTGTCTTTATTGCATTTTCTGAGTTCAAGAAACTCTTTTTACATGTATATGTACTAGCTCCTATAGTATTTGGTTCGGTCTCGCTATTCTCTAATATTTTAATAAGTGAATATGTTTGTGAATATTGTGAATTTCTGTAATTTGAGGTTTTGCCAGAACTGGAAGGATCATATTCAGAAGGTGCTTTAATCATTCGTATGCCACTTTTCTCTGAAGACTTGCACGATCCACACTGTGCAGCCGTATTAATTTCGTTATTAGGATCTTCAAATTGTATACCACGATTCGTTAACTTACAACATTTGTAGATCAAAATATCTCCAGTGTGGGACGAAGATACTGATTTTTCTTTACACACGCAGACATATTTTATGTCACCTGTGTTTTTGTCTGGTACCATCTTTGTTATGTTCCTGGGAGAGTGATTACATTTTGGGCAAGTGTGAATAACCTCAATATCAGTGTATTTGTCGCATTTTGGACACACGGAACCGATTTGTTGGCCACACTTCTTTTTATCCTGACACTCTCTACATATAGCTCTTACTTCCCCATTAGTTTTACCTGGATCTGTGTTAAAACATATTGTGTTTTGACACCCTAAACAATTTAAATACTTGCCAGGTTGAGCCTGATTTGATGTCTCATTAGTTTCATGTTCATACTCGCACTTTATGTTCACTTGCACAGAACTATCAACATACCCGACTTTAGAGGTAATAGAATGGTGGGGACAGCAACAATAATGATTTTTTCTAGAATTAGAATCTAAATCTCTATCAACTAACCTTTTTTTCTTCATATTCACCTTTTTGTGAGATTCAGGACTTGAAGAAAGCGTAAAAACTGAATGGCTACGTTGACACCTACCCGGTACGTCGATTCTGTCAGAATTTCTCTCAGGAAGAGAGCCTCCTTCTAGCTTACTAGCATCGCCTGATCCATCGACGTAGTTGTTTCTTACTAGGTCTTTCATCAAATCTTTTAGTCTGTTATTTATTTTAGCTTCCTGACGTATCTGGACATTGCAAGCAATGTCTGAATTTCCGAGTTTCTGCTTCAAAAACATTTCTTTGTCCTTCAAATGTCTTTTGTATGACTCTTCGCGTTTCAAGGCTTCCATGTATTTTAAATAAAGTTCCTCAGATGATGTTTTAGGTAGAGCATTGTCAGACGATGTCCTTCCTTTGCTGGATTCGTCAGATTCAGTATTAGAGGTTTTAGGCAATTTTGTGTCAAGTTTTTCGGAACTTGTGGCAGTGAATAAGTTTGGGGCACTTTGCGATGACGAAGCTACGATATTCGAATCAAACTTATCCATTCGCAAAATGGATTTTTTAGGTCTTTTTTGTTTCACATCGGAGTTATTTGCATCCGAAGTGCTGGTAGTAGTATTATTTCCGGTATTTAATACCTTACTGCTAAAGCTAAGTCCTGATAAAAAATCTGTTGTTGTTTCATCATCCCTGTATCTTGAATTCAACAATCTCTGTACAATTTCTTTGATAAACTTTTTCTTCGTTTCACTATCGTCATATCGCTTCTGTAATGTAACTTTTAGTACTTGTATACATTTTTCTAAATCTTGAGTCAAGGAATGTTTTGATCCATTACTAGAATCAGTTGTGATACCGCCACTGGATTCTAAGCTGGACTTATTCCCTGCAGTACTATTATGATCAGGTCTAAACACTTCAACTTCATTAGCATTCATTTGATTTTGGTTATACATATGCCCGGGCATGTATTCAAAACTTTCGGCTTCTGATAACTGTTCACCACTCTTTTCTTGAGGTGGAATCTCTTTTCTTTCATTTCTTTTCACTTTACTTCTCACTCTTCTCCTAACTACTTTAATTTTCTTTCTTCTCAACCTTTTCCTCAGGGTATTCAAGTTAATCATGACTGGTATCTTTTGTGTGTTTATATCAATATGCTTTGAATCATCAGGTAACCTGATTGATTTATCTTTGATTTTTTGCAGAGATGTCTGTATCTCTTTATCAACTGGTAAATAAGGCACTTCTGGTTCTACAGTTACTTTTTCAGGGGAGACATTAATATCTTTTCGTATATTATCAAATGTAATTCCACCATCTTTTTCAACATTAAAGGATATATGTTTAGTAAGGTTAACATTAATAGAATGGGGCTGATTTGAATCAGAGGTATGAGGTACATTAACTTCAACAAAATCGACATCTTTTTTAACTATTTTCGTCATTTTTCTTCCAGCACTTTTCTTACTTTTAGATTTGCCTTCACTATCATCTAATGGCGTGGAATGACAGGTGGGAGTTCCAATGTCTTGCTTAGAATCATTGTTAGAATACTGTTGTTTTAACGCAAGCCTCTCTAAGGTACTAAGACTTGATCCTGATGCTTTTCTATCACTTTCGTTACCGTAACCTACGTCAGCGAGGGAGTCCCATTCTAATTTACGTTGGGAAGTTATACTACTAGTTGGCGATACCGGTTTATGAGCCGACAAATCTAATAAAGGATCGAAAGCTGAAAAGGAAAAGGCTCATTCAATTATTTAAGTAAAAGGGGAGAGAATGACCCGAATGACTCTTTTATCATTAACATAAAAAAGCCATTAAGGTCATTCATTTCTGGGGTTAGTTATTATTTGATCATAAATGATGAGGAAATAGAATTTATTTATGGGAAATATCACACATTGATTAAAATACTAGGGTAATCATGGTTGTCAAGTGTTGAGAAAAACAAAAACCTCCAATATAGTCTGTACAAATAAAATTATACTAAATATCCACCATATTGGGTTTATGCTTTGCTGACATCTAAGCATTTCAAAAAAGTAAGTACTTAGTGCGTTTTTTTAATTCAGTTTTAAACTAGTGATAGTCCATTTAAATGAGTATGGAATTTAACGAGAACATTTCTATTTTAATAAATAAAAAATTAATTGCCAAGTGGTTGATAAGTATGAAATAATATATCTACAAGAAAAGAACTTACATTTTTGTGAATGATTATCATCAGACCTAAAAGATTCATCGTCAGTCTGTCTGGATATATCAGCGGGAGCCTCTTCTATGATGATTGGTGGTGATTCAGTTTGTGGAGATTCCGTCTTCGTTTTTGGATCGTCAGACTAAAAATAATTTCAATTGATAATTAAACTGTAACACAATTGTTACATACAAGGAGTACTTCGAGGAGCCACTAACTGATAAGTGACCGACCAGTTTCCATTATGGTATTCATAAAAAAGATAGAAAGGTAACATACATACTGCCATACTCAGAGATGTTACTTAACTTTAAAGTTTATTTAGTAAAAACTTGTAATACTTAAGTCAATACGCCTAAAGACGATTATTCAATGAAAACATTGTGTTAATGACAGATTACTGCTAATAGACGTTTCTAAGTGCTGCAGTGAGTCTTATGTATGTTACCTTTATGTCTTTTTATTATAAGATCTTGTAAGAGTGTTAATGGCAGTACAATTTTTAAAAGATATTTCTTTCAGACAGTCTTTGGATGACCAACAAGCGTTGGACATCCTCACATAATATGAAAAGACAATCTGACCCAAACCACTGGGTCAGGCAGGGTCCCAGGGTTTCACTAAATGCAAGAGGCATACACCTTATCCTATTGGAAATCTTTTTGGGAGGTCTGTGTTTAACAGTGCAACAACTGCAGCTGATATGATGATGAGTGTAGTTGAATAGACTAGTATAAAGCTGCGATGCTAGAACATGGTTTAATTCAAAACACTGATACTGAAGAGACAATCAGTCAATACACACCATATAAATCGCAGAAATACTTGCAAACAAGACACTTCTTAGCACACTAAAATATGAAAATAGACTGGCATTTTAAGTTAAGCCACTATCGTAAATTCAGTAAAGTTCTGTGACAGTTTTACTGCATCTCATGAATAATAAAATAGAACACTTTATAACTGTATTTCGCTTTGTCAAGGTTGTGAAGTTTTGAAATTGTTTTAATTTAGCATTTTATGTGATACTATAGCGAGGATAAAATTGATGTTTTGAGTTTTATAATACTTATTACTGTTTTAGTTTAGTGAACAACCTGTAGACTAGATACAAGAGACAAAAGGCAGAAGATAATATTCTTCTTGAAATTAAAAAGACCTTAGTCCAACAGTCTATTCAGGGTGTTGAATTAAATGGTTAGAATAGCAAATAAGAAAATATTTAAATATTATATATGAAAATAGGTACTAATGAAAATAATAGTGTACTATGCGATTAGAATAAGTATGGGATTGCACGTGGTACTATTTGCCGTTAACTTCAGTCGAATGTGTACATTTTTGTACAGCTAGCAGAAACAAAATAGGCAAAAAAATTATAACTTGTAAATTAATTAATTTATGTTCTATTCTATTTTGATTATGTACATTTTCCTTGCACGTTTGACGAATTAGGAAGAATTAGGTTGGAAGAATTAGGACCTGACTAGATTTGCATTATATTTGCCTATTTGTTATAAAATTGAAGTTTCTAGAAGTCACGCTTCTAGATAAAAATACACAACAACCAACAAACATTAATTTCATATTCAATACTCACACATAATTTATTTAAATACTAAAACATGCATGCATGTTTTAGTATTACCTATTTAGCTATGCCAGTTACCTACTATGTTCATGTAAAATGAGTTTAGTAAACTATGTACCTAAATGTTCTTTCAGATAATAAAGATCTTACAACCAAAAAAGTATGTAGGTATGTACCTAATTGTAATGTGTTTCGTTTTTTCCTTTTTTCTTTGTACACCCTACTTGTAAGGTATGAAGTTGTCTTCAAATGGAAAACAAAATGGCGTCTTGATTTGACAGGCCCATACGTCTTATTCTAATCGCATAGTACAGGTAGATAGGTACATACCCTCCCCTCTCTCCCCGCTCCCCATTCCCTGTATTGGTAGGAAGGTACCGCGAAATATTGCCATTCCTTTCCAACTATTCGCAAAGAAGATACGAGTGACAAGGAGGTCAATGCTTTATCGTAGCGAAATCATTGTTGTATAGTAGCCCTCACACTGCAGAATGGTAATTTTTCCTTAAACATCTACACTAAAAAAAGGTAACTTTACATTTTACGTACCTGTGAGCTAGAAGGATCAGGCATAGAACATCTAATGGATATTCGACAAAGTTCATGAGCTGACGAATCGCTTCTTCTACCACCAGAATCAGACGAATCATTCTCACTCTTCATTTTACGCCAAAACAAACCACTCGTGTCTCTAATATCACTTTCAGCCGTAGACAATGAAAAGAACTGCTCCAAATCCCTTTTCCTACCAAACTTTTTGTAGTAATCAAGTATCAAAGAATTCACAGCACATTGTGAATCTATATCGTCTTTTGAGGTACCTGGGACGCCTGCTTTTACAACCTCATCGCTTTCCATGCTTCATTAAAATAGTTACACAAATAATATATTCATTTGTTATAACGGAGACATCGCAATTAGAGTTTTAACGGATTTGAGAAATGTACATTTTTGATTTTTCAAATGTGTGACGTATTTGATAAACAAAACAAAATTAAAATTTTCAATCGTCCATCCTTGGAATCTAGGTTTTTGGTTTCTGCTCATTAGAGGTCAATGAGAACAACGTTTTTTTGTTTTCTTATATTCATGTATGACTATTATGAAAAAAAAAATTCTTTTATTATGAAATATTTTAAATTAAAATAATGTTTATTTTAATCCTTTTAAAATAGTAATTTAAATAACGTATGTCATTGTGCTAGGCCGTGCTATGCCGCGGTGATGGGTAAAACCCGCCAAATCGTCAGCGTCAGGCACTGACTTGTATATAATATATTACCTCTGGACTGGCTGATCTGATGTCCTATACAAATGACATTTAATTGTCTTTGTCTATTTGACCAACTAGCGGAGAAGATTGAAACTATATTTGACCTAATATTGACGTATATAATACGTTTTGTAAACAAAGTGTTGGTGATGTCCATATCGTCATATCGAGAAATATGATCATGGTCTCATGTGATCAATGGTTGCAAACAAAATTTTAATTTGTTCATAGAAGTAAATGAAATAAAAGCTGACTGCCCATTTTATTTTTCAGACAGTATCTAGGTCCCTATGTTTTTACAATAATAGATATTTATTTAATTGTGGATTTCAACCTGATCCAGCGTTTCAAAAATCATGGCAGGCCAACATGAAAGCGCCCCTTAATGGGACCCCAAATGCAAACAGTCGTCTTTGTTCGTAACATTTGACGAATAAGTCATCTAAAAGTTGTTGTTTTGATATGACAAACAGACACTTCAATTTTATTTATTTGAACAGATACTGCTATTAAAATTAGGGCCTTCAAAATCAATTCACGTCACTAATTAATTTCGTAATGGATTATTAAAAAATATTTTCCTTTTTCAGAATATGTTTAATATCAAATCTTAAAATGAAATCTATCGATAGGTACCTGTTAAATCTACAAAGTTTGTCACATTACTAATTTTAGTTCATATCTTCTCCACCACTGCTTACAGCGCACAATGGCGCAAATCAAACAGCGATAAAATCAGTTTCAAAGACGCCTATCCAGAGGTATATACAGATCAGTGTCGTCAGGGTATAAGTGTTCTGTGCGCCAAACAGCAGCGTTTTTGGAACCGCACTGTTTTGTAACTCGGGCACAGAATAAAAAATAGTAGCGGTCTTCGCGAGAAAAACCGTAGCTACGGTTTTTCTCGCAATCTGCGATTGCGGCCAAGCACTATCTGTCAGTGTCAATAATTGTTTGACTTAATTTCTAATGATTTGTAAAGCAAACGGAATTACGGAAGGGGAGTTTCGGAGTTTCGATACGAGCTTTATAATTCATTTTTAGAATTTCTGCCTCATAATAATAATATATTCATATAAATAGCGACAAGCGCATTAATCTACATACAAAATGTCTAGACAAACATCCAGGCTCGATGCAAAGAAAGTCGTAAGTCACTATTTCTACGCAATCCAAAATCTTAATGTTATTACCGATTTTGTGCTGAAAAATGTATAATATTTGTAGAATTCTGAGCTTTTGACGCTTACGTATGGCGCTCTGGTGTCACAAATGTTGAAAGAAATGGAAAATTCGGAAGATGTGAACAAGCAACTGGAGAGGATTGGGTATAACATGGGAGTACGCCTTATTGAAGACTTTCTCGCTAGAACGACGTCAACTAGGTGCTTAGAGATGAGAGAGACTGCTGATAAGATACAGCAAGCGTTTAGGTATGATAACTATTTTTTAACTACAAGCTGCTCCATAAAAACCTATGTGTTAATCCAGGGTGTCAGCTAGATACCTCCAAACCGAATGTAATCAAAATTGGTCCAGCCGTTTAGGGGGCGACCCATCACCCCACAACTTATTTGTGGAAATAACACAATGTATACAAACACAAATGACTTTATTTTTAACAAGTAATATGGTTCCAAATTTAAATATAAAAACCAATTTTAGTTAGTTTATGTGGTAAATGCACTGGCAGCATTGCCATCGAGCGTGGCAATGCTGCAAGCCTGTTGGGCACTTTTCCCACAGACAATGGCAGCGATGTGGAGCAATTTTATGATGCCGTATTTTAATTTGTAATTTTTCCTTTTTTTAAGTTTAATGATACATTTAAGTGGTTTTTATTTGTAAATATTATTGGTTCATTAAGTTTAGAATACTGTATAACTTAACTAAGTTACTATATTATTATTACATATTTAAAGATTTAATAAAGTTCAGACAAATTTTTTACCGTGATCAGAACACAAAGGTGAATGACACATAATTAGAGATTGTATAATCTAGTGCCTATTTACCTAAACTTCGGAAGTATGTGTATAGAGTGTATAATACCACCAGTCATTATATCATCTTGCATTTCAGGCTATACTTAAACATGCAGCCAACAGTGACCAGCTGGAGTAGTTCTGGTGACGAGTTCTCTCTAGTATGGGACCAGTGTCCTCTCAGCGAGTGGGTGGAGATGCCATCCAACGGGCTCAAGTATTGTGCTTTAATACCGGGTGCTATACGAGGTGCCCTGCAAATGGTTCAGCTTGATGTGCAGTGTTGGTTTGTGCAGGTACACGTAAACACATTTTTAGTCTGTTGCTTGAAAAAAAACACTACTGAATCCGTCCCGAACTTATCAATTTTAATTTTTTTATATAGATTTCGAAAGAAAACTGAAAATTAAAACACCTTTAAAAGTGATAATATCAAAATATATTTTTGGAACTACTAACGCCATCTAGATTTTATAATTAAAAATACATAGCATGACATCAAAATTAAATAATAGTGCAAGATTGGAAACATAGATGGCGCATTTAACAGTTTGATTTTTTTTAAACAAAATAATTAAATTGGCATAAATATTATTGGACGTCGGCGTCGTTGGGCTGATATGATGATGATGATGATATTATGTTTTTCTTAATCTTCTAAACCTTTCAGGACCAACTGAAAGGTGATGCCGTAACAGAGCTAAGAGTGAAATACATCAAGAGATTAGAGGATGCAGTGCCGGCCGGAGAAGATTAAGATTATTACTTTATTAAGCTTGATATAACTATTATATTTATTTCATTTAAAGATTATATTGATTCCATAAAGCACCCTTGTTTGCTATTTTACAATATGAGTATGATCAGGAACAGAATTGAATTTACGATGATAATTCAATTCTAGCACTAGTCGTTTCTATTTGGCCACTGCTCAGCTCCTATTGGCTTTAGCGTGATGTTATATAGCCTATAACCTTCCTCAATAAATGGGCTATCCAACACTAAAAGAATTTTTCAAATCGGACCAATACTTCCTGAGATAGCGTTCAACCAAATTAACACTCTTCAGCTTTATAATGTTAGTAAGCATGTATAATTGGTGGTAAAAAAGTGGGCACAAGTCCCTAAAAAACGCTGGTGTGACGACTTGGATACCTTCGACAGGGAATGGTGGAATAAGGCTGGAGATAGACAGCAGTGGAAGGTTCAGGGGGAGGCCTTTGCCCAGCAGTGGGATGACACAGGCTAATAAAAAAAAAAAAAAAATGTACCTATAGATTTTAATATACCTACCTAGACTCAGGTATCTAACTAGTACATTACGGTGTAACATCATATTTTTAAGTAATATCATATTTATTAGTAATATTTTGTTAGTATCTATGGTTTAATATTAAGATTATTAAAGTTCTATTTGTTATTTTCATTCTTACATCTCTTCTAACTTTGCACCTACCTGTTCTCATCTCTACAACACCTAAAGGTTGGCTGGTAGAGAATGCTATTAGCATTAAGCCCTCCTTTTGTACATTTTTAGACTGGCCTGTTGGTATAGTGGTTGGTGACCCTGACTGCTAAGGCGGAGGTCGTGGGTTTGCCCACCCAGGACAAATCTTTGTGTGATGAGCATAAAGGTTTGTTCTGTGTCTGGGTGTAATTTATCTATAATATGTTTATATTTACAAAAATAAAAGTGTTTAAGTAGTATATCAGTTGTTTAGTACCCATAACACAAGCAAATATAATTGCTTAATTTGGGACTTGATGGTGCTGTGTTAATGTGGTAGAATATTATTATTTACTTTGTATTTTGTGCAATAAAGTTAAAAAAAAATAACGTCCTAAAACAGATAATTGTTAAGTACTTAAACCTTTCTAGGCAATGATATTGTATGTTAAATTGTTCCTAGGTCCTTATTAATTGCGAAGTGTCTATTGTGGATAAGTACTAAATCAAACAATAGCCCGATCCAATCAGTATCGAGTATCAATGAGTGAGTGGTCTATTGTTGTCTGAACTTATTCTGTACATACGAGCATGAGCACTGTGCTATTGCAGAATTGGTATTACCTGCCCCCTGACTCGTCAGAATCGTACCGGATTGTAAACTTTTTCGAATCTCGTACGACGTATTTTTACGGCTTAAGTTATTTTTAATGTTAGAAAATAGTCTACCGTATAGAAAATTTAAAACTGAACTGATGAAGATTTTTTACTAAAACCATCTATTTCTTTAACATTATGTTTTTTAAACTTTAATTAAACTCACATTTCCGGTCGAACATTTTCCGACAGCTCAGAATCGGGTCAATGTCTATGTTTCAAAATTTATTAATTACTTTTTTATTTTTTATTGCCTGCCGGCAGACGAGCAGGCGGACCACCTGATGGTAAGTGGTTACCGCCGCTCATGGACGTTGGCAATGTTATTTTGGAGGAAAGGGAGAATATACTAGGGGTAAGCAGAGCACCGGCATTTATGCCGTATTTAAAAGGAGTAACTGACAAAATTGGAACAGTATTACAAAAACACTCCATGAAGACTGTATATATATATATATATATATATATATATATATATATATATATATATATACTTAGTCCGTGCTCAAAAATAACTAGTCACATGCGTTATCCAAAGGATATTATCCCTTTACAAACACCCAGTGTCTACAAGGTGGATTGCAGCTGTGGTAGTTCCTACAACGGACATACCAAACGCACAATAGCAGAAAGGGTTAACCCTTTGAAGGCCAGAGACGTCTATACACGTAAAATAAAAATGTGCTCACCACGCCAATGACGGCATGGCATGTCAAAAATGTATACTGTATTTTAAAAGCTTGGCGTACAAGGCACGGCGATACCGATTTGACGTGGCGGTCAAAAGTTTAAGGAACATATCACGGCTGTCAAGAACCGTCAAACAAACAAGACGGCTATAGCTGAACTCTTGCTGCAGTCGATTCTCGATTTTTTATTTTTGTGTCTTTTTGGAATTTATATTGACAGGTATATAATATATGTTGCGATACCCTTGCGACTATTCCCGAGGGTTTATGTTAAAAATTTATGTTGGAACTTTCTGTTATGACTTTGAAAACATCGCCGATGTGACAAAGTAGACCAGTGCAGTGTAAAGACGTCATTAGTGTAGTGTATCGAAAGACCGACAGTTCCGATAAAAAATTTGTGAGGTTGTAGTGAGGGTAGTCGCAGAAACCCGCGTGCATCGAGGACAACGCTCGGCAGCCACCTCAGTCACCCCGTGACCACTATCGGTGCAATTCGATCGAAACGTCGGGCAAATAAATAAGGTATTTACTATTCCTTATATTATAATACGTGACCTAGATCCGTTTTATAATACCTAATTTAATATGTGTACAAGTGCGAAAGTTTAAAAGGTCTATTACGTTTTTTCAAATAAAATCGGGTAACCGTAATCTAAACTTTAATATTTTTCAAACAATACATCCGTATCCCTATCCAGATCTAAAATATCTTCCATAGCTGCAGCAACCCTGGGCCCTGATTCTGACTCATCGGATTGCTCAAGGATCGTAAACTTTTTCGAATCTTAGAACGACGTATTTCTTCAGCTTAAGTTATTAAGTGTTAGAAATTAGTTTACCGTATAGAAAATTAAAAACTGATTAATATAGGATTTTTTCGACAACCATCTATTTTTTTAACATTCTGTTTTTTTAACTTTAAATAAACTGACAGTTCTGGCCGAAAATATTCCGACAGCTTAGAATCAGGGGGCTGGTCTATTCATTTATTAAATACAACGTCATTCTATAATTAAGGTATACCTACCTACTAAACTTGAAACACCTCAAAAGTATTTTTATTTGCAAAATAGAATAAAAAATCTAAATTCAAAAAGAATGAAATCTAACGACTTTAATTTAAGCATTTTTCATGATATTGTATATCCTGCCTGCTTTTTTTTTTGGTCTGAGCCTGCCTGCAGCGCCGCGCCACTCCTTCTCCATTGCACCCGACCCCCACCGCTTAGTGCCGCGTGTCCCGCACCTAAAGATTTACCTATTACACTTTCCACCACCCTTTAGGTATTGTAACAAGATGCCGAATTGTTCATGATAACGTCTCATTGATACTTTAGACACGTCACTCCAAACAGACCGAGCTAGGTAGGTACTTCGTGCGGCAATTGCCTCGATAGGCTGCTCGTCTGTGTGGACATGCCTATTGGCTATTAGGTACTGGTTGACACTCACTCACAGTAGCAGCACCCAACACTGACATTACGTCGCTTTACAACAATACCGCGCAAGTCAATTTTGACTGGTTTTCAGGAGAGACAAATAACTGTTTATATCTTATTAAATACATTAATGTTTAATGAATGCAAAAATTGATTTAAATTATTTGTTAAAGATAAAAAAATATTTTTGCATTCATTAAAGATTAACGATGTATTGAAAAAAATATAAATAGTTATTTGTCTCTTCAGAAAACCAGTCAAAATTGACTTGCGCGGTATTGTTGTATAAGCGACGATTAGTAATATTCTATATTGTCGAAAGTGATAACAAAATTTGACATCTGTGATTCTGTGAACGTTACGTGAACTATTTTTTGTGTTCTATTGTGTTTAAAAATAAAATATAATATAATATATAATATTAATATAATAAAATAATATAATATATAATATAATATAATATTCTACCACATTCACACAGCGCCATCTAATCCCAAAGTAAGCAATTATATTTGCTTGTGTTATGGGTGCTAAACAACTGATATACTACTTAAATACATTTTTTTTTTGTAAAATGGTGTTAATGGACTTTTATAGTGAAAAAGACATGTATATAAGTGTATAAAAGTGATATCACAGACTGTTCGATGGATTTGAAAAAATTGTTAGTGCTTTGTTTTTTGAAAATACGGCGATGAAACTACGGTTTGGTAAGTTTAGTTGTTAATTTTGATTATTTTATTATAAATATTATTATAATTAGTTTATTACGTGTTTAACTAATTAAAATATAACACATCACACGTTATTTTCATAACTAAATCAACAATAAACACAAAAATACTTTTGCACATTGTAACTATCCATTTTTTTTAAAAAGAGTGGCGTGAATTTCTTGCCAGTTCTTCTCATAGCTCCACCCCGTCAGCGAACTGGTCGTAGGCAAATTTGCTGACACTACTTTTCGGATAACCTGTTACATTCTTGTGACTTTCATAAGTGTTACCTTGTAACCTAGATGAATAAACGAGATTTCATTTCATTTCATTTACAATTTGTCTGCTGTCTGCTGGGCACGTTTCCGACGGAATTCTTAGACGCATTTTAATTTAAGTTATTTTCGTATTTTTATCATTTTTTTGTTTAGTACTTATTTTTAATTGTATTGTAGATATAATATGTAAATATTTTCAATAATATATGGCAAGAAATTCCAATAAACATTAACAGTAAAAAAAAAAGTTAAAAACTCTTTGGCTATAATTTAGTATAGATTTTCAATTCATAGTTCTTTAAAGACATATATCAAGCAATCAAAGTTGACCTCCGATATTTACGTTTCCTGAAATTTCCGCGTCTTAAGACCAACAGTCTTTATAGTGCTTTATATACCGTAACATAACGATATAGTGCACCTAACATGAAGTACCAGGGCATCAGAACATGGTAGCTAGTTAAAACAGATGGAACGCAGACAATGAGTTCGTTAGCTGTGAGCACCCTCTTTTGAAGGGTGTCACTCCAACTACGTGGTGGATAACATAACAACTTAAATTACATTCGAATGTATATCCATTGAACCTTATTTGTAACTGGTAAGGCATATTTTGCTACGAAATATGTATTTCAAAATGCATTTATATGCTGTAGTGTAAATTTTGTTGCGAAACATAGAGTGCATCTCTAGATGAAAGTGCCTTTCCAACTCCTTTTGATATGGAAATCTTGGGTATGTAAAAATGATTCTTCTGATGTAGATACTAACATTAATATAACAATATTTCTTTTTCTTTTTTTATGCAGTCCATTACATCTCTAAGGATTTTATTACGCGCAATTCTCGAATAAAAATTAGACTCAGATTACTCTCTACATATATCTATACTTCTTTAACCATACTAATAATCACTATTTAGTATAACACAAAGTCGCTTTCTCTGTCCCTATATCCCTATGTATGCTTAAATCTTTAAAACTACGCAACGGATTTTGATGCGGTTTTTTTTAATAGATAGGCTGATTCAAGAGGAAGGTTTATAGGTATAAAATACATACCACGTGGGCGAAGCAGCGGGCGGAAGCTAGTAATATTATAAAGAGGAAGGTATTGCATTTTTTTTGTATTTTTGTATGTAACGAATAAACTTAAGAACTACTGGACCGATTTCAAAAATTCTTTTACCGTTAGAAAGCTACATTATCACTGAGTAACATAGGCTATATGACACCACGCTACGGCCAATAAGAGCTGAGCAGTGACCAAATAAAGAACAATGGGAGCGAAGCCCCGCTCGATTTCTAGTATGTATTATATTATATAGATAATAGGACATTGACATGAGTGAACTGTCTTGGGGTCAAGCCAGAACTGTGATGCATTTTACTGAAGGCATTTTAAAGTGCAACACATACTTTTAAAAACGACACGACTCGATGCAGTTTGCCGAGGTATTCCTCGAAGCGCTACCATTTTGAGGCGCACCTGATGAGTGCCCTTTTGTAGCGCTCCCATTTTAATTGTTATCGGGATCGCTACTAAAGGGTGCGCTCCGAGGAATAAAAAAGGAGCGCCTCAAAATGGTAGCGCTTCGAGGAATACCTCAGTTTGGGAGGAGGGCCTCTAAAATTTTGGTCACTGAACCTTAATTTGTTTTACAAAATACGCGTCACGTCTGCTTTTAAAAAAAATTAATAACGTCACAATATCATTGATTTATAAGTGAATCTCTGTACTAATTTGTAGGTCCAATTTGGTAAGGTCTACCAAGAAAGAAGCAGGTTCCTTGGTATAATATTATCAGGCTTACCAAGGGCCAGACCTCAGACTTAATAGTAGGCTAGACACAAACTTCATGAATAATTTAATGAAAAAAAAAAACATTTTCTTTGGCAATATTTTTGATCAATTTTTTTTCTACTCTTTAATTAACCTTCTTGGCGCTTACACGTCATTTGCATGTTTATGACAGCTATTCTCCCAGCCGAAATGTAACGTTAAATATAATGTAGTTTTAAATAAACCAAGTCTTAAAACTGAATTATGTAAAATAAAAGCTGGAAGCTTAGTATGTTTAAGGTATGGGCTTACTTATTCACTAGTTAGTTGATATTTGCTTAGAAAATTAAATCATGAAACATAACTAAGTATATAACAAAAATTGCGTAATGACTGTAAATTTTCATCATTCATCATCATCATTATATTATTAGCCCAATGACGTCCACAGCTGGACATAGGCCTCACATAACATCCGCCACAGCGAGCGACTTGTTGAATTTAATTAACATTACACTCTGGTCTTTCTTTAGCCCTATTCCGCCAGTCCTGCTTTTTTATTTATTTATTTAAATGTTTATATTCAGATTAAAATACATCCATAGTTTGTTAATAAAAGTTGACTTAAAAACTATGTTAGTAACTAAAATTATCTTATATTAAATACGCCACTCTGGAACCCATGTGTATGTTATTCCAGTAATTTCCAATTGGGCTGTCAATCCGGTGTAAAATAATATTCAGGAGGCCGCTAGGACTGTCCCGTAGGCGACACATCAGGGAGGCTATTCGCTTGCAAAAACTTTTAAATCAACCACACCAACGTTACATAGGCCTTTCTCGGCCTGGTAAAGGTTACGGGTAGTCGTTGGATACAGACGGCACTGTAAACTTTAATAATTATACGACTATAGGTAAATTTTTAATGAACACTTCTTTGTTTGAGACATAAGTAATAATCATCAATACCTAATGTCTTTGATATTTAATTCTTGAATATCTATAGTGTAAGTATTCATTGATTCTTACGTTTTGTGAACAAATATAAAGTCTATCAGAAGTCAGAACGAATTCATGAATAGTTAGATAAACATAAGTGATAAATGTAAATAAAACAGTCTTAGATACTAATATAGATGGTGGTTTTACTCGCGTATCGCGTAGCATGTGTTTCAAGGTTCTATTCGTATCACGGTACGCTCTGGCTCTCCCACTATGCTAATATTCGCAATGATTGAACAAATGACAACAAACTTCCACATCCATCAAATTCCATTCTATCAAAAACTATCATAAATTCAGTCTTCTAATAAGAAGAACAGTCAAATTTATCAATAAAATGGTTCCACTTGTCATGAAAAGCACGAATAGCTCTTTGTTTACTCACTGGGTCCAAAGCACTGTACTTTAAAGAATTAAGAGCTAACGTCTTGAGCATCCTCAGGTCGGAGAGCTTACTGGCGACTCCCACGAACGCTACGTAGAAGTCATCAGATAAAGGATCAGCCTCCCACGCACCAGGGTCGTCACTAGATAACACGACAGGCAACCCGTGACTCAGGAACACGCTCAGAGGATGATTACGTACATCTCTTACAAGAGACAGCACAGCGTTCGACACCACGTTCACTTCTATTCCAATGTCGTTCTCAATCACTTGCTTCATTATCACTGGATGCTTCGTCAGCGCGTACGCGTGACCAATGCGTTTAGCTCCAAGTAGTACTGCATCTAAGAGGTTCTCATCAGTACTGGTTCCTTGCCAGTTCGTTTCTCCAGCGTGGAAGAAGAAGTTAAGGTCATGTACCTTATCCAAAACAGACGCAAACTCAATAAGAGGTCGCCCCAAATCTTCTTGTCCAACTAAATCGAAGCCGATGATTAAATCTGGAACTTTCCTCTTTATCTCTCTTACTAATTCTATCGATGATCGTATAGAACTTATATTAGTTTTTCTCGAGGGCGCAAAAATTATCTTAGCACCTAAGAAATCTGGATGTTCCTTGACGAATTTATATATCACTTCTTTGTAGATTTTAGCTGATGCTTCTTTGTCGTAGATAGTTCCATTTAGCTCATAAACATTTGGTATACTGCTTCTTATCTCTGCATACATGATGTTTTCTTTCATAAAAGCTTGTAGATAGTCATGAATATATTGTTCCCACACTGGTCTATAAGCTAATAAATAGTAGTTTTTAAAATACCGCCTGAATGTATCCCAAGTCTCCTTAACACTGGGATAAACAAAGTCTGGATTTTCTACAACTAAAGTGAAATGTTTTCTTATGTCCGAGTCAAACTTGGTGACATTCTGCACTAACTGTCTGACTTCATTCATTAACTGCCAGCGACTATCACAGGAGATGTTTGGAACACGATTCGAAAACAAGAACTTAGGCCGCTGCTCGAGACACACGTACAGATGTTCCATGTAAGTGATATTCAGTAAATAATCAGGTCCAAGTATTGCTGTATCGTGAACATGCAGCACAGCTCCTTTAGGCATCGCCTTGATGATCTTGTACACTTTAGAGTGCGGTATCCTCTCTTTGTAACTGAAAAAGTGTCGAGAGAAGTTGTAGTGCTCCGGGTGATCGAATCCATAGTCGACTTCTTGGAATTTGTGTTGCATAAAACAATTGTTTACTGCGGCTTCTTTATCTGAGAGTGTGGTGTTGCCGCCGACCGCCAGCTTGGACTCCAGTTCAAGGATTCTGCTCCGTCTTGTGGTGTAATCGTCACATATTGTGTAGACAAATATTAAAGTTAATATTATAAAGCGCATTTTGTATAGCGTGTGCTTCCAACGGAAGACGGAAAATGACTAAGTATAAACAAATAGAGATGTCTTATTATATCAAAGTAAAAGTTTGACCTTAACCCTATCATACAAGCTATCGGTTAACCACTTAGTCCCGGCTTGTATTGCTATGAAGAAATTTAATATTTTAATTGGTAGATTATGTTATAAACGTTCTAAAAATAATTTGATCTTCTCGTGAGAAATGAAATTAATTGGCGATGAATATTATACATAGGTACAAAGATAAGATATTAATAAATTGTAACATGATACATGATTTTAATACTGACCTTACATCCCCTCAGTCCCCTCGTTCCCTTAAACTCCTTCGTATGATTGAGTCTGCCAGCCTCCATGTCTTACCCCTACAACCCACTCATCACAACCCTCATGGGCAAGACACATGGCTAGACTTAATCCTTATCTCCGCACCTTCCTTTGTCTCCTCTCATGGCCAATATCCTGCACCTGGTTTCTCCCATCACGACCTAGTTTTCCTCTCCCATATCCTAAAACCTCCGAAACCACAACCTAGGGTTTTGCATCTGCGTTGTTTTAATCGCATCGATGTTGAAAGGTTGCGGGCTGATGCTTTATCTATTGATTGGCAATGTTTGAATACATTAACAATGGTTGACGAGATGGTTAATGTTTTCAACGAGAATGTGAAAGGTTTGTATGACAAACATGCTCCCTATAGACGATTAAAGCTGAAGCGTCCTCCCGCACCTTGGATGACGACGAGGATTCGAATGGCCATGCGACGTAGAGACCGAGCGTTTCGGAAACATAAAAGAGATCGCTGTGAAGATAACTGGAACGCTTTTAAATCTGCCAGGAATCGGTGTAATCAGATGATACGGAATGCTAAACGCCGTCATATTCTAGAAAATATTAATGCATCATCTCTTGCCAATGTTTGGAAGTTTTTAACTATCTTAGGCATTGGTAAATCACGCCATGCTGATTTACCACGAACGATAAATTTAGAACATTTAAATCAACACTTTGTCTCTTCCAATTTCTATGATACGGCTACTAAAATGCAAACTATTAGTCATTTAAACAGTTTGCCACGTCCCAACATAAACCCTTTCAAATTTTCTCCAGTAGCACCATCTGAGATCAAAGTTATTATCCTGTCTATTAAATCTCAAGCTGTGGGTTGTGACGATATCAGTCGTAATACTTGACCAACTTCTACCAGCAATCACCCACATCCTAAATTTCTCCCTATTTTCAGGCCATTTTCCTTCAATATGGCGAAAGGCGTATGTTCGCCCACTGCCCAAGATGACCAATCCCAACCTTCCCTCCGATTTCCGACCCATATCTATACTTCCCTTCCTTTCCAAGGTACTCGAAGCTTGTGCTCACAGACAATTGTCCGGGTTTGTTCACCATAACAACCTTCTCTCGCCGTTACAATCTGGATTCAGACCCGGACACAGCACTGTCTCAGCTTTGCTCAAAGTGACTGGCGATGTTAGGGCGGGCGTGGAGGACACCAAGGCTACTGTTTTGGTTTTGATTGATTTCTCGAACGCCTTCAACACCGTCAGTCACGACATTCTCCTATCCATCCTCTCCCTACTTATGATCTCTGGTGATGCTCTGCAATGGTTCTCTTCATATCTTCGAGGTCGCCAGCAGTCGGTTAGAGTCGATGATAATACGTCGGACTGGCTTAATCTTAGCTCTGGCGTACCTCAAGGCGGTATATTATCTCCTCTTCTTTTCTCATTATTTATCAATCTTGTTACCCACGATTTTCACAGTACGTATCATCTTTACGCCGATGATCTGCAGATTTATGCTCAGGCAAGGGTGGAAGATCTTTCAGCAGCGATTAGCGAGATAAATCAAGACCTCATAATGATTGGGAATTGGTCGACTAGATTCGGTTTGGACGTGAACCCCTCCAAGTGTCAAGCAATCGTGATAGGTGGGCAACGAGCTATGAGTAGACTTGACGTCACTACACTACCTGTGCTCTTTAACGGTTCTATAATCACTTTTAGTAAAGACGTCAAAGACCTGGGGCTGCAGATCGATTCAACGCTAAATTGGCAATCGCAAATCGCTAACGTTAGTCGTAAGGTCACCGGTGCCTTGCGATCTCTTTATCGGTAGAAGAATTTTCTTCCTCCGAATACTAAGACGATGTTGATGCAAACCTTAATTTTCCCAATAATTGACTATGGTGATGTGTGCTATCTCGACCTGAATGCAGATTTACTCAACAAACTCGATCGTCTTCTCAACAATTGCATTCGATTCGTTTTTAATTTGCGAAAGTATGATCATGTATCTACTTTTCGTTCCCAACTTAACTGGTTGCCTATACGTCAACGCCGTAGTCTACGTGCGCTGACCACTCTCTACTCTCTTCTCAACTCCCCTAATGCTCCTTCTTACCTAACTCCTTATTTCCAATATCTCTGTTCAAATCATAATAGAAATCTACGCTCTTCTAATAACCTTCTCCTAACTTGTCCTGCTCATAGCTCCAGTCTTCTTCACTCTTCTTTCAACAAAGTGTGTAGAGAGTACGTCGTTTTTATATTAAGCAATTAGCAGAATCATCTTAACTTTCTATTATATTTATATATTATATATTATGCACGTAAATATTACATATATATTTATATATTCTCTTATGTATTGTAGTATGTAGGTATATATAATGTACCTATGTAATATATATATATACATTTCACACAAATATTTTTACTAATTGCACCTACCTAATTTTTCTCTGCATCACCCTAAGGTTGTCTGGTAGAGAATGCCTCTGGCATTAAGACCGCCTATGTGCATATTTTGTACATTGTTGTTAAATAAAAAATAAATAAATAGATAAAGATGCTATTTTTACCCGTCTGCCAAAAAAGAGGGTGATGTTTTTCACGCGTATGTATGTATGTATGTGGTCATTTGTGTTCCATTGTGACCTTCTGTAGCATAAACGGCTTGGCTGATTTTAAAGTGTGAGGTGCCATTAGATTTGTATTCTTCCCCTGAGTGTCCAAGGCTATGTGACGTCAACAAAAAACGTTTTTTTAGTGCTATCGCAATATAGGTATCAGATGAAAGCTAATTAATAGCCTAATTCAATTATATATGCACTAACTATTGCCTGCGACTCCACTTGTCTCTTGTAACCTAAATAGCTTGACCAATTTTGAACTATCAAAATTCATAAAGTATATACATAACAATTAATAATATTGACTGAAGAAGGTTACTTTTTGGCCACGCAAGGAAGTCGGGTTATTTGTTTTTTTTTTTAAATAAACACTTGTTTCTAGGCAAGATCTAGAAATAGTTTAGATGTTACGTAGGTAATCGTATTGTGTTTTGTTTTAACACTTTATTGCACACAAGAAAATAATACATACAATATCAATATATACAAAAAGCATATACACAGGCGAGCTTAACTCAGAATTGAGTTCTCTTACAGCAAACCTGAGAGTGTAGAGGAGATAAATGTAAAGAAGAGACCATGAATGAAGTGTACAACTAAAGAGGGAGAAATAAAAAGGATATAAGTAAAATAGAACAAATGTGTTTTTATAATTGTTAATTTCCGTGTTTTTTTTTAATTCACAAAATATTTACCACATAAATATAATACCTACTAGGTATACATACCTAAATTACAAAAATATGTCTGGTAGTTTTTTTAAATACCTAAATATATACTCGATGAATTATACTTAAGTTCAAAAGATTTCCGAAGTGTATAGGCTTATAGTAAGCGTTTCCCGACTCAAGAGTTTCATAGCTTGAGGTATTCTAGCTTTAAGGACTTGTACTGTTGGACACTGGACTTGCAAAGTTCGTAAATATGTCATTTAATTGATAATCACCAATTAAATTATTAAAAATCAATTCATCATCAAACCAATATAATCAGTTTGAAAAATTGTTGGACAGTAGCTTCTAATTAGTAGAATTTCCAAAAATGGTACTGGTAAAACTTCAAGATACCTCTTTATTATTTCAACTAGTACTCGCTCGGGGCTTCGCCCCCGTCCTTCTTTATTTTGCCACTGCTCAGTTCCTATTACCCTTAACCTAATGTTAAATAGTCTATAACCTTTCTAGATAAATAAGCTATCCAACACTATAAGAATTTTTCAAATCGGACCGGTAGTTGCAGAGATCCTAGCGTTCAAACTAACAAACAAGCCTTTCAGCTTAATAATATTAGTATAGATACTAGAACTTCTACTAACGTCGTCAGGGGAAGTCCCCACATAATTTCGAAGGAAACAGCTATTATGATGAATATCTGAGTAACATCTGTAAAAGTTGTAAACAAAATACGTCAGTATGAAATAGCATTACTAAACATAACATAGCAGCACCTTTCTTCCCGAAGGGGTAGGCAGACACATTTCGCTAGCTACGTTTGGTCTCAAGCGAGACTACTTTATTATATATAACAACCCGGCACGATTGTTACAAAACTGAATGATAGTAAAACCCAATTCGATATTTGCTCGACCAGGGAATCGAACCCGAGACGTTTCGCTCAGCAATCGTATACGTACACTGCGCCACTGTTGCAGTTATTAATACTGTATTATAAAGCTGAAGAGTTATTTTGTTTATTCGTTTGTTTGCTTGAACGTTAGGATCTCAGTACTACTGGTCCGTATTAAAAAAAATCTTATAGTGTTGAATAGCCCATTTATCAAGAAAGGTTATAGGCTAAATAACATCATGCTACGGCCAATAGGCATTGAGCAGTGGTCAAATAAAGATCGACGGGAGCGAAGTCCCGCTCTACTTCAAGTTATAGCATAAAAACATTAACACCGAACTTCTCATCGCCTAAAAGAGCATCCAACCAAAATACAAAAGCATATTAAAAATAAAAAACAAAAAGTCTAAAAACTCGGGTTTACATTTCACTTTGCGGCATCAAAAAGGGGTTTCGTTTTCAAAGCGTCTGCGAATCTTAACAAAAAAAAAATCTTAAAAAAGAAATATAAAGGCCGCCATACTGGTTTAAAGGGTAGGGGATGGATTAAGTGGCACTTTAGAGTACCGCCCTACGAATGGGAAAAGTATGGCTGCCACATATAACACTATAGTACACAGATTACGTCGTTTTAATATTCTAATTGCGCCGTGTTGAGTGAGTGGCAGGTTAGTTGAAAATAGACATAGAGATACCTATTTGGTAATTGTTACCTCCTACCCTTTATATGTACTAGTCAAGTGACTTACCATCTGCTAACGGTGAAGGAAAACATCGTGAGGAAACCCACATACCCTAGAAGAAATTCTAAGTGTAAGTCTGATCCACCAACCCGCACTAGGCCAGCGTGAGTGTATTATGGCCTAAACTTTCTCAGGTCTCTAGATAGAGGAGAGGTGACCTGAGCCTAGCAGTGGGACTTAATGAGTTGCCGATGATGATGATGATGATTTGATAGGTATCAAATCAAATACTGGCTTCCACCCGAGTGATATATATGTCAGTAAAAAGTAGTTTATGTGTTATTCTACGCTACTAATCTATGTATCAATGTAATCTATGTGTCAAATTTTATATACTTAGATCCTATCAACCATTCTGGCATGATAAACGATAACATTAATACATGCATCCATCCTAACTTTCAAATTTTTACTAATATCTAATATGAAGTGTTCGTTAAGTTGTTTTTTGTAACTTTTCTGATAGATATCTTTGTATATTTTCTTTTTTTGTTTCATGTTCAAATTGTGAATTTCATTTTTTATAATAATAATAATATTCTACCACATTCACACAGCGCCATCTAGTCCCAAATTAAGCAATTATATTTGCTTGTGTTATCAAAATAAAAGGAATAAATTGGAGATTACAAAAATATGTTATGTATTTAAATTTAATCAGGAATAATTACAACCATTTTTCGGTCTTCTTAGTGCCTTGCTTATATATTGAGTTTTTGCCTGATTTCTTTAGATGGACCGCCGTCGAATGTTACTCTGTAACACCACAGCTATTATTATTTATATCATCGGCATCTATGAGGTATTTTATTTACTAGTTACAGTCGAGTCTCATCATCATCATTTCAGGCTATTGCAGTCCACTGCTGGGCGTAGGCCTCTCCTAACACGCGCCATAACATAGGTTACATATCTTAATTATTGCAATTACAAAAACAATATTGATGAACAAGAACAAGTTAGGTAAATACTGTCTATTTTCTTCATAGCATTTGGTGCACTTGCGTAAATAAAATATATTATTATGTTGAAAAGATGTGAACATTTATGGTTATTGTGTAGAGTTGAAATATGTCAAGATAACAACTAAACTTTGGAGAACAAAATTTACTTAAATTTATAACTCTTACAACTATTTAAAATCATTGGTTATAAGTATTTAATATAGCTATAGGTACTCTTATATAAAAATTTGATGATTCAAGAAAATGCCAATATTATCAATAAATCTATACCTTTATACTGCTTTTTCCATAATTATTGTATCTGTTAGTGGCTATAGTTTTATCCTTGGCATTGCTCCTATAACGCGGGCAATAGAACATTTTATAGTTTGATGCGCTGAGATCTTCTTTCTATTAAGTTACACATAATTAATAACATGAAGTACTCTTTTGTAAGCTTACAATAACATTGTACGTTTCAGCAATACATAACAAATTGATATCAATTTCACTTACGTCAGTAATACTGGCTTTATCGAGTGTCAAAGGTCGATTACAGTTAGTCGCGTTTCGTCATCGGACAGAAACGCACGCTGAACAAAATGCGCTTTATTTTATTCACATTATTGTTTGTTTATACAAAATGTGACGATTACCACACGAGACGGAGCAAAATCCTTGAACTGGAGTCCAAGCTGGCGGTCGGCGGCAACACCACACTCTCAGACAAAGAAGCCGCAGTAAACAATTGTTTGATGCAACACAAATTCCAAGAAGTCGACTATGGATTCGATCACCCGGAGCACTACAACTTCTCTCGACACTTTTTCAGTTACAAAGAGAGGATACCGCATTCTAAAGTGTACAAGATCATCAAGGCGATGCCTAAAGGAGCTGTGCTGCATGTTCACGACATGGCGATCCTTGGACCTGATTATTTGCTGAACATTACTTATATGGAACATTTGTATGTGTGTTTTGAGAAGCAGATTAAGTTTTTGTTTTCTAAAAAAGTACCCACCACCCCTTGTGATGACCGTTGGCAGTTAATAAGTGACGTCAGACATACAGTGAAAAATATCACCAAGTTTGACTCTGAGATCAGAAAACATTTTACTATAGTCGTAGACAATCCAGACCTTGTTTATCCCAGTATTAAAGAGAGTTGGGAGACTTTTATGAACTATTTTGGCACTGTATTACCTTTATTGAGCTACAGGCCTATATGGGAACAGTATTTTTATGACGCTTTAAAAGCATTTAGACAAGAAAATGTTATGTATGTGGAAGTGAGAAGTGTTTTACCGAATCTTTACGAGCTAGACGGTACTGTTTACGACCAGAAAATAACAGCTAAAGCTTACAGAAAGTCTATAAATAAATTTGTTAAAGATTACCCAGATTTTTTTGGAGCAAAACTAATTTTTGCACCATCTAGATTTGTGAACAGACAGGCTCTGAATGACTATATTAGTATGGCAAGAGATTTAAGCAAAGATGTATCTGATGTTTTTGCTGGTTTTGATTTAGTTGGTCAAGAAGATATCGGAACTCCTCTCATTGAGTTTGCGTCCATTCTGGATACCGTAAAAGATCTCAATTTCTTCTTCCACGCTGGAGAAACGGACTGGTATGGAACACAGTGTGATGAGAATCTTTTAGATGCAGTACTACTTGGTGCTAAACGCATTGGTCACGCGTACGCGCTGACGAAGCATCCAGTGATAATGAAGCAAGTGATTGAGAACGACATTGGAATAGAAGTGAACGTGGTGTCGAACGCTGTGCTGTCTCTTGTAAGAGATGTACGTAATCATCCTCTGAGCGTGTTCCTGAGTCACGGGTTGCCTGTCGTGTTGTCTAGTGACGACCCTGGTGCGTGGGAGGCTGATCCTTTATCTGATGACTTCTACGTAGCGTTTGTGGGAGTCGCCAGTAAGCTCTCCGACCTGAGGATGCTCAAGACTTTAGCTCTTAATTCTTTAAAGTACAGTGCTTTGGACCCAGTGAATAAACAAAGAGCTATTCATGCTTTTCATGCAAAGTGGAATCATTTTATTGATAATTTCGATTGTTCTTTGTATTAGTTGATAGAATGTGTTCTTGTTTTGTGTTAAGGCTGTGTTGTTTTTATACGTATTTTATATTTATATCTAACTGATCTGAGTTGTCTTTCAAATACCTACATATTATACAGTACCTACATACTAACTTGCTATTTCTATTTATAAATTGATGATACACCAAATGTCATGAACTGTTAACAAAAACACAGAGTCCAAGTTAACTAATTTACAAAGAGATCAATTGTATCGTAATTGGATCTCAATAGCAGTTTTAACGTTTTTGGTATTCTGCTTCTAAACATTTTATCTAAGTATACAAATAAATAAAATTGGAGTGTCAGTTTGTAATATTAAAATAGCCGCTTTTTACTACATGCATATTATAATATATATACAGTAGACTACTAGTACCTACTAGTACCTATATAAATACCAAAATATTTTTTGTTTAAATTTTTGTCCTTTTGTCTTTCTGTTTGTTCCGGCTAACCTCTGGAACGACTGAACCGTTTTTGACGGAATTTTCACTGGCAGATTGGCAGGCTACATTTATTTTAGAAAAAATCTAAAATTATTATAAAAAAAGTATTCCAAAATTGACAGAAAATTCCAATAATTTTGTTTCGACCGGGGTTTGAATCTATAACCATAGCATGTAGGTACAACTATTATGAATCGTATGCACTAGTTGAGCCACAAAGAGAAATTTATTAGAGGTAAAAACTAAAAGGTTCAAGACATATGTACTGTAAACATATAACATTGGTATTATAAGTAATTAGAGTGTGACTAAAGCACCGCAACAAAATGATTGGACACATCAAAAAATTATCGTTTGTGAACCATTCTTATCATGGTCAGGTGAATTTTTTGTTAGACATGGTCGCATGTTTGTTGTTAATGGTTGAATCACTGAGAATCTCGTGTTGAAAGGCGTGAATTTGTGGGTCAGGTGGTCGATGGAACAACGGACTTAGAATCGACCAATCACAGGCCCTCAATATGCCGCGATTGACTTAGTAAGCCAATCATAGCTGTCGAATGAGACCATCGGCTTACGATTGTGTTACGAATGGTTAGCAGATAGACCAGCTGATCCCGTATAATTTGTATTCATGAATTGTACGACACTCTAAGGGCATTGCTGATGATGTAATTGTTATAAAAGTGTTTACGGCTGCGTTTATATCTGCAGATATTGAACGTTTCAGACACGTGTAGTGTAAGACAAAAAAAATATTATCAATACAGTGTGTATATTACCATTTTACCATTTATGGGTAATTCTAATTCCACTAATCCTCATTGAAAACCCTCTTAAACGATAATTTGGACAGTACAGGACCGCTCGCGGTTGCGTAAATTAGATGAGGCCTATGTTCAGCAGTGGACGTCGTTGGGCTGATATGATGATGATGAAACCCTATAAATAGGTACATAAGATAGATAAGATAGACAATAAGGTAATTACGAGTATATCTCCTTTTTTTACTGTTAGCTCTCATATAGCCTGTAATACAGTACAGACATCGATATTGTTATAGCCATCTAATATTATTTTATAAGTCTTACTAGCTTTTGCCCGCGGCTTCGCTCGCGTGGATATAGTTTTATAGTTAGACGCTATTGGCAGGGCAGAGCTGTTCACAGCACTTCTTTGTAAACGATGTTTTTTGTTTTTTTTTATCTGGGTCAGCTAAAATAAATAATGAAGATGGTGTACTTACTCGGGAGCAAGCAACATATAATTGACCGTGCGAGAAACAATTCTCTCCTAAGTCCACACCAGCGTATTTTAAAGTTTGCCCTTGAAAAACAAAGAACTGTCTATTTAATATTTCACCCCTTGAACCCATCCCTATCAAAAATATTAAAATCAGCATTTTAAGTTCCTATCCCAATACTAATTTGCAAAACGTTAACTTCAAAACAAAGATCTTTTCATACAACGTTTCATTCCCAATTTCACCCTTCCAAAGCCACCCTTGTCAAAAATATTGATGAGGGTATTTTTTATTTTGATAGTAGTACCCCAAAACAAATTTTCAAATCTATAAGTTAATAAACAAAGAAGTTTCATACAATCGTTTTTATCCCTTTTCACCCCCTTAGGGGTTGAGTTTTAAAAAACCCTTACCCCTTCTTAGTACACCTCTAGACATTAGGACAAACACACCCTCGAACTTTCAAGTCGCTACGACCAGCGGTTTAGGCTGTGCGTTGTCTGTCAGTCAGTCAGGACAAAGCCTTTTATAATATGTATGGATTACTAACTTGTTATAACTATTTAGAACATTGTCTAAATTATTTATTTAAATATAATATTTCCTCTGCTCTCCAAGCCGGGCTTTCTTTCTTTGGAACGGACACCAAGCCTTAAGGATTTTTATGAATAGACGCGTTACTAGAATCCAATCTATTTCTTTGATAAGTTACATTCTGATGCTTAATCGTGAAATTATTAAAGTATTTTTATACCTTTGCAGATAAATTAATTATACTTCCATCTAGCACATGATACAAAAAAGAAATACGTTTATGATTCAATTTAAAAGCCTTCAGAAACATTAGTCTGCCAGTTTACGATGCATCTACTTGTAATTGTTTCTTGACTGAGAAAGTTTTAGTATTGACTGAGATTTCACAGACACAATGCGTGCCCTGATACTGTTAATGGGTGTCGTGCTAATATTAGCTGACCCACTCGACGACATACTTTACAAAAGATTCAAACTTTACGAAAAAGAAGAAAAAATGATGCTCGGTAGTGATATACAGCTATCTAAAGATGAATTAGCAGCCAATCAAACGATAATGGATCTTAAAATAAAGGAATTAGATAGTGGGTTCGTAAATCAAAACTTCTCACTATCAAAATATTTTTTTGAGTATAAGGATGAAGTGAAAAAAAATAGGTTGTTTCAGTTGATAGCTAGAATGCCGAAAGGTGCTTTACTTCATGCTCACGATACAGGAATGTTGGGACCTGATTATTTATTAAGACTCACATATAAAAAGAATTTGTACGTTTCTTTTTATAAAGACGACGTCTGTTTTTACTTTTCGAAAACTGTGCCGAAGTTTAACACGTCTTGCCCTTGTCATGCAAAATGGCAACTATTGAAAGACTTGAGATACGCTTCGGGGAATATTCAACAATTTGACGAAAATCTTAGAAAATATTTTACCATGCAGCAAGAAGATAAGAATTTTGATACAAATGTTGCGTGGCAAAGATTTCAAAAATGCTTCATGGTTGTTGCTCCTTTATTACAATACAAACCTGTTTGGGAACAATACTTTAATGACACACTGTATGCATTGAAAAGAGACAATGTAATGTATTTGGAAATAAGAAGTTTGTTACCAGAATTATATGACTTGGAGGGAAGAGTTTACGATTCAGTAGAAACAGCAGAAACATACAAAAAAGTCGCTGATGATTTTGTAATCGCGAATCCTGATTTCTTTGGCGTCAAACTGATTTATGCACCATCGAGGCAAGTTAATAAGAATACGTTGACAAAGTACCTGGAAACAGCAAGAGAAATTAAGAAAAGAATGCCAGATTTCTTTGCTGGGTTTGACTTAGTTGGCCAAGAGGACATGGGTCAAACTTTGACGTATTTTTTGCCTGAACTAAGTAACGCCTCAGATGAATTTGATTTGTTTCTTCACGCTGGAGAAACAAGCTGGAATGGTGATAATATTGATAATAATATTTTTGATGCAATTGCCTTAGGAACTAAGCGTATAGCTCATGGCTACAGCCTGTTTAAACATCCTGTTTTAATGGAAGAAGTTAAAAAACGGATGATACCTATAGAGGTTAATGTTATTTCAAATGCGGTTTTAAAGTTAGTTCATGATGTGAGGAATCATCCTTTAGCTAATTGGCTAGCCCAAGGTCTTCCTGTGGTGCTATCAAGTGATGACCCCGGTATGTGGGAAGCTACGCCCTTAACCCATGACTTTTATGTGACCTTTGTAGCTGTTGCCAATAGACACGCAGATTTGAGGCTGCTAAAGAAATTGGCTCTTAATTCAATTCACTACAGTACGTATCCCGAAAAATTGCGAATGTTAGAAGAATTTGAAAATCGTTGGGAAAGGTTCATTCTGACTTTACGTTAAAATGTGAGTGAAAAACTTATTGTTCAAAATTGCATAGTTATAAATAATATTAAACCATACATTTTGTTACGGTTAGTTTTATTTTCTATTTAATATTAGATTTTTTTTTTAATTCTATATTATGCGTTATGCACAAAACCTTTCACTAAATTAATTGAAATTGTAGGGAACCTGTTTTTTAAATAACCTACTTGTGTTTATGATGGTAGCACTACTAAAACAATAAGTCCTCAGACAAAACTACTATATAGGTACAGTAAATTCACAAAATATAATTATGAGTGTTGAGTCGCCTGAAAGTTTTCGCAAATAAAAATCGCAACGTCTCGCGCTCGTCCAAAGTGACAACGTCGCACCCCGTTAAACTAAATGCCTGATGATTTTTTGCGAGCAAATGCGTAATACAGTTTTCAATAGGCGCATATGAAATATATAGGCGCTATATTTATAATGACTGAAAAAAGATTGTGACAAACGACGCCATAGAAACAATGTCAGAACTAAGCTACAGTTACAAAATGTGTGTAGAAAATTTTATAACCGAACTTTTCAAGTTATAACGGTTGCACCCGTTGCAGGCTACGTGCTTCACGAATGCACCTCCTTTTACCACCTTTTGGATCTCTTTTGATTTCTTTTTAATTTACTTTTAATTATTTAAAAATTCAAAATCCTAATTCCTAAATTCCAACCGAGTCTTCGTCGGAGCATCCGCCGAAGGCTCGGCTTATTACAATTTTAATTTAATTTCTAGTGCAGTGCACGCTATTCTGGTTATTTAAATTAATACTATAAGTTTATAATAGTTTATCTATCACTCAATAATACTACCGAAGATCAGTTCTGTGTTTTATTTTGAGGGCCCCACGCCCTTCCCCATATAGCCGGATCTACTACTATACTCTTGCCTAGCGCCCACTGGAGGGGACAGTGGAGACGCTAGAAAGTTAGTCCTGAATGATGATTAAAACGAGTAGTAAGCATATCGACACATCTTCAAAATATGCTTTACAGCAAGTGCTATATTTCAAGCTCCACATTCCACAATTATGATAGAAAACATGTCAAAACCATTCGGTTTAGTGTTTTGCCTTTCCTTACCTTACCTTAATGGAAATCATAGGGGCTTGAATTCATGACCCTATCATTCCGTAAGCAGTGCTCCAACTGAGCCATACAGGTACTTTTAATATCAAATATTTCTTATAATATACTGGCCTGTTGGCCTAGTGGTTAGTGACCCTGACTGCTAAGCCGGAGGTAGTGGGTTCGATCCCCACACAGGACAAATCTTTGTGTGATGAGCATGAAGGTTTGTTCTGTGTCTGGATGTACATGTATTTACAAAAAAAAATGTATTTAAGTAGTATATCAGTTGTTTAGTACCCATAACACAAGTAAATATAATTGCTTACTTTGGGACTAGATGGCGCTGTGTGAATGTGGTAGAATATTATATTATTATTATTATGTGACAGTGCGAGAATCAAATTTTTTAATATATGTTTGTTATTCTAAAATGTAAAATTTACTCTCAAGGCCGGGAATTGTCTTTGCGCGGGCGTATTCTTATCATAAAAAATATGAACTACCTAATCAATTAATAACTATTAAAATTACGCAGTACAGTTAATCAGACGTTGTAGAATTTTGATCAAACAGATACGAATGATTTCATAATTCTTAAACGTAATAGATCTGTAATGTTTAATAGGCGATAAGTGGCGTCTATGAATCTTTTGTTGCTTAGCAAATAGTTCCGTCAAAATTGAAATTTCAGTTTTTACATTATGACGTCGCAAATTCGCAATTTAGTGTCATATTTCGCGGTTTTTATTTTTTAATCAGAGCTATATTTTAACCCTTTGAACGCCAGAGACGTCTATACACGTAAAATAAAAATGGCGTCACCACGCCAATGACGGCATGGCACGTCAAAAATGTACTGTATTTTAAAAACTTGGCGCTCAAGGCACGGCGATACCGATTTGACGTGGCGGTCAAAAGGTTAAAAATATGTTTACAACACTTTTAAAATTACGTGAAACTGTCCAGTTAGCTAACTTCTCGCTCCGACCAGTTTCCAAACATTTTTCTATGTTGTTTAAGTCCATTTAACATGCACGAGTCGTCAGTACAGGTCTATACAAGCAAATAGCATACACAGCAAATGTTTGGAAACTGATCGACCGGAAACTTTGCTGATTGTAGCTACATTTCGTCAGTGCAATATCTGCTGAGTTCAATACCTATCCGTGTAGTGACGGATTAAGAATACATAATGTCACTACCCCATCTCAACCCGTGGGCGTCTTAAAAGGCGACTATGGGAGTTACCTTAAGTAGACAAGAGCACTGCGAAAAAAGGAAAATTCGAAACAAACCCTATACCAACCCGTCTGGCCAGAGCGTGGTATAGTAAATACACTCCATAAAATTTTTCGGAAACCCGTGACGACCCGTGGGACGTTTATGGGTTGAAATGATGAATATCTGCTGAAGCATTTATAAAACCTGTGTGGTCTAAATATATCAGCAGTAAATCTTAATGCTCACTTTACACCAATTAGTGTGAGCGGTAATGGCCGCCGACTGAAACGATCCATGACGACACTGTCATAGTGTGAACTGAACATAATTAAATTTGTTTACCGCCTCATGGTACAAGGGTGTAAGTATGAAATCATATACTTTCTGTTATTTATTTATTATATTATAGCTGTTGTTGTTCTTTGTTTGTCCACTGCTCAGCTTATATTGGTCGTAGCGTAATGTTGTATAAGGCATAAGATACGGAAGGCAAAAGCACTTAAGTCAATTTTAAGTCCTTATTGTCGTCGCTTGATGGACTTACAGCTTTGACATAAGTTTTATGGTACAGTCGACTACTAAATTTGAATTAAGCCTCCTTGGTTTACGTACTTAGGTATTCCAGCCGGTATACGGTAGAAAAACACGGCAGCTGTAGTATTGCAACTTTAGACCAAAAATTTACTTAAGTCTTTTTGACTGCCGTGTCTAGTATTAAGTCTTCCAACTATCCAGACAAAAATACATTTTCAATTATTATTAGGGTCAGTAGTTGCTGAGATTAGCGTCTTCAACGAAACAAACAAACAAACAAACTCTTCCATATTATAATATTAGCACCTATAGATATAGATTTCAACCACAGTAAAGAAAGATTCAAAACAGTAATGAAAGATCCTGTAGTTTCATTGAAAATTGGCTGTGACAGACGGACAGACAGACACGCGAGTCGCTTCTTATTTATTTCGTTGCGGGCTTCAATACAGTAGGCATTCCCTGGGCCTCCCGCATGCCTACTGTATTGAAACCCGCAACGAAATAAATAAGAATGAAACGAAATAAATGCGACGAAGATGATGACGACGATGCGACGAAATAAATGCGAAAACTCGATTTTCGCAAGAATTATCGCTGTTAATCCTTACTTATAGGAGTTGCAGTGTTGGGTGTCAGTGTGGACTGTCCCAAAGATGATTATTATTAAATAGATAGAAGGATCATTTAAGGAAACGCGAATCACAAAAATAGTAATTTAGTACTTATACAGTTATTTCTCAGTCCTACTAATTAGTAGGTCGACAGAGTTGCAATGGGCCACAACTGCGAACATTCACGCCACCATTACGGGCCGAGATGAGATGAGCTGACTTGATCCGTGAACGTAGCTAATTGTTATATTATTAGAAGTATAAATATAATAGCTGTCTGTCAACACTGTGGCTTGCGTAGTCTTTTTGTCTGTTTTTATTAGTTTTGAATGGATATGAAATGTAATCTCGTTTATATATATGTTACAATGTAACTCTACAAAAGTCACAAGTTGAGAATGGATGTGTAAATAGGTTATCCGAAAAATAGTGTCAACAAATTTGCCTACGACCACGGGGTGGAGCTATGAAAAGAACTGGCAAGAAACTCGCGCCACTCTTAAATAAAGATATTTTTTATACTTACCACAATGGTGCCGCCAACCTGCGTACGGCGCCCTAATAATAATAATAATATTCTACCACATTTACACAGCGCCATCTAGTCCCAAATTAAGCAATCATATTTGCTTGTGTTATGGGTACTAAACAACTGATATACTACTTAAATACATTTTTTTTTGTAAATACATATATATTATAGATAAATTACACCCAGACACAGAACAAACCTTTATGCTCATCACACAAAGATTTGTCCTGGGTGGGGATCGAACCCACGACCTCCGGTTAAGCAGTCAGGGTCACTAACCACTAGACCAACAGGCCAGTCAAATGGTAAGCGGTTACCATAGCCTAAGGACGCCTGCAACACCAGAGACATCGGGAGCGCGCGGCGGGTTGAAGTGTAACTTCTTCTTGTCTAACTGTAACTGCATCATTTTAATATGATATATTATGTAAGTATGGCAATGTTAGTGGCGAAGCGGCGATCTTAACCGCGACGCCACGGTAATTATCAGAACTATAGAATAGTAAAGGCTATTTTTTCTGACATAACACGCGAGCATATTCGCGGGTGGAATCTAGTTATGTTTCATTAGAACCCATAAACGTCTCACTACTGGGCACTGAGAGCAAATATTGTGAAGGGAAATTATATATAATATTATTATATAATAATTGTAGGTTTTTTTTTTTTTTTTACGTGTTGGTAGTTAGTAGCTGTTTTCGACAACGTTGTCAAAAAGGCTCTAGTTGAAAATCAGCACATGGCACTTTCGTGCCATGTATTTTAAGCTGAACTGGAGCCTGTTTTGGTGACTTTAATATTATTAAAAATAATATTATATAAATTTAATATGTTAATCTGTCTTCTTTATGTGTAGGTATTGTGTTTTTTGGTCAGCAAATAAAATATTTTTCTTTCTTTCCTGATTGGTATAGGGTTTGAATTCGATTTTTCCTTTTCTCGCATTGCTCTTGTATGGTTTAGCCCTTTTACGTCACACACGGGTTGTAAAGGTAGTGTAATATATTCTAAAAGCCACACTTAATCAGTAATCTTGCGTCTAACAGAGGTAACTTTGAAGAAAGCTTGGATTCCATCCGCGAATTGTATTAGAAGTTACAATTTGGATTAGATCTGCTGTCCAGATGACTGATGATATCTGATGATTAGCTACTTCCGTTTAGATCGGCGTTTTTCCCTCGGGCCACATTGGCAATTAAGATTCGCAACCAGTTGCCAAAGAAGAAAATATGATCTTCCAACCAGTTGCCAAAGCTTTTGTCTCTTTTAAACTACTTACTTTTTTATCTTACTTACCAGACAATAAATCAGCGTAGATACTGATATTTCATAACGTGACGCAAAGGCTAATAATCTTTGATAGAATTTAGATAAATTTTATGTTATTATATTCGTTGATAACAGGATATAGTAAGTAGCTACTTCACCCAAAGTAGAGGCAATATCTACTAAATTGGGATTAAAATATTCGAAGTATATATCTATATCTTTTAAATTGTTCTGATAGTGTGAAATATTTGATTTATCGATGCGGCTTGGTAAGGTCAAGATTTTTTATTTAAAGACGCGATTTTTTATAATATTTTCAACTCTAAACTAATGACACCTCACACTTTAAAATCAGCCAAGCCGTTTAGGCTACAGAAGGTCACAATGGAACAAAAATGCATATACATACATACGCGCGAGAAACATTACCCTCCTTTTTTGCAGTCGGGTAAAAACACGTGCTCTGAAATGATGTATCTTCATCTTCATCATCATATCAGCCTAATGATGTCCACTGATGGACATAGGCCTCATCTAAGCCGCTGCTGTCGTTGCGGGTGGCCGTTGGTTGCAGGCAGCACAAAATCGTTCGCTGTGGCGGGAATTAGGTGTACTGTTAAAGTATGTTTGGGCGGACTTAATACCTAACTAAGGTATTATTTAACAGTCTACTTTAGGGTCATGATGTTTTATAAATAAACGCGATATTTTCTTTTTTAGGCTTCCGTACCTCAACAGCTGCCTGTCCGTCTGTCAAGAGTATTAGGTATATAGGTACCTACATAAGTACATCGTTTTGTTTTAGTACCTATTAATTACATACACTTATAAGAACTGGATTTATTTTACATTTTCTTCATCACAAACTTTGGATATAAATAAATGTAGGTTTTGGAATGTGAAAACATAGCCCCTCTTCCCTTATTTGTTTGATGTAATAGTGGCAATTTAAAATTTTAACCAACCATTTGGGACGCTATTGCAGAGAAAATAAAAGCATTTTCCCAAGTTTTTAAATGTCTATAGCATAGGTAAGTAGATTCCGAAATATAAAGCTGTGACAGACGGACTGACAGACCTTTTTGGTACGGAACCCTAAAATGATTAAGGCCCTGATCGAAAAGAGAAGGAAAAGGGCCCTGAACCCTAACTTATTCGTCATCTCGGCACTTGAAAACTGCACCTGCCCCCTGATTCTGAGCTGTCGGAATATTTTCGGCCCGAACTGTCAGTTTATTTAAAGTTAAAAAACAGAATGTTAAAAAAATAGATCGATGTAGAAAAAAATCCTATATTAATCAGTTTTTAATTTACTATACGGTAAACTAATTTCTATCACTTAATAACTCAAGCTGTAAAAATACGTCGTTTTAAGATTCGAAAAAGTTAACGATCCGGGAGCAATCCGATGAGTCAGAATCAGAGCCCTGGTGTCAAGTTGCCTCGGAAAGTTTTCGGCCGGCAATTTTAGTTTATTTAATTTATAATTAAAAATACATAATGTTAAAATATACTTACTTAATTAGTTGTGTATAAAAAAAATTCTAATATTAATCCGTTTTTAATTTTCTATACGGTAAATTACCTATATATTTTTACCCGACTGTCAGGACGGGTATTGTTTTTCGCCCGTATCTTGTATGTAAATTTCTTTATTCCCACGTTTCTTCCAGACGGCTGGATGGATTTCGACAATTAAGGTATCGTTAGATTCTTCTCATAAACCCGTGTCCTTAGATAGGTAGGTACTAATAAAAAAAAAAAACGGCGGACTTTTGGCGCCAAATTGTACCTAAGTAGTTAACATTTGTTTTTAACCAAATGTATCGAGTAGGGTATCAAAATAAAGAGAATGAAATGGAGATTACAAATATATTTCATATGTTATGTATTTAAATTAACAACCGGTCTTTTTAGTGCGTTGCTTATCTGTTGATTTTTTGCAGTTGGGTTATTATAATTTTTTAATTTAATAATATAAAAAAATATAATAATAATATTCTATCACATTCACACAGCGCCATCTAGTAGCAATTATATGTGCTTGTGTTATGGGTACTAAACAACTGATATACTACATAAATACATTTTTTTTTGTAAATACATACATATTATAGATAAATTACACCCAGACACAGAACAAACCTTTATGCTCATCACACAAAGATTTGTCCTGGGTGGGGATCGAACCCACGACCTCCGGCTTAGCAGTCAGGGTCACTAACCACTAGACCAACAGGCCAGTCAAAATTCTTTACTTGTTTAACATATAACTTAAGCCCTAAAAAAGTTTACTATCTGGAAGATAACCAACGAGTCAGAATCAGGGCCCAGTTCAGTTGGTTGGAGTACTTGGAGTGTATCTATTAATGGCTAACTAGTCTTCACTTTTTATCGAAATATTTTGAGGCCCGTTCATATTCGATTGTGATGAAGTTGATTTATCATACTAATTCTACGATAACTTTATAGATAATTTTTTTGTGTCTATTGATATAGGTATTTGGTGTAAAAACGGTGCGGTCATAATAATATCTGTACAACGATATACGGTCTATATCCGACGATGTCCGACATTAATACTTCCTGTCCACTGGTTCCGTAGGTGTACGTAATACAATTTCCGGGGTAGAACAAGAATTATTAAAAAAATCAAAATACACAACTGTCTAAAAGAAGCCTTCGACAGTAAATTCAAAACAATGAATTTGAAAAATACAATGGTAATAGGTAAGGGCTTAGATATAGAGATTCGGTGATGAATACGAATAAAACAACACCTTGAACTACAAAATCGGTCAAGATATTTAGGTTACAAGAGACAAGGGGAGCCGCGGGCAATAGTTAGTGCATATATAATTGTAGTAGGCTATTAATTAGCTGTCATCTAATACCCATATTGCGATAGCACTAAAAAACGTCTGTTTTGACAGTTTACGTCCTCCATATTGGTTTTTTTGTTGACATCACGTCTATGACACTCGGGGAAAAAATTCAAATTTAATGACACCTCACACTTTATTTTATCGATTTTATTGAGTTGAAAATATTGTATTGACTGTTTGTTTCTAAATAAATAAATTAAAAAAAAAAAAAAAAAAAAAAATTATACTTTAAAATCAGCTAAGCCGTTAAGGCTACAGAAGTTCACAATGGAACAGACATGCCCACATACATACATACGCGTGAAAAACATTATTCTCCTTTTTAGCAGTCGGGTAAAAAAAAAGTCAGTTGGAAAACCTTTAAAAATGTACACGTCTATAAAATTATGTACGAATGCATATGAATGAAGGGGTCGTGTCGTTGTTTTTTTATTTTTTATACATAAACACTACCTAGTACTATAGCGACATAGACAGAAATTATAAATACCTAGGTCCGACAAGTTTTTAAAATAAAAAATAAAATAAAATATTAACGTTTATTACCAGATTTTTTTTACAATTTAGTGCATTATCCAGTGGCCCCACAATAGGCAAGCCTGTCATGTGGGTGCCTATTACGATTTACAGTTACATTTATAAGCTCGATCGACATCGTCTTATAGTATAGTGAAGAATAATGAAAATAAAAATTAACCTAACTTATTAGTAATTTAAATGGAAGTAAATAAACATTTCTATTCAGGTTTGTATAATGAAGATAGTATTATAGATTACTTACTTACTATTTGTGTGTGTGAGAAAAAGTTTAGTCGTAACTTTTTATCTTTTTGTGTGTGTGAGAAAAAGTTTAGTCGTAACTTTTTATCTTTTTGTATCTTGTATCTTTGCAATCTGTTAGAGGTACAATAGTCCAAGCTGCTGAATGAGTGTACTCTGAGTAAATTGTCGCTATTATGGGAGACTTGTCCATTGTCATACTTCAATGATATTATAAACAAGATGAATGACACTTAAAAGTTCGTCGCGTTGACAAGTAGCATTATGAATAGTACCAAAGATAGGATAAGATGTGTTCTACACGGTTATAAACTTGCGTCACAACAGAGTGACCTTGGTGTGAGCTTAATAATAATAATAATCTTTATTGACATGACATATTATGTCATTGACTGCCTCGGTGGCGCAACGGGAAGTGTATACGACTGCTGTGCAAGAGGTCCCGGGTTCGATTCCCGGGTCGGGTGAAAATGGTATTGGGTTTTTCTATCATGAAATTCCAGTATTAAGATTTTCCCGGAGTTTGGTAAACAAATGTTCCCGGTTGATGACAATAGGCTCGCCCCCTATTTCATGGGACCAAACATAGCTGGCGAAATGTGGGTGTGAAACACCTCTGCCTACCCCTTCGGGGAAAAAGGCGTTTAGCTATGTTATGTTATGTTTATTGACATAAAGGTGGTACAAATTATAAAAGGATTCCCTGGTACCTACGGTAATATACAAGTATACTGAGGTGTAGGCAGGCCTCCGTCACTCGCTCAAGGTCACGCGCTATGTGCCTACCGCTATGTAGCTCACAACTGAGCCAAATCGCCAGAGGGCTGCCGCACGCGACACTGAGAGCGCGCACAGTACTGTACTCTGTGATACTAACGATATTTTTGTACACTACGTAGGTATATTAAGTTTTGACTAACAACACGATGGTTAATTATTGTGAAGTTGTTGGATGTCATAGACAAAAGAAAAATAAAAAAATGTCTTTTTTTTCATTCCCGAAAGATGAAGAAAGGTACGTTACTTTATTTATCTTTATTTTCAGCTGGCTTTAGTTAGTAGTACCTAGTAATTTAAAATGATTCTTGTGTGTAGGTACTCTTTCTTTAAAATTTACGAGAAAGTTTAGTGCGGTCTTACAGAAATAAATGCAGTTTGTATTTCATTACCTACATTATCGAGTCGTTTTCGAGTTTGTCGATCTATCTATTACGAACGAGTTCGCGTGGCGTGGAGTTCTTAAAACAAACTGGTCAAGCGTGAGTCGGAATCAGACATTAACTGTTTGATTGTGTGTACATTGAATATATTTAACAAAACTAATATAAGTAAAAATAGTAACAGAATACAATACGACGATATTCAAATGTTTTGTCTGTTTGGATGTTTGTACACGCTAATCTCCGAAGGTACTTGACGGGTTTAAATAAAAAAGTTGTCACGCATTGTCTAGCGGCTAATCTTAACTAAAGTCTGATTTCGATGTGAAATTAAAAGTTTTAAGTTAACTGCATACCTCGCATTCACTTAATTGCATTCATTGTACATAAACTAAACATAAATAAGAAAATTTAAGTTTCACTTCAGCCATGTTGTTTTCATTAATGTTCTTTGTACAACCCTAATGATTTGATTCTCGCCACGGAGTGTTTTTGGTTAGCACGTGTGTCTAGGATTTTTAGTAATTATTTGGTGTTTTCAAGACTTTTGTGACTTGTTTTTAGTGTGTTTTATCCCTTTGTGTTTGTCTAATAGGTTTGTATTGTCTTTGTGACGTTTTTTAGGTTCCTAATTAGCCAGTTTATCCAAAATGGACAAAAATAAGCCCCCCGATCCCGACCCACCGGACATTCCTCTTCCCGCGTCTCTTGATTTATTCGCAACAAATCCCTTAACTCAACTTGCCGAAGTGGCATGTAATATATCAGTGTCACAGAATTCATTGTTAAATACGCGCAAACGTCCTGTTGGGGAATCAAATAGCACGCCTAGCCCTCCATCTAAACAGCAGAAAAACCAGGTAGGTCGTATTCGATATTCAGCTACAGATAGGGCTCCTTTCATTGTGCACGTTTCACGTGTTGAGGCGCAATCTAACTCGGGCACATCTCTACACCCTGTGACATTTGGCCTCTTCCTTCTTAAAAATAATATTGCCAACATATCTCGTGATGGAATTAAAAAGGTAGGCAGAAATCGTGTTTCGGTTGAATTTATCTCGCCCCAAGATGCTAATGCATTTTTAATAAATAATCTGCTAACCAAACATGGTTACACTGCATCAATTCCCTCATTCAACATCACTCGTATGGGTGTCGTCTCTGGCGTCCCCAGTGATTTGTCTGAAGAGGAGGCCCTTGAGTGTCTGTCTGTACCTTCTGGGTGTGGAAAGATTCTCAAGGTTAGACGTCTGAACAGAAAGGTGCACAATGAAGGAACAATTGAATGGAAGCCAACTGAGACCTGCGTACTGACTTTTGACGGTCAAGTTCTGCCTGGGAGGGTGTTTTGTTGCTACACATATCTTCCGGTGGAGCAATATGTCTATCCCACCATCCAATGCCGTAAATGCTGTAGGTTCGGTCACGTGGAAACTATTTGCCGTTCCAAACCACGCTGCAGTAAGTGTGGCCACGATCACCCTGGTGATGGTTGCAACACTTCTGAGGGCGAGGCATTCTGCATACTGTGCTCGGGGAACCACTATGCTAATAGCAAGTTGTGCCCTGAGCTTGGTAGGCAGAAAGCCATTAAGGTTACCATGGCTGAAAAGTCAATATCCTATGTCGAAGCCAGCAAGAATGTGCCAGCTGTATCTCAAGGCTACGCCAATGCGGCCAAAGCCGGCTCCCAATCCTATAGAAAGACTGTTTACCTAAAACCTAAATCCCATGTCCCTCTTTCCCCATCCTATAATAAATTTGCACACCAACAAATCACTAGCACTCCTCAAACCTCACAGCCCAATGGTTGTGCACTCTCCAATACTCCCTCCACAAACATTTCCTCCGTAATAGAACTCATAGTTAAAATCCTTCCCTCCATACTTCTATCATCATCTACTACTCCCCAATCACCGTCCAACGTTGCCGACAAACTTATCTCCCTAATACTTGATTTTAAAAATGGCGTCTCGCCAAACATTTCTTCAGTGGAATGTGAGGAGCGTGTGGCATAAGAAACACGACCTCATATTCCTCTTAAATAAATACAAGCCTTTGGCTTGTTCCATTGCTGAGACTTGGCTTACCCCAAGTCTCAGCTTCCGTATCCCACACTACAACATACTTAGATGTGACAGACCTGACGGCTATGGTGGGTCTGCACTTCTAATTAATAATCAAATCCCATTCCTCCCACTATCCTTACCTCCTTTCAGGGGTGACATAAGTGTTTCTGCTGGAAGAGCCGGAGACATCACAGTGTTTTCAATTTACATTGCCCATACCCATCAGGATTTTCTACCTTTACTTAGGAACATTTTTACCAATGTTCAAGGTTCTTTTTTAGTTATGGGTGACTTTAATTGTCACCACTTTAGGTGGGGTTCAGAGCGCTGTGATGCCTTTGGCATTGGCTTAGTTGACATTTTGGATGATCTAAACCTGTGTATATTGAATAATGGTAGTCCAACACGCAGGTCCCCTCCAGGTCAACATAAAAGCTGTGTCGACTTAACATTCTCTTCGGTAGACTTGGCATTACCAATGCATTGGGAGTGCACATCTCTGACACATGGTAGTGATCATTACCCTATTGTTGTTTCTTTGGTAAATTCCAATATTTTAATTAAGCCCTCCCCTCCATTGTTGAAGTATAATCTGTCCAAGCCTGATTGGACATGGTTTGCTTCAACACTGGAGGCTAAAATTAATGAACTTCCAAATTTAAATTCTCTTTCTTCGTATCCTCTTGATCACAACCATGTTAAGAGCTGCTATGAAGGTTTCGTTAACTCAGTCAAGTCTAGTGCAGATACCTGTTTCCCTTTAAGAAATAGTGCCCGTGGTAAGATTCCTTCTCCGCCATGGTGGGACCATGAATGCTCCTCTGCCATTAGGGAAAGGAAAGACGCGGAAAGACTCTACAACATAGATATGAGTGTGCGAAACCTTTTAGCCTATAGGCAGGTCTATGCCAGGACCAAAAGGCTACTCCGTAAGAAGAAACGTCAAGGTTGGCTTTCATTCTGCACCTCTCTATCCCCTTCTACTCCGGTGTCTACAGTGTGGCAACATATCAACAGATTTAGGCGAGGTTGCACTCCCTCAATTTCGTCTCCTTTAACTAAGAAAGTATCTGAGCAGTTTTTTGACAAGTTAGCCCCTGCTTATGTGCCATTTCAAACAGAATTGTTGGTTCCCCCTCCGGTCACATCAGAGGATCCCTTTGATGTGCCATTAACTCTAGAGGAACTGATTGTGGTACTCAGTCATGTCCGGGACTCAGCTCCTGGTATTGACGGCTTACCATACTCTTTTATTACCCATTCTGGTGATATGGCCCATAAATATTTCCTAAATATTATTAATTACTGTTTTCTCTCTGGTTGGATTCCTGATCAGTGGAAAACCCAAATTATCATCCCCCTGCTGAAGCCAGGCAAACTTGTAGACGATCCGAATGGACTTAGACCGATTGCACTATCTTCAGTCCTGGCCAAACTCTTGGAACACCTTATTAAAAACCGACTGGAATATATTGTGGAATCCAGGGATTTACTGCCGAACACTCAATTTGGATTTAGGAAAGGGTATGGTACGATGGATAGTGTTGGGGTTTTAATTGCGGACATACGCGTAGCCTTCACCAAGAACGAATCCGTTGTTGCCGCCTTCTTAGATATCTCGTCCGCATATGACAACGTCCTTCTTCCCCTTCTCAAGCAAAAACTGCATCAGTTGAGAATCCCGGCGAGGTTGGTACAATGTATATGTGCTCTCCTATTATCACGCTCATTAGTTTTACGCGTCCAAGGTGAGGAGTTGGATGGACGGCAGGTATGGAAGGGTCTGCCTCAAGGCTCGGTCTTAAGTCCTCTGCTGTATAACTTGTATACAGCTGATATCAACGCGTGTCTTAACACAGATTGCCGCATTTTACAGTACGCAGATGACCTTGTCTTATATGTGGCAGATCTTTCCATATCTGACGCGGCCTCATCTTTATGCCTTTCTTTGGACTCTCTGCATGATTGGCTTCAAAATCATGGGTTATCTTTGTCTGCACCAAAGTGTTCGACAGTAATTTTCTCACGCAAGAAACTTATTCCGCAAGTTGCAGTAGGTTTCCTTGGACATAATTTCCCGTTGGTTAATTGTGTAAAATTTTTAGGCGTTTTTTTAGATTCTAAATTGTCTGGTGTCCACCATATTAATCATTTAATTAAAAAATGTGAAAGAACTATATCTATTTTAAAGGTTCTTTCTGGTTGCTGGTGGGGTGCCCATCCCTACACCATGAAGTTGGTATACAATTCATTGGTGCGCAGTGTGTTGGATTATGGCACGTTCCACCTTATCCCCTGCAATAAAGGTGCCCTGTCCGGTCTGGATAGGGTGCAGTCGAAGTGCCTTCGGATTATCTCGGGTTGCATGAAGTCGTCCCCCGTCAACGCATTGCAGGTCGAATGTGCCGAGTGCCCTTTAGTCCTTAGGAGGCAGTATCTTGCTTCCCGATTTGTGTCTAATGTATTATCCAAATCCTCCCATCCCCTTTTAGCTTTACTGAAAACTTTAGACTCAATTTCCATAAACTCCAAATATTGGAAAAATAAAGAAAGCCCCCTAGTTTTAAAAACATTTCGTGAATTGCAAAATTTAGATTATCCTATTGTTCAGTTCCCAAAATTGCCTATTTTTTGTTTCCCTTATGAAGTCCTTTGTTTCATTCCTAATATAATTTTCAATATTGGCCTATCCAAAAATTCCCCTTCGGCGAATTCTGCCTTCAATGCGGTGGTAGGAGAACGATGGAATGGGTTTCATAAGTTCTTCACAGATGCCTCCAAACTGACAGACTGCAGCCACGTTGGTGCTGCAGTCTATTATCAAAATTCCCAAATTATCCTTCAGTTTAAGGTCCCTAAGGAGTCATCGGTATATACTGGTGAATGTGTGGCTATACTTGAAGCTTGCCTTTTTGTACAGTCACATCATAACATTAACAAAGCCGTGATATTTTCTGACTCCCTTAGTTGCCTCCAATCCCTATCCCAAAATTCCCTCAAAAGTAAGCTCCGCAGTCCTCTTATTCTCCAGATAAAACAGTCCCTGCTTTCCTGTGCTGATGGTCAAAAAAATGTTCAGTTGGTTTGGATCCCTGCTCATTGCGGTATTGTTGGCAATGAATTTGTTGATACCCAGGCCAAGGTGGCCAGTTCTTCTGCGGTATCTGATTTGTCACATTGTAGATACCAGGGATATGACTTGCTTTCCCTTCCGAAATCTACCCTACAGTCTTCTTGGCAAGAACACTGGAACGTCTCTAGTAGGAAGAAAGGCAGTTTTTTTCATGCAATACAGCCAATGATAAAACCTAAACCTTGGTTTGTTAATTTTAAGAAACTGTCCAAAACGATTATATCTGTCCTTTGTAGGATTCGTTTGGGCCATTGCTGTACCCCTGTATTCCTACACAAGATCCGGGTGCGTGATTCCTCATTATGTGAATGTGGGTATGATGAGGGTTCCTTGGACCATATTTTCTTTGATTGCTTAAATAATGAACCCACCCTCGACTTATATCGTCACCTGCCTAAATTGAAAGTCCCGATCCCAATTAACATGTCTTCCCTTTTAACATATTCCTCTCCAAAACTCCTAATGGCGCTAATTACCTTCATCCGCCACAACAAAATTAAACTCTAAGTCTCTTTTATGTTGTATGTTGGTGTGGTTTACTTTTCATTTTATGTACTAACATTAATATATTATATGTTTATTTATTTATATTGTTTGTTTGTTTCAGTCCCCTACTAACACAACAAGGTCTACATTGAGTCAGAGCACAGTGTATTAGTTTCTGTTGGACCGTTATTTCTACACACTTGCTCTTCCTTTGCACATCTGACATTGGCAGAATTGTCGACATCGGCACGCTTGCCATAAAGAAAAATAGAATAGAACCCTAATGATTTTGCTCGATGACGGACTCACGCGGTGTACGCGGGAATCTCGACTCTCGGCGCGCGTGCGTAGAATACGTTTCTTCTTGCAGCGTCGTTTGTTCGTTTTTGTAGGCTAATATAACGTAGGTATTTTCGCTTTTGTATAGGAGTGATGTATCTGTTACGTAGTAACTATTATCTAATCTGTGGTGTAGGCACCAGTGCTTCCCCACAATACTGCCTAGCTAAGAAAAAAGGGCATATGTTACAGGCGAAACGCATTTAAAGTAACTAACTTTAGGTACAATTTCCCTTAGACTTGAAATGCACTTATGTCGTTCTTTTTTGGTAGGGCAGAATAGTGATGACATTTTTTATATCAAATTATAATCAATATAACAAAATAAAATAAATTAAATAAATATTAATTCGAAATTTAGACAAATAATAAAATAAATTTAAAATTAGAAAACTTAGGCGTACTTGCATGCATGAATAAGAGATGTGTGTGTGTGTGTGTGTGTGTGTGTGTGTGTGTTTGTGTATAGTTCATTGTTCATTCAGCTTGGTTACCATTAGCGAAGTTTGTATGAAATTTGGTTTACAACAGCCGGCTACACGGTTGGAATTCACCAAGGGCACCTCTGTGGAAGGCAAGTTTATAACCATGTGGCACGGCTGTAAGGACGTTTTCGAGTCCTCACGCGGCGGCCGCTAGAAACATATCTGCCTCTTTTTGTATATTATAATAATTATTATCATTGCATCTCTCATTCTCCGACCACAAAAATCTTGTTGCAAGTTCTGGGATACTATGGCGTCGTTACGAAAATGAATTGCAATGGTATAATTTTATGTAGAAGGTAAAACGTGTAAGGTAATTTGTAACTAGGTTGGTATCTAGACTGGCCTGTTGGTCTAGTGGTTAGTGACCCTGATTGCTAAGCCGGAGGTCGTGGGTTCGATCCCCACACAGGACAAATCTTTGTGTGATGAGCATGATTGTGTTCTGTGTCTGGGCACAGATTAGATAATAGTTTGGTCTGGGTGAAATTTATATAATATGTGTGTACTTACAAAAATAGAAGTATAATATTATAAATAGTATATCAGTTGTTTAGTACCTATAACACAAGCTAATATCATTGTTTAATTTGGGACTAGATGGCGCTGTGTGTGAATGTGGTAAAAATATTACTTATTAATCTTATTATCATCAGCAACCCTTTAATGTTCCACTGCTGGGCTTAGGTATCCTAAATTTTATGAGGGTTCATGTCCAGTGGACGTCCTGCGTCATGTTGATGTTAATGAACGTACTAATCCTACCAATCAGTCACTCACTCAATTCAATCAATGTTTTTATTATCGTGAGATCATGTGTCGACAGGTTCAGACTTGTTGAATTTTGCGTAATACCATCATTGCTGTCTGCTGGTAAGCAGATAAGTAGGTACTTAGAATTTTTAAATTTTTCTTTCCTTGTAAATATGAAAAATCCGAACACCTCGTAAATCAACCTTATCTCTATATATCAAATACCTAGAATTTGCGCGGGGCTTCGCTCCCGTTGTTCTTTGTTTAGCCACTGCTCAGATCTTCATGGCCGTAGCATGATGTTATACAGCCTATGTTACTCAGTAATAACGTAGCTTCCTAACGGCAATAGAATTTTTGAAATCGGTCCAGTAGTTTTTGAGGTTATTCGTTACATACAAAAATACAGAACTTTCCTCTTTGTTCGTACTAAGTTTATAACAAAGTCGCTTCCACTGTATTCTACAGAACACAGTCTAAGTAGGTACAGCAGGGTTTCCCAACCTTTACTTCGCTGGGCTTCCCCGAACCCAAAATAATATTTACATGCTCCCCTTGAGTTTCAACAAAATTAAGAAACACATATTTTAAAAACTACAGAGATCTATAGCGTTCCTAATGAATCACTTTATCTATTGGTGAAAACCGCATCCAAATTCGTTGCGTCGTTAAGAAGATGTACGCTTATACCTTCTTAACTACGCAACGGATTTTGTACTCTGTAGACCAGGAGTTCAGAAAAAAAGAAAAAAAATTTTTTTTTTCAACTAAATATTTTTTATTTTTTTTTCAATTAGGTACAATATCTATAGATACGATCAGTGATATTGTATAACATACAATATCATTGGATACGATATAATATAACGTTTTCGGAAATGTAAACGTACCTAGTATCTACCTATTACGCCCACAGATATTTTTCTACTCTTCTTAACTTACGCAACGAATTTTGATGCGGTTTTCACCAATAGATAAAGTGATTCATTAGGAAGGCTATAGATATCTGTAGTTTTTAAAATGGGGTTATTTTTAACAGTCTACTTCAAATAATGATGTAGGTACTTACATAATATATTATTCGAAGCCTCCGTGGCTCAGTGGTTAGTGACCCTGGTCCCTGACTGCTGAGATAGAGGTCAAATCTTTGTGTGATGAGCACGGGTAGGTATGATTGTATGTATTTAAAAAAAAAAAAATTAAGACGTAATAAATCAGTTGTCTAGTATTAGTTTGGAACTAGATGTCGCTGTGTGTGAATGACCAAACATTATTATATATGTTTGTTATTATAATCAAATACTTAAATAGTTTTCAGAATGCTTATACTTACCTACTCTTTAGCATTGAATCCACATTAACAGTTAAGTTATCTAAATATAATTAAATTACGAACTAGTACCTATCTAAAAACGAGTCTTCATTAGTTACAAACACGGAACAGAAAAAACAAGTGGACGTGCAAAGTGGGCGGCACGCCTGTCACAAGTAAGCGTAGTTACGCATACCTTAAATCGTCTCCAGTCATGTTTTACATCGCTTCGAGTCAGTCTTCTTGTGCCCTGCTTTGTTTTACGTGATTTAATCGCGAATATGCCTTATTGTGCCATTTTGCAGTATAAAAGAAGCAGCAGAAGAAGAAATCTAAGAAATGGAGGTATCTCATACCACCGATAACTAACGATATAGTAGAAACAAAATAAGAAAACGCTGCAACTGCCCTGTACCATTTACATACACCAAAAAAAAACCGATATAGTAGTTATTGTAACAAATCTTATGTATTGAATTTCAGTTAATAAAATGAATCTTATATCAGAAATAAAGATTTATTAACATTACATTCACAATAATAATTAGAGGTCAAATGGAATGTCAGTTTTGACGATATCTAAAATTTAATGAAGCCAATTTGAGGTTAAAGATATTTAACCAATTAAAGTAATTGTTTACTAGTAGTGCACCATATTATTAACTATTTGTATGTGTGAGTTTGGCGACACCGGTTCCAGTAATAATTTTGCTGTATCGCATGACGCATCGCACTTCCACATGTTTTTTCTGTTCCGTGGTTACAAACAAATAACGGGTAACTTATGTTTTGTTGAAAATAATAATAGGTATAGTTAATTGAAGTAGGTAAGCGTTATTTGGTAGAAAACTATTTTAATATTTTTATCCTCTCTCCATATAATAATGGCACTTTTACAGGAAAAAAAAACAACAGAAATATGAAACAATAATTTAATCAAACAAAACTACACTGAGCTATCAGATTCAAATTCACCAATTATTTCTAACAAGAGAATCTATAAATTTGGTCCATTGTATTTCAAAATTGTGCACCAACTTATCTTTTTGAGAACAAGAACTGTAGTATAGTGAATTCAGAGCTAGTTTCTTCAGCAACTTCAAATCGGCACGGCGATTGGCCACGGCCACAAATGTTAAATAAAAATCATGAGTTAAAGGCTCTGATTCCCACAACCCAGGGTCGTCACTTGACAGGACCACAGGAAAACTTTGAGCTAACCAATTAGCTAAAGGATGATTTCTCACATCAGCTACTAATTTCAACACAGCATTGGATATTACATTCACTTCCAAAGGAATGTCTCTCTTTCTAATTTCATCCATCAAAGTTGGGTGCTTTATTATAGCATAACCATGGCCTATCCGCTTAGTTCCTAGAGCAATTGCATCGTAAAGATTCTCATCAGTTAAACCATTCCAATTAGTTTCACCAGCGTGTAAATACAAATCAAATTCTTTACTAATTTCAAATAATTCAGGTAAAAATGTTTCTAAGGTTTCGCCTAAATCTTCTTGACCGACTAAGTCGAAGCCAGCTAGAAAATCTGGCATTTTTTCTTTAATTTCCCTCGCAATTCTTTTGTATTCTTCAAAGGCCTCATTGTCTACTAGCCTAAGTGGTGCATAAATTAGTTTAGCGCCGAAGAAATCTGGATACTCTGCCTTGAATTGGTCGAGAACTTTCTTGTATGATACAGCTGTTTCAACAGGATCGTAAACGTTACCTTCTAAGTCATACAATGGTGGTAAAACACTTCGAACTTCTAAAAACATTACGCCATCATCTCTCAACGCCTTTAAGGAATCGTAAAAGTATTTTTCCCAAACAGGTTTGTACGTTACCAACGGCCCAGACGTGATGAATATCTGTTGAAATTGTTGCCATACTGTGTTGACATCAGTATGTACTTCGCCTGGATTTTCAGTCAATAAAGTGAAATGTCTCTTAAGATTTGCGTCGAATTTTTCAACGTCTCCTGAAGAATGTCTGGCGTCTCGCATTAGTTCCCATTTTGAGCCACAAACATGTGTCTTATCATCAGGAAGTTCTTTTGAAAATAGAAATTCGACCTGATCTCCATCAAAGCAAACGTAAAGATTGTCCAAATATGTGAGTTGCACCATATAATCAGCCTTTAATATTCCTGTGTCATGAACATGAAGTAACGCACCTTTAGGCATTTTCTGTAACAACTTGAATAGCTTCGTATTCCTCACTTGCTCGTTATACTCAAAGAAATGATTAGCCAGAGTAAAATTTTCTGGATAAAGTAAACCATGTTCTACCACTTCTGTTTTAAGGTCCATTATGATTTGATTAGCTTTTATTTCACTGTCACTTAGTTCGATATCACTGCCAAGCATCCTCTTGAGTCCTTTATACAAAAGTTTTTCTTTAACTGCCTGGACTTTACTGAGAGAAGTACCCGACGTCATTGTGGCTACTGTATTTAATATTAGAAACAATTTTAAGTGCATGATCGCTGTACGAAGGCGCGGGGAACACTAGGCGGTAATATAAATGTGTTAGTTATATATTGCTAATGGAGATAATAATCAGGTAGATAAAATGGAGGTAAGTTTATGTTATCGATTACGTGCTGACGATCGGTTTCGACTGAGATTGTTAGCACGTGTTATGATTTTCACTCACCTATTATATAGACAAGAAAATAATACTTATTCGTATAAAAAAATCAATGACAAGGCTAAAAAACGAGTACATTGTTAGAGTTATTTGTTGAGACTGACCACTATTATGTATTTAATTTGGTATTGACTGCCGCGAAGGTCGAGTGGGTGTGTGACGACCTCTGTGTTCGAGTTTGTCGAATTTGTATACCGGGTTCCCTAAAATAATGGGATACGTTATTGAATGAGTACAAGAATAGTCATAGTCAAAGACTGGTAACTTACTAACCAAAATTTGGCAAATTTACATCTTAATGGCGTAATAATAAAAGATATTAAATGGGAATCAATAATTTTACTTTTAAAATGTTTCAACGTTTCAGCTGCCAAACAACAACAGCTATTTTTCATTAGCAAACAAAGTTAATGAAAAATATCAGTTAAAAAAGAATGAAAAAAAAAATACAAGAAAATTAGGATGTAGGCACTCACCACAGATATATAATATGGACCTCACGCTCGCTACACAAGGTACCTACATTATTAAATTATTATGAAAGGGATCTACGTCACGTACTTACCTACTTATATTTTAAGGTATATTAATCGAAACGTCGGGCAAATAAAATTGAGCTAATTATTATTTCTTAAATTTAATACGTGACGGAGACCTATTTATTAATAATTTAATATGTGAAAAAGTCGCAAAGTTTAAAAGTTTTTAACCTACATTATATTTAGTTAATAGATAATGTGGTCCAAGAATAAAAATTCAGCTTCTGTTACATGTATGGAGTGCCCCCTTAAAAATATTTATTTTTATTATTTAACTGCCAAAAAAAGAAAATATAAGTTATAATAATAATTATATGCGTAAATTAGGTGAGGCCTATGTTCAGCAGTGGACGTCTTTGGGCTGATATGATGATGATGATGAACTACCAAACCTAGTAGCGGCCCACACAAGACATCTATAATTCCTCCAAATTTCATCAATATACATTTTGTAGTTTTTGAGTAAAATGCCTATGAAATACGAACGGACGGACATGACGAAACTATACCTAAGTTCTTTTTTTGGCTACGGAACCTTACCTAAATGGGATCTAAAACTGTATTCAACGAAAAAAATGTTTCGTGTTTTGATTGTCACCGTTTCTTTAAACAGCACCTAATTATTTGAGTGACTAGACAATGACAAACCTATTTTTGACTATGACTGCAGCATAGTGACTAAGGTGGTTGATCATCTTGCCACTAACATCACTGTGCCGTGTCACGATTTCGATTCCCACACGAGACAAAAAAAAATTCATTGAAATTTGTGTTCGTTAATTGTCTAAACAAATTATTGAAATTAGACAAAGTTTGGAAATGTGTCCGGTTAATGGTTATAGGTTTCCCCCTACTACATGGGACAATACATAGCTACTGGTGAAATGTACTAGCGATGTACCTCTGCGTACCCCTTTAACGATAAAAAGCGTGCTGTTATGCTGTAAGGTTTCTAGAACAACAGAAAGATAAACCGTTCCACTTTTAAACGGAATCTTTGAGACCTTGATAAGCTTTCTAGGTAAGCGCGTACAATGTCATTGACCTCGAGATAACAGATGATTGAGTACTCATTGTTTGCAATCATATGGGCTATCGGTGGCCGAGCGGAAAAGTTATCGAGTTCGTTACGTATGGTTTGAGTTCGATTTCAGTAAGCAATATACTGGTGTACAAATAAATTAGGTCACACTTTAAATTTGATGTTATATATTTTCATGCAGAATTTCGTATAGAATTAAAAAAAAAAAAAAAAAAAAACGAAAAAAAAAATATCTAGAAAAAAAATAAGATCACAAAAAATTAATATTACATAATTTTTATTAAGTTCAATCAAAATAAAATTGTTTTCTTTTTTCATTTGACCTATAATTTTTATGCACACCAGTAATATGTCTTTATTCGAGCGATACGTGTGAATAAAACGCTAATGTGAAACATTCTCAATAATGTTAAAGGTCGAATTTTGAACACTGCACACTGTAGCCGTTACCTCGATGGAACTGGGTATTCCTTTTACAAATAATGGATTTTAAATAAAAGTATTTATTTAAAATTAATACTTATATATTTTACTTTTATTAATCTATTTCTTATATAATTTCATGTATTTACAAAAATATTACAAATATAATACAAAGTACCTACCTAATAAAAGTTATGTACAGGCTATTGTTCATATAAACAAAAATTGTTTGAAACCTAGTAACAACCACACTAAATAATGACGCAATTGTATTTTTACAACGTAAAAACGCACGTAATTTAATGATATAAAGATTCATTTTCACAATACATAACTTGCGTCATTGTTTCTATAGGAACGTAATAGATCGGTATTGAATACGTCTCTAGAGACTATTTAAATATAACATTACAGTTTCCGTAGAATGTATTGAGTAACCCTGATATATTGACGTAGTAACCTATGGCTGGATACTTAAGAGATAAAGTTATATGACACGGTAGCTCCATTTGGTCGTAGCGTGATGTTTTATGTAGCCTTCCTCGATAAATAGGCCATCCAACACATTACTCATGTGTAGATTAAGGTGGAAACATAGGAAACACGCGACGACACGTATCTAAGTGTGTTTCCGCCTTTATTCTAAGTAGAAAGTTTTTTTTAAATTGTTTTACAGTAAAATGTTCAACTTACTTAAAATTAAATTTATCTAAAGTAATAGCAATTTTCTGAGAGTTAAAAAAATTATTACTGTTGGCAGGGTTATATTTATTAATGCATACCTACACAACCTGTAGAGGGAAAATCCCTTCGACACTCATTACTGTGATTTCTGAGGACTGAGTCTGCGAGTTATTGCGAGAAGTCAAATGCGTTAGATCGTGATAACGGTAGTCGGAAACTTATAATTTGTATTATGTAAGAATGTCGAAACCTATATATATAAACTAAACAATAACAATATTTGTCTATATTTTATGTTTGTTTTTGTAAAACCGATTAAATTAATATACAACTCTTGTATTCTTTTGAAATGTTTTATAACTTGAGCATAATGCAACTGAAATCTGCATAAGAAAAATATTTTATATTAAATCTTAAAATCCAATTTGACATTGATTTGTCATTAGAAAGTCATAAATAATTTAAAATCATAAACATAACATAGCATCACGCATTTTTCACCGAAGGGGTAGGCAGAGGTGTATCACACCCACATTTCGCCAGCAATGTTTGGTCCCATGAAATAGGAGGCGAGCCTGTTGTCATCAACCGGGAACATTTGTTTACCAAACTCCGGGAAAATCTATATACTGGCAATTATTTTGTAGTTTCACCTGAAGCAGCTTTTGCCCGTGATCCCACTACCATATCTCACAATTGGATAAGATTTTTGTGTGTGCGTTCCCATTGAGGGACCATGCCTATTTTTGAACTTTTAAATGTATCAACCTTTAGTAATTAATAATAATAATATAATAATATTCTACCACATTTACACAGCGCCGCGCCATCTAGTCCCACAGTAAGTAATTATATTTGCTTGTGTTATGGGTACTAAACAACTGATATACTACTTAAATACATTTTTTTTTTGTAAAAACATACATATTATAGATAAATTACAACCAGACACAGAACAAACCTTTATGCTCATCACACAAAGATTTGTTCTGGGTGGGGATCGAACCCACGAACTCCGGTTTAGCAGTCAGGGTCACTAACCACTAGACCAACAGGCCAGTCAATTTCTCAAACAATTATAAATTCAGCCAAAAATTTGTAAAAGCTGTCACTCAAAAGTTACAGTCAGTTAAAGGTGGTCCCTCAGTCGTGCATGGCAGGCATCCATATCTCAGAATCTAGATAAAATTTAAAGCTGCTGTAAACTAAGGCTGTTAGTAAAAGATTTGTTGAACTAATTTACAATTTACAATTTTTGGCTAAATTTACAATTGTTTGAGAACATTTACTAAAGGTCGATACATTTAAAAGTTCAAAAATAGGTATGGTCCCTCAATGGGAACGCACACGTCTGTTGTCACCCGTAGCCATGGTATCAATAAATAATTAAAAGATCACTACGACGGTGAGATTACCTAAGGTAATTTAAACCAGTTATGTGTATATACATATAGTGCATTGTTTAAATCACATACCAAGTTCTCTCGTTGCGTTATTACAAACATTAATGTTGGAAGCACTTGAAAATTGAACACTTTGTTTACATAATTATCAAATCAAATCGACGTGGACAATGCATACCTTAAGTGTAACATGTCAACAATATTTTACGAAATATTAAAATTAACATAACATAGCATCACGCCCTTTTCCCCAATAGGGTAGGCAGAGGTGTTTCACACCCACATTTCGCCAGCTATGTTTGGTCCCATGGGCGAGCCTATTGTACCGGAAACATTTGTTTACCAAACTCCGGGAAAACATGATAGAAAAGCCCAATACCATTTTCACCCGGCCCGGGAATCGAACCCAAGACCTCTTGCACAGCAGTCATCACATCCCGTTGCGCCACCGAGGCAGTTAAAATTAAAGAACATAATTATGTAAAAAATATATATCAACTCATATCTACACCAGTAGATAAGTATCCCAGGCCACCCTATAAGGATTGGCTTTTTAAAAAACTTTCTGCTAAACTATATTATATACATAAATATAAAAATAGAGATAGCCTATTATGAAACTTAGTTGTTCGATCCTTGACGTATTTTTCATATAAAATCTCTCTGTAATAAAATCATTATAGGGCAAACCCAGCATAGTTTTCTGCTCTCTGACTGTACAGTCAGAAAACTTCCTGCTCGACCGGTTTCCAAACATTTGCTGTACCTATATTAGTGGACTGCGGAATTTTCTTGTATAGACTTGTGCTGTGTTATTTGGACTATTGAACACTTTATTGTCGACTCGTGCGTGTTAATGGACTTGAACTTTCATAATCATGAACAAAAATATAGAAAAATATTTGGAAACCGATCGAGCAGAAACTTGTCGGATAGTACTAACATTGAACTCCATACAAGATCAAAATATTTGCCAACTTATAGATATTTTAACTGAGTATGACCTTTAATTCGAAGTCAAAGAGAAGACGTCAAGAAAAGAGCTAAATTAGACTAAGCACGCACTACGAATTTATTCGTTGCGATTTTTTTAGTGCGAAATAAATTCACAAACAACTCTACGAAAAATCACTTCAATGGATACAAAATATACACGATTTTAAATCCCAAACGATTTATTTTCGCAGTGCGCGGTTTGAATTGTATTATTGTTAACAGATTTGTGACAATTTCTCTCAACGATTTTTATCGTAGTGCGCGTTTAGCCTTAAGGTAGGCGTCCATATTTCCACATCGAATATAGGTACCGGGACTGTACGCATCGTATCAAACGCATTATGTTTGTACAATGCGTCACTTCTACTGGCAGCGATCGGCTTTGCCAACGGAACTACCAACAGTTGGATTGCGTTGCCCCACGGAGCATCGACGGCGATGGTGGCGTTGGCATTGCTGATGAGCAGATTTATGTGAACCTAACGATGTAGATGCCCTTGTATGACAGTAAAAACAATACGATACGTACGAACGATGCGGAAACTTGGACGCCTACCTTTACAAAAAATGAAGTAGGTAACGTGCAGCTTAAATATTGTTTTTTTTTATTGTCTACGATCTATATCTTATCTCGTCTAGTCTACAGTTTTCTTAAATAAGACATTGCACACAGATCATGCAGTTAATGTTTTTGGTATAGCTATTCACAGCTGAAAACTCTTCTCACAATTTTTGAATTTTCTATCGTAAATTCACTTCAACTTTCTAGCACATGTATATTGTGATTGGTTCTCCTAGGCGTCGCTTACAATAACAATTGTCATGCATTGTTTTCTTATGCTGTCACCATAGGGATCATCTAAAAAATACTTTCAAGAATTTTTGACCTGGTTTTTGGGTCAACATTGTTTTAACAAATCAGTCTACTTGAATATGCAAAAATGGCAAACTGGCAAATTACTAGAAATAACATCGTTAATAAATTTTTCCCAACGCTTATTAAATACTTCCGTTAATTTTGCTTTACCATCATCATCTAAAGCACTATAAATTATAGAATTTAAAGCTAGTTGTTTGAGCATCCTTAGGTCTGCTTGTCTGCTCGCTATGGCCATGAAAGTCACGAAGAAATCATGGGACAAAGGCTCTGAACTCCACGCTCCTGGGTCGTCACTTGATATCACTATAGGCAACCCCATAGCCAAGTACGTAGCTAATGGGTGGTTCCTCACATCTTGCACCAATGACAACACTACATTCGATATCACATTCACTTCTAAAGCAATGTTCCTGTTCTTCACAACTGTTAATAACATCGGATGCTTCATCAAAGCATATCCATGGCCAATTCTTTTCGATCCCAGAAGTATTGCGTCGACCAAATTTTCATCTGTTGAAGTCCCCAGCCATGACGTTTCGCCAGCATGCATGAAATAATCTATATCGTTTCTCGCGTTAGAAAATATGGGAAAAAAATCTAACAAAGGTCTCCCTAATTCTTCTTGGCCGACTAAATCAAATCCAGCTATCATTTCAGGCATTTCTTTTTTTAATTTTATTGTATAATTCAGCGCTTCAAGCACTTCTTCTACACTCTGTGTTCTATGTCTAGTCACTATAAATTTAACACCAACAAAATCGGGATACTCTGAGATAAACTTGTCTGTGACACGTTTGTACAGCTCCAGCATATATTTTTTATCGTGTTTTGTACCATCAAGTTCATATAGGCTGTGTAAACCTGTCCTAACTTCAATATACATTACGTTATCATCATAAAATGTCTTCAGAGTTTCATACCAATATATTTCTCTAGCCGGTCTGTAGGAGATTAGTGATTTAATCGCATAGTAAACTTCGTCAAATTGCTTCCAAATTGTGTTAATATCTGGACTACTGTAATTGGCATTTTCTTTATAGAGTGTGAAGTATTTTTCCAATTGAAAGTCAAAATATGAAGCGTTTCCAGATCGGGATACGGCCTCTCGTCTGAGATCACTTACGAGTATCCATCCATTATGTAGACAAGGTCGTGTTGGGGTCACCGTTGAGAAGTCCAGACGAATGCTATCATTCACAAAACAGGCATATAAATGGTCCATATACGTCAGTCTCACTAACACACTGGGATCCAACATAAGCGAACTATGAACATGCAAAACTGCTCCTTTAGGCATTCGTCTAATCATCTTATACACACGTGATCTTGGAATATCTTTTTTATAAGTAAAATAGTGTTTGGAAAAATTGAAAAATTGGGGATTTTTGAACGACTCGTCAAGCTCTTTGTATTTCCATTTCATGATGATATCATTGGCGATCATTTCATCTTTTGAAAGGAGCAGCTCCCCTCCTACTGCAGCAAGTGACTCTTCGAAGAGCAGTAATTCTCGTTCGGTCTTAAAGTCAGGAATTACGAGTGCGTTGGAATGGATAAGTAGAATCACAACACTGTATATAATGAATGTACGCATTTTAAACGGCAGCTCGGCTGGCTGCGACCGCGGCTTGTTTGAAACTAACCCGAGTCATGACAATCTCACTTTATATATAGATAAATCACACTTTATTAGTTTAGATTACTTCAGATCTGTGTAAGTGGTTTTCGCGTTATAATATTTTTAGCGTTTGACTGGCCTGTTGGTCTAGTGGTTAGTGACCCTGACTGCTACGCCGGAGGTCGTGGGTTCAATCCCCACCCAGGACAAATCTTTGTGTGATGAGCATAAATGTTTGTTCTGTGTCTGGGTGTAATTTATCTATAATATGTATGTATTTACAAAAAAAAAATGTATTTAAGTAGTATATCAGTTGTTTAGTACCCATAACACAAGCAAATATAATTGCTTACTTTGGGACTAGATGGCGCTGTGTGAATGTGGTAGAATATTATATTATTATATTATTATTATAATAACAGCAGTTTTAAACTTGAAACTATGTTATTTTATAAATAAAATATTGTAATGTGTATTATATGATCGTTTCGTGATTTGGTGTTTTGACAACATATTTAATGCGATTATTATGTTTTTTTTATCAACATAATGTTTTAGTAACACCTGCTTTAAGTATGGATGATGTCAGAATTGTGATTGCAATCATGTAAAATGAGCAAAAAAGGACTAAATCACCATTAAAGAGTACTCGTGAACATCAGCAATGTTTTAAAATATTTACACAGCTATAATTTTTTTTTGTTTTTTCTTTTTCTAAGAAATAATGAGGCAGGGAGTTCATCCCCACACCTTAGAACCGAAATGGTCTCGTACCGCGCGGTTCCAGAGGAATTTCCTCCCAAGAACCATCAGGTTGTGGAATGAACTCCCTAACGAGGTTTTCCCAAGGGACTACAGTATGGGGTTCTTAAAAAAAGGAGTGAATAGGTTTCTTAAGAGTCGGCAACGCGCTCGTGATGCCCCTGGTGTTGCAGGCGCCCATAGGCTACGGTAACCGCTTACCATCAGGCGGACCGTACGTCTGTTTGCCACCGTCGTAGTAAAAAAAAAAAAAAATACTATGAGACAAAGACGACCAGACGCTGGCATTCTTACTACTACCTAAGAGCTTTGGAGACCTCTTAGCTAAAGAATCCATCATTTCCACATTTAGCCAACTATGTTAAGTTTCATCTAAAAGGACTGGCCTGTTGGTCTAGTGGTTAGTGACCCTGACAGTTAAGCCGGAGGTCGTGGGTTCGATCTCCACCCAGGACAAATCTTTATGTGATGAGCGTGATTGTTTGTTCATCACAAATTATTTTGGAGCCTAGGGATCCATGGAGCATACTTTGACTATATTCCCATTATGTTTAAGCAGGATACTGATAATAAGGGGTTCTACACATTCAGGGTCAATGTTTGAATGACCCTTGATACTCATAATGTGTACCTATTGTTCGCAGAAACTAAAGTGTGAATTGTTTACAAATATAGTCGTTCAGCGGAAATGTTTAGTGCTCAACTAAGCGTGATAACTTATAACTGATAAAAATATTATGACACTTTAGCATCGTGTTTCAATTCTGTTGTTAAACAACGTATAAAAAAGTACTTATAACATATTATCACACTTAGGGATGAATTATATTAGACCGGGTCGTGTCCGTTCTGTGTACAACCATGGTGAGGACGAACGTAGGGTTACCATATCTCAGGATTTGTCCTGAGATTTCAGGAAATTTTGACTTTTCTCAGGATTGCGGGCGGATTTTGCAAATCTCGTGATATATAATCTCGTTACATTTTAAAGATCTCTTTAATTAAAAGTTAAACCAACTAAAATAATCTCTTTTTGGGTAACAATTGAACAGTTAAAATCTATACTTATTTATCTAAGTGAAACAAACTAAAAATAATATTCTTTTGGTAACAATTGCAGTTAAAATCAATACTTATTTATCTAAGTAAGTTGCGTGCAAGTTGCAACGCGTGAGTTAGAGCCGCAGTGTATAAAACGATAATAATACTTACGTTTTTGAGAGAATATTCTCAAACTATAAAATCTCAGGACTTTTCCATGGAAATCAGGCCTTTTCTCCGGTCTTTTGATTTTTACATCTGGTAACCCTACCCGGACGGGACACGGATCATGCACTGTGTAATATAACCTGTCCGGGCCACGCACACGGTACGCCCCGGCCACGGCCCGGTCTAATGTAAATCTTAACTTATTCGGCTTATTCCTTTAAACCTCAAATCTATTGTTCTTCAACTTAATTTTTTTTCCATACATTAATTTAAAAAAAATCCGTAGCCAAAATGGCAAAACGGATCCCTTACCATCTTATTACAAAATACGGACTAACCATTAAACCAGGTTTAAATTGACAGCTTTAACACTATAACAATCATCATCATCATCATATCAGCCCAACGACGTCCACTGCTGAACATAGGCCTCACCTAATTTACGCCACTGCGAACGGTCCTGTGCCAATATAACATATATTTTTTTTATATCAATCAATTTATCAATTTTTTTTTTTTATATATCAATATAATATACCTATTTTTTTTTACCCTAACAATGGGTTATATCAATTTAAACCTGGTTTAATACTTAGTCCATATTTTGTAATAAGGGGGTTATAGTGCGTCCGTCCGTGTGACTGGCATTTTACTCAAAAACTACTGTGAATTGATGAAATTTTGAGAATGGGTGTCTTGTGAGGGTCGGTACTAGGTTTGGTAGTTGAAGTGTAAGCACCTACTTACTAGATGTAGTGCATTGTCTCACGCATGTAGGTTGGTTGGTAATGATATGACAGAAGACAGAGGCATCAGTCATAATAATACATAAAGTCATAGATACATAATATATATAAATATATATTTTGTTATCTCATTCTTAATTTTTTAAATTTATTTGCCGTTCCGCGATTAACACCGTAGTCCCAAAGTGTCGTGGACCCAAAGGGAAAGACCCCCAACAAAGTTATTCTCATATTTATTATTATTAACTTTTTATTAAAACCTAACTTAGGTTTTATACAATGACCGTAATTGTTGGTGGTACCTAATTTCTTATGTATGTGTATTGTCAACAAGCTGTAAAATTTCTTTTGAAATAAATTAATAAATATAGGTAACAGTTGTCTGTCAATGCATTCCTGGAGCATAATGGCGACGAAGACAAAGGTACACAACAGTAAATATACAATGGAGGATGGTATGGCATTTTAAGGGAATGTGTTGTGTGCTGATTTCTTTGATAATTCTGAGAGCTGTCTCGATAAGTATCGACAAAAGGAGTGCCAATGCTATAGCCTATATAACATAACGCTAAGGCTAATAGGAGCTGAGCAGAGGCTAAATAAAGAACGACGGGAGCGCAGCGTTACGCGACCTCTAATAGATTATAATATTAGTATACACCCCAGTAGCTGCAAATCGTACTCAGTGGCGTGCAATTGGAGAGGCCTATGTCCAGCAGTGGACTAGTACAGGCTGATGATGATGATGATGATACACCCCACAATCCCACAATCCCACCCTCATGCCCACCACTACAACACAGCACTGCAAGCCAGGATTTACAGCGATGACCCTTGAGAACACTGAAATTTGGCACTCGGGAGTCCCAGAGAATGCCTAATCTACTGTCTTGGAACCCGCAACGAAGTAAATCAGAAGTAAATGGAAGAGTTGCAAGGAATTATTTATTTTGCATGCACGAAATTACGGGCAACTAATACCTTATTAAATCGATCTGATTTCATACACCTTCTAGAATGTTGTTCTATCGATTAGGTATACATAAAGGGTCCGTTCACATCGACCGGCTCGGAGAGCATCGGCCGATATAATATTCTACCACATTCACACAGCACCATCTAGTCCCAAAATAAGCAATTATATTTGCTTGTGTGTACTAAACAACTGATATACTACTTACCTATATAATTTTTTTTTTGTAAATATATATAATATTATAGATAAATTACACCCAGACATAGAACAAACCTTCATGCTCATCACACAAAGATTTGTTTTGGGTGGGGATCGAACCCACGAACTCCAGCTTAGCAGTCAGGGTCACTAACCACTAGACCAACAGGCCAGTCGTAACAGTATTCTTTTCACACAGACCGACACGAGTTATACGCTTGGAATTGCCGGTCGGCTGCGTGACTGCGGAAGAGTACGTCATCAGAAGCAGCCGATCGGCTCCTATTATTATTTCACACTAAGCGCGTTCGGTTTACTCTCAAGCATTCTCAATAATAAAAGAAGTGACAGGTAAAAATAAACCTTATTACGATGATTCAAAACTCTATAATAACGAAAAAAATCTGCTCTCCTCTCCGAGCCGGTCTGTGTGAACGGACCCTAAGATGCAATAAAAGTGAGAGTGAGTTTCCAAGGTGACGAGTTTAGTTACCTTTACTTTAGGAGGCGTGAAGTTATTTAACCTGCTACTAATGGTATGTGTCTAGGAGACCGAGGCAGGGTTCGTTTCGTATACTCCTCCAAAGGGGTAAAAAAGGTGTAATATATCCATACTCTATAACTATATAATCATCACAGGGCTTTAAATATTATTAATGAGGTTCGCCAACGCATAGACATTCATGTCTGTTCCTTGGCGGAATTTGTGAAGGTGACACTAGATTGTCTTAATATAAGTTTAATTTCTAGTTTTGTTCTCTGTTGCTGCATTGTTGTATTGGGTCTTACCTGTTATAACAATGTATGCTACGTAGCGATGTTGTAATGTTACGTAGGGAAGGCCTATGTCCAACAGTGGACGTCGTTGGGCTGATGGCGTTATAGAATGACGAATCAATCCCATTTATCGGCAAAGGTTATAGGCTATATAACATCACGCTTCGACTAATAGGAGCTGAGCAGTGGCCAAATAAAAGATGACGGGAGCGAACCCCACGCGACTTTTAGTTTATAATATTAGTGTGGAAGAATGTTAGTGTCGCGCACGATGGACGGCCAGTAATCGTAATGTCATGAGTTCGATTTCTATACTAGACAAATAAATAAATAAAATTCTACCACATTCACACAGCGCCATCTAGTCCCAAATTAAGCAATTATTTTTGCTTGTGTTATGGGTACTAAACAACTGATATACTACTTAAGAGGGTTCATACATTTTCAAGTTGCTCGCAAATAGGTTTTTAAATTACGCACACAGAGCCGAAACATGCACACTTCTCTAATGCTGTGTGGTACAACAATATAGCGCGTACTAATGAGTTTGGTATTTTCTAACCTCGTATTTTGTTAAAGTTGGATAGGACAAAATTTCAAATTAAATTAATAAATAATTAATTGTTATTAATCGTATTGTATTCTATAAACAATTAAAATACAATTTTATTAGAAAGAAAGAAATAACAATTAATTTTATATAAGACTAACAATTAATTTCTCAATAATAACTGCGGCTGATATGATGATGAATGTGACTATTTGAGGTCAAAGTGGTGAAAATGTCCGCCATCTTGAACTTAGTTGTTTTTGGGCTGATCGCCTCCAAAATCGATATCTGACAATCCCACTGATCACTGGGCATAGTTCTGAAGTCAAAAATGTAAAAATGCCCTCCATCTTGAACTTTGTTGTTTTTGGGCTGATTGATACCAAAATCGATATCTGACGATCCCATTGGTCACTGGGCATAGTTCTGAAATCAAAATTATAAAAATGGCCGCCATCTTGAACTTTGTTGTTTTTGGGCTGAGTGATACCAAAATTGATATCTGATAATCCCATTGGTCACTGGGCATAGTTATGAAGTCAAAATTGTAAAAATGCCCGCCATCTTGAACTTTGTTGTTTTTGGGCTGAGTGATACCAAAATCGATATTTGACGATCCCATTGGTCACTGGGCATAGTTCTGAAATCAAAATTATAAAAATGCCCGCCATCTTGAACTTTGTTGTTTTTTGGCTGAGTGATACCAAAATTGATATCTGACGATCCCATTCGTCACTGGGCATAGTTCTGAAGTCAAAATTGTGAAAATGTCAACCATCTTGAAATTTGTTGTTTTAGGGCTGATTGATACCAAAATCGATATCTGACTATCCCATTGGTCACTGGGCCTAGTTCTGAAGTCAAAATTGTAAAAATGTCCACCATCTTGAACTTTGCTGTTTTTGGGCTGATTGACTCCAAAATGGATATCTGATAATCCCATTGGTCACTGGGCATAGTTATGAAGTCAAAATTGTAAAAATGCCCGCCATCTTGAACTTTGTTGTTTTTGGGCTGAGTGATACCAAAATCGATATCTGACGATCCCATTGGTCACTGGGCATAATTCTGAAATCAAAATTATAAAAATGCCCGCCATCTTGAACTTTGTTGTTTTCGGGCTGAGTAATACCAAAATCGATATTTGACGATCCCATTGGTCACTTGGCATAGTTCTGAAGTCAAAATTGTAAAAATGCCCGCCATCTTGAACTTTGTTGTTTTTGGGCTGAGTGATACCAAAATCGATATTTGACGATCCCATTGGTCACTGGGCATAGTTCTAAAATCAAAATTATAAAAATGCCCGCCATCTTGAACTTTGTTGTTTTTTGGCTGAGTGATACCAAAATTGATATCTGACGATCCCATTCGTCACTGGGCATAGTTCTGAAGTCAAAATTGTGAAAATGTCAACCATCTTGAAATTTGTTGTTTTAGGGCTGATTGATACCAAAATCGATATCTGACTATCCCATTGGTCACTGGGCCTAGTTCTGAAGTCAAAATTGTAAAAATGTCCACCATCTTGAACTTTGCTGTTTTTGGGCTGATTGACTCCAAAATGGATATCTGATAATCCCATTGGTCACTGGGCATAGTTATGAAGTCAAAATTGTAAAAATGCCCGCCATCTTGAACTTTGTTGTTTTTGGGCTGAGTGATACCAAAATCGATATCTGACGATCCCATTGGTCACTGGGCATAATTCTGAAATCAAAATTATAAAAATGCCCGCCATCTTGAACTTTGTTGTTTTCGGGCTGAGTAATACCAAAATCGATATTTGACGATCCCATTGGTCACTTGGCATAGTTCTGAAGTCAAAATTGTAAAAATGCCCAATGAGTAATGGGATAGTCAGATATCGATTTCGGTATCACTCAGCCCAAAAATAACAAAGTTCAAGATGGTGGGCGTTTTTACTATTTTGACTTCAGAACTATGCCCGGTGACCAATGGGATCGTCAAATATCGATTTTGGTATCACTCAGCCCAAAAAAAACAAAGTTCAAGATGGCGGGCATTTTTACAATTTTGACTTCAGAACTATGCCAAGTGACCAATGGGATCGTCAAATATCGATTTTGGTATCACTCAGCCCAAAAACAACAAAGTTCAAGATGGCGGGCATTTTTACAATTTTGACTTCATAACTATGCCCAGTGACCAATGGGATCGTCAAATATCGATTTTGGTATCACTCAGCCCAAAAACAACAAAGTTCAAGATGGCGGGCATTTTTATAATTTTGACTTCATAACTATGCCCAGTGAGCAATGGGATCATCAAATATCGATTATGGTATCACTCAGCCCAAAAACAACAAAGTCCAAGATGGCGAGCATTTTTACAATTTTGACTTCAGAACTATGCCCAATGAGTAATGGGATAGTCAGATATCGATTTTGGTATCACTCAGCCCAAAAACAACAAAGTTCAAGATGGCGGTCATTTTTACAATTTTGACTTCAGAACCATGCCAAGTGACCAATGGGATCGTCAGATATCGATTTTAGAATTCATCAGCCCAAAAACAGCAAAGTTAATAATTTGATCTTTAATAAAAAAAAATTCCATAACAAAGTATCAACTGGTATTGAACTCTCTTGAAATATACAAATATTACGTAAACATCGGACCGGGAGCGCGGGAAGCAAAGCGTTACGTCCTCTCTCTAGAAGGCCTCAGCCCATAGATTATACACTATACGGAGGGCCTCAGCCGGTACTGATTTCTCACGGCCTGTGCGCCGAAATATAAGGCGTTTTTAGGCTCTTTTCAAAAATCATTTTAAAATATTTCTAAAGGGATTTCGAAAAAATTATGGACATTTATATATGACAACATCTTGCTTAATAATTAAATGTAAAAAAATCGAGTTTTTAAACACATATCGTGTACCAAAATTCTAATCAAACTTGATCAAAGTTCAACGTTTTTAAAAATTTTAGTTCTTAAGTTTTAGTTATAAAAAAATGAATATTTCTAATATTTTTTCAATACACTAACTAAAGGACTATATGTAGACCTTAAAACAAGCTTTTTTTTCTATGCATTTCAATTACTTTAGTCCCTGGCGAATCTGAAAGTAGGCTTGTTTCGTAGAATTTCTTAAAACGCTGTGCGAAAGAACTGTTCTAACTAAAATACTAATAATAAATAGTCTGTTTTTCTTAATACACTTTTTAGACAAGAAAACTGTTGTCTATGTATGCCAAAAATTACTTCGCTACATATAAAGACATATTCTGTAGCGAACGTGGAAATCTCGTGATTTCATGGATTTCTGTATGAACCCTCTTAAATATTTTTTGTTTTTTTTTTTTTGTAAATATATACATATTATAGATAAATTACACCCAGACACAGAGCAAACCTTTATGCTCATCACACAAAGATTTGTCCTGGGTGGGGATCGAACCCACGACCTCCGGCTTAGCAGTCAGGGTGACTAACCACTAGACCAACAAGCCAGTCTCAGTCAGTCAGAAATATTTGTACTACCTTCCAATATTTTCGAGTCATGGTGAAAGTACTTTGAAAATATGTGTGATATACACCCCTACCCATTGGTTAAATATTAAATTACCAGTGACGGGTTAAAACCCTTCAACTGTCCTTTACTTGGCAATGAAACGCAATAATAATAATGGTTATATTTTACGTCGTGACCGCGAACTGATTGCATTCACAACTCACGTCTTGTGTCTAAAGAAAACGCGTAAAACGCACCTATTATTGTTCAAGTCTCTAAAGTTAGAAGTGAGGTAAGTTATATTTTTTTTTGGTCAGGTTGTGTAATTGAGAGTCCGTTTCTACACAGTAAAGCAGTGCTTGGGAGTAGGGCTGTGCTAAACCTACTCCTGTTGTGACGCAATACGTTAAGCATAATGCTATTGTCAAATTTGTACGCAGGTGTCTGCGCATCGGTGGCCCCCATACATTCAGCTAGGGTTGCCAGGTCGCTAAATCTAATAGCCGGACAGACCAGCCAGTTTGGCCGGACATTTGGGTAGAAAAGCCGGACATCCTATATTATTGAGGATTTTGTCTCAGTATTAATAGGTACGACAAAAAAATTGTGCGTACGTGGCTGCGTGGGCGACCGACAGTCGACTCTCGTCGCCTGCGCTCGGCGCTCGCTCGTTTGCGAAATGTAAAAAGCCTAACAAAAGCCGGACAAGACGGACACCGTTTATTTTGGCCGGACACGCAATCAAAAAGCCTACCTATGTCCGGCTTTATCCGGACGCCTGGCAACGCTGATTCGGCGGTGACGTTGTTGGTTGGCAAATTGAATCCTCTGCTCACGCTGACAGTTGAAGTGGGTATCATGCCAAGTAATCGGAGTTCTTCCGTCAAAGGTGACTCAGTCAAATTCTACCGGGGTAGTAAGTATCTTTTCTCAAGTAGAAAATCATTATATCATTAAAATTTTCAAGGTATATTTTTTTGTTAGTTAATCATTTTGTGTCGTAGGTTTCATTTATGATAATTAATTTTACGTAGGTACGTATCCTTCAAGTGGTAGACATCTAACAAACCCACAATTTAGATAAGTTAGGTCCTATCTAAGAATCGGGCTGAAAATTTCATGACAGAAAAACCATTAATAGGTATTACAAACGCACGCTTACTGCTTATAGTCTAAGATCCCATTAAGAAATATATAGGTACCCTCATCTGTTATTTATTAGTGATAAGAAATAAATGATAGATAATATTCACATTGACTTATTGCAAATAGGTTGCCTAGTTAAATCGCGCCCGGATAATATTAATATCGTGCGCAATTTTTTTTGTTGGAGAGAGATTGGAGTCCATACCTTTTATTTTTTTACCCGACTGCCAAAAAAGAAGGATAATGATTTTCATAAAGTGCTCTTTGTCACTGTATGTTACTCGCATTTAAAATTTACATACAAAATCTAGGATACCATGACTACAAATGAAAACAAAAAATTTTGCGCACGATATTAATATTATCCGGGCGCGATTTAACTAGGCAACCTATTTGCAATAACTCAATGTGAATATTATTATATATAATTTATTTCTTATCACTAATAAATAAAAGATGAGGGTATATACTCGTATTTCTTAATGGGATCTTGTACTATTACAAAACATCACATGAACCATTCGTCACTGGCGGCGCATTCACGACTGGACCGAGCGGATGTACCACAATAGAGGCGCATAAATATGACTTGCGTTTCGATCGTTTGTATGAAGATGGAATACTGTATGTTATGTACTTATATACTGTGGCTTGGCTGACTAGTCGGCCTCCTTACATCCGACTTAGTCGACCAAAAACATAATCGGCACATCTCCAAATAATCTCGCATAAGTACACACATTTTGCACTCACAATCGAAAAGAGTTATAAGATAAAAACGCGGCTGGGCAATTTTGAATCCTTTAATCATACCCAAAAGATAAAAATTCCAATACAGATCAATCTACAGCTGTTATGTATCTGTATTTACAATCAGTGCGATGTACTTATTAGGTTATCAATGGTTATCAATAAGGTTACTGTCACTCTGTTACAAGTCAAGATAGGCAATATAATATAGCAGAATGGTGAACGAATAAAGTCTTTATTCCAGTGGCCGAAGTATTTTTCTGGAGAAACTTACCTTACAATCTTAGGAACATTGCCATCTAGCGGTGGTGGCCTGTACTAAATACAATAACAAGATTGTGTTGTGGACGTTCAAGTTCACTTAGTTACTCCTTGAACCGTTACAGCGCCGGACAATACAGCGCTAGCGCCCTCGGACATAAGCGGCCGGAGAAGGAAACTTCACAGTTCTAATAAAGAAAGAAAAAACGTTTATTTGAATACGCAAGACCCAAAATACAGTACACAAATTCAAACACATAAAATTAGAAAAACATTACATAGAAATACATACAAATAACAACAAAATTACATGTTAAGGTAATAATAATATGCGTCTTACGCTTCAAAAAGGTGTCCAGATCAGCATTTGTCAAACACATAATATAATATAATGTTTTTGACGCTGATTTTCATCTGGAACCGTCGTTCCGTGCCGATTAGATGAAATGCAAAGGAAAATAATAATAATAATAAACTATACAGTAGGTAGGTACAAATTAGATTACACAAAACAGACTTGATAACGACATAATAATAAAGAAAAATAGAAATAGTTAAAGTTGAACTGGTGTGTAGTGTTTATAACATTGTGCAAGTGTAAGTAAGTAATAATAGAATAAAAAAATATAATAATAGCCTCTAGACACCTGAGGTGCTATAAATAGTATTAAATAAATTTTGCTGTAAAGACCGAACGTTTTAGAACTTTGTGCTTCGAGTACGACCGGCCAACCTTTTTATAGCATCAATTCCCGAGTGTTTGTTTTTTCCCGCTAAATAAGTTTTTGTCATGTGATTTCTTTTAACCAATTAAAATAAAGCAATGGCGATAGTTTGTCCTTGGATTTCGATAGAAATTTCTTTCCGAGCGGCCGCCATTCTTACGACGCGTGCTCACGAGTTTACAACAATAACGGCACGTGGTCGAAGTACGTAAAATTTGTTTTTTGTTTGATAAATTTACTTGTTTTAGTTTCGTTTTTTTATAGAAATGTTAGTTATTAAACATTCTATGGAATTCACTTAATTTTGGGGAGGAATACAAAATAATTAAGGAATTATACTGTCGTAAATTATTTAAGCCTATAAATAGTCCCTTCGGTCGGACTTCATGTTTTAAGTATATGGAGTTGATCGTGTTTCTAGTACTTTCGGCGTTAATACTAATAGTAGGTATTTATTATTTTCAGGGTTAAAAGTCACCGATATCACGGAAATTATAAATAACTCCGAGTTTGAAGACTCGGGTGACGATGAAGATTTCGTTGAGTGTTTAACTACAGATGATAGAAGTGATGCAGCTCAATCATCGGAAGATGATGATTTAGAAACCGAGAAGTTTCCCAGAATATTGAATAAGACATTCAATTTTCATGTGGGTTTATATTTTTGATAGAAGCTGATTGCAATATTTTTGTTTTTGTTTAGGTACAACGATTGATCGCAATTTGACCAAAGTAGATATAGGTAAGTTGTTTTGATAAAAAGTGTTATTGAAGACATTGCTAATGATAATTATGTTGTTTGGTTATTAGAATATTTGGAAAGTCATATGAACGAATATAAAAAAATGATTGTTGATTAGGTAGTCTATGACTATTTTGTTTTTATATTGATACAAATTTATGAATATGTTTTTTTGTTTCTTAATTTGTGTCATTTCATTAAAATTATGTGAACAAATTAAACTATTTGTTTTATTGATACAACTAACCTACTTATGCCATAACGACCGGAAGTCATATTTATAGAACGAAAGATACCTAAACACAAATTATGCTCAATATCTTTGTTAAAAAATACTAAAAAACATTTGTTTTAGTGAAAACCCTGGCAACACTTAGTTTCTGTTTTATATAACTTGAAAAGTCTCGGCCTTTGCAGTAATAGGTAATACTTTGATGCTTTATTTAGTACATTCGGCCGTAGTCGCAGTGATTTTAAAATAGGCTTTGGTGTCTAGAGGATAGAATAAATAAATAGATAAAAGAATAATATAAGTATATAATTATATGTTCACAAAATTTCTAGCTAGATAATATTATATCCATGCGACAGCTAAATGAAAGACAGATTATTTTTTCTATTAAATACTTTCGGAGGCATTTCCGAAAACTGTTAACGCTATTTAGTGTACGTAGGGGTGGTGGGAGATTGTTCCAGATCTTAGCTGCCGCGTAGCTGAAACTACCCGTAAATCCTGCTAAAGTGTGCTTTGGAATGCAGAGTTGGAGCGCACATCGCCTACTCGTGCCTTCTCTCTGATTGTTAAGCCAGTTGAGCTTTTCGTACAGATACGATGGCTCTTTGTACTTGATAACACCAAAGAGGAGGCACGCCAAGTGTAACTTTCGGCGTAACTTCATTTTTAAAATGGAGTGTTGGTTTATAAAAGATGTTATATGAGTTCTAGGTGGTACTGAAAAGCAAAAACGAGCACGCGCGTTTTGAACTCTCTGAACGAGTCTATTTGTTCTAGCGAGTAAACGTGGACCACATACGACATCTGCATAATTAAGTTTAGATAAGACTAATGATTCGACGAGCTGTATACGTAGTTCTTCTGATAAGTACGATCTAATTTTGTATAGAACCTTTAGGCGATAAAAACAGTTTCGGATTGAGTCGCTAATATGGTTCTCGAACCTAAGACCAACATCGACATTAAGTGCCAGGTGACGTGCCTCTTTTACTCTAATATGGCTTGCCTATCAATGTAACATTGAGTGTAGATGGCAGCTTATCTAGTTGTTGTTTGTTAATAAGACAGGTATCAAAGTAGATAGGTACATAGGTATACAGTTCATTATCATCATATTATCAGCCCAACGGCGAGGTATCCACTGCTGGACATAGGCCTCACCTAATTTACGCCTCAACGAGCGATGTTGTGTCGCCTGCAACTAGGGTTACCAGATGTAAAAATCAAAAGACCGGAGAAAAGGCCTGATTTCCATAGAAAAGTCCTGAGATTTTATACAGTTTGAGAATTTTCTCTCAAAAACGTATTATTATCGTTTTATACACTGCGGCTCTAACTCACGCGTTGCAACTTGCACGCAACTTACTTAGATAAATAAGTATTGATTTTAACTGCAATTGTTACCAAAAGAATATTATTTTTAGTTTGTTTCACTTAGATAAATAAGAGTTAGTACCGAGTCGTCTTTTACTGTTCAATTGTTACCCAAAAAGAGATTATTTTAGTTGGTTTAACTTTTAACTAAAGTGATATTTAAAATGTAACCTGTGTTTTATTGAAAATCTCGAGATATCATGAGATTTGCAAAATCCGGCCGCAATCCTGAGAAAAGTCGAAAATTCCTGAAATCTCAGGACAAATCCTGAGATATGGTAAAGGGTTTTTCGAATCTTAGAACGACGTATTTTTACGGTTTACGTTATTTAATGTTAGAAAATAGTTTACTGTATAGAAAATTAAAAACTGATTAGTGTATAATTACTTTCTTCAACCATCTATTTCTCTAACACTGTGTTTTTTAACTGTAATTAAAGTGACATTTCCGGCCGAAAATTTTCCGACAGCTCAGAATCAGGGGGCAAAAAATTAATAACGCACATTTAGCTAGCGTGTATGGATTATCATTTTAACCCTCTCAGCTCTCTAGATAGAGGAGAGGAGATTCTTGCACAGGATGTCCCACGACATTCATCATTTTGGCCTATTGCAGTCCAATGCTTGACGTAAGTAGGCCTCTCCTAACACGCGCCATAACACTGTCCTTCACCTTCCACATCCAATCAGACCCAGCGACCTTTTTTAGGTCGTCGGTCCATCTGGCTGGAGGGCGTCCTACTCTACGCTTGCCGAGTCGCCGTTTCCACTCCAGGACACGCTTGCTCCACCGTACATCAGTCCTTCTGCAGGTATGACCAGCTCACTGCCACTTCAACTTACTTATTCTATGAGCTATGTAACTTTGGTTCTTTGTCGGATTACCTCGTTACGAAATTTGTCCTTCAAAGAGACGCCGAGCATAGCTCGTTCCAGAGTCTGGGTTGCTATTCTTCGTTGTTATTAAAAGTTATGTAGGTAAATGGTAGGTAAGTATTTAGGATTAACTTTTAGGATATTATATAATAATATAATCAATTACGTATTATATCTATAAACTAAATAAAAAGAAAAACTATCTATTTACAAAATTACAAGTAGGTACTTACTATTTACAAGGTAAGTATAAAAAAAAAATAAGTAGGTGATGGTAATGTGGGCTAGGCGTCATAGTATTAGTATTATGGTGTGTTATTAATAATAATATTCTACCACATTCACACAGCGCCATCTAGTCCCAAAGTAAGCAATTATGTTTGCTTGTGTTATGGGTACTAAACAACTGATATACTACTTAAATACATTTTTTTTTTGTAAATACATAATACATATTATATATTATAGATAAATTACACCCAGACACAGAACAAACCTTTATGCTCATCACACAAAGATTTGTCCTGGATGGGGATCGAACCCACGACTTCCGGCTTAGCAGTCAGGGTCACTAACCACTAGACCAACAGGCCAGTCAAATATACAATATACATTCATAAAATAGTAGTTACTGTAGGTAGATAAATAAATGTATATTCCAGTATAACTAAAATTCAATCGGTTATCGGAGTGTACGAGTGTGGTCTATTAATACGTTTATTAATTAATTACCTACACATATAGATATAATTAATATAAATATATAAATACACTTTACACTCGTAAATCTTTGCCACTGATAATAGGGGAGAGTTACCTATGTTGGATCAATTTTAATATTTCATCGATAAAAATTACTTATATTTATAATATGCAGGGTGTATACGACGGCGACGATACGACATTAAATGATAAGGCAGCCAGTGTAACCCTTATAAACATATTCTAATAATAAATATTAAAAAAAAAGTAAAAAAAAAGCTACACATTATTTAAAGTCGAAAAATTTAAGAATATAAAACTACACATTATTTTTCTATCATGATGTTTTCGACATGACGACAAAAGTCCGGAATAGAGATAATATAAGATAATATGAAAGAGTCAGAGAAATTTTAAATGAATTGAATGACGAAATGACAACAATCAACAAAACGATCAACGTAAATACCTATAGGTTGTTTTACACCCTGTATAGGTAAGTAAAGTTGAAACTACAGGTAAAACCACCAAAGCATAATAGTCCCATTTTTGAAAATGGCTTTAGGCTATTTCAAATACAGTGATCACGAGAATCGAATAAAGTATGTCTGTAGACGAGAGTTCTAAGTGATGTATTAAGAATAGGTACATAATGTCACTATATACTTACGTATCTTACAAAAACTTAACTTTACAAAAATAAATTAAACGAACAAAGAAACAGACATATAGTACACCAAGACTCGAAACAAATATTTATGTGTCACGCACAAATATTTGTCTCAAATGGCACGCCTATATTAGTGGCGAAACGACAACCTTAACCACTACGCCACAGTTGGTTTTATCTACCAAACAATAGATGTCGCTGTAATACCGAACTGATATAATTTTTGCATCTGTAACGCCATCTATGAGCGAATAGTCAACAATATTTTACAATGACTAGGTAAGGTTTCCATGGCAATTTCCAAGCTCTGGGCCTTATTTACTGAAAATCTCCAGACTGAAAAAGCCAATTAAGTTATCCTAAAGGAGAACTAAAGTTGTCGACATAGCTCACCGAATCGATTCTCATGCACACAAAATCTATTGTTCTCCTAAATTTATTTTTCCATTCACACATTCATTACAGGATTTTTATCTTGGGAACGATTTTACTAAATCATAATAATATTTAATTTTAGTCTTGTAGCGATTGGGAGCAAAATCGTGGAGTGGGAAGGAATAAGCCAGCCTCGCCTATGTCCACCAATTCATACAATATAATCCCACACATATAAAGTAAAACTTATCTCAAAGAAATCTCGAGATTCTGTCGTCCGTCTCCCAAAAGGTGCGTCACGATGTCATATTTTTAAAATCCAATTGTGGTACTTATGGCATTGTAATAAGGGTGGTATCAGCGTGGGTCATCGGGGTCAAGTCGTGACAATGACGTGACATTACAGAGATGCGTTTGAAGCTGTATCGCTATGAAAGCGTGAGGAATCACGATGTTAAGGTTGTCTGCTTTCTTTTCTTTTAAAGACTTTAAATATTATTAAAAGTTGCTGTGGTTTAGGCGAATCGAACCATATCCCGTCTGAATGTATTTGGCCATAGCCTGCTCCTGTACTATCTTAAACTTCGTTAAAAAAATACTAAATATGACTAGCTTTCACCCGCGGCTCCGCCTGCGTGGCATGTCGATAAAAAGTAGCCTATATTTTAAGTTAGACCTTTAGCAATACATCGGTGAAAATCGCATTCAATTCCACGCAGTAGTTTTTGCGTGATGCGCTTGAAAACATACAGACAGACAAAAATTATAAAAGTTGTTAATTTGGCTTCTGTGACTCTAAAAAGACCCCCTAACATTATTTTTCTACAATATCTTTTATGTACCGACATCAACCCGTTACAATTTTATTATATGTGTAAGTGGGTATATAACATATTTAGCCAAAATTGAGAAAAAATCAGAATCATGTACTAGTACTTATCAAAAACAAAATCATTCCATCAACATGTAATATTGCCAATTGAGAACATGTCTATTGATTGAGTTGTTTTATTTTTGTTCATAAGTAATTGTCAATATAGAAAGTAGAAAATTCATGCGAAGGTTGAAAATTTTAATGGTATTTTTGTTAATAATATCGCAAACAAAACCCCACATAACTTAAATAGGAGTGAGACGTTATTAAAAACGCAACTCATATGATTCTTTGACACAATAGCCCAACAATACCGAAGTCAAACTTTGTCATCTTAAAATCAGCTTTACAAAGATCAGTAAAAGAAATACAAATAGAACTAGTTGGTACATATCTCCCCTAAAATACTTTAAGTCCGCTATAAAGCCCATTCATACATTGGCTCCCTAATCACACGGTCAATTTGACAATAGCCCACGTCCCCTGTTTTGAAAATATTTGCCTGTGGACCAAACAATTTCATACGAGTGGTTCCCCAAATTTATGTCAATTGAATAATATATCCTGTAACAATTATTGTGTTCAATTTATTTGTGATGGGAAAGTTTAGGTGCTTGTTTCAATAATGGATAAGTAAGTACTGTGACGTTGGATAAAAATAACAAAAACTGCCATGATCAATAACTCTTTCAATCCCTGTTAGAAATATTTGAGACATTAAAATTTATCTTTGTTTTTAGACAGGTTATCAGACACTTCTTAACGTGTTACATACACGGTCTAAGGGCCCTTGCCCTTAGGCCACAGGCAGACATGGTGAAATTTCTTAACGTGTACAAGGTTACTTTCTTCATCTCAACCCGTGGGTGTCGTAAAAGGCGACTAAGGGAGTATGCCTCAAGCAAACAAGACTATTTAAAGAAAAGGAAAATTCGAAACAAACCCTATACCAACCCGTCTGGCCAGCGTGAGGCTAAATTCCCTTCACAATATTTGGAAGAAACCCATACCCAGCAGTGAAAGATTATGAATATATATTTTTTGAAATGATGAAAATGACAATAACTAAGTATCTTTTAAGATCAATAACTTTCACCATTTTTCAACTGGCAGCTCGATGGCAGGGAATAAAAAAAAAATCTTCGTTACTAAATTACACCAGTTTAAATCAGTAATTGGTGATCCTTAAAAATATTATAAATGGGAAAGTTACTACGTTTGCAGATTAAACATCAACAAGGCAGCCACACTGTTTCCTTATAATATATTTTAAGACACAGACAACAGTATCACTTATCATAAATATAACGAATGTAAACCACAATCTTTTGTATCTCAAACAACATGTTGCAAACGGTAGTCTTCATAACAATCACCAACTTATTATTAAACTGAACGCACCACCCCTAATACACAGGTTTTAAAAATTAATATCGTGTAACAAGATAGTGATGGAACTGAAAAATTAAAATTGTATATCTTTAACACCAAAAAACCCTACCTATCCTTAACCAATAATGAAACAGAATATAATCTTAACTGATTTTGAATAGGATCAAAAATTGCATGTAGAGTAATTTTTGGACAGCAAATCTTAACGCGGTAGTGTTCAGTAACAAATCGGTCCAAAATTTGAGGTTTTTTGTCAATAATTGTCTCATTAAAGGAGGATGTGGTGGCTGATGATAGGTGGTGATCATTGCCATCATTGTGTCAAGACATGGAGGTAAGTCACGCGATGGGTCACCTTCATTATTTGCTTGTTATGAATAATAGATACCCGAGAATTAGTCCTCTAGTCTTAATTTGAACTTTAATAGTTTCAATGGAAACTAGAGTGTTAAAAAAGGACGCGATTCGACAGATAAAGAGTAGGATGTAGATTATTATTACATTGCTTTGTCTTTTGGTCAAATTTTTTTTTTTGGGTTATATGCTATGTGCAGCTTCTTTGCTACGTCGACCAGTTACTCATCTATTGTAGCGCTCACAAATACGCTTAGAATTTCTTCTAGGGTATGTGGGTTTCCTCGCGATGTTTTCCTTGAACGTCAGTAGATGGTCAGCCACTTGACAAGTAGGTACATATTAATTTCACAAAGCGGAATTTACATTTAGCACTGCCAGTCGGAATCGAACTTGGACCGCATGGTTTGCATCATCATCATCATCATTTCAACCCATAAACGTCCCACTGCTGGGCACGTAAATCTGGTTTGCATACCGGTAAATTATTCATTTATCCACCATCGCTTTTCTAATCATCATCATCATCATCTCAGCGTATTGCAGTCTACTGCTGGACGTAGGCCTCTCCTAACACGCCCCATAGCACTCTATCCTCCATTTTCCGCGTCCAGTCAGACCTAGCGACCTTTCTAATCATGTTTCATAAAATTTAAGATCACTTTTGATCTCAAGAAGAGGATGTTGTAAGAGTCGATTAAGGTAACAACTAACAACAGTACTGTCTAACTGTCACTGTGGCGTAGCAGTATTCCCTCGCCTCTAACATATACCTGGGTTCGATTCCCACACGAGACAAATATTTGTGTGATGTATTTAATTTTGTTTTTTTTTATAAATTTAATTATTCCTTTGGGCACGAATATAATTACTAGATGTTTACAATGAAATTGTGATTTGTGGGTGTCATTGTAGGTTCAAAATGTCTTGTAAACTTTGGAGTTTATTTCATGATATCTATCACATCAGTTTAAATCGTTACAATTTGTGTTTAAACTATGTAGTTGAATTTTACACTAGGTTCAAAAAATCAATAAAAACTTTAAAATTTCTTACCTATCATTCTTCTCATATAATAATAATATTCTACCACATTTACACAGCGCCATCTAGTCCCAAATTAAGCAATTATATTTGCTTGTGTTATGGGTACTAAACAACTGATATACTACTTAAATACATTTTTTTTTTGTAAATACATACATATTATAGATAAATTATCACACCCAGACACAGAACAAACCTTATATGCTCATCACACAAAGATTTGTCCTGGGTGGGGATCGAACCCACGACCTCCGTTTTAGCAGTCAGGGTCACTAACCACTAGACCAACAGGCCAGTCGCCTATATAAATAAATATTATTATGTATTTAAATCAGGTTGGCACATCAATTCGACTTCCGATATTCTTCATTAAAAAACACACCACAAATGGTCTCAAAACTCTCAGCAGTCCAACCAATACAACTCAATCAACAAATTAAAGTATATTTACTTAGTACTTATTGACAGTCGGTTACAAAGGATGCCGCTACCTTTGTCGTTGCCGCGACATCACCTGCGCAGGACTCAATTTATGGACTCCTTACTGTATTGTTGGCAACCATCATGTCCTTATTCAGAGCAAAAACAATCTGATGAATGGATATTTGGGGACTCATTGCGTTTATTCGTTTATTTAAGACGGTGGGGGGGGAAGGGGTTTGAAAGGATAAGGTTAAGACAGTTAGGCTGATATCTATAGAGCGTACTTGGACTTTGCTCTGACTAAACTTTCGAGATAAGACAAAATCGGTATTTATAGTGCAAACTTTGACTTTATCCAAGCCCAAGCTAAGCAAAGTCAAAGTTCACAAAATCGACGACTTACGAAAATCTTTGGCTATTATACTGTAAAAAATAATGGTGTACAAATGTCATAATTTTAAAATGTTGTCTTGTCGAACTTTGTCGCATTACATTCATTGAACATTGAACAGCTGTCATTAGCGATCCTTTACTCAATTACTTTCATAACTTAATATTTATTACATTTAACCAATATTAGATAACAAAATTTAAAAATAATCAAGTAATTTTAAGAAAACGGATTTTTTGGACTATTATAAATTACAAAAAGTATTGTATCATTTGTTTTATCTTTTATTTTACAAAGAATTCAGCAGAAAATGATGCATGAAATGAAACATCTACTCGTACGCGGGCTAAGCAATGACATTGTCTATAGATTCCAAATCAATGGTTTGGCTGAGATTAGGCTGAGCAAAGTTTTGTTGGAGTGAAGTCTGAGCAAAGTCCAAGTACGCTCTATAGATCTCAGCCTTAGAGTTTAATCTTACTAATATTATAAACTAGCTGACCCGACGACTTTTGTACCGCCATATTTTATTATTCGTGATAATGTTCCATTTTCAAATGTTTATATAATATGACGATGGTGGCTGAATGAACCGGGGCGTGCAAATCACTTGATCTGAGTTCGATCCCGACCGGCAGTAATGTGGATTCCACTTTGTGGAATTTATATGTACTAGTCAAGTGACTTACCATCTGCTAACGGTGAAGGAAAATATCGTGAGGAAACCCACATACACTAGAAGAAATTCTATGAGTATGTCCGATCTACCAACCCACACTTGGCCAGCGTGAGTGGATTATGGCCTAAACCCTCTCATCTCTCTAGTTAGAGGAGAGGAGACCCGAGTTCAGCAGTGGGACCTAATGGGTTGCTGACCATGATGATGATAATAATATAATATGGAGGTTTTAAAACAAAAAAATTAAAAAAAAAATCACTAAATTTTTTTTATAATTTCAAACATACCTACATGCCTTGCCTCGACAATAGCAAATACAACAAAAAAGAATTAGCCAAATTGGTCGAACAGTTCGCATGTGAATCCATCACATTTTCATTCACTTTTCGGCGATCCATTTTTATTTATATTAATGCGAAGTTAGGATGAATATGGTGGATTTTTGTTACTCAATCACGGCTGAAACGATCTGTATGTAATTTGGCACACATATAGATTATAGTCTGGAATACACATATGTAGGTAATAACTCATTCTGTCTATTAAGCTTTCACGACTAAACCGCTAAGCGAATCTTGATGAACTATGCTATAGAGATAGTCTAAGCTTTGGGAAAGGATACAAACAAAGCCTAATCCGCAAAGCCTGATAGTTTGTTTATTATTTAGTTTGTAAATATTAATTTATAACTCATTAATCTAAAGGTGTTGTGCTCTGCTGCGTCACTTTACACGCTACCCAAATTGTAAATTACAAAAGATTGTACATATCAATTTTTAAAAGAGTGGCGTGAATTTCTTGCCAGTTCTTCTCATAGCTCAACTCCGTCAGCGAACTGGTCGTAGGCAAATTTGCTGATACTACTTTTCGGATAACCTGTTACATTCTTAACTTGTGACTTTCTTAAGTCTCGTTGTCCTTACGATCAGCGTTTGGCCCATTTCAAATTAACAACTCTCCGCGACCGCAGAATGATTCGAGATTTGACAGATCTGATCTGATTTGCATAAGGTAATGAATGGACAAATCGACTGCCAACATATACTAGAACAAATTTCTATGGATATACCATACAACATACCCAGGCAGCCTATGAAACCAATAACTGACTGGCCTGTTGGTCTAGTGGTTAGTGACCCTGACTGCTTAGCCGGAGGTCGTGGGTTCGATCCCCACCCAGGACAAATCTTTGTGTGATGAGCATAGAGGTTTGTTCTGTGTCTGGGTGTAATTTATCTATAATATGTATGTATTTACAAAAAAAAATGTATTTAAGTAGTATATCAGTTGTTTAGTACCCATAATACAAGCAAATATAATTGCTTACTTTGGGTCTAGATGGCGCTGTGTGAATGTGGTAAAAAAATAAATATATTACGTGCTTCTTTCTGCAGAACTAATCTGGGTCAACATTCTTGGTCTTGACATTTTTCATGATAAATTGTTCGTCTTTGTGTGTAAAGTTAAGAAGACCATTCAGTCAGATTAACCTTTAACTCTTTTGTATCCAATAAATGATAATTATTGGATATTGTTGCATGTACCTAACTAATATTCCTTTTTTAATTTTTTTACCGAGTTTTATATAATATTATAGTTCTATTAGTCATAATAATTGCCACTTAGACTGTGAATGATGTGTACACCTATAATTGGCATACATATCAGAACAGTGCCTAGTTTTAATCTTAGTTTTAAGAACAAAATATGTATCGCTGTTGGTGTGCCTTAATAAATAAATAAAAATACTTTGTACTTGACATTATGTATTCTTAATCCGTCACGTCCGCACACGGACTTCTACTCTATTAAATAATAATAAAATTAATTATATAGTAAACTATCATCTGTGTAATAATTAAGTCCTATACGTAGTGCGGATGGAGCTATAATATGCCCACTTAATATCATCAAAATTCTTCCCCGTGTCTCCCATTATTATCTTCCCTTATTAATAACAACACATCTTAAAAAACGTGACATTTGTCAACTGTAATTTGCTTGACGACCTATTGAAGGAGTAGGGTCTTTATTTCTTTATGTAATTGTTTTTGCAACTGTCTCAAATGTGGTTAACAAATAGACAACTGTTCGATCCGGTTTAAATTTAAACAAAAGGTTATTATTATTAACAAGAATAGCAAATGTTTCGAAGGTTAAGGATGTAATTGTAAAGGTTCCACCACATTTAGCCGCATCGAACTTCCTATGCTTCTATCCTTTTCTGTTACTTAAAACCGATATTTACTAGAGCGAGATAGTAATAAAATTGAAATATAGAAAAATGTGACTTTTTTTTTTTACCACGACGGTGGCAAACAGACGTACGGTCCGCCTGATGGTAAGCGGTTACCGTAGCCTATGGGCGCCTGCAACACCAGGGGCATCACGAGCGCGTTGCCGACCCTTAAGAAACCTTGGGAAAACCTCGTTAGGGAGTTCATTCCACAACCTGATAGTTCTTGGGAGGAAATTCTTCTGGAACCACGCGGTGCGAGCCTGACACATCTTACACTTCTTCAATTTGACTGGACTGTTAGCGTAGTGGTTTGTAACCGACTGCTAAGTCGGAGGGTCGTGGGTTCGATTCCCACCCAGGACAAATCTTTGTGTGATGAGCATGATTCTCTTCTGTGCCTGGGTGTAATTTATCTATATATATGTTTTGAAAATTGTGTGTATGTATTAAATTAGTATCAGTACCTAATTGTTTAGTACCCATAACACAAGCAAATATAAACGATTAAATTAGGACTAGATGGCGCTGTATAATTGTGTTATAAGAAGAAGATTCAATAATCTTTTCATACATCTCGCTTATTTAGTATACTCTTGACCTGTTGGTTCTTTCGAAAATCTCCAATTTGGTTATGGAACCTCTGGCCGTCATGATACAGTACAAAATAGGTTAACAGATTGTGATGAACTTATACCTTTTTTAGGGTTGCGAATGTATATTTTAGGTATCAATTTAACTAAATTTGTTACGCAGTTAAACCAAAGCCATTAAAAATTGTTTCTTATTGCGACCATCTTAAAAACAACTGCTGTCAGTACAGCTACCTATCGTAAATTAGTCCGAATGATTAACTACACTGTCAATACCAATTCAGATTATCCAAAACCCTCAATTATTAGACCACTAATATATCCTGTATTTCAAAAAATATCCGAAAAAAACAAAAAATAGATCGCACGCGATGTTTTGAACAAAAAATGGCTGTGGGGTGATGTTTTTGTATATAATTAGTAATTGGCACGTAGCGTGCAGAAAGCTTGCGCAAGCGCAGAGTGCAGTTGTAAACTGCGGTTTCAGTGCATATGGTGTCTAACGGTTCAATAATTTGTGTGGTCGATTATTTCGACGCTCAATTACCTAATAGATAGTTATTAAAAAGGTATTATTTAAAAAAAAAATTTAATATAATGAGAAAAGTTGACATTGTACAGCTATTGGAACTATTATCTTCAGGATAGTGTTTGAGAGAATTATTAAACTCATAAAAGACCTCATTTTAAAAATTGAGGTCAAATGCAATAAAAAGGCGGCGACCCTATTTTTGTTTATTTATACCATAGTGATACTACCATCTTATGTATAACTACGGTATATTGATAGCAGTGGACTGCAATAAGCTGAATGATGATGTTTTTAACACGTTGTGTGGACCAATTAGATTTTAACAAACATACAAAAATACAATGTGAATAAAATGAAGAAAACAAAATACTTAGTTACAAAAAATATATCTTTATAATGAAAAATAAAAACGGTAAAATTAGAAATCAACAAATCATAATCTCAGCTACTAAAGTGTAATTAAATTAAATTAAATCTAAGATTTGTTAAACTAACAAAAAGTTAAGTAGACAGTAAGTTGCGACAGTCCCGAAATTCGTCTGCAAACGATAACTGTCTCTTTACAAATTTCTATCGCCAACCGGTCCAGCATTTATTAACTCTTTTAGAAAGTGCTCTAAATATGTATCTATAAGCCCTTTAAATAGCTTATAAAAAAAACCTACATACTTTGTCTCTCATTCGGTGAAAATTGTACAATTGCAAGTCAGTCTGGATTCCAAGTCATTCCATACAATCGTACTGCGAGCTATGTCCGGTGTTCATATATCTGTTGAATGTCCTCTTAAATGACATACTTGTCACACCTAAGAATTCCTTTCATCTCATAAATTCATGTCATATGTTGTGATTGTCAAAGGATTTTGAACCTTATCGCTATTAGCTTGCCTTGTCGGTGTATTGCAGCAACACGGTTAAAGACATTTCACACCACTAAGCGTAATAAGACGTGTAATCAACCTTGAAAATCACGAAAATAAATTAGAAATAGGTTTTCCTGAAATACAGTAGATCCATGTCTGGTTAAGTCGATATAGATTACATCTGCTGATGACAAGGTTGTAGGGTCGACCTCCTCTCTTTTAAGACTGCCTAGACGTAGGGCTTATTTCTTAAAGATACCTAATACCTACCTAGATGATTTTGTTTTTCAGTAACAGTCAAATATGAAGACAAAATGAACCAGCATTAATAAGCTCAAAATAAATTCTGATATTTGCAGTATTGTAGACAGATCACTTACTCGATAAAGTTAATACTAATCTTATAAAACCTAATTTCGTAACTCATAAAGTTCAAAATGGTATAGCAAAATTCTTCATGGTTTAATAGACTGATTCACAAAACGAATTATGGTTGGTAACTGATGTTCGTTACACTGATTCGATTTGGTACAATTCGTTCGGGGAAATCAAAATATTTGGTGTGTGTGAATGTTTGTAGAGGGTACTGGTTAATCAACCATGAGCCTTATGCTGCGACTATACAATGGTCAAATTTGCATAAATTTTATATGTTGGGCGCCAATATACCAAACATCTATTAACATAATAATATAAAAATCTAATTCTAATGATACCACAACAGTTAATTAAACTGTCACTGTTGGAGCCTCGTCACTAACATCACCGTCATGCCGAGTGCCGTCGGTTCGATTCCCACACGAGACCAATTCATTCACGGGATTCATAGATATTTGTTTCTAGTCTGAGTGTACTTTCTGTCCGTTGTATGTTTGTAAATTTCCTGCAAATTCGGAAGTTACCTTTAAAAAAGGAAAAATCTCATCTTAAGTGTAATCTGTAGATAATAGACTACACCGTAGCCTATTGTCAAAACCAGATTGGTTTGGAAAATATCATTCCAAACTCCGGGAAAATCTCAATATTGAAATTTCGTGATAGAAAAACCCAATACCATTTTCACCCGACTCGGGAATCGAACCCAATCGCGCGGTGAATCTGGGGAAGTTTCGCTAGTATTAACATAAAACTAGTACAACGTAGTGACAGACTCACTTTATCGTCACTTTGTGTGTACATACAACAAATCATACAAATGGTTATACACATCCAAGTGCTCCCGAATAAATAAAAACTGATAAATTATCTGATAAAGATAATTTAGCTTCTTGTTACGTAGATAATATCGTACTAGATGAGTTGGTTGGTTGGAAACATACTTTGTATTAACGCAGAGCGATTGGGAAATTGGTATTTTTTGAATGATATAAATTATTTATGAAAATATCCTTATGACCCCATAATAACGGCATCTCCGTCCCTGAACGTTTAACCATAAATTCAGTTTTAAAGATTTAGTAAAAATCATTACTTTTACGTAATTTATACCTACACGTAAAAGTAATGATTTAAAAACTTTACCTTGTATTTTTATGGGCCTGAGTATTGTCGACTATAGCATATATAAACAATAGCCAACATTTCTTATATAAAAATATAAATAAAATTCACAAAAAATATCTCTTCCATTAAACATAAGTCTTGAACCGCTATGCCCCGTAATAGCCCAAACAAACAATTCGGTTACCCCACAAACAAATAGACAAATACAATGTATACGTCCCGGCATCGCTCGCAATTCAATAAGGGCTGATTCCACTGATTGCAATCAACCCCCGGGTGGTAGTACCGTGATATCAAAAGTACTGATTGGAATCCTATATGTATTTTTCTGTTTATGAAATTACTCCATTCCACTCCAGACCACTATACTGGCAGAGGACTGTGACCTGGAATCGATTTCTGGGTCGGGTAAAAACGGTATGGAGTTGTCTGTTTTGAAATTCTCAATATTAGCTCCAAGGTTGCAAACTTGTCGAGTTAATGGTGAACACCTCTGACTATACCTTCAAGGAAAAGGCGTGATGTTATGTTACGAATATTGGTCGATTTTGATATTGTTGTTAAATGTTTGAAACTGATTATAAATTTTAAAAACTTTAAGAGCCATAGATACCTATTGAAATTGACCAATAGAATGTCTATATTCCAAGTAACTTTCAGCACAGTTCCACTTGATTCATCTAAATAGGTGCCATTACTTGTTTCAAAAATGATTGAATTCATAAATTCATCATTAGCAACTCATTAATGTCCCACTGCTGGGCTCGGGTCTCCTCTCTTCTATCTAGAGAGCTGAAAGGGTTTTTAGGCCATAATCCACACACGCTGGCCTAGTGCGGGTTGGTGGATGATGGATCAGACATTCACATAGAATTTCTTCTAGTGTATGTGGGTTTCCTCACAATGATGTTTTCCTTCACCGTTATCAGATGGTAAGTCACATGAGTAGTACCACAGATATATATGGAAAGTAGTACTCATATAAATTCCACAAAGTGAAATCCACATTGGTACTGCTGGTCGGAATCGAACTCGGACCGCGTATTTAGCACGCCGGCGCCGGTCACTTATCCATTCAGGCACCATTGCTTTTTTAAATTAATCATTTATATTTCGTTTCTCATTCTTTTTCCTAATCAATTTTAGCTGGAGTCATAAATATAGTGCACTAAAATAAATTATTTTATAAGAAGCCTACAGCCGTTGAATACTAAAACACACACATACGTATTTCAAAGACGTTATATTTCACAATAAAGTGCATTGAATTAGTACTATAAGTTAATAATACATACCTATAAGTATATATAGCTATAGTAAAGTAAGGTATAGTGGTTAGCCGCGGTCTAGGATATAATAAACATCATAACTTGAATGGTTTACAGCCGACACAGGATGTTAATATGCCTTGTTTTGTAGAACTATTTATTCTAGAAGTGAATTGTAGAAAACCTGCTAGTTTTTATTTCTAACTAAAAGTCGCGGGGTTTTCGCTTCCGTCGCTTTTGTTAGGCCACTGCTTGGCTCTTATTGGCCTCAGCGTGATGTTATATAGCCTATAGCCTACCTCGACAAATGGGCTATCCAACATTAAAATATTTTTTCAAATCAGATCAGTAGATTCTGAGATTTAAGCGTTTAACAAAAAAAACACAGAAACGAACTCTTCAGCTTTATAATACTCGTATTATAAATAGGTATTGATACGTCATAATATAGCACCACACATTTGTCCTTGGAGAATTTAACAGAAATGTATCATATAAATTTCTCCTGCTATGTTTGTTGTCATAGTCAGTTAATTCTTCACACTGGATATGAAACAGAAATATGTATTTGACAATATAGGTAAATTTAGATTAGATTCTAATAAGTGCTTAGATCGCTACATTAACAATTTTAATTTGAGGTGAACCTATCACAAAATGAACCTTTCATTCTGCCATATCTATTTCTCAAATTTTGATCTGTGTATCACAAAGAACGGTTCAACGAACTGCCTTGCAGGGGAATGCGTTTTTCTTACATATAATGTTTTATGAAAATCTGTTCAGCCGTTAGCCGTAAAAGATTAAGAAAACATTCAAACACGGCCATGCGAAATATTTATACAAATTCAAGTATTTGGTACAATGTGAGAAATATTATGTAAATTTTCATTTAGGTACCTACTTGAAATTTCTTTCATTGTTCTTAACAAACTTTTTTAAGTAGCCAAGTGTAACTTAGGGCTCTCAACTTGCAAATTAGTAGAATTTCAATATCGTTTTCAAATCTTTGATAATGACATGACTAATTTTAAATAAGTAGGTATTCAAAAATTTGGATGAGGATGGCACAAAATTGCTCCCTGTGGTGGGAATTAGGCCTATGCTCAACAGTGGACGTCATTGTGCTTTTATGATGATGATGATGAATTAAAAAATTAGAAAACAATAATTATTGAGATAGACCAATCGTATATAAAGGGGAAGCCTCATAGACCTAGGATCTGCAGAAAGCCTATTTCCAACAGTTGACGTCAGTGGCTATGATGAATGGAAGCGCGTTTAACAACTCGAAGCTTTATCTTATTAGTCAAAAGAAGAAATAGATGAAGAAGTATGTAGATGATTCTTCTAAATTATGCAGATATGCAGCAGCAGGTTATCTCGTATATATTTTATCCATGCGATAACGGAGTACAAAAAAAAGCTTACTATTCCATTTCTTCTTCAGGAGTTCTTTAGAGGAAAGAGGCCGAGCGTCTTCGTGCTTCGAAAGGTACGTGATGCTGTTGGTCCCGGTGATGGTAGTCGTTACGTCAAGTCGGAAGGCTTGTCGGCAACTTGATAAATTTCAACACCCGAGTCTGCCTCAAGGCTATTCGATAATAATAATAAGAGGTGAGTAGGGGAACAAAACACAATTCACCTTTACAAGGGAACTCTCGACATTCTTAACATTATAACTATTACTGATCCAGTTTAATAAAACAGCGGCACCAGAAGAAAAACCACGTAAAAACCAGTCAATCAATTTTCCACCAAATATAGAATTACTTTTGGACGAAAATCCCACTTCACAAGCACTCATAAAATATTAGTTAAAATAAGTTTATTACTATAAAACTTTGGTAATCTCCCCCACTCCCCATTTCCCCACGGCCTGTATTGTCACACCATCACAGTGCAAAAACTTGTACTGCTGGGATCATTACTTAGTGGGCGGGTCTTGAGAAATCTTTCCCATTGCAATATGCACTTTATTCTGATGAAAAACGGTAGGATATGCATTAGGAATGATTCCTTTGTTTATACTTAAGTGTGGCTGTTCTGTTAAGTGGCTAAATGATGTGAAACTTGCCGATAGCAGGTTCATTTAAGCTAGAATGAAAGGTATATTGTTATGTTTGTGTTTTAAATTCTTTAACCCAGTTTCATATAGTTTGACTAACGTCTTGGTTGTGTAAATCGCATGTTATAAGATAGTTTTATATAAAAATGCGATGGTGTTCGAATTGATAAGTGACCGGCGCGCAAATAATTCGATCTGAGTAGTACGAATGCGGATTTTACTTTGTAGAATTGTGTATGTACTACGAGTCATGTGACATACCATCTGCTAACAGTGAACACATCATGAGACAGAAAAGAAACAAGTGTAAATGACACTAGAAGAAATTTTAAACGTATGTATGAGTCCGCATTAGGCCAGCGTGTGTCGATTATAGTTACCCTCTCAGCTCTATAGATAGAGAAGAAAATGTTAGGCAATTCTTACCTATGCCGTATCATCAAAATGTGGAATGCACAGTGGTCGGCTCATGTCTTTCCTCCTACCTACATGTGTTGCTATAATTATTTTTATTTATAGCGTTAATTATTATGGATTTTAATTAGTTGGTAAATTGCCAGCCTCTATAGTGCAGCGCGCGGGATCATATAGGTATAGGAATAACCTAGAGTTCACGCTTATAAAAATATTTATTGAAAATATGTGTTATAAATTATATTATCTATATTCGATAAATACAAGAATAGCATATTTTGTTAAAATTTGATTTATCAATTGCCTATCCTTTAAACACTACAATACTAGTTTTTACATAATCCACTTTACTATAAAGGTTTTAAGGTGGAAAATAAATACATAATCAGTCGGCACTACATCAGAGAACCGTTTATCACAGTGACTGCATTCACACGCTTTAGATGTTCTAGATTATAATTATCTAGGCTTTGTCCCTTTCTACGAGTCCTACGGTAAATACTCATTAACACGGTAAAGTTTCGTAAGACAAGTGTATTGCTGTCCTTGTTTTTCTTACTTTAAAAGATAGAGAAAGCAATGCAGTTAATTTGCATTGTGTGAAGTAGGAAGACTGAAAGAAACACCTTTCGTAGACAGAGTCGAGAGAGTCTCATATAATGGGAGGAAGTCTGAGAGTCTACTTGCAATCTGAAAATCAAATGCTGGAGTTTAATCTAAGTATCAAAATATTTTTATATTGTTGACAAATCACACTGGCCGTAGGCAAATTTGCTGGCACCTCTTTTTTGGCTTTGTATGACGTTCAATATGGGTCATGTATGTGGTCCAAATGAATTGAAAAAATTTGGCTTTGACTTTGACTACATTTTTAAACATTTGACATCGATAAAAGTAGACGAATTAATCGTCTTTCAAGTGTCGAGGTCTAAAGATCTCACTAATCGAAAGAATCGATCGAGTCTTTTTCTATAATCTTTCACACATGCTGATTATAATTTACAAAGGTAGAATATCATAATATAACCATCTTCAAGAAACTACCAACGAAATGGTATTATAGTAAGGGTTTTTAAATGATTTATATGTACATAACCTTTTTGGTCAACATAAAACATTGGACTTTTTATACAGAAAAATGTTGATCATATAAGGTTGCTCACTGACATTGGCTTTAGTAAGAATAACTGCGTTAAATCAATTAAGGAAATATCAGCTTTATGTTTATTGATTAGGTTCTCTTTCTCTATAACTTTAGTCATAAATTTATGGCCTTCTTTTATGGTAGAGCAGTGAAATGAGGTTACAGTCAATATGGTGACAATATGGAGTTTATGGAAGTAGGTATATTATTAATTATGGTGTATATAATAAAAGAAGAGAATATAAGTATTGGTTAATAAAGGCTGTTTTTATATGTATAATTCACGAAGCAACAAGGTAAATATTGAAACAGACAAAACAAATATATAAATTGGTGATAAACAATTTTATCATTCTTCTGTTGAGTAAAATACAATGAGCAATGTGGAAGTGGCGATATTCCTCTCAATATAAGAAGATACGTGGGCTTAGCGGTGAAACAATCTTTTCACTTTCGAAGCGCATAATTATAATAACCTACTTTTCTATTTTCCTTTAATATTACGGCATTTTAATGGCATTTAATTAATGACAAATGACATTAGGAGACTAATAGTGATTTGGTAGTATTTGGAACTATATATATTTATTTGGTCTATACATGAAGTATTTATAAATATATTAAATTGAATACTGACATGTTTTGTAGTTTGTACATTGATAAAAGTGTAACTGAATAGATATTAGGTGTCTTCTTTAGGAGGTACGCGAACAGTTTTTTTTTTCTTAATTCAATTACCTAGGTATATAATGAATTAACGTATTTAACTATGTTAAGGCTACCATTTTACACTATTCGCTTTAAATCACGTCAAAATCTATTCTAAATACGGCCACGTTACGAAACTTGTTTCTTTGTACTCTTAACAGAGTGTAAGTACCTTTATAGAGGTAATTTTCTATGACATGCATGTTTCGATGATATATCCTTCTTCAAACGAGGTTTAAAGAGAGCTATTCTCTCAAGGTAGGCAGCGGCTTGGCTGTGCCCCTAACATTGCCAACGTCCATGAGCGGCGGTAACCAATTACTATCAGGTGGGCCGTCTGCTCGTCTGCCACTTTAGGCAATAAAAAAAAGATGAATTCATAACAGAGTGTAGGTAGGTATAATACGTGCGATCTAAATTGGCCGCCATTTAGTTCCAAAAAACGGCTTCTGTGCAGCCACTCGCAACAATTCAGGTCGGCCAACTTAAATTGCGCGTATTGTACCTAGGTATATAGATAGTATATCTATCTATCGATAGACAGTAACACAGCTAGTACTTACAAAGGTCTAGACGACACCCCTCGCCAAGTGTCTGCCGAATTGAATTATTCATCGCCACCGCAGCACCCTTGTTATGTGCATTCTGTTTGTTTATTGCTTCATTTGTATTACTACTGTTGTTTACATATTTATTATATTGGTAGGAAGAATTTAGATTTCAGAAAATATCTGAAATCTAAATTTTTATAATTATAAATTGACTTATCGTGTCTTAACTGTCTTTAAAAACTTTTACGTTGTACAATTTTAGTTGTCTGAAAAACTGATATACTATCGTCATCATCATCATCATCATATCAGCCCAACGACGTCCACTGCTGAACATAGGCTTCACCTAATTTACGCCACTGCGCACGGTCCTGTGCCGCCTTCAACGATACAAACAAAAACCGCCCCCCAGATATTATACTACCTATATTGAACAAAAATGATAATAAAAAAGTGAGCTGTGTAATCGAAGGTTTAGTTAGTTTTTCAGTATATTCTGAGGATAACACAAATATTTATTTCCAATATTTTAATCGAACTTCAAACTACGTTCGCAATTTCAATAATAAGATAGAATCATCTTTAAATAAATCAGAGATGCAAACAGTCATACAAAACTAGGAGTATATACAGATAACCAGTTACATTGCTAAGGCAAGTGCAAAAAAGTAGACAATAATAGGTAGGTACTTAGACTTACTGTTCTTCAATAGGTAGAGAGAGGACCTTTATCACCAGTCAGCCCTCAAGTATGACCTTAAGTCACTACTTCGAGCCCTACGTATGAATAATCAAAACTCATAAACACTTCGTTCACCCCCAGACACCCTTACACCAGTCACTGTTGATGACAGTTAAAATGGAAGATTTTGCAACCTTTGTTGTAATAGGATGTTTTGATTAAGTCTCAGACTTGCAAATTTTGGTGTTTCTTTATTGATATAATTATGAAATACTGCAAAAAAATCTGTGAAAAACAATGTTGTGTACCTATCTAATCAGACGATCATAGAATGTCGTCAGTAAAATTATCACATTTTACTGACAAATTTCTGAGATGTGTTATAGATTTAGAACCGTAAGTCTTGTAAGAAAAAAGTCTTTTAAATATTTTCTAGCTACATACTCGTGCTTTCGTCAGCTAAATCCCCCTCCAATCTCCCCAACCATTCGTCACATTCTAGTTTATCAGGGTATCTTCAACCCACAAATTGCGGCGCTATAGTTGTTGCCTCGATATAAATCTTCTATTGAAAGAAGCCCCGTCGCCATTCACGGGATCTTTTCAACGCTTGCAGGACAAACAGACAGACGGCTGTATGCAAACACTCCTTGGCCGGAGATCAAAGCGCGATATCATAGAGTTCCCGGTTTAATTTGGCGCCAACTGACAAGCCGCCATTTTTTTACGGCATTCCCTGTTTTTTTTCTACGGGTGCATTGATTTCGGAAATTGAATGACCTCTAATTTTGGCCGTCGTTCCAAATAGTTAGTATATCTATGAAATGGCTGGAAATATTTTAAATAAGAATTTTTCTTGTGTTTTGTTAGTGTTTACAATTGCTGCGCAAAAGGTTTCGGGTTGGCCAAAAGTGAAATTGGATATTTATATAAATATATGCCCGGTTGATTGATGGCAATTGGCTCGCCCCTATTACGAGGGATTTAACATAGCTGGTGAAATGTGAGTGTACTGCGCCTTTAGATACTCTTGTATGTTTTTTTATAAATAAGGTTTTCAGCTCGTTTTAAGGTAAGTTATATAAACGACGTTTCATTTTTGGCTACCGTTCCAAGGAGTTTGTTTAAAATTATAACTGGCTGCAAATATTTTAAATTTCAAATCTTTATTGTATAGGTTGTGTAGTATAGTAGGTACTATGTATATCACGAATATCAATACAAAAAAACCTTAATACCCCAAGATATATAGTTTCAAACAGATACTCGTATTTCTGAAAATAGATAATTAAATAAAATAGCACAGCATTTATTAACTTATCCTTGACCCTAAGCCCATCGATTAAATACCGTGGTAGTTCACCATTACGATACCATGGCGTCCCATAACTGTAAAACGTTTAATCTACGTAATGTTGCCATAAAGAAGGGATTTAGGACAATTACTGTTTACCGAGGGGACGGGTGAACAATGTGCCACTTTATATTTTAAATGTTGCCATCTGAAGGCCTTTGTTCAACTTGAAATATTTTTTTTGTAAAATCACTCTACAGGAAAATTGATAGCAGAGTAAGCACATAAATATGAAAAGTTTGTTTGTTTGATTGAACACGATCTCAAGAACCACAGATCTAATTAGAAAAAATATTTTAGTATTGGGTAACATTTATCGAGGAAGGCTGTTAGCTATATAAAATCACGCTAAAGCCAATAGGAGCTGAGCAGTAGCCAAACAAAGAACAACTGGAGTGAAGCTCAGCAACAAGCTACAGTAATCATATAAAAATACATAGCTCCATGATATAATTCTGTATCAACAAAAATGTATTGTATACATTATTTTCGCTTTTTATCATACGACATCTACTTGTAAAACGCTGACGCGACAATGTATCGATATTCGTAAGATAATTCGTATTCGTATCTTGTACCGAAGTATGGACAGTAGACAATGATATAACATTATCATACGTTAGAGCACATTAAGCATAAGAACTCAATTTGTACTGTAATCCTATACACCAGCATAAGTTATCTGTGATAGTAGAGTGACTATGGCTTGGGAAAATTAGGAACAGGCCAAGACTAGTACCTACTTACTTTCATAAAAAAATAGAACAAATCCAAAACAAATTTATTTCAGTCAGTTTGTATTTTTGTATGTCGCTCCACTTCACCGAACTCCATGAAAATCGCTGATAGAAACTGCGTAGTATAAAGAATACGAACCGCTCGATTCAAACGGTGCGGGCTAATGAGCTACCTTTAAAATTGGAAAAAGTTTATTTACTTTTATGTACCTACTATGCAATTAAAATAACATATTAATCTAAATGATATTAACCGAGTTTCAACAATTTTAACTTGTACATAATGAAATATTATTATTAAGAAATAGACTAATGATGAATGTGATGTCATATGCTTGTTTTTTAATTTGCATGTTTATTGTTAAAAGTTTAATATAAGCTAACTAAATAAAGCCGGCGAACTGGCTACTTATTATAATAAGTTAGGTATGTGTATGTTATACTAATAATTATTGTAGATTTTTTTTTTGACTGGCCTGTTGGTCTAGTGGTTAGTGACCCTGACTGCTAAGCCGTGAGTTCGAACCTCACCCAGGACAAAATCTTTGTGTGATGAGCATGATTGTTTGTTCTGTGTCTGGGTGTAATTTATCTATAATATGTATGTATTTACAAAAAAAATATATTTAAATAGTATATCAGTTGTTTAATACCCATTACACAAGCAAATATAATTGCTGAATTTGGGACTAGATGGCGCTGTATGAATGTGGTGAAATATTATTTATATTATTATTATATGAAATTTGGCACACCGATAAATATATCTGGAAGTAGCACATAGGCTACTTTTATCGAGATATCACTCGGGCGATATGTTCTCAGGAGAGTCCGAGAGCAGACCAGCGGCATGGCCACCCTATGTGGTCAGAATTGATGAGATGCCATCATTGTGGCGGCCGTCAATCTTCATAATGACCACAACGTTATTCGCTATCAATTGATGTTTATTCAGTTATTTCTATACCAATGTTGAATGATGGCTTTGTAATTATCCTCTATGTAGCTTAGGCTTAATGTTTTGGCAAAATATTATTGGAATATATCGTATCTTAGGGTTCTCTCTCAAAAGGAAAAAATGGAACCCATATACGATCACTACACACAAAAATATTTTTCTCAGGAGCGCTAGAGGTGTTAAGCTGAAATTAATATCAAATACGAGTCTGCAATCCCTTGGCGCAATAAATAAATCAGACTTGTAAGTAAATGAAAAAGCGTGTTTAGTTATTAGTACCGTACATAATTTTATCATCAGCAACCCATTAAGTCCCACTGCTGGGCTCGGGTCTCCTCTCCTCTAACTAGAGAGCTGAGAGGGTTTAGGCCATAATCCACTCACGCTGGCCTAGTGCGGGTTGGTGGATCAGACATACTCATAGAATTTCTTCTAGGGTATGTGGGTTTCCTCACGATGTTTTCACCGTTAGCAGATGGTAAGTCACTTGACTAGTACATATAAATTCCACAAAGTGGAATCGACATTGGTACTGCTGGTCGGGATCGAACTCGGACCGCGTGATTTGCACGCCGGTACCTTATCCATTCAGCCACCATCATAATTTTATATATTACTCTTAAAAGTTGTTATTTTGATAGGTATTACAAACATACACTAGTTACCTGTAATGTCAAGATTAAACAATTAAAAATAAAACTTTAATGACAGGCTTTACGTACTTTCAAATTCAAAAATTCAAATAATTTATTGCGAATATAGGTAGGTAATTATCCGGTGTTTATAATATATATTATGTTTGCGAGCAAACATTTTGTTCATCCATATTCTGCCATTTAAGCATGCAATTTATGTAACGAAAACAATACAATTAAATAAAATAAAAAATAAATTTATCATATCTCAATCTCAATGCAATAATTAATTTGTGTTATGTCAAAGTCAAGGTAAATTAATAATAATAATTTGATTGTGGCATGTCATATTATATAAAAATATGTGTTACTTACTATGTATTTACTTTATTATCTAGATATTCTCGAGATACCTACTTGTAATAAATTAAAAAAAAATAACTTAAATTTAATTTAAAAAAAAAAATTTAACTACTAGACTAAGAAAAATGTAATGTTTTATGATAGATGTGTAATATTTTTTTTCCATTACGATACAGCTTCATGGAGTTTGCAATGCAGTTTTACATGAGTCACAGATTATGTAAAAAAACTTTTTCTACATAAGTTATCTGTGGACGCGACCAACACACCTTTTTTAACTCACACTCGTATTTTAAGAATTTTTATGATTGAACAAATTAGGCAACAGTTTTATAAACTTCTATTATTTGTATAGATAGATATGTATAGATATTAAAACTCTATTGTTTACTTACAATACATCTCTCATTTTGTCATCTCATTTCCACTTTTATGGAGTTGAGGCCTTAATATGAACATTAAAGATCATGTTATAAGTCAGTTTAAAGAGACAAGATAATTAATTGCAATACTATTACTATGGACATAGCACGAAGGCGTATGTTACCTTATATGCTATTATACGTGACGCGCATTACAGGTCATTAACCTTTTAAGGGTTGGACTTAAATGGGAAACGTGTTTTTCTGATAAGACCACCTGTTTACTTGGTTATTGCCTATTGGATTAAAGTTAATTGCCTCGTTGTTATTGGAAGGTCCCGAGTTCGATTCCTGGGCCAGTGAAATTGGTTTTTTTGGATGTTTTTGGATAAAATGTAGGTTATCGCGATAATTTTTTTATGGAGACTAGACATCTGGGTAGCAGAAAAGTGTACATTTACAAATTTTAATTAAAACAAATTGTACTTTTAAAATTTGTGCATTGTGGTCACAGCCTAAAAGTTCTTAAATCAGTAGGTCACTAAACAACCATAAATCACCACTAAATAAAATAAACACAGCTATAAATTTTCAACAAACTGACCAAACATTTCTCAAAATATTTTCTTTAAAATCCCAAAGTCATAGATAAAACGGAAGTGACGACGGCGATGCGCGTGCGCCGCGCTTCCTGCCGCGTGCTAGCCAAAATGGCGGCCGCCTGCTTCCGGCTAGAAGCGGATGTGACGCTGTAGGGTGACGGGAGATTGCGAATGTTATAAATTATTGTAGGGATGCTGGGGAATATTTAGATTTGCATTGTCATTGTATGTGTACTTCAGTACTGTGATTTAATCTCACACGGTGATCTATTTAGAATCAGGTTTGGTTGTCTCCTAAGCCGATGAAGGAATAGGAAAGTTGTCATGATGGTAGCTGGAGTGTGTCTCATTAAATAGCATAGCCGATGATAGTCATCGCTGACCAAAACCAGAGGGCCTAATTGAATTCGTTGTCAAACGTTTGGAAATGTAGTGATCCATATTTAAATTTTTAAACTTTTTTAATTTTATTAAAATGTATTATTGTTTTGTACGTAATAAAATTGAATTTGAAATAATTGTTTGATAGAATTATACACTACTTTTAATTATTTACTTTTTATTTCCACTTCCAATAAATTATCATGTAGTAAGCCTTCATAAAGCCGTTATAAGAATCATATATGAGTGCTTGAAAAAACTACTTTTAACTTTGAAATAAATACAAAATAAAATGCATTACACTAAGAATACATTATTATTCATTGGCTTGTAGTAACCGATTAAAAATTCAATATAGTTAACATTAAATAATCCACAAACGTCGCCAGCAAATATTCTAAAACAATTTTATTACGACATTCTAACTTTTTAACCCTAAAGAATGCGTCTATGAGGCCATTAACAACAGCTTTCTACGCATAAAAAATGTTAAACGACTTAATAATACTACATACGTAGTTTTACTTGGAAAAATTAATATAAATGATCTCGATAATTGTTGAAGAGTCCCTTGCTTATAGAATAATGGTTAGTAATTGTAATACATATCATGGTTTGGAACAAATATATTAGTTATGGAACACGGCGCATGGTTATGGGGCGAAAAATTTCATCGCTGTTACTCATGTCGAGAATGTGAAATTTATAATGGTTCTGTAGCTAGGATAGTTTAATTTTGTAGTTAAGAAGAAAGACTGTAGACTTTAAATTTAGTCTCAAGATGGGGTTTTCCAAGCAGGTTTTCAAGACGTCCAGTTGGGTGCTTCATTCAATCGAAGTGAAAAAATCAATGAAATTTGAAAAATCAATATTATTGTATACCAATAATAATTGGATAATGACTACTATAAATCCTAGATCAATGATTGATAAATTAGTTATATCTATGATATTGTAGAACATTTTTTTTTTTTTTATTCTATTGAAAAAGACAACGCCCGCACTAGGGAACGAGCCCTGTGTCGCGGGGAGCTTTACAAACATGAAACTAACGGACACAAAGTACACCCAGACTAGAAACAAATATCTATGAATTACACAAATATTTGTCTCGTGTGGGAATCGAACCCACGTCACCCAGCACGGCGATGTAGTGGCGAGGCGACCACCTTAACCACTGCGCCACGGTGACAGTCTTTATTTGCTTATATATTGCAGACTACAAACAAATTGAACACAGTAAAAAAAATATCTTCGCGACTGTATAGTCACCGTTGATGACTGCTGCAGCCGTTTTTACAAAATGCCTAAGGAATTCTAAAGAAAAAAACCGAATAAAATTACCCATAATAGCGTTATAATGACGGTCTAATAGATTGTGTTAGCACAAATATATAATTAATTACATCTGAGCGTATCTGCCGTGAAACAATTAGGTACACTGTATGGTAATAACTTTGCATATTTACTGAGAATGGGGGACTATTATAAGTATATCAACGGTACCTGGCGTAACTGCCACGACTGTTACTGCCGTACTCAGAAACTTAAAGTTTATTTAGTAAAAACGTGTAATACTTAAGTCTATACGCCTAAAGACGATTATTCAATGAAAAAATTGTGTTAATGACAGATTACTGGCCTGTTGGTCTAGTGGTTAGTGACCCTGACTGCATAGCCAGAGGTCGTGGGTTCGATCCCCCCCAGGACAAATCTTTGTGTGATGAGCATAAAGGTTTGTTCTGTGTCTGGGTGTAATTTATCTATAATATGTATGTATTTACAAAAAAAAATGTATTTAAGTAGTGTATCAGTTGTTTAGTACCCACAACACAAGCAAATATAATTGCTTACTTTGGGACTAGATGGCGCTGTGTGAATGTGGTAGAATATTATTATTATTATTATTACTGCTAATTGACGTCTCTGAGTGTGGCAGTTATTGTAATAGAACTATGTTAGTAATTCTTCAACGATTTTCTCTTTGCAATAAAAAAGAAAGTACTTGTCAGGAAAAAAAGAAGAAAGAAAGAAAACGAGTTTATTTCCAGGCTATACATATATACATTTATTATATACATTTAAAAAAAAAAGTATTTTTCATTATATAAAAATTATAATTATATAAAAATCAAAGTTCTGCGGTAAGTAAACTGCTAACGTTATCTTTACACATTGTGTAATGTTCAAAGAAGAGTAAAAACAGAAAAAAAATCAACAACAGTAGCAGTTTCTCAAGAATTCCTTGCGATACTACACAAACAAAGAAATACAATAAGATTGGAATAATACGAAATTAAATAAATGAATTCAATTGCACATTAAATAAAATCATCGGTAAACCCGAAAATAATAACAAATCCATTTTAATCAACAATCAATTAATTATAACTAGGTACGTTCCTTAACCCACCATAATGATAACACAATCAAACCCATAAAATTCAATTAAAAAAATCTCAATTGATAATCTCAAGCGGTCCCAACAATACAATTAAAAGAAACCATTGAAAAGGACATCCTGATTACCATAATTAAAATCGACTAAACTGATTTAACAGACTATATACCCCCATCACTCAAAGCCTTTAATTGGCAGGATCTTAGTACTCCATTTTACGCACAGGAAATACACCATTCTGCCTCAAAAGATTTTTAGTATGGTTGTTTTATAAGGCCAGCCATATGATATGACATATTTATTGTAAGTCTCAATGCGTAGTCAAATTAGACGGATATATCAATCTCTTGTTTTTGTGTGATTAAACCCTTTCTGATGAGACCGATGAATAGTGATGTACGTAGTCGATTTTACGATTTTATTCCCGGGATACGCATGTCACTTTTTAAGTAGTTGTTTGTTGAAATTAATTGTGCATTTTGAAGGATAAGTCGGTTTATTTGTGCGGTTTTTGTATGTAAATTTAGTTTTTAGTGCTGTGATATGGGAAAGATATCCCGGTGTCTCAATAAAGGTAAAGAAATTTGGAAATTTACATACCTAATGTAAAAAGTAAATGCCGAAACAAATGAAAGAGACGTATTTTGTGTGTTACAAGATTAAGTAATTATTTACAATAAGTTTTTATAAATTTGGAATGAGAAATCAATCGTACAACCAAAATTGAATTATGTAGGTAGGTTTGTTGTTTTGTTCAATTTTTTTTTCTATTATTAAATGCTTATTAAAAATAAAACAGAAAAACTTATTATTATCATCTTTTTATCAACGATATTTCAAACAAAAGATACAATTGCAACTTCGCAAATAATTCCATCCACACCACATCTCAAAACATACACATAAACACACACACATGCTTACCCACACACGCTACAGTACCCCCTATCATGTTTGCACACGAAATAGATCTGTTAGCATAGTTGATTGTCGATCGAAACTTTACAAAACTGACCACTCGGAATCGGATTACGCCTTCGTTACGGACATTTTTGCTGTTTGACCACTAACTGGGCAAAGTGGGCAAACAAATACTGTCAGTTTACCCGTTGTTTGTAACTAACAGTGGCTCGTTTAGATACTAGTTTGTAACTTAATTATTAGTTAGGTTATGTTAATGTCTGTTTAGAGTTTAGGGGTAGACTTGTTTTGTGTGAAAACTATACAGTTGAATACCTAGATAATTTAGAATAGCCTTAAAATGTAGACTTTTTCCGACGGCTCAAAATCGGGGGGCAGTACCTAAACATCATAAAATACTGATAATAAAAGATAAAAAGTACACTAAAAATGGAAATATAAACTATTTTTAACAAAAAAATATTAAAACGACTTCAAATCAGTACTAAAAAGCGAAAAATAAACTGAATTAGATATTTAATTCCAAGCTAAAAAATACCTACCTACCTGTTTAAAGTATAATACTCTATTACTAATCTGTTTGAAGTCGGTGCCAAGCCTAAAGAGTTTGTTAAGCTACGTACTACTTAGTACCTACATCTGTTACCGCTCGCTACTTCACAACACCTCGCACTTGCGTGTACCTAGTGGACGGCTCAAACTGAGTGATATAACCTCATTAGGCTGGCACCGACTTCAAACAGCTTAGTAATAGAGTATTATACTTTAAACAGGTAGGTAGGTATTTTTTAGCTTGGAATTAAATATCTAATTCAGTTTATTTTTCGCTTTTTAGTACTGATTTGAAGTCGTTTTAATATTTTTTTGTTAAAAATAGTTTATATTTCCATTTTTAGTGTACTTTTTATCTAGCAGATTTAATAATACAGGCTGGCAAACTAAGACGGAAAACCGAAATAAAGAATCTTCGATAGAAGGGAACGTCTATTTAAATATTTTAACAACACAACCTGATTGTAGAATAGAGGAATCTCAAAACTCTCAGCTTTTTATGTCTTTCTTTTTTCCTATAAAATTCGACAGGTAACAAGTATAGGTATACAATGCAGGTTAGATACTATATCGAAAACTTAAAATATCATCTAAGAATTCCTTTGAATTATACAACTTTATCTTCCATCAAGAGCTCTCACCTCACACACTTGAAATAACACAACTTAAGGTTTATACATGGATGTCATATTTAAAGAAATCATCTTCTTACTCCTAAACATTAAGAAGTTTCCCTTCCAGTGACAGCTCACCTAAATAACCTACAAGAATACAACTATAGGTTTATAAGTACTTATAATGTTGAAAGAATTATCCTCCAACTCCTAAAAGTTAAGGAGTTATACCTTCCAGTGACAGCTCACCTGAATAACCTACAAGAATACAACTATAGGTTTATAAGTACGTATAATGTCGAAAGAATTATCCTCCAACTCCTAAGAGTCAAGGAGTTATACCTTCCACTGACAGCTCACCTGAATAACCTACAAGAATACAACTACAGGTTTATAAGTACCTTTAATATTGAAAGAATTATCCTCCAACTCCTAATAGTTAAGGAGTTATACCTTCCAGTATCAACTCACCTAAATAACCTACAAGAATACAACTATTGGTTTATAAGAACCTATAATGTCAAAAGAATTATCCTCCAACTCCTAACAGTTAAGGAGTTATACCTTCCATCACCAGCTCATCAACATGAGATGTTGACTATCAGACGTAAATACTTGAATAACTTTAAAAAATATATGAAAAACGTAACATGTGCCTATAAAATTTGAGGGTTGCCTTCGATTTCCCTGAGATTCCATCATCAGAACTTGACGTGATGAATAGGGGACCAATTCGGAAGTATACCCTTTCAAACAAAAAAAGAATTTTTTAAATCGGTTCAGGCATCTCCGAGTAATCGTTGAACATACATAAAAAAAAAAAAAAATACATACAGTCGAACATATTACCTCCTCCTTTTTTGAAGTCGTTTAATGAAACTATACGTTTGTTTGATGTTATTGATTAAGTGCTCTTTTCCCTTGTAAAACCGTTTGTTTCTGAATAAATAAATAAATAAATATTTTTTTATGCCTGAACGGGTAAACGAGCAGGCGGCCCACCTGATGGTAAGTGGTTACCGCCGCTCATGGACGTTGGCCATGCTAGGGGCACAGCCAAGCCGCTGCTGACTGTTGACTATAAACCTTATGGATTTTATTTTCTGTTTTGCTATGAAGGAAATTTGAAAATTTCTTTCGAACTGATATTGTCTGCCTCGGTGGGGGCGGTACATGCAGTTGGAGTTTCTGAGGTCTCGTCTTCAATTCCGGGGTCGGAACAAATAATGATATGATTTGCAAATGCGTGTTTCAAAGTTTACGTGTTTTTTTGTTGTTGTTTTAATAATAGAGATATAGATTCCATAACACAAACTCATATTAACTTTTGAGCTAAATGTCGCTGTATAAAAAAATACCCAAATATTTAGTCTTCTGTAGATTAAAAGAAAATAAAAAAATGTATATAAATATCGTATCCGTGTAGTGACGGATTAAGAATACCTAATGTCAGTACCCCATCTTGGGTGTCGTAAAAGGCGACTAAGGGAGTACCTTAAGCAAACAAGAGCACGGCAAGAAAAGGAAAATTCGAAACAAACCCTATACCAACCCGTCTGGCCAGCGTGGTATAATAGGCTAAATTCCCTTCAGAATATTTGGAGAAGACCCGTGTCCCAGCAGTGGGACGTTTATGGGTTGAAATGATGATGATGATGTAAATATCCACATTTCATTTTATTGTTTTGGGCGTTGTGAGACTTGTGAGTTTCTATGTAGGGGGTAATCTTGAAAACTACTCACTGATTTTCATAAAGGACTTAGATAAGGACATAGGCTCCTTTTAACCGACATCTCACGCGCGCAAAGCCGCGTGCTATAGCCAGTATTCATATATTTTAGATCCCGAGTGCATTTAACACGAGCTTGCCGTAAAGTGTAACAGTGGCTACTATAAATTACGTGTCTGGTCGAGAACTGGTGATAGCTCAGCTCTACAATGAACGTTTTAATTCAAGAATTGAGACTATTTCATCGTCCGTACGGTAGAAAGGGTAGAGCCGCAGTTAAAGCGAAAAAGTCCAAAAAAATACTGCTTTTAAGCACTAATTTATTTATTCACAAGCAGTAGCGTAATAGCGAAATTTTTGTAAATAAAATAATGATTAAATTCAGACGACTCAGAATTAGGAGGCTGGTCAATCCTCGTCTGTGCGGCTATGTGACTATACATAGATATAAAATATGTTAATATAAACTGTATAGAAGGATATTTTTTTGTCTGACACAGCACGCTAAAACATAGTGGTTATTATTATCTTTGCGTAACGTTCCGTGTCTGTAGATATAAACAAAGGTCGCCATTACAAGAAAACAAAAACTATCGCTGTAAGTGAGACGCTATCCTATTCCAGTAATCTTCAATTTAAATTACACAGCTTGAGAGGTAGCAATTTGCGTAAACTTAGACTCGTCTTCCATATTGATGTCCTATCTATCACTGTACGGGCTTGAATACTTACAATCTATATACGGAATAATCGCTGAATAATACGTGTTTCAATTGTAAGTGTTTTAATCTTAATATAATCATCACCATATTAGACAAGCGACATCCACTGCTGGACATAGGCCTCAACAAATTTTCGCCACAGCGAGCGACTTTGTGCCACTTGCAATAAACGGCCACCCGCAATCTTGACCAGGTTGTCAGTCCTTCTTCTTTGTCGTTCTTGCCAGATCAGCGGTCGTGGTCATCAGTGGATTGGGCAGATATGATGCTCCTTACGATTTCTCGCCATCTCTGTCAGGTGTCTCGGTCCATCGACTTAAATTTTGAATATTGGATACAATACAGGTATACCTACCTACTATTTGAAGAGTTGGTTAGTTTGAACAAATCTTCTTACTAAAACAATTTTTTCCATTTATTATGTCCATTTATCGAGTTGGATAGTTTCAACCTGAAATAGATAAACTAAGTATCTATTTGCCTGGCCTATTGGTCGAGTGGTTCGTGACCCTGACTGTTAAGCCGGCGTTCGTGGGTCCGATTCCCACCCAGGACAAATCTTTGTGTGATGAGCATGATTGTTTGTTCTGTGTCTGGGTGTAATTTATCTATAATATGTATGTTTTTACAAAAAAAATGTATTAAGGTAGTATATTATATCAGTTGTCTAGAACCTATGACACAAGCAAATATAATTGCTTCATTTGGGACTAGGTGGCGCTGTGTGAATATGGTACAATATTATTATTATTTATTCCATTTATAAGTCTCTGTAAATTACGAAATGTCTGATGGCACGAATTCTCACAATCTATTTCTGTGTAGAGAAACAAAACAAAATGCTTGAGATTTTCGCCACACTTCAGAGCAGACATTCAGAGAAATGGCCAGTCGAGAAACACGTTTATACGAGTCATTAAGGGCCATGTCATCTGCCAAACACATTACATATCCCGCTGTAATTAAATGGAAAGAGGAATTTAGCTAAACAGAGCATAAAAGTAAAAGCAACAATAAAACCATAAGGGGTCGAATCGAGGGGAGTTATACAAGATATTTGGGATCCATCTTACTGCAACGTCATTATGGCTTTACCGGAAACGACGTCAGGCGCCGCGACGCGTGCGTTACAAATCACTACTTTACAACTTCCGTTTTGTTCAGTATCTTCCCGGCTGTGCTAGAGAGCGGACGTGCGAAAAAATGCAGAATAGCTAATAATTTTTGTTGGTCACGCTTCGCTTGCTACGAGTAATGTTCGTGTGATGATATTATGGAAAATAATAATTTGTCTCCTCTCCCCTCAGAAGGGGAATTACAATAGTTTTTGCTATTAATTTTTTGCTGGTATCCATGGTAGATTAACTTTGACAAGTAGGGAACCAATGACTTCTGTGGATGGTCAAGTTGCGAAACATGTTTTAGGAATTTTCTAATGACAAAGTATCCCATTACTGCTGTAGTATCGATGAAAAAGAATTTTACATGTTTTAATAATGAACCAAACGTTAGATCATTTTAAGACCTTGATTCTGTATGCTTTCAATATTACAGATAGATCAAAAATTCAACGTTTATGGGTTGAAATGATGATACACTATGCAGTGCTCAACTCATTTAGTCAGGTTCATTTAGTCGCCTTTTACGACACCCACGGGTTGAGATGGGGTAGTGTCTATGTATTCTTAATCCGTTTGTGATTTGTTTATTTATTAAAATAAAATGCACGTGATTTAAATTTTTAAATGTTCTTTAATCTAATTAATGTATCAGTTAAAAAAGCTTATCAAAGTTCTTTTAAGAACACCTTTTTGGTAGTGTCATAAAATGACTGATTTACTTACTATTCGTGTAAGTAATTCCCACGCATGTCCATTATCGGAATTATTTATCACTCGAACGATAATTCAATAAAACAGCAAGCTAGATCATAAAATTTATAGATGGACATCATAAAAAACCACTTTATACCCAAAATTATAACAAACAGTGTAATAAATTTTAAACGTATTAAACAAAATCTCTTTAAGACACCGACCAGTATGACTTGATACTTGATTATTAATACAACTCTTCCTCTGCCATCTATTTTGTGGTACTTTTGGGGGATAGAGGAGGTCTTTTTAAGTTGGTATCAGCTACCCTTCGACACGTGGCCTCACCACCCTTTGGTGAATCTGTAGTTTGGGTTCAAACGTTACAAATATTTGTATTTGTCTTCGAGAAGTGATTTACGAATATAATTGGTGTGTTATTATTTGATTTGTGGTCTCAACTTGCTCGTTAAAATGTTATTGGTTATTGTTCCTTAGGGACTATTGTCATTGTAATAAAATGAATTGAGTTAGGTATATAGATAATACTTTTTATTAATTAAGTAAAAAGAGGGTTATGGGGTTGTGCAGTCATAGGATGATTTGATAATTCGAAATTCAAAATAACGGATAATTAGACTACCATATTGTCTAATACGTCCAGCAGTGGACTGCAATAGGCTGAAATGATAATGATGATGATGATGATTGTCTAATTATCCGATATGACATAGACATTTATTAAAACATTTCTCAATCTTACTGGAAATAAAACAGGGTTTTTTTTTTAGGGTTTTAAGATCCCACATAGGTAGAAAGTCGTTATTTTTTTAGACGTTTTCAACATTGTCTAATTACAGGTGTTTCAAATTAACTAAATAAAATTCGTATTATGAACTCGTCCTACGAAACAGAACAATAATACGCCCAACGCATCTCTGTCAGGTGTGTGACAACCCTTACACTACTACAGTCATTGAATGTGAAGTAATTGACCTTTTTACTCTAACCAGCTGATTTACCCTATGGTAATTAATAAAAGATAAGATTCTTATATTTTAGAATGAAGGGTCGTTACAGATATAGTACATATTTCAAAACATAACTACAAAGGAAAAAAACCCTCTATATATCTTAAAATACAGTTCTACCATTGGTAGAAAAATACCTACTAATTTCTACCTAAGTACTTCACATAGACTCATACTCATTGTCACTTATACATCTAGACTTGCACTCACTACACACACTTAAACACATCAAAGAGATCTGATGTTGCAAAGAAGCATTTTTATAAAAAATCCAATCACCTAAGTATAGGGAGGGGGTGAAGGGCGAAGGGTGGGTGTGTGAGGGTGATTCCTCCCCCAGAGGGATGAAGACATCACGCGAGTTCACATAATTCATTGATACTATCCTTCACTAAACTAATGTAAGTGAAAATAAGCGGTGATTGTTGTGTATGGATAGCAGAAGAATGCTGTTCCGATTAATTATAACTGCCTATTTGACTAAATTAAGTATATAAGTGTCTATTTGAGTAAATCTTGAGAATTGATGGTAAATATTGGTCCATATAGTGGTAGGTAAATATTTACCAGATATTAAGATTTGCAATATATTTGAATTTGCGGTAATACTAAAAGTATATATATTTAGTCATTAGATAGCTATCTAATGACTTTTTCTTTTTTTGTTTACCATGCAAAACCAATAAACAATGATCACTGCATCTCAGGCATCAATTATTTATCAGATAATCGGACCATAGCGGTATTTAAAATTAAAACCCTCTCAGCTCTCTAGATAAGGGGAGGAGACTCGAGCCCAGCAGTGGGACCTAATGGGTTGCTGATGATTATTTAAAAAATCATTACATTAATTTATTTTTATTTAATAATGTATATACACTATCCATTTTTATGCCCAGAATATGACATCTGGAGCACCTCTGAAGGTGACCTTATAGATACACAAGAACATCAAAAAAATAAATTATTACAGCTGTAGTGACAAAATAATAGTGTTTGTTTTGCAGACGGTACTGTAATGGCATGGTCACGGTGCGTGGCGATCGTACAATACTGCCACCCCTGCGTCGCATTCACACACGATGTGCACCACAAACTGACAAACACATCTACCACAGATATGTAGGTTCTTTCATCACAAGACGTTCTATATAAGTATAACATTTAAAAGATATAAATTTTTAATATCATTATATATTATATCGTGGACAAATTAGCTCAAATATTTTTATTACGACACTTATAAGACATATAAGAGCTATGTTGTAGGAAATGAAATTTCATTTTAATTTTGTTTAATTAAACATAGCTTCACCCCCAAACAGGTAGTTTATCAATTATATTATCATACCCACAGTTCGCAAGATTAGAGAGCTTTTACCATAAAAAACATGAGAAGAATCTTATCCAGTCGTACAGACACTACGTTTGAATAATTACCAAATAATATTAGTAAAGTAATAAGTCAAGTACAAACCTTACAGTAAATAAAAAATACATCTTTGTTCGACTTTTAATTACTTTTTGGTCACACTTTGGTGTTGCATTCGATCCAACAACCATTCTATAAAGGCGGTGATCCATTTGCGAGCAAAACCGCCGGTACATCAACGAACTCGCGAGCCCAAGGTCTAAACAGAAAATGGAGCACTTAAAAGTCCGCGAACAAAAAATGAAAAAAATCTAAAAAATATATTGAAAACATTTCAAAAAAATTGCTCCGAATAAATAATAAATATCGAAAACCACGAAATCGAAATATGACACTAAATTGCAACCTTGCCATTCCTCTGAGAAGAGAAGAACCTTCTTAAAAACCGGCGAATTTGCTCACTGGCAGAAGATAGAGGTTTTATAATATTGTATATAAATAACCTCTATCTTCTCTGTAGACAAGTATTAAGTCATATAATGTCGTGTGTCCAATGATACGGTAATGTCGTACCCGGCGCGCGGTGGCTGCGGCTAACTGCGCCACATTATCACCTGCTTGTGGCACAGAGCTGTGTGTGGAGATGACTCGTTACTGTATTTAGGATGATTATATTATTAACTAATTTGATTATCAGAATATGACATAGCAGGAGTTAAAAGAATTGGCAAAAGAGAGGATTGCCGGTTACACCGATAAGAGCGCAGTTGTAAAATTAAGAGGGCAACATGTATCACAGTTTAGGCTCCATATAATAACCTTTCCAAATACCGGGCTGATAATGAGAACTTTAAGACAGATACCCCATAAAAAAGAAACATAAAAACTACTTTATTATTATACTTTACGACACTTCACGTGACCAGAGCTGGTTTTTATCTCGCACAGAGAATCAATATTGCCATCCAGCGTGTCAATGCTGCTAGCCTTCGGGGCACTTTTCCTTGTGACAGTGATGCTGACGAATACTTTGACGCCTAGCCCGCATTACCATTTGTATTATTATTTATTTATAGAATTGTAAATAGAAGTTGTAGATGTATGTAGGATGTAAGATAGTTTTTATTTAGTTTTAAAAATATGTAATTAATATACTTTATTATTTATTTTATTATGGACGTCCAACAGGTTATACTGACTCTTACCGTGGCAAATATTTGTGTGATTCATAGATATTTGCTCGGAACCTGGGTGTACTTGTAAAGTCTGCCACGACACAGGGCTCGTTCTCAAGTTTAAAAAAAATATGATGATAAAATTTGCGATGGTGGCTCCATGAATAAGGGACCGGCGTGCAAATCATGCGGTTCGAGTTCGATCCCGACCGGCAGTACCAATGTGGATTCCACTTTGTGGAATTTATAATTATGTACTAGTCAAGTGACTTACCATCTGCTAACGGTAAAGGAAAACATCGTGAGGAAACCCACATACCCTACGAGAAATTCTATGAGTATGTCTGATCCACCAACCCGCACTAGGCCAGCGTGAGTGGATCATGGCCTAAAACCCTCTCAGCTCTCTAGATAGAAGAGAGGATACCCCGAGCCCAGCAGTGGGACTTAATGGTTTCTGATAATGATGATAAAATTTATAGTTCCAATTGTTCACAAGATTTTCAAACAATGCAAATCGTTCGACTCCACTGTTTTATCCTCACACGAAACCCAGGTTCGTGATACCAATCCTCATTATCGAGTTGGTTGCTCGTTTAAAAAATATAAATAATGACTGTAGACGCAAATTGACGTGTAATCATAGCTCTGTCGTGATTAGGGTTAAATATAGAGATTATCGGACGCGCTGGGTGGCGACGGGTTAAGACCAGTGTTATATGTGTTTAACTATAAATCACTTTCGTAAAATATCCCCTTTTGTTTCCTGTTAGGGTTAAGTAAGACATGTTAGGTAATTTGCCTCTGCTTAGACTAAATTTTTTTGGTAAATGTTTCTGTTGTTTTTTTAAGTGTATTTAGGATCGAAATTAAAAAAAAATATATTTATCGCTCGTTGTGGCGGAAATTAGGTGAGGCCTATGTTCAACAGTGGACGTCATTGGGCTGATATGATGATGATGATATTTAGGTACATAATATGTTGATAATACAATGAAATGACGGTGGCTGAATGGTTTTGTGACCGACCGTATTTACAATATCAACAATAGATGGGTTCATTATGGTTATTTAAAAAAAATAAACAGTCGCTGTCATTTTCAAACATTTCACAAGGATATCAATATTGACCAAACAAAATTCTGAGACGGCCACTTGAGTCTCTGACCGTTTGTTGGCATCTTCAAATCGTAAAAACGATTAGGCACACCTAAACTAAGATAAGATAATAATCATAATCATCTTATCGCAGGACGTCAACTGCTGGACATAGACCCCCACAAGAGATTTCCAAGAAGACCAAAACTTATATGGTTGGGCACCAGGTCTCCTCCAAAGAATGTAGAGGGAATTAAGCTTACTATACCACGCTGGCCAGACGGGTTGGTATAGTGGGTTTGATTCAAATTTTCCTTTTCTTTTGAGGAGATCTGTACCCAGCAGTTGGATGTTTATGCGTTGAAATGATGAAGATGATAGATACACGGTTGTTTGACAAAAACGATCATAGGAGACTCAAAAGTATGATACGAATTAAAACATCAAAAAAGTTTACGCAAATACCGTTACGATTATTTATCTTGTATAAGACCAATCTCTTTAATTATATTTACTAACATAGCTCATCACTAGCCACCCATAGAGCACATTACCCCAATAGCGGTCACGAAACAACAATTGGTTAGAAAAAAAGTTTCCGACGTATTGCGATATAATTGCAATTGCGATCATACTTGTCGGAATTAAGGTGGGCATTAAAATCTCTGTGTAGTTACGTAAAAAGAGACATTAGATGCATTAGCGAGTTGAAAGCGGTCACGAGCAAGCAATTTGATGCCAATCAATAGGTATATCGTAGGTGCGCCATGGTTTGTGGTGATTTAGGATAGTGCTGTTCAAATTTGCAAGGGAAATTACACTTTTTTTAATTAAATTATAAAAAATTAAGACAATGGGCTCGCCCCCTATTTCATGAGACCAAACATAGCTGGCGAAATGTGGGTGTGAAACACCTCTCTGCCTACCCTTTCGGGGAAAAAGGGGTGATACTATGTTATGTTGTTATAAAAAATCAAAATATTAATAAGCCACTGCTAAGAAGGCTATCTAAAGAGCTGAAAGCGTTTAAGCTACAACCATCACCCGCTGGCACAATGTTGGTATATGAATCAGTAATTTGTTTAGAATTGTTTCTGGGATTTGTGATTTTTGTTCTTAATCTTATTAATAATTAATATACTTATATAAAAAAAATTACTACAATAATTCCGCTGGGTTTTAGACGTTATTTTGTGGCGACGACGCGGCGTTTACACTTCGCCTGTCCAACTTCAACTAATTATCAACTTCAAAATTAACATCGCAAATTTTTCTAACCTTTATATGTGGTCACCTTACAAATACCACCCACAGTCAGTATTCGACGTTGTTGGTCGACCAGCTCATGGGTAATTATCACCCAAATATGACCACTCCTCGACAGCCATCTTGGATGTCCATGGGAACTGCCCATTTTGCTCAATAGACAACATTAACCTAGATTGATACAAGGAGATTTTTTTGACCGCCGTGAATGAGATTAAAAAAACGAGTTCCCTGTATAAAAATGCCTTAAACGACTGGTAAGAGAAGAGACCTTAGGGCCTCCTCGCAATATCCATATTTGATTGCTTAATTTCGATGTCGTTATTATTTGATAATCACATGACCATATTTAAATTATCAAACTTTCGACAACGATACCATAGAGATAGACCATATAGACCCAGTCCTGTCTATCCTTAGCCAGTGCTTTTAAGCCTCCCTCAGTGACCATGCCCATTTTCAAAGACTCACTGTGTGAGGGCTCGTGCCTATTTACAAATAGGCTTCAGACAACCTGTATCTGAGCACCTACTCGAAATCTCGACATTTAATTTTTTTTTTTATAATTCACACATTGACTCACCCCATTCACACATCGCCATCTAGTCCCAAATTAAGCAATTATATTTGCTTGTGTTATGGGTACTAAACAACTGATATACTATTTAAATATTTGTTTAAAATTAAATACATACATATAGATAAATTACACCCAGACACAGAACAAACCTACATGCTCATCACACAAAGATTTGTCCTGGGTGGGGATCGAACCCACGACCTCCAGCTTAGCAGTCAGGGTCACTAACCACTAGACAAACAGGCCAGTCAATTGGTCGATTCTAATATCGTTGTCAAATATTTGACCATATTTTTTTCCCAAAGCTACAGGCTCCTAAAACAACTACATCGTTAATATAAAAGTGTATCAGCAGTGTCGACGCCACCCACATGATGGTAACAACTGCTGTTAGGATAAACCATAATTATCACCAATGGTGCTTGTAAATTATGGGAATTCATGATCGTGGCGACTGCTAAATTTGTTGCCTTGTTACGGCAGATTAGTGTGGATAAGACGATCTTTTTACCTATAGATTTTTTATTAAGAGCTCTAATTTATTTCAAACTAGGTCCCGCGGGGTTTTGCTCCTCTCGTTCTTTATTTGGCCACTGCTCAGCTCCTATTGGGCGTGGTGTTATATAGCCTATGTTACTCAGTGTTAATGTAACTTTCTAAAGGCAAAAGAATTTTTGAAATCGGTTCAGTAGTTTTTAAATTTATTCGTTACATACAAAAATACAAATCTTTCCTCTTTATTATATTAGTGTAGAGTGTAAATAGCGAAGAAGTAGGCAGAGATGCATCACAACCACATTTCGCCGGCTATATTAGATACCATATTAGAGGGGCTAGCCTATACCTACTAACCGGACCCCCAAACTTCGAGCTTTTACTAACAATTTCAAGACAGAAAACCCAATAACGTTTTTGCCATACCCTAAAACCGAATCTGGGACCTCCCGCTGCACGCCATCAGTTAGTCAGTTATTTTAAGTGAATTTTTTTAATCGAGTAGTAAGCTCTCGGCAATAATAATCGTTATACGACTCAATTATCAATAACCTATCACGTACTAGGTACTATTGGGCACCTGTCTCCTTTCCTAAGAAGAGTAATATTATGTACTGTTGCTACGCTAGCCACAGGTTTTCGGTATCTTAAACTGTTGTTGTGAGGTTGCCTAGTTGCTTTTTACAATATTTAATATATAAAAAGTAAGGATGATATTATATTATGTTGTATTTTTAAGAATAAAAGAAACAGAATGACAAAATTTCATCATTATTATCAACAAATCAGCGTCTCACTGTTGTGCACAAAGAGCTTAGTTGGGTTTTCGACTTTTTCAATAGACATTAGACAGTGTTTGAATATTTAACTATGCTCTCTGTAATTTTAAACATATGAAAATCGATTAAACTCGTAAATTTTGACAACGGTCAAGATTCCACCGAAGGTCTCTAAGGCATACGAAAAACTTAAGTCACATCTATACTAATCTAACGTCCAACAAAATTGGTCTCGTTAAAAAAAAACAACGTCTCTAAAAACCAACAAACAGAATATCACGGACCTGCCTCGGGGAGCCAAAATTTAATCACACATATTATACAGTTATGACAGACACTCTACCTTATAGTGTGTTCACAAAACTCAACCGAATAGATTTGGGTACCTTCCACATATTTTAAAAAAATATGTTCAGAAAATATACTTCTTATATGTGTAGAACAGTGAGAGTGTGAATAAATGCTTAGAAATACGGCCTGTTTGAAAAAAACTAAATACTTAGCGGCCAGTAGTAAAAAGAAGGCCGTTATGAAATATAAATCTATGGTCTGTCAAACCAAGGAGACACTTATCATGTTCTCAGTAGGTTTCAGTCCAAAGTCTAAAAATCTGTTAGAGTTCCATGTTAATGGCAATAGCCCTATTTACTTACATAGCTCGCCTACACCAAAGGCGTAAATATATTTATAAGTATTATGAGCTATGACGCTTCTGCTGCACAAAGCGTCTATAGACCACATAGTGGTTTTCTTCTAAATAATACGTGTTTATCTTTACTCAAATTGTAAGTAATTATAAGACATAATATCTTTTACATAATTATAGAAACTAACTGACAGACCGATCAATTAACACATCGGCGAAACCGCTAAATTTATACCTTTACATGTTGCATGATAAAAAGGTTCATTGAAACTCATTTTCTAACTAAACACGTGATGAGAGCCGCAGGTAACATCTACTTTTTAATACATACGAAATTATAAAAAGCAAAATGCATTCCAATCCTATTTTTAATAGAAAATATAACAAGTCCAATCTCCAAACAATTTCGTAACATTCTGTATATGAAGTCATGAAATAATTTATAACATGCACTCGCCCTGTATAATTAGGTCTGGCGAGCCCGTTGATTGCTTATTATATTGATGTTTCAATTTTATACTCATTTTTATGGTCATCGACCAACCGTGGGGGGTGACCACCCAAGACATGCTTTGTACTCTTTCTTCTTACTCACAATCGTATAAGTCTATCCTTGTCAGCTCACTCGCAGACGGATTCAGGATTTTCTCTCCTTGTTTGGCTTAAGGAAAATATGTTGTCTCTCTTTCTAGTAACTGATTATGGTCAGCGAAGAAAGTTCCTTCTCGTGATGTGAGGTTATAAGACGTTTAGTATAACCATGTTGTGATTTAGTTGATTTCGCGATGACAGATGTTTGCTTATTGTTCCGATTGTTATAATATGAAATTATGTTAGTTATTATTTGTATTATCTTCATCGTAAAGTGGGTCTTTCAATGCTTTTTTTACGAGATGGGTCTTTTCAGATTGTGTGCAGAATACCCTGTTACTTTTTGTAAACAGCTTACCACTCAATTACCATGCCTTTATAATAAGAAAGAAGAAAGAAAGAAAAACTTTTATCTATGCACTAAGACGACGTAGGTACAATTTAAAATAAAATAAAAGATACCTAGTAAAAAAAACTTAATTTATAACACCACAGTTTAATCAGAAAACAAAGATAAATTGATAATCTATGGTGGCTTAGGAAATTGTCAGACAGACAGATGACAATTGATTGACGTGGCAAAATAAAAAAAATATAACATATTTTTCAATAACGATAGTCACTATCTATCATGTCAGAATATTGCAGTCCACTGTTGGACATATACCTCTCCTAACACGCGTCTTAATACTCGGTCCTCCACCTTCCACATTCAGTAAGACACGGCGACCTTTTTCAAGTCGTCGGTCCACCCCTAGCCACGAACTATACCACATAGCTAACCTATGATAAGTATATAAGTTCTAAAATATTTCATTAAACATAAATTAATTGGAACCTTACTTTACCTGGAAGCCATACCATCATAGGTAGGTATATATCATGCGGTCCGAGTTCGATTTCCCTTTGTGGAATTTATATGTACTAATCAAGTGTCTTACTATCTGCTAACGGTGAAGGAAAACATCGTGTGGAAACCCACATACCCTAGAAGAAATTCTATGTATGTCTGATCCACCAATCCGCGATAGGCCAGCGTGTGTGGATTATGGCGTAAACCCTCTCAGCTTTCTCTCGGAGAAGAGACCCGAGCCCAGTAGTAGGACATTAATGGGTTGTTGATGATGATAATTCAATTCATAAACATAACTGGCCTACACTCAGATTCTGAATACATCTATGATTTAGATCACAGAACAATGACCAATCTCTGTTCTGTGATTTAGATGATATCCATTAAACTTTGAATGTTTTCAACAAAACGTGCATTCTGTTAAATGAATTCGTTTAAATGTTTAGGAATATTCGTGTCCAAAGATTCTCTTGACAAATTTGTACACAAAGTTTTCTAATGAATTTGTTCATCTACATTAATTCGTAGCAAGGAATCCGATTGTTTTATTCGTTTTTCGGTTTTAAATCGAGTGGAATCGATGTCGCTACTATCTCGGAGCTTTGATCTCGGTTAGACGCGTGCGCGACCCAAAGTTTTGGATTAATTCCGTTCAGATTTTCTTAGAAATAGATCGCAGCGTTGGCTAAAATATTTGAGTTATTTTAGGTTAGATAGCTAAGCGAGAAAAGTGTTTGTAGATATTTAAGCCTGTTTTCATATAAGTTATTTCTAGGTTTGACGGTATAACTAGTTTCAAGAATGGACTTCTATATATAGACGTGACGATTCCGATTTGAGAAGAAACGAGTTGTTAACTATCGAAATAAAAATCGAGGCAGAGGTTTAAAACTCCTACATTTCACCAGCTAAGTAAAATCCCATGAAATATAGGGCGAATCGACATTCTAATCAAACACTTTTCTAGAGTCTGGGCCAACACCGCAATACTTTTCATATTTATTTTATCCGACCCGGAACCTAGAACCTCTTTTGCAGCAGCAATTGCGACAACTGCCGGATCAGTCCTTAATTAGTGGTTTTCATTTTATTTTTACATTGAACATATTGGCAATAACTTCTAAGCAGTTTATTTTAAATTTCATGGGCAATAACTTGCCCCTTGTCAATAAGTAGGTAATATGAACGCCAGCCGCCATTATAGTGCAAGTATTTTTTTTTTTCTTTTTTTGCCATATCCGACAACTATATCAGGGAATTCTCGGCTTTTGAGTGATGGAATTCAATATACCTAGTTATGATTGAAAATTTTATGATCATATAATTATCAAAATCGAAAATATCAAAATAGAGATTACCAGAAAGCCTTTATGGCCAGTGTAACCTAATCAAAACCAAATAAGATATCACTTTATTTTTCTTGACATACGATCACTTGAATTTTCAATACTTATTCATCATCATTTCAATCCACAAACATCCAACTGCTGGGCAGAGGTCTCCTTCAAAGAATGTGGAGGGAATTTAGCCTGCTATACCACTCTGTTTGTGTAATTTTCCTTTTCTAACAATGCTGTTGTCTGTATAAGGCTACACTCCCTTAATTGCCTTTTACGACACTCACGGGTTAAGATGCCATAGTGTCATTATGTATTCTTAATCCGTCACTACACGTGTACTTAATCATCATCATCATCATATAAGCCCAACGAAGCCCACTGCTGGACATAGGCCTCACCTAATTTCCGCCACCCAAACCAACTCAAACCAAACAGCTACCCGCAACCTTGACTTTGACGCTTAGATTCCAAAAATATCTACTCTAAATTATACGCAAACTTGCAGCAATAAATACAGATTGTTCGTCATTCTTGTCAACATCAAGCTAAAGTCACTGACATTATTGCTACCTTTTACCGTAATAACATCAAACTTATCACTCAAAAGTCCCAACATCAACTACCGCCAAATCATATCCCGACTAAAAGCATCGGTACATAAAAGCCAATAAAAAATTACGACCTTCATAATATTAATTGACTTCTGATTAACAATAAAAGGAATTACAAAATTGTTATTTCAAAAACTTTGAGTAACGGAAGGCGTTTTAATACCGGCGCCTGAGCATCTTTTTAATTCGCCGCCATCTTTAGATTACAAGATTACTGAGCTGTTAAAAACATAGTTCCTTGTTCGGCTACTATTACATTAACGCTCATTGACTTGACAAGTTAGAAAAAAAGTTATTTCGAAAAAAGAATGCTTCCAAAAAGTTGAATTGACAAGTGAAAAAAATGCCCACAGATAATGTAAACTGTCATTTTTTTAAAGTATCATGATGCGTCGTCGTTCGGAAAGATTAGAAGTGATAGGTTATGAAATGGATACTCCGATAGGTTTGGTCAAAAGCCGGCATCGGAGTTCAACATTGCCTATTAATTTTTTGTCAATATTGTATTACAAAATAGAGTGATCCTATTGGGTTTGTATAAAAACACTCCAATATGATATGGCCAGTGACTAAAAAAACTAAAAAGTCACATTGATTTCTCACACTATTTTACCCCACAACAAGAAGTAAATTGAATCCGTTTTATGTACGACAGCCCTTTAAAATAACGGGTTCGGACAAACTATTTCAAAATTTAATAAGATGCTTAGGTGTTTAAGAAATGATGGCTGAAATGCTAGCAGCCAACCTGAAGGACCATTATGAGACAAATTCCGAAGTTTGTAAATAAGTAGACAATATATGTTCTTTTTTGTGGTCCCCTCGGAGGTAATTCCGCCCCGAGAGGTATTTTATTACCTACGTATGAACATTAACTGCAATTTGATACAGTTTCTATGGAGTATATAATAATTTAGGATTCTGTGTTTAAAGGTGTAATTACGTAGGTATGTGTGATGTATGATGTATGTTCCCCACATACATCATACATCACGTCATCATGTTATGTGTTATTGAATTATTTAAGTGTATTGATTATGTATGTGGTGTGTGTCATAAATGTGTTTGTAGTAGACAATATTATGTAGAATACTACATTACAGATTGTGTTTACGAGTATCATTAGAATCGATTCCAGCATTTTGTAGCCTGCGCGAAATTTTATCCGAACCTTCGGAATAAAAAGGTTCCATTACACTTTAAACAGCCAGTACACATAATTTTAATATTCATTGTATTAAGTACCTATATTGCGCACACTTCGTTGCCCTTGTTTATAAGTAATAATACATATTATTATCTATTTGAACTGCTATCTCTCCCTTTTGGCGACGTCTACTTGCACCAACCGTTGGAAGATCGCTTCACGTTCCGGTGTTGAGGGGCTCAAGACTCAGGGTGCAGTCGATTTCAATTTGGCTGTGAAAGCTCTAGGAGCAAGAAGTTTCTCGAAAATACACTAATATTGACCTCTATCCATCAAGGTGATTAAAGATGGTATATCAGTGGATACGACTCATTTCTCTCGTATCTTAAGAATGGTTTCCATAATCATCTCTTTCAACATTCCCACAAAAAGGAGTGTTAACACATTGTATCCCCACTCTATCATCTACAATTATTGACTGAATACTGACCAGCCAGTATACTTTGAGCTACGGATGCACAATACATGGGTGGTCCACTAAATAGGAAGCTATAAGGTCAATTACTAGTTGACAGAGACAATTAAAGGTATAAACAGACATCGTTGTGTCAATAAGGACCTTTGTACACTTGCGACTAAAAACTTACAGAAGTAAAAATTTATTTCTCACTGGAAACATGTCCATATTTGATATTAAAGTAGATTGCGAGCCGTGTGGTTTCGGGTTTTAGTTTTGGTTTAGTTTAAAATGGTTACTCAAGTTTTGCAGCCCCGAATTTTTGAGAGAGCTACTTATGATCATATTATGTCGTAGGCTTCAGGTCAGTCTTCAAAAAAACGTGTCAATACAACAACCACAAGGACTAATACGAAACCTTCTACCCTAATTTATCCATGTTGGTTCCTGCCGCCATAAGACAAATCCAATAAGATTGAGACAGTTTTTCATAATTATATCCATGTTGGAAATTTGTATTAACAAATAATCATCCTACAATATAAACGTAGTTCAATATTATGCTGAATTATATCTATGACATACATTAGTTTTAAGGGAGAAAACAAAAAAAAAACAAAAGCTAGTAGGTATTATAAAATAAATTGAAAAAGTGATGCAAAATGTTCTGAGTCCCGAAAGTGTTTAGATGTTTATTAATTTAAATACAAACCTTAATGTCCAGACTAGGTTCTAGCTTCTAGCGTTATGTCGTGGCCTATGCACTATTCCGACCTTTAAACTGTCTGTATGCCAAATTTCATACAGATCTCTTTAGCCGTTCTGGGGTGATTGAGAAACAAACACCTATCCATATATCCATGCCTCCATCCATCCTAATTGTCGCATTTATAATATTAGTAAGATAACATAATATAGCATAGCATCACGCCTTTTTTCCCAAAGGGGTAGGCAGAGGTGTTTCACACCCACATTTCGCCAGCTATGTTTGGTCCCATGAAATAGGGGGCGAGCCTATTGTCATCAACCGGGAACATTTGTTTACCAAACTCCGGGAAAATCTTAATACTGGAATTTCATGATAGAAAAGTCCAATACCATTTTCACCCGACCCGGGAATCGAACCCGGGACCTCTTGCACAGCAGTCGTATACACTTCCCGCTGCGCCACCGAGGCAGTTAATTAGTAAGATAAGTATTTATTATATCCAAAAATAGAGCTATATTTCAATAGCTAGTGTATAAAGGCCTTTATTATAACCACGTAACACACTGGTCGGGCATCCATCTTTAATTTTCACAAACGTCATATAATCAGACAAGTCTCCATTAATACGTACTTGGGGCTTATTAATTAAAGTTTATGACCACTTTTTATACAGTTATACGGTCAATAAGGTGGCAGTGCTTGTGTGGTCGACGCCGACATCTTTAATTCGTTTATGCAATCGCATTGATCGAATGGTTAAACAATTTTTAATGTTATTTATTGTTTATGTTGTGTTGTATAGGTATTTTATGTATCGTTTTTATTGTGTAATTACATATAAATTATCCATAATAATAATAATAATAATAAGTTTATTGTTTTCTCTCACATAGACACATTTACATTAAATTTAAAGTAGTAATACAATATTTTAACTCAAAGATTAATACTATGTGAGAGACTGGCAGCTGTACTAGGAGAGTAGGAGACCTGTATTACAGCTTACCAGCCTCTCCTAACTCTGGATAGGAAACATTGTAATATAAACATTGTAACGTATTATGCTATTTGAAACAAAGCCAGCAGTCTGGCCAGCGTGGTATAGTAGGCTAAATTTCCTTCAGAATCTGTGGAGGAGACCCGTGCCCCGCAGTGGATCGTTTGAAGTTGCAGTGAATAATTTGAATTGAAAAAGTCTTATAGTGTTAAAGGAAGACTTTTTAACATCACGCTACAACCAATAGGAGCTGAACAGGGACCAAACAAAGATCCACAGGAGTGAAGCTGCGGGCAAAAACTAATCTATATAAATAAAAATGATCGCCGAACAGTATGTGATGGATTCACGTGAGAAGTGTGAAAATGGCTAGACCGATTTGGCTAATTCTTTTTTTGTTGTATTTGCTATTGTCTAGGCAAAGCATCTATGTAAAAATTATACAAAAAATTGAGTGTAAAATTTAAAATTTTGGATTAATAAATCTCCATATAAAACATTTGAAAATGGAACATTGTAACGAATAATAAAACATGGCGGTACGAAATTCGCCGGGTCAGCTACTTTATACTCGTAATATAATTACGGTAAATAATTTTCAATGCAACCTCCTTAACAATCAATAAACCATACGAAACTAGAAACTGTCACAATTTTCACTACATTTCATATATGATTACGAGCAAGTGTGGTTTCTCACGATTACCTGCCCTGCAAGGGTGTATGTATATAATGATAGACATGTGTAATGACAGGCTACTACTACTTGACTTAGTGGGTAGAGTAACAGCTGACTTGTTTGTCTTGTTGTTAAGTATATATTATTTAGGTACTTTTAAACTGTCACGTATTTATGATATTTGAATTAATTATTATTTTTATTTTTATTTAATATTTTGCTCCAATTAATAATTTATTTGGTACCAACTTGGTTTTAAGTGATAATATAAAATTAGTTGTTTCTTAAAAATATTTCAATAACATTGTTTGCTCATATACCTTGTTAACTTTATTAATGCATGTCGTGGCAACTTGTAATTGAAACAGCACTATTGCTTGAGCCACTTAGAACATTGTGTGATTCTTTCCAAAGTGTATGTTTTGTAAGTTGTCCTATTAATAAATAAATAAATTATTATACGAGCAATTTTAACGCCCGCCATCCATCGGCCAACCGCAACCTTTACTAGGTTGTCGTGGCGGAAATTAGGTGAGGCCCATGTTGAAAAGTGGACGTCATTGGGCTGATATGATGATGATGATTAAGTATAGGTGTAGTGACGGATTAAGAATACATAATGTCACTATCGCATCTCAACCTGTGAGTGTCGTAAAAGGCAACTAAGGGAGTGTAGCCTTATGCAGACAACAGCACTTAGAATAGGAAAGTTCGAAACAAACTCTATACCAATCCATCTGGCCAGAGTGGTATAGCAGGCTAAATTCCCTCCACATTCTTTGGAGGAGACCCCTGCCCCGCAGTTGGACGTTTGTGGGTTAAAATGATGATGATGATGAATGATGAATTAATTATCGGAAATTCCAGTGATCATATGTTAAGCAAAATAAAGTGATATCTTATTTGTTTTGACTAGGTTACACTGGCCATATTTTAAATGCTTTCTTGTAATCTCTATTTTCGATTTTGACATTGTTTTCTTAAGTTTGAAAAATACATGATCAATATTCAAAAAATATTCAAACATTTCATAACTATATTGAAATCCATCACTCAAAAGCCGAGAATTCCCGGATATGGTTGACGGATAGGGCAAAAAAATTGATCAGATATTTGAACTAATCATCACGATTTTACATTAAAAAAAGAACTTTAAAAATACTTTAAAAAGTCTCAAACACCTTCCAACCTTTTCTGTCCTATATAATCAGAAGGGGACGCAAATGATCACTTACAAAATCACTATCTACTCAAATCGATGAGTATAACAATCCGGCAATACAATCCTGGTAATGTAACAGAGAATTCCGGGGCTTGGAGCTATGCAGCCTGTCAAAAGCCAACGTCGGGCACCCCCTTGTAGTGTCCACACCACCCTACACTACCCAACCCATTGACCGTCTCGAAAGAAAAAGTACCACTGCAACTCGATTGGTTGTAAGTTCATTTTTACAAGTTTTTATTTAATTTCCAATAATATTTATTATGTTTGTTAGGTCAAAGATTTCAAAAATTTGATGTCATTCTCAATTTCTGATTAAATCTGAAATTTTGTATATAAGTATACGTGTGTGTGTGTGTGTGGCGGAAATTATGTGAGGCCTATGTTCAGCAGTGGACGTCATTGGGCTGATATGATGATGATGATACGTGTGTTTCGATTTCTTAACACATTGGTACTGATACCGGTTCGACCACCGTTGCTACATTGGCGTATAATTAAGTTTTATAGATTTTTCAACAGCAGCAAGCATAATTTATTTACTCACCTTCACTCGGACGGGATTCATCATCATCATCATCATATTATCAGCCCAATTACGTCCACTGTTGAACATAGGCCTTGCCTAATTTCCGCCACAGCGAGCGATTTTGTGCCGCCCGCTGGACGGGATAGTCGACTATCAATTAATACTCGGTTTTCTCAAATCTAACCCTCACTGCAACTCCTGTAGTTGCAGTGAGGGTTGGACTGTACCCAAGTTATTGGCTTTCTTGTTTGTTCTTAGGTATATAGCGGTATGATTCTTTCTCCCTAAATTACCGATAGATAGATCATTTAAAAAATTAAAGGTCAAGAAGGTGAACCATAAAACTTCCTCACTCACAACTCACTTTCTTATCGATTGTCAGAGTTAGTAAGGGATCTGCCGGACATCTAAAGGTGTCATGGAGACGTCTCCCCTCTATCCGAACGTAGCCTCTAATATAGCCTCTACAGCCATTCTCTGCCGAACCCCGATTGCCCTTAAGTGCTAACCCAACTTGAAATTCAGAGAGGCCGAAATTAGCACTTGAAATTCTCAAGCCGTCGATATGAAATACTCCAAGATCTTTGTTAGGAAGCTTTTTGTTATGCTTTTGTGAATATATTGTAACCTATTTCATTATTATGTAGTGTTTTTATAAGGAGGTACTTTTTGATTATTTCTTACCTGTCTACGAAAGTGCGTTCTAGACCGAGTTTTAATAAATAATACATGCCGTATACCTATGGTCCTACGGTCGCTATTGGTCGAAATTTGATCAAGTTTTTGAAGTTTCACTTTTTTTTTGTCTGGAAGTTTGTTGGCGTGATGTTTTATAGGCTATCCAACATCAAAAGAATTTATTAAATCAGACCAGTAGTTTCTGAGATCCAACTCTTCAGTTTTATATAACATATTTTAATAGATAAATATAGATTAAATATGACTGTGAAGTGCTTCAGAACTTAATCATATCAATATACACACCAATCAAAGATAGCAGGCAAGGCATTCCCCGGGACATCCGAGTGTCAAGTTGGTGTTTGCAAGGGTCCCTCATTTCTAATCCTGGAGTCACAGTGATGGGTGTGTGTGTATAACTTTCGGGATTTGTTTTTTATAAGTCTTTGCAAACATACTTACAAAACTACCTCTAGCAGAATCTAAATCGTTCCAAAACAAGAAACTTAATTTAGAAAATCCTACCAATTAGATTATTAATTATCTCCAAAAACTACCAAATCACACTTGTCTACCTACTAATAAAACACAAATATCGATTGCTACGTATTTATCGTATCAATATCCACTCTAAGGACCCAATTAAAGTGCCATAAACCTCTTATTAGTCACCCCATAGCGTCCCCCCCCTCCTCCCACTAAACCAACATGGCCGTGGAATTGTCACCTAACCTTTGACATATCCAAATTACATAGAAATTAGACGACTTTGAACCGTAACGTGTAGAGATAAAACATATGCCTCATGAATGTGTAAATTTGTTAAGCACCTGAAAGTCTTATTCTTCAAACTAGTGTGCCATATTACCCCGTTCTTTCCTATATTTTATGCCATGCAATTTGAAACGCTAACATTGATGTTTAAAGTCGGTTTTGTAATGAGTTTAGTTGATGATTGTTAGTTTTGTTGTTCTAAGTACGACACGAAGGCGTGACATTGACGCCCTAAAGGATTGGAATTATGTATGAAGGGTTGAGTTAAGTGGTGTATTTTTAAGAACGAGGGTATTTTATTATTAACGTAGAAATGGCTGGCTAAAGCATGATTACATGTTTCGGGTTAACTTTTTTAAACAACTGTTTGATTTCTTGACGTGCGGGTATTTCCGTGGTTTTGGATTTGGAATAAGCTCTGTTTTTAAACGTAAAATTGTATTTGAGAACAATAAAGCAAGCAATAATTATATTAAAAGGTTACGTCACATCCCTATGTTCGAAATTCGAATTGCGATCAGCGGGCCTAATTGCTACTTCGACATTTGATTGATCGATTTCAATATCGTTGTCAAGTGTTCCAAACTTAAAATGTGGTCGTTGAAGGCAGGTGTCATTTTCAAACATTTGATAACGGTACTGAAATCGGACAATCGATTTTTTTTTCCTTTATTGGGACAAAAAACAGTTACACGTTCCTTATTACTATACATATAATTTAGTAACTTAAATTAGGTAAACGTATAACCCACACCATTGTCCACGAAATGACGAATGACGTAATTAACCTCATTTCGTTCATGTTTTAATTTGAAATTAACTTCATGACAAGGCCATTGAACATTTCGTGGTTAACGTTTTAGTCTAATAAATATAGCTAAGATATTTTTAATTTTTAATTTTAGTCACCCCATAGCATCCCCTCCCCTCCTCCCACTAAACCAACATGGCCGGAATTTAAATAAATAAATAAATAATATTCTACCACATTCACACAGCGCCATCTAGTCCCAAAGTAAGCAATTAATTTGCTTGTGTTATGGGTACTAAACAACTGATATACTACTTAAATACATTTTTTTTTTGTAAATACATACATATTATAGATAAATTACACCCAGACACAGAACAAACAATCATGCTCATCACACAAAGATTTGTCCTGGATGGGGATCGAACCCACGACCTCCGGCTTAGCAGTCAGGGTCACTAACCACTAGACCAACGGGCCAGTCAAGGAATTGTCGCGTAACCTTTGACATATTACATAGAAATTAAAGCAATGACAATGCAAAAACTGAAGCCTCTCTACCTTTCTAACTCTTTTGTTTTATTGATTTTCTCTAAAATCGTTGACCTAACATTAAGAAAAGCGAGATGTTTGAATCGGAGGAACTGGCATTCTGCTTACCCCTTTCTCCGATGGGAGATTTTTCGGGAGTATTAGCCTATGTATAATTGATAGCAGTTGTATCACAAAAAAGTGTTGATATCTATTTACGTGTAAACGTTGGCCTATGAAAAAAATGAAAAAAACAACAGTCAGATTGGGAAGGTAAAAATAGTGTAACAATTTGCTTCCAAACACAAAGCAATCTGCAAAAAAGAAAACAATTATTATATTAGGTATCACACACAAAAAATATTGGCCAAAAATAATTTTAAACAAACATAGGTCAATTATATATGTATATTTTTTAACAATTACAATTTAAGTCGAGTAGTATTAAAGAAAATAAAATAATCTAAAATAACGAAATTTTGAAATTAGTCACGGTTGTTCGATATTTAAAAAGACCAATAACAATCAACCGTTTAGCCGCCAACCAATCAGATGTCAGCGGTAGATCAAAGAAACGACGCGTGCGCAAGTAATCATCGGTGATTCTGTTAATTATCGTTAATATTTATGTGTTTCTATGTATGTTTGTTAGTATGATGTATGGTTACCGATCACGAAGGACCACCGTGTGGTCGTAACCAAATCTTGACCACCAGCTTGGTATCAATCGGGTGGTCCATGAGCTTTCACAGGCAAATAGCAGGCAGCGACCTAACTTTAGGGGATAGGTTTAAGCCCTTTTGCACTTTGCTGGCTTGACTGACTCAGGGTTAAAATTGAGAATTTCAAGACGGAAACACAATACTGTTTTTGCCTGACTCGGGGATCAGCAGTCGTATACATTTCCACTACGCCATCCAAAGCAGTCAATGCCATTCAAACTGAATGCGATATCCATATAATAGCGTATGACTAAAGCCAGAGGTTGAGGTTAAAAAATCATAATTTTGTGAGTCGCGTGTGAGTTTTGTTTTGTGTCCCACGCTGACTCAAAATGAAATAACTAAAACGGTTAACTGCAACACAAAACTTACAAAATAACTCTTGCTTTCAACCAAATATTCACCAAAAGCAATCAAATAACAAAATATATCAAAATATTAATAAGAGAATACACAAAATATACACTTTGGCGAGCGCAGTTCGGCTGGAAGTATGAAACAGAAACAAAACATGGCCACGACTGAACCACCTATAATAAGCCCATTGTTTTATACAAATACAATATTGCGTTTATAAATCGGATAAGCCTACAGCATAGGGGATGGTGTGGAGCAACCACCAACTTATTGGTGAGTAAGATTTTAGTTTGAAAATAAAGAAAGAATGGAAGAAAAAAGAAAAATAATTTATTTTGTTCTCACTTCATAAAGAAAATAAATTGACTTTTTTTATACCACGACACGGTGTCAAAAAGGTGTACGTCTTGTCCTGCCTGATATTAAGCGGTAATCCGAAGCCTATGGACACCTGCAACACCAGGGGCATCGCGAGCGTGTTGCCGACCTTTAAGAAACCTGTCACTCTTTTTTTGAAGAACTCCATACTTTGGTCCTTGAGAATACCTCGTTAAGGAGTTAAATTATTTTTTTTGCTATAGGTAGCTATTGAAAAATACTACATCCGGTAATCCATATCCATGTACCTATACTTATCTACTGATTTAGCCAAGATTTTTATTTGCTTTATTCATCAATATTGACCGCAAAGAGAACGGTATTTTACATTTTTTTATCTCTTAGAAGTTGATCTTTAACTACTTTTAGTCGTATTCTTATTGTTGTAAATATTTAAAATTATGTTTATATAATTTATTCTCGACACACAATTTCCAATTTTAATGCCTACAAAACCTACAGTCGTGGTCGACTCCACATCACTCCTGTCCACATATTGGGCAATAAGAGGATCGTCCGCGCCGAGTGGCGCCAGTAGCCTCCATTTGTATTTATTTATTTATACCTTGTTCTTATTTATGTATTAATTCATTTTAGTCCACAGGTTACATGTGCCAATGTTAGGTGAGGTTGACTTCTACAGGCGACATGATTTACATTAGCATAGAGTCTAAATTCAGTAAGAAAGGCTACGGACACTAGACAGTTTCATGATAGCCAGTACTCGGTATCTATTTAAACATTTGCTTAAACAAATGGTTCTTTACTATTCAAACTGAAATTTGTTTAAATAACCTGTAGAAATACTATTTAGAGTATTTTAATTAAATACGGTTTATTGAAAAAAGTGCAAGTAATTAACCTGACAGTTGCACATAGACAAAAAATAGTTATGAGATGGCGCCAAGACAGTGTTGCCACAAAAAAAACCATTGCAGTGATTAGGCGTTGTTTACATTCTTCCAACACAACCACATTGTAAAATTTTATTAAAAGTAAAGTGAGATGTAGATATATTTTTATATAATAATACGGGTCACTAACGTAAGGAAGTTAGGACTGCCGACCGGGTTTCGGTAGTGTGCGGCGCGAATGCAGTGGCGATAGTTGCGCACTAGGGCCCTGATGATGGTTCCCTAAAGTAACCAAAACCGGCAGTCCCGACTTCCTTACGTGAGTGACCTGTATCATTGTAAAAACTCGGCCTTGTAGATAGGTCGCCTCCCAGCGAGGTGGACGGACGCGATGACGTCTCCCTAAGATAATAAATGCTTCTCATGATATTTTGTTACAGAACAGCCACCGAAAATATCCAAGTTCATAAATGAGCAGTCACATCCTCACACCTACAGGTGAAAAGCCTATGCTGAAAATGATAAATCAGACACCGACTTATGACATTTGAAAGTCCCATGGAAAACCTAAATACTGTTATAAATCAACAATGAAAAAAAAAATATATCATTATCTAAATAAATATCAAAGCAAAACACACTTCGCTTTATCTTTGCATGGCGCATATAATTCGTTGCGCGGGAGTCGAATCCGCGATCGCATCGATACGCATGTGTGGCGCGCGCTAATTGACTGTATCGTTCCCCTTATTTACAGGAAAACGGATTTAAGATATGTTGGAGTGTGAGAAATGTACTGACAGATACAATATTGATAAGGGATAAGGGAAGAGAAAATATTTTTAAGCTTTTTATTTAAATAAACACAACATGACTGCTTAATAAGTAAATATTATTATAGATTTAATCATAAAAATTTAAAAATAACCTACGAAAAGTTTTATTTTTTATTCCATCATCATCATCATCATATCAGCCCAACGACGTCCACTGCTGAACATAGGCCTCACCTAATTTCCACCACAGCAAGCGATTTTTTTAATTTAATTAGCAAAGAACCGGTTTCAGAATACAATTTAGGTACCTCCTTTTTTAAAGTCTGTTAAAAAGTGAATTATGTGGTTGGCTAATGCAAATAAGCTTACCCACTTTATTAATCATAATCTATAATATCGTTTTATTACATAAGTATATCGTTATACCATATTTTAAATTTCAAGTTTAGATAAAGAAAGGACAATTTTCAAACATTTGACAACGGTATCGACCTTGACCGATCGAATATCAATATAGTAAGTCAACTTTCTACACGCATATATACTCGTAAGTACCTACAAATGTTTCCTAGTGCGATAGTGGTAGGTCTAAAAAAACTAACTAGTCTACTAGACGTAGAACTAGCACCTTGGTACTAGGACTACCAGGAGCACATAAACACACAGAGATCGTGTTTCTGCATACAAAGTAAGTTCGGCGCTCACACACACCGTATGACATCGCATTCCAGTCCTGTACCTATATGCCGATAAAGTATGCCTCAACTTATGAAAATACAGCGATTTTAGTTCAGTGTAAATTGCAACTAATTAGAATAAAAAAAAAAAATTAAAAAATTAAAAAAAAAATTACAAACGTAAGTGTGACACCAAGCCGAATGCTCGGAATATATATAAACACGATTTAAACTTGCCAAGTAGTAATAATGTTATTTATTACAAGTACTCTTGTAATAAATAACATTATTAATCCAGCTAGATGGTCCGACGACCTAAAAAAGGTCGCTGGGTCTGACTGGATGCGGAAGGCGGAGGACAGAGTGCTATGGCGCGTGATAGGAGAGGCCTACGACCAGCAGTGGACTGCAATAGACTGAAATGATGATGATGATGATGATTTACTTTTACCAATTCTATAAATTAAAATGAGTTATTTAACATATCTAATGAGCAAATCACAATTGTAGATCAATATTCTCCAATCACTCATAACTTGTGGACCCGTCTGAGTGCGGCGACTAGCGGCTCAGTGGTATAGCGGCGCGCGCGGCGACGCGTGTCGTTTGATGCGCCGACAAAGACGCCGCGCCGCCCGTGGGAGACCACGTGGTGATGCTGCAACTACCAGGAACAACGCTGGAAGTAGACTGAGGGTTCCTGAAACTTTTTATATAGTCTTGAACGTGAGGTCATCCAAGTTTACGGCGCCTTCAACACTGAAAGAAAATTCTTCTATTTGACCGTCAATTTTAAAAGTTGACTATGTTCACCATTGAACCATCCAGGCCGAGTAAGCTAATATACGGTTGTGTTATTTTTTTATTTCTAAATACATATAAGTATATTATACATAGAAAAATACCCAAACTCCGAAACAAACATTTGCAGATCGTATAAATATTTGTACCGACCCGAGGATCGTACCCCAGACCTCAGAAAGCGCAACCTTATACTTACACTACCGCTACATATTCTTTTCCCACTTTTTTTTTACATTTACACAGCGCCATCTAGTCCCACATTAAGCAATTATATTTGCATGTGTTATGGGTAACTAAACAACTGATATACTACTTAAATACATTTTTTTTTACATACATATTATAGATAAATTATTACAGACACAGAACAAACCTTTATGCTCATCACACAAAGATTTCTCCTGGGTGGGGATGGAACCCACGACCTTCGGTTTAGCAGTCAGGGTCACTAACGACTAGATCAACAGGCCAGTCGATTGCGTATCTATATTAACAACAGCAACTCATTCTTGTCCCACTGCTGGTCTCAGGTCTTCTCTCCTCTATTTAAACAGTTGAGAGGGATGGATATGCCCTGACTTCAAGCTGTTTTCCTTCATAATTAACAGATGGTAAGCCACTTGACTAGTACATATAAATTCCATTAGAAAATCCACATTGGTACGGCACTATCGATTAGAACTGGGACCGCATGATTTGCATGCCGGTCACTTATATATTCGGCCACCGTTGCTTTTCTATATGACTAAGAAATCATTGCAATTTATTTCTAGAAAGACGATCTAAGGAAACACTAAGTTGTATTTAATAGTTGACTCCTATATCGTACTCGCAAAGAGTTATAACATGACTTACAACAGTGGGCAATTATGAACCTTATACTACAAACAGAGGATGTAAATTGCTGGATAAATAAATGTGAACTTATATGTATTATACATTGACAATGTAATATATGGAGCACTATATTAGGTACAAATGTGACTAATAAACAAATAGACACGTCGTTTTTTATGTTAATTTATGTGACGCCTATGTTGAATTGCCATATACAGAAAACTGGATTTGAACACAGGGACTATCTTATAATAAAGGTCAGAAAATGAGAACACAGCCTTCTTGATAAAATCACTTTTATTTTAAACACTATGTAGACACTATTATTTCACAGGAGATTTATTAAATACACTATTACTTTTACAGGAGATGTTTATTCAACGAAGCGTAGAATAGGAATGGGCGTGTTTGCATGTTTAACTTTAAAAGTGAACGGTGAACGAATGGTGAAATGCAAGGTCAGAGTGGATGATCGATAAGTCAATATACTATCTGTACATGCAAACACGGACATTAAAATCTATTAAAATTTAATTACAATATAACGTAATAATATATTTCTACAAGATTAGAATATAAAAAGTATCTATAATTATAATAAATGCTAACAGTCGGCCTTTCCTGACGCTTTCACGTCTCGTGAAAAAGATTACAATAATACTGCGTTTGATTCTACTATTATATTATAGTACATAATATTATATATACATAACTACAGTAATAATAATAGGTAGGCCAACCAGTGGCGTGCCTAGGGTTTAAGGATAAGGCAAGCCCGTTATACCTACCTACCTATGCTTTTTACCCGACTACTCCAGAATAGGCAGAAGGCTATTTTTGTACTTAAATATAATACAATGAAAAGTAAACAAACCTGACTGCGCTGGAAAGGCGATGGGTGTAATGTTTTTTTATGAATTTTGTTCAATTTCTCTTACATGTTGATAGAGGGTCGCGCCGCGCGCCGCGCCGCCCCGCCAAAGCTCATTGAAGGTACCTATGCTAGTGCTTGATTGAATATACCTAATAAACAATCAGCATTGCATACATGCATAACTTCGGTGGCTTTGAAAAAAGCCCTTTGGTTTCCTTGAGTAAACGAAGATAGCTAAGTAAGTAGGTAGTTGACCCTTGCCTGACTATAAGAAAAGTACCTACCTATAAGACTACCTATTATTTATATTCTAAATTGACTCGTCTGTCTTTCTTGAGAAATGACTTAATTACGTAAGAATAAAATGTTGGCGGTAAACGTTTTAATTCTGCCAACAACTGCTTTTCAATATCTATCATTGATATTATTTCTTAGATAAGTATGAATAGGTACGCTTAAAGAGATAAAAATGCGCGTTCAGCGAAGAACTACATAGCCGTAATAGTTACAACAAGATATGTTAACTTTATAAACTCGGCAAGGCAACTTCGAGGTTATTCTCATTATTAAAATCAAATATAAACAAAGAACAAAGTTCAAAAATTTTACCTTTTCTTCGCCCATCAAAAGTTGAACACATTTTAATCCTCACACGGAACAATAATTATTATTTGCATTGTTGTATGTCACTAAATACAAAAAATCACTTTAAAATCTTACAATTAACAATTTTTAAAGTAAGTAAACATTAAAACCAAAACTTTTCGTCCTGTCAAACAAATGAACTGAGTGAAGTTAGTAGACGCGAGTACGCATGCGCGGCCGCGGCATTTCACTTCCATAGTCGACAACTTCATACATAAAGCCCGGCTTATAATTTCATACTGATTGATATATAAATTAACCTAGTTATATTTCAATAATCGACAGTTTCTCTATAGGTTAGAAAGAGAGATCCGACGGTGGTCAAAAGCCTCATAACAAGCCAGTGCGGGTGAGCGAGATAGAAAAAAAAGTTGTTGCGCGCAGCGCGCGCCTCTCTAACTCTCGTTCTCGCTTGATGCTTCATCACTCACCGAGTCAAATGTACTCTGTGCACCGAGTCACTGCTCTCGCTCGCGCTTGGAAATAAGCGCGCGAATTTTAAAATAGATAATGGTTTGAATTAGATATTTTTGATCGTGCATTTTAGTAGGGCAAGCCGGGCTTTTGGGCTTGTATGAACGTACCGCCACTGAGGCCAACCTACTAAGCTAAACTTTGCAACATATTACACATTCATAGTATCTAAACTTTACTTTGTACATTTCTGATACAGATACGAATATAATTATGTTTACATTAGTAATACAAAAGGAATAAGAGTGGCCTCTACATATTCATAGTATATAGTATTACCGGTATGTTGTGGCCCCTGCATGTCCACAACACACTAGCTGCAATATTACAATATTTTAGTAATAAAAAACATTAATCTTAAATCTCATGTTGATAATAATCATAATGTGCTATGGCCTCTTCATGTCCATAACGCAACTGCAAATGTAAGCGACATGCTTTACATCTAAGTTATCATGGCCTCTACATATCCATAATAACTAACTAGCAAACTGTAGCCCCTGCATGTCTACAGTCTGCCCAAATTGTTAACATTAATAACTTCATAATTAAGTATAATTCGCTTCAAACATAATCAAAATTATTTCATGAATAAATTGTATACCTATATGTTACTTCTATAAATTAATTATATATTTACTAAATTCATTATTCATCAATATGTATATAATATTATTAATTGGTAAATTATTACTTAGATAATCATTTGTATAAATCCTATCTCCACCCATTAAAGAATGCGGATCACTCATCATTATCATCATCATTTTGTGAATCACTATCACTGTTTCTGTTATAGACCAACCACGGATGTATTTTATCAACAGAGAAGATACCGGTAAAGTTCCTATTACCCTTACGGGATAAAGGGGTGTCCTCTATTTTATATCTTTCATTGTCAAAGACCTCTACAACACGATAAGGACCACGGATTTTTGAGATCAATTTCCTACTTTTCCCTGTGGAAGGGATTTCCCTTTCTACCCGAACCAGATCACCAACCTTAAAACTAATTTTCTTCCTACTTCTATCAAATCGTTTTTTCTGTTCAATTTGATTCTTTTGTACGTGCTGTAATATATCCTCTCTAATGTTTTGTACATTACTTCCTATTTCCTCCGAATCATCCATAATATTTAGATTAAGTAGAGAATTATTTGTGCCGATTAAATCAATACCGAATAATGCCTGTGCGGGGGTTTTTCCGATTCCCTTATTAAGTGTGTTATTTAAACCCCACTGTATTTCTGATACACATTCATCCCATACATTTTCTGGTTTATTGTGATTAGTTGCAGTTAAGGCGGCTAGGACGGTACGATTGTAGCGTTCCACTTGCCCATTGGCGCGTGGTGTTGCTACCGCGTTCATGACATGTTTGACACCTAATTCACTTAAATATTCTTGGAAGTGTTTTGAAGTAAACGATGTCCCTCTATCGGAAATTATTCGCGTAGGCACACCAAATGTGTGAAAATAGTTTTTTAACGCAGATATAGAATTAATTGATTTAGTGTTTTTGACCGGTACCAATATAATATATTTCGTGAATGCATCGATGATTATCAGTAGATAAGCGTTCCTTTTCTTGCTTCGCACAAAAGGCCCCAAATGATCAATATGCAAGGTGTGAAAAGGGCGGTTAACTTTTGGTATCGGATGAAGTTCACCTGCCTTTTTACCAGCCGGGATCTTTGTGTGAGCACACTCTAAACATGAATCAACATATTTTTTTATAAATCGCCTCATTTTAGCAAACCAAAAACTACTTTTAATTTTATCATATGTTTTATCAAAGCTATAGTGTCCGATATCGTCATGATTGGCTTTCAACACTTGCCATCTAACTCCCTTTGGAACAACCCAGCGATCCCCGATTTCAGTTTTTCTATACAATAATCCTCGTTTGATTACAAAATTATTTTTAATTTCTAAAATGCCATCTGTATCTTTATCTTTTAATATGGAAATAACACGCTGAAGTTCGGGATCGTTCTGTTGTACCGTGGCTATCCAATTTGTCTCAACGCATCTTACTTCGACATATGCAGGCTCAATCGGGTTTCGGCTGAGTGCATCTACGTGGGACATGTTGGAACCCGCCTTATACACAATACTAAAATCATATTCTTGCATAATGTTCCACCATCTCGCCACTCTAGGTAAAACGTCTCTCTTTTCAAAAGTAGCCCTTAACGAATTACAGTCCGTTACTATTGTGAATGGTATGCCTAATAAGTAAATTCTGAACCGTTGTAATGAACACGCAACTGCTAACGTCTCTAAATCATACGAAGTGAAGCGTGATTCCTCTGGTGAGGTTTGTCGGCTATAGTACGCTACGGCATTAAAAGGTGCATCTTTATTATTTCTTTGCAGGAGGATACCAGCAATGCCAATTTTTGAGGCATCTGTATGTAATTGAGTTTCAGAGTCGGGGTTATAGAATGCTAGAATTGGCCGTTTAATCAATTCGTGTTTTAAAGTTTTAAAAGCATTCTCCTCACAATCAGACCACTGCCATTTTGCATCTTTCTTTAAAAGTTGTGTAAGTGGTCGTGCTATGGAGGAGAATCCTCTTATAAACCTACGAAAGAAACTGGAAAGACCTAAGAACTGCCTAACTTTATGCTGATCAGTGGGACGAGGGAATGCCTCTACGGCGTTTATTTTAGTACTACCTGGCCTTATGCCTTCGGCGCTAACTTCAAACCCAAGATAATCAATAGACTCCTTTAAAAAATTACATTTAGATAGTTTAAGTGTTAGGCCAGCTGAACGAAACAATTCCAAAGTTGCTTTTAATTTATCGAACCCTTCATCTATCGTTCTAGACGGTATTATTACGTCATCCATATATGCGAATGCGTCTTTAAAGCGTGCACTGCCTAATATATTGTTAATCGCTCGTTGGAAATTAGATGGAGCATTAACAAGTCCAAAAGGCATCCTATTGAACTCGTAATGCCCATCCGGCGTGATAAAGGCCGTCAGAGGTTTTGAAGCTTCGGACACGCATAGTTGGTAGTAGCCTGACATAAGGTCTAAAGATGTGTAGTATTTATAACCAGCCAAGCTATCTAGTTGGTCATCGATTCTGGGGAGAGGATAATGTTCCTTAATAGTTTTTTTATTGAGAGCTCTATAGTCGATGCATAATCGGTACTCCCCAGATTTCTTCTTAACAAGAAGAACTGGCGATGCGTAATTTGAAGTTGATGGCTTAACTATACCAGAGTCCTCAAGCTCCTGCACTATATCGCGAACTACTTGTCGTTCCTTAAAAGGCATACGATACGGCCGATACACCACTGGCGTAGAATCGGTCAGTTTTATATCCATTTCGGTGTTTGTAATACAGCCTAACTCTTTGGTACAAAATGCAAAACAATCTCTGTATTCATTTAACAACTGAGTTAGTCGAAGTAGGTCGCTTTGACTGAGTCGGCCACTTACAGATAACCCTTCGACATCAATAATAGTTTGAGAGGGAGTAGTAATGCATTGTTCAATATTATTTACGCTATGACAGGTAATTTGAGCCAAAGGAGAAGCACGAGAGAGGAGAGAGCCTTTACTTAATATAAATCCAGAATCTGTAAGGCCATTTAATTGAAGAAAAGCTTTACCATCACTTAGTTTTAAAATACAAGGCATTATATCGTACATCTTCTGAGGCTGAGAACAATGATTAGATTCTATTAAGACCTTTCCGTCATAATGTGGATTCGAGTTAACGGGCACTTCAGTGCGGCCTACAACAGTAACTGTGTCGCAAAGATAAATGCCTATATTTTGAGGTTCTTCTATTCTACTTTTAATTAATAATTTATCCTTCGTTTTATATACCACTACATGATTTTGCTCAGTAAACGTTTGTCCTATCAATAATGGTATTTTTAGAAAGTGATCAGGAACAACTAAAGCTTCCACTTGTGCTTTTACTGAATCGATCTCGACATTGACATCGCATTTTCCTATACAACGAACTAAAGAATTCCCAAAACCTCTTAAAGTCGGTAAATCACTATGACATAACGTTGTATTTAAAATACGCGCATCAGACTCTCGAAGCATAGTAATTTGACTACCAAAATCGACAAAACAATTTACAGCTTTTCCGTTAACTTTGGCAATTTTAAAATATTTTGAATCATTATCCTGCTGTTTAGAAATATTCAAGACAGTTTTATTATTTGCCGGTTCGCGTTTATTGCGACAGTCGTTTACCAGATGTCCTACTTTATGACAGTGATCGCATCTTTTAATAGGGTGTTTACATTTATAGTAAGGATGTCCTTCCTCCCCACAGTTATAGCATTTAGTCACCTTATTATCTGTATTATCTTTAAATGATTTTAATCGTTTATTTTCGGAACTGCTCTGTTGCGAAGACACATTTTGCTTTTCATTTCTTTTTATCATCTTTACGTTGCGTAGATAAACGAGTAATTTATCCGGCTCATTAAACTGGACAGCCTCTGCACTAGTTCTTACAGATCTATCCTCAATACCGAATAATATACAATCGATAGCATTTTTACCAGAAATATTACATCTGTTCAATAATACCATTTTCTCGTAATAATATTCTTCTAAACTATCACCAAAACGTGCTTTGCAAGCGAGCATCTCCGTTAACAAACGGCCATAATTATCGTCACTAGGAAATGCTAAACGTAATTTTTGTTGCCACTCGTTCCACGTAAATAATAAACTAGGTAAACCTTGGTACCACTTCTGGGCTAGTCCTACTAACTTCGGTAAAGCGTAGTGAACTATTTGACGTTCTGTCCAAGTATAAATCTTTGCACACTCATTTACTTTATTTATCCACACATCAATACTCTGATTTCGTCTACTCGGATCAAATTCAGGCACGACATTTAAAGTTGGATAACGTTCTGAGTTGCCTTCCGTGTGTAAAGATTTAACAAGCTCTTTAAATACACTCATCAAATTATTAGATTCTAAAACAGGAGATTGGTTACTTGCCGATGATGTAGGTATGTGGTCGGCGCGGCCAGTAGTACAGGGCTCTCCGGTTATCTCAGGAGTCTGGGAACGTAGTTGCCTTGTGCTCCCTTCACGTCGTGAATGCTTGCGTCGTGAACGCTTGTGCCGCGACTTATGACTGCGCCGGCGCTGGCGATCTGAAGACGATTCTGATTCACTGCTCGAGCTCCTTTCACGTCTTTGTGATCGTCGCTTTGGCATTTTCTATTGTAGCTGTAATTAAATTATATACAACAAGTAAATGTCACTTAAAACCCTGCTAAATGAGGTGTATGGTTATGTAATTAGACTATCACAGTTTGATTTACAGGTTTTTAGACATATTGATTCAATTTGATTTAATATAATTGGTTATATGTAGAAATAAAACAGCAAAACAAAATAAATAGCGGAAGTATGAAAAATAAGATTTAAAACTATAACCATAAATTAATTATCTAATTTCTAAATGATTATATAGGGAAATTATTGTATTAAGCTATTTAAATTTAGGTAATCATTATCAAACAAGCATGAAGAAAAATAAGAATTAATTATTCTATTGTATTAAGCAGGTATTTAAATGTAGGCAATCAATATCAAATAAGCATTACTTAATACGTAAAACAATAAATAATTCTATTACATTATGTTATAATATGTAATAATTTTGAATAAGCATTAAGAACAAGAAATTATTCTATTATATTATGTTATTTAAATGATATTATATTATCAAACAAGCATGAAGTAAATTTATAAGAAATACAGTAAGAATTTGTCATATAGGTTTGATAGAATTAAATAAATAAGAAATAAAAATAGTACGGTAAATAGGCGGCGGTTAGAATTATTTTTTTTTTGTATAACGGCCGACTTTTTTATTTTATGATGTAATAATTATTCATATTCAAATAGCAATAGCCCTTATAGTAGTAGTTATAACAATACTACCTACATATATTCTATTTATAATTTATTTTGAAAAGTATTCTAGTGAACTGCAATGTTATTAAATTGTCTATTGTTCTTAATTACGATACTTAAAAACTGAGAGAATATAAAAAGTCAATTAGGTACCTTTTCAATCAGGTGGGCGTTGAGTTTTTCACCAGAACTGTTAAATGTTCTGATGAGATCCCACTTCTGACCTAATAAAGGTCAGAAAATGAGAACACAGCCTTCTTGATAAAATCACTTTTATTTTAAACACTATGTAGACACTATTATTTCACAGGAGATTTATTAAATACACTATTACTTTTACAGGAGATGTTTATTCAACGAAGCGTAGAATAGGAATGGGCGTGTTTGCATGTTTAACTTTAAAAGTGAACGGTGAACGAATGGTGAAATGCAAGGTCAGAGTGGATGATCGATAAGTCAATATACTATCTGTACATGCAAACACGGACATTAAAATCTATTAAAATTTAATTACAATATAACGTAATAATATATTTCTACAAGATTAGAATATAAAAAGTATCTATAATTATAATAAATGCTAACACTTACTAGAGACTTTTTTAATATAGCTTGAGTTACAATTACTTATAATATAGCGCTTGTTATCCTCGAAGGGTAGATGGAGAAGAGCAATAAATCATTTTTTGGGACTTTTATACACAGCGCCATCTAGCCCAAAATAATATAAGCTTGTGTTATGAGATCTAGACAATTGTTAATCATACATTATTTCTATATCATCATTTCAGCCTTTTGCAGTCCAGACATAACACGCGCCATGACTCATATTTCTAAAAACATATTTTTTGTAATTATTACGTCATAAGAATTCTTCATAATAAAATTAGGTAATATTGTTAAATATTTTAAAAATGACATATGTCTTTATGATTGGATCAACAAAGTAATTATCTTCACATATCTTATTGGCGCCATTCTAAGATTCAATCCCTAATTTAATTTTAAACATAAAATTTATCGGCAAGCTCGTTTAGATAGTTTTTAATTACATTTAATCTTATCATCTATAAAAGTTTATTATTTTAGTATAGCTACTTAGGTAATAGGGTTGTCAACTTGTCATTAAATGACGCTAATGTTGCATTGACAGAAATTCAATTAAGTACTTCACGTCTTCAGAAAATAAGTAGAATATAAAACAGAGACATAAGTTGTTATATAAAACAGGTAAATGGTGATACTTCTTAATTGCTTAATCACTTTAAAAAGTCAGAGTTAAAATCTTTATAAATTTTAATAAACCTGGTAAATGATTAAATCTAATTTTCCTTAAATTTATTTTAAAATATCAATCTCACAACCATGGTACAACCCTAACAATTAAGTCAAGTAGTAACTCATAACCTACATTTACACACAATAATAAAATCTAAGATCTGGCAACATTTTTGTATATCGATGGAATATTTTTGTACTGGCAACCCTGCCCAGTCGGGTGGTCCAACACTGACGTGCCGCTGGACACCCGCTGTGCATATGAACTTTACTGTAAAATAACTCATACACCCCGCCTTGTTCCTGCATCTGATGAAATCGAAAGTATTTAGAAAATAATACAAATTAGTGTATTGTGACGTACCTAATTATAAACAAAAGTTAATTCTAAGGATCGAAATTCAAATAGTCTTGTCAGCTGTCATTAAATAGTAGAGTATAAAATAATTATTTATACACATGAAAAATTAATAGTCTAGGTATGACAACATTTTCCCTCCAAAATGGCGTCCTAGTTAATTAGCGGGAGGCACTGACATGTGACCTCAGCGCACAGCAAATTGAATCGTGGTCCTTTAAAAAAAATAAACGGCGGAACGTTGGCGCCAACTCGCCGCGATGCTCTTTATTTGAATGTCTGCCGTTCTTTGAGCTCATCTTTTTTTTTATTTTTTAAAAATGGAATGTTCTCGCGTGTTCGCATTCGCTTCTTGCTGTTTCGACATTTTGTCATGTCCGATTGTTTCATTTTTTTTGACTATTTTTACGAAAATAAATGTGTTGTTTAAATTTTTAAAGTTTGTGGGAATCGGACATATTTTTTTCCTGATAAGTATATAAACGAAAATCTATTCAGCTTCCTTGCTTTGATAACTAAATTAATAAAGTATAACGCCAATACCGGATTTCAACCATAGGTAAGTACTTGATATATCATTTTATCCTTCTTGTTGTAGACACCATGATAAGTCAAACAAAAAATGGGACACACAATGGATTAAATGCGTGATATTAATCAGAGACAAACTCCTAATATTTGAACTCCAAATGTCCAATAGGTATTACAAAACCAACCAAAGTTATAGCATTTGCTAGACGTACGCTATAGGTAGTTTTGTCGAATTGGTGGTCAGTATTAGGTACTCTTTACATAACTTTGACAACTGATTCAATCTACTAGATGCATCATATCTTTCATAATAGACTGGTTTGTTCGTAACCTGAACCTGAATTCGAAAATTAGAAATATGAATCAGTAACAGTCTAGCTTGCAAACGTTGGTAAGATTTTGGTTGTGAATGATTAATTATGATAGTTCAACTAGTTGTAATAAGTGACAGTTTTACTAAATCGTTTAAAAATTTTTTTTTGTTCTTTTTGTCTATGTAGCCAGGCAGTTGTTTTTTTACGAAACGATGTTACTGGGTGCTTGGAGGTTATATAGGTTCAGTTCAGAATTTACCAAAGTGAACTCTTTTGTCTTGTTTCTGGTATGGTAGATTCTGTAAAGCTAAACAAGAGCAAATTTCTTAATAGATTATTTTAAAATCCAAACGAATAGATAATAATTTATGCTATTGGGTTAAATTTACTCTCATTTCCGTCCATAATGACTCATCTAATCTACTAAATTAACGCAATGAATTTGTATTAAAAAGTAAGTAAAGTAACTAGTGTAGTATTTTACTATGAAAATAACTCCTTGCAAGTTGCCAATGTGTTATTTACATATAAATAGAACTATAAACTCAATGATTTCTTACGTTTTATACATTTTCACTTAATTCTATAGTTATTTAAACATATTATTAAAATATAGCTTCGATTAAATAATAAAAATTCAAAACCACGAAATATGACAATTGCAACGTTGAGTATAAACGCTCTTAATTAAGAAAACCCACTAGCCAGATGTCTTATACCCTATCAATGAACAGTACATATTTTACCTGACCGCTAACTTTGAACCTTTGCATCCTTACGCCCATAACCCAACAACAAATGCAATAGAAAACGTCAGTATAAATACCTTTTCAAGTACATACAAACTTTTTATTAAAATACATCTTACCTGAACGATAATTTAGCTTAGAAGGCACGATATCTTTGACAATTAAACACGAACAAACGCACAATTTCAAAACGTTTAAATAATTTGTCCAAGCATCTGTGTGCATACAGCCTATTCTATTTTTTTGCAAGGATTATGCCAATCCAATACAGCGTAGCAAGCCGGCACCTTTAATTTCGCATCGGTTTCCGCACTGTTAGTTGTCCTGTCATGCGTTTTGTGACAACGCAATTTAATTTCTTCAGGTAGCGAAAATTACAAATGGCTGTCGCAGGATTAAAATTATGTAACTATTTAAGTATTTATTAGATTAAATGAAGTGTATTGAACGTTTTTAAACGGTATTGTCGATTTGAGTTTCTGTTGTAGGATAAGCTGATCTTGACTTGAAATGACGGCTGAAATGCCGTTACGAATAAATGACGTCAGATAGGGAGGGCAAGCTTTCAATATTCTGTTTTAGGACTGAATAATGTTATTATAATTATTTAGACACAAGCTTGTGTCGAGGAAAAAATAATTGCCTGCAAAAAATTAGAATATTTATCTTTTTGAAATTATCTCTGTGCTATTATAGGTATTAGATCTTTCGCATTTAATTAACGTTACAATCAAATGGGGTACATTGTTGCCCATTGGCAATGAAAGTTGAATATCTCTGCCATAATTATTATTTTAGCTCCAGAATTTTCCAAACTGAACTCTTTTGTCTTGTCTCCGGTTTGATAGATTCTGTAAAACTAGACACGAGCAGATATCTTAAAAGATTATTTTAAAATCCAAATGAATAGATAATAATAATATGCTATTTCGCTAAATTTACATTTATTTCCGTCCATAATGACTGATCTAATCTCAGATGAAGCTATGAATCGAAGGTCAAACAAATTCACTTCACGATCTCTTCATTAGCCTTTAGGCTATTGACATACCAATTTCTAGTCTGTGTACCAAACTAGCGACATGCCCCAGCTGCGCACGGGTGATAAAAAAATTCATTCGAATAAACTCATTAAATTTTGTTTTTCAGTGAATTTGAACTATACAATTCTTCATTACCGAACACGGAAGTATTGAAATATATAACTTATGTGACTATGAAACATGTGTACTATGAAACATGATATCTTTTAGCCAGTTACAAATAACTTTATGTTATGCATATCATAAAGTTGGTTATGCATAAACAACATTGCACACTGCTTAAAAAAAGACAGCCGCCCAAAATTGATGCTTTTACATCCTAGATTTTTATTTATATAGCTATCCTATCGCCTAAGGCTATGTATACATTCACTAACGATCGATTTCGACTCGTGTTCATTGTCGAAAGTTTAGGGTACTGTACTATGGGTCCAAATTCGGCAGAAATTGGACATAATTGCTTGCGCCGTGGGTAGATAGATATATAATGCTTTGGTAAAGGTGTGGTCATATTTTGAAGTAACTTTCGCCGATTTATTAATGATCCTCAGTTATTAGTGTGTCGTTGTTGACTTTTAAATAATGAGAATCTGTCAACACAACGCCTATAACAATTTTATTTACATCAGTGTTACAAAAGTGTTTCTAGCTTTGAAACTAGTTGCTTTTTAAAAAAAACACAATACACTTTTCAAAGCTATTTAGAAGATTTTTTTGTTATTATCATTTTGTAGATTGCAGTACCTAAACGTGAGACTCGTTGAAGTCGTTGATAACTTGCGATGTGTGAAGGAGCAAAATTAAAGTAGCGGCTTGAACTACGGCACCTGACGAACGCGATAATAATGGATTGACGAATATAAGTACTTAAAAATTTAGCATACTTAGTATCTGAAAATACATTTTAATCCAAAAACATCTGTTTCATAAAAATTACAATAATCTTAATAAACTCCCTCTCGGAGGCCGGAGGAGGAGTCCTCAGGAAGACAATTAAAAAAAAAACATAAAGTACAAAACATAGCCGCTGTTTCTACCGGACTTTCACTCTTTAAGAAATATCAGTCATGTTATCAAACGACAAAACAAATAACATTATTATCTAAGTGCCTGTCTCTCTCAATACAAGATGGACAGCGCTTTACAAAACTACCGAAACGTCACTTCAATTTGTTTCGCGCTGTTGCCTACGAAAACATTCGACAAAAATATCGGTACAACTTTCGAGAGATTAATTCGTCATTTGGAAAGCAACTAGTTTCGAATTCGGGTGAAAATATTTTCGGTAACCGTTCTTGTATACCTGGCTTTATATTTGGTTATTAGAGTTGCAGTGGAATCTGAGCTTAAAACGAAAGCAATTATGGGAAAAAATTGCGATTGTTTTGTTTATATGGTTTTGGTCTAGTTTTATAAATATAGAATTGTTTATAATAATAATCCACAGATATAGAAATATTTTTTTTAGTTTTGTTTATACTACATTATTTGTATAATCAATAAAAAAAGTATTATAATTTATGAATCTGTTCTGGATTAGATTAATTTAAAGAGTCATAGTTAATAACCATCATCATCATTTCAACCCATAAACGTCCCACTGCTGGGCACGGGTGTCCTCCAAAGAGTGTGTGAGTGTGTTTGTGTAATAACCATAATGTATACATCTAAGATTTGTTTTTTCAAAAGCTCATTAAGGCACAAATACTAATAAGTGTTTTTCACGAAAAATAGTTTTAAAAATATATTATTATTTTAATGATTTAAAAATAATGTGATTTATTTAATATTAAAAGTAGATTTAAACAGTAAGAATCTAACTGATTCTGTATTCCTTTTTACGATAATTTGTTTTGTATATAAATTAATCTAAATACGTTAAATAATTATAATAATAATAATAATATTCTACAACATTCACACAGCGCCATCTAGTCCCAAATTAAGCAATTATATTTGCTTGTGTTATGGGTACTAAACAACTGATATACTACATAAATACATTTTTTTTTGTTTGTAAATACATACATATTATAGATAAATTACACCCAGACACAGAACAAACCTTTATGCTCATCACACAAAGATTTGTCCTGGGTGGGGATCAAACCCACGACCTCCGGCTTAGCAGTCAGGGTCACTAACCACTAGACCAACAGGCCAGTCAATAAATAATTGAGTCAGCAAGATGCTAATAAATAAAACAAAAAGTATATTTACTGCCAAAACCTTTAAAAAAAAACGTTTCGAGGTCAACCCTATTATCTAAACATGTTCCTTATAACCCTAAATAGGTTATATAATACCCACTATAGAACTAAACGTAAGCCTACCCGCTGTCTGTTTGACGTCATCTAAGGCCCTTTTAACACGGTCCCTGCCTGTGAGGGAAATTATCCGGAAAATAGCCGGGATACGCACCACGTAGGTGTAATAACCCCCTTTACCCCACCCGGGTAAAACGGTTTGAGTGAACTAGGCTGTATGTGGAACGCTTGTGCCGTTTTTGTTTTGTTTCAGAACTATGTCAATGTTTTATTTTTGAATTTCGAATTACTTATTTGAATATTGAGGTTATAAAATTTTACGAATACGAAATATAATTATTTTTATATTATTATTTAATTATTATTAAGTAATAGTAAGTAACGTCGTAGACACAAATTTTAACCGAGTGAACAAACATTTGAAAATGACTTATTTTTTAATTTTTAATACATATTTCCACATTAACTAACCAATTTCAAAACCAACTGACAAAGTAAGAAAGAAACTTTTCAAAGATTTCGTCCAAGACACTACCTGTGAGCGTTATCTTGGAAGTGGGGGAGGGGGAAATGGGGGTAAAAGTGGGGTAGCCGTGAAGGTGAAGAGATAATTCCCCTTAAACAGTTGGATAAGGGTAACGCGTTAAACAAAAGTGGATTTTCGCCGTGATATCTCAGTGAAATTTGTCCTTTCAGCAATTTCCATCTTCCCGTTATAAGCTTAAGGTTCAACATTGCCTAACGGCGTTTATCAATTTATAACTGTTTTCCATTAAGAGTGCGATACATTATGGAGTTGGCGTCTGGTTTTGGCGGCGAATTAGTTAAAGCTGAAAGACTGTAGTGTGAAAATTGAGCACTTATAATTATGTGAGCATTCGATAAGTGTAATTTGTAAAATTTTCTGTTTTCTCAAGAATCATTTTAGCTTATATAACATCGTAGCATTATACCTTTTCTGTAAGGGGTAGGCAGAGGGGAATTTATTTATTTATTTAAGAACTTTATTGCACAAAATACAATGTAAGTGTATAAAAGGCGGGCTTAATGCTCAAAGCATTCTCTACCAGCCAACCTTTGGGTGATGCAGAGATGAGAACAAATAGGTGCAAAGTAAGAAAAGGGTTAAGAATGATAATAATAAAAGGAACAAACTCTTCAGCTTTATAATTATTATATATTCCGGTTCTTATAAAATATTATTTATTTTATTTTTATTTATTTATAATATTAGTATTGAAATATAGATTTTATTGACCAATTTTTGTCGATTATACACACGGGGCACGCTTGTTCTTGTCGAGGATAGCCGGCGTTGGAGTTCAAAAGTATATTATAGCCAATATAATATAATATTCTACCACATTTACACAGCGCCATCTAGTCCCAAATTAAGCATTTATATTTGCTTGTGTTATGGGTACTAAACAACTGATATACTACTTAAATACATTTTTTTGTAATTATATACATATTATAGATAAATTACACCCAGACACAGAAAAAACCTTTATGCTCATCACACAAAGATTTGTCCTGGGTGGGGATCGAACCCACGACCTCCAGTTTAGCAGTCAGGGTCACTAACCACTAGACCAACAGGCCAGTCACATACACAATTTTTAATAGACATATCAATAAACAAACCTAACCATAATTTTTAAATATCTAAATAAAAGTTAATTTTCAACCTGAATTAAATGCTCTTGCAAGAAGATTGTAAAAAAAAAGAAGTAAATAATTGAACTTATGAGTTAAGTGAGTGACCGTTCTCCAATCTCCACCATAATTGTTACTTCCTCTACCAGCTTTGTTTAACTTGTGCTCTATTAAAACTTTTGTCTGTTCCGCGTCCGGAATGTTCACTTATTCAAGATTTTTGTTGGTAAACAAACAGATTTTAAACTTTTTTTATCTTTTATAAAAACCTGCTTCGTCCCAACAATATGCTACATATTCCAGTTCTCCTCTTATTATTTTGAAGTGAGATACTTCAAAACTTCTTTTAAAACTAAATCAGAAAATTCAATTCGGACACGTCACACGACATTTAGTAAAAAAAAAATTGTCAGAAGAAGAAGATTATTGTCTCTAGCAGATAAGCAGAGACATATTGTGCATCACAGAATAAAGAGCTTTGTCAGGCAGTATGTCACTATTTATTATTTGCATAATATATTTTCCGAATGGCCTACTCGGAAGCTTGACTTATTAGACATAAGTATTTGATGTGTTGTTGGTTATTTTCAAACGTTTAGCAACGATATCAAAATTGGAATAGAATAGAATAGTTTATTTGTTCAACATAGGTCATACAATAAAATTGTGGTCTTAAATAATTATATTTTTATACACTATGCTTTGTATATTTTTTATTATTTTTACACTTTGCTTTGGATGCAACTCGAAGATTTTTCATGAATTATTTAAATATTATAATATTTAGCACAATAATTTAAAAGCATGTTAACAGTATATGTTTTTATCTACAAAACAAGGTACACAAGTTACACCTAGCCCTCTTAGTTTATGAACTAGATTTTTTAAAACTTGTTTTTGTCCTCCTGTAAAATGTCAATTTTTCACTTGTATCACTTATCACAGGAGGCACAGATATTTATTATTTTTTATTTTTACACTTTGCTTTGAATGCGGGCGGCACAAAATCGCTCGCTGTGGCGGTAATTAGGTTTTTGGTAATTAGGTCATTGGGCTGATATGATGATGATATACCTACAGTTTTTTAAAAAGGCCAAGTCGAATGTCTTGAGTAGGCCCCCTGGATTCAATGACATAAATATTTCAAACTAAAACTAACACCATCACATAAGTGTTAATACATACACATAATTTGATTAGATTTAATGAAAAAGATTACGCCCGCATTAGAGAACAACGGCCACAAAGTACACCTAGACTTGAACCAAATATCTATGAATCACAAATATTTTTCTCGTGTAGTAATCGAACCAGACTTACTCGTGACAGGGTTGAAGAGGCGACCTAAAAAGCTGCTTCGGTGGCAGTCGATAAATAGGTAACCTGTCTCTCTGCTAGTACCATTACAATAGTCAGTATTACGAACGTTCGGCGACAACATAGCCTCAATAACCTGACCACCCTTGAGATTCGTTGTCGAACAAAGCATGCATGTTTCTAGGGCATAGAATAAACTATAATATTATTTTCACGCAGATATGACACTCGAATTCGATCGAATTCTGCCTACGAGCTTGGAATTAATAATTCTACCCGTTATGTAAGAATTGGGACAAAGATTTGAATCTAATATAGTGTAACGTACACCTTTTTTTTTGTTGTTGGTCTAGTGGTTAGTGACCCTGACTGTTAAACCGGAGGTCGTGGGTTCGATCCCCACCCAGGACAAATCTTTGTGTGATGAGCATAAAGGTTTGTTCTGTGTCTGGGTGTAATTTAACTATAATAATATGTATGTATTTACAAAAAAAATGTATTTAAGTAGTATATCAGTTGTTTAGTACCCATAACACAAGCAAATATAATTGCTTAATTTGGGACTAGATGGCGCTGTGTAAATGTGGTAGAATATTATATTGTTACATTTCATTATTAAATAGATCTATTAAAAATATCTGCTATATAAGAGACTAAAAAATGTGCCTAGTTGGCAATAGGCTCGCTCTCTATAAACTTGGCTGTGCGAAATTTGGGTGTGATACATCTATGTACCTTTTCGGGAAAAAGGCGTGATTAGCATCACTTTATTGTAACGTCATAGATTAAAACAATATATTAATAGACGCGACAATACTCAATAAAATGTACAAACAAAACACTATAGTACCTACTCGGGTACAAAACGGCAAATTTTCTGCCTCTCACGTATCTATGACATGCACACACAGCGCACACACTTACACATATAGAAGGGGGGAAATGGGGGGTCTCCGCTGACCCGTGGCGCCGCCTCAGATTGTTACGGCCAAAGAAACACTCCCTGAGAATAGAGCTGTGGAGTCGCTTTCATTGTTTTTGCAAATTAGATTTCACATTTATTTTTATTATATGTATTTTTTAAGAAAATTTCAATAGCTTTGGAGTGTAGTAATTATTTTCTAGAAACTATGTGCCTTTTTATTTCTGAAGATCTCCACAGGGTTTTCTATTGACAAACGAAATGCTAACACCGTTGTTATGACTATAGTCATCTGTAAAGTGGCGGTACTTCCACAATCCTGCTGCAGTACTGATCAGAAACCAAACTTTACAGAAATTGTTAATGTGCTATTTAGGAATTTAAAAATAAACTACAGCTATCAGATTGGATTCACCAACCCGCACAAGGCCAGCGCATTATGGCCTAAAAACCCTCTCAACGCTCTATATAAAGGAGAGGAGACCCGAACCCGAGCTTGGAATTAATTTTACCCGTTATGTAAGAATTGGGACACAGATTTGAATATAACATAGTGTAACGTACACCTTTTTTTTGTTATATTTTACAGATTTGTTCAATGTCAGTTGAAACGTGTAACGTAAAAGTTTTGAAATGAAAGATTATTCATATTAATATCATTTTTAAATCTTCAAATTATGTTGATATTTCCTGGACTAGATAGTCGCAACTTTTGAACGTATCAAAATCGCAAATTAAAGAATGTTATGATAATATACCCATTTAAATTTTGCCTGAGCTTCTGTTATAATAATGACAATGCGTTTGTAAGACTTTAGTAGAAATAAACACGAAATGTTGTGTTATATTGATTTTAAAAAGGTTTTACAAAGTAACAGTTTGACTGGCCTGTTGGTCTAGTGGTTAGTCTCTAGTCTCGGGTTCGGGTCTCATCTGATCATCATCAGTAGATGATGATGATCAGATGAGATCATCTCTTGAGAAGGAAAAAATTTCGGCTGTTTTTTCGTAATTGTGAATGAATATTCATTACCTATGAGTTTCTTTCTTTCTAAGACATTAGGAAAATCCACCAAAAGACTAGGAAATTTGAATGGTCTATTTTTATTTCATCTATCATCTATGTTTGCGAACTTGTGTAACAGGTAATATTTGTGAGTCGATGTAGGATGTAGAAACAAATCTTTGAAAATACTCAAACGATCTTCATACAATGCAACAGAGAGATAGTCTGAGCCTTGCAGAAGGTCATAGGCTACTATTTAGGCGTTATACCACGAAGGCGAGGCCGCGACTGGAAAATGGTTAGTTATAATATTCTTGTATCTGTGACAAGCAAATGCGGCCATGTTTTAGTAAAATAAGTGAATGACTAACTAAAACTACTAGTAATAAACTGCCACGGTGGCGCAGCGGGAAGTGTATACGACTGCTGTGCAAGAGGTCCCGGGTTCGATTCCCGGGTCGGGTGAAAATGGTATTGGGCTTTTCTATCATGAAATTCCAGTATTGAGATTTTCCCGGAGTTTGGTAAATAAATGTTCCCGGTAGATGACAAGGCTTGCCCCCTATTTCATGGGACTAAACATAGCTGGCAAAATGTGGGTGGCAAAAAGGCGTGATGCTAATGGTCTAAGATCCCATTAAAGAATATATACCCTCATCTGTCGAAAATCATCAAAAAAAATTGGGTAAGTATGAGAACCCAGGGAAATTAAGAATAAAATATTATCCGGGCGCGATTTAAACCTATTTGCAATAAGTTAATGTGAATTTATCTATCATTTATTTCTTATCACTAATAAATAACAGATGAGGGTATATATTCCTTAATGGGATCTTGTACTATATGTTATGTTATGCTAAAACAATATTTATAATCAATCTACGACTGATACAGCACTTACTACAACAGGAACACAGTCATAATATTATGCATTATCGATGCGCCTAGGCTTGCTTCAATATTTACTCTGTTTGGTCCATTATCCTGAATCAATTTACCTCCACTACTTCTGCAGACTTGAAACGACAAAAAGGATCCTATATTTAAAAAGAATTAAATAGTCTTTCTCTTTCTGTTTACAGTTCCACGCCCTTTACTTCTTGTCGTATATACAACACTTACTACAAAATTTAATCCAAAAATGTTTTTACGTAAATAAAATTAGTTGTAAGACTACTCCATACATTATTTGTGCCACACAGTACACATTCAAAAGGATCACGAGTTTCTTGCGCCCCATGCCACTTTCATACCATATCTTATTTTATATTTTTATTTATATAATCCTGTATTTTTACAACGCGACTAGACTTGAACCATTTTATCCCTAATATTATAAACGTGTGTACGTTTGTTCATATTTTTCAAAAACTTGCCCTTATTATGGCAGGATGCATTGAAAATTAAGTATGTTTGCCATAAAACGAATTCTAAGGTTTATGACGAAATTAGAAAAAGTTTTTAAACAAATTAAAAGTGCTCCGTCTAAATATTACCTCCATGGCCCAGTGGTAGTGTGTACCTAATATTGTGTAAGAGATCTCGTGTTTGATCTCTGGGTCGGGTAAATATTATATAATAGTGTTGAGTTTTTTTGTCATGAAATTCTCAGTATCAGCCCGTAGTCTGGCAATGTTGGCAATAAGCTCGCCCGCTATTATATGGGACCAAATGTAATGATATGTGGGGGGTAATGTCCCTCTCCTGAGGATTATATGCCAACCACTTAAAAAATATTTAGATTTACCTTCACCATCAACATCTACACGAATGTGTTAAATAGGCTGAATTATTTAAAACTTTCATCCGATACACTTTACAATTTATGTCAAAGCAAGGCTGCAGATTATTTTTTTATCTACAGACTATTTGTATTCGTTATTAACTATGCTTCTTACTTAGCTCATCGTTCTACATTTTCGCCAGTAAAAGTTGTAGTATACTTAGAAAGGATAGTTCTTTTTAAAAACTAACAATAGGTACCTACTTACATAAATATTAATTAAAAAAGCCCCAATTCATTTTTATGATTACGACTTAAATTTGTTAAAAAAAAATTTTACCAAAATATTATTATGATAAAATCACCCAATAAAGCACCCATTATAACTTCTACTCTAAAACAATACCAAATCACTTTTCTAAGGCACTCACCTAAGCTTTTTTATTTGTTCACCCACTTTTCCTTTACCCAAATGCTCCTTTTCCCAAGTAAACCCGGGATGTTCCCCTAGTACACATTAGCCACATTTCGTGTATCAGCAATTCACAATAATATGAGTTTCGTCAATAAGTGAGTATGACGGGCGAGATCAGCCTTTCTCAATATTTATCGTTTTTATTACTAGCTGATAAATGTTATTGTTTGATCAAAAAACTCTCTATGTGTTTCTGTCTAACGTATTTCTATTACAAGGTTCATAAGTAGGGCAGAAAAGCTCGCGTTGTTAAAAACTGGTGCTTAAATACGCATATGAGCATAATATGAGCATGAAAAAATGTATTTAAGTAGTATATCAGTTGTTTAGTACCCATAACACAAGCAAATATAATTGATTAATGTGGGGCTAGATGGCGCTGTGTGAATGTGGTAAAAATATTATATTAAATTATTATTATAGATAGAAGGAAATTTAGCCTACTACGAGTATACCACGCTGGCCAGACGGTATAGGTTTTATTTCGAATTTTTTTTCTTGCAGTGCTCTTGTCTGCATAAAGTTTAGCATTATTAATACATTAAGTTAATTCAATGGCTCAAATTTAATACTCTACACGTGTTACTTTGCCTGATCATAAAGGAAATAATCTTAAAAGACGTTGAAAACATAATACGATAGATTTTCCTCATTTTATAAATTGAATATATAATACTTTTTTATTTATTTGCAAGTGATTCATTACTGAAACCGTACTTACGTTAAACAATATACCCCTATGAGCTTTTCTTGCAAACTGTACCTTTTAATTAGATATTAAATAGTGATGACGAATCGGGATACGAATGTTTAATAAAAATTTATATATTTTCAAACAGAGACGAGTCGGAGTTTTTAGTATGGGCAAAATATATGATGAAGAAGGGGACCAGTGATGACTCGGACTAACTGCAAACTAAAAGCCCTGTAACGTGAAGGAAAACGTCAAGAGAAAACTCACATACAAATACTGAGGTTCACTGAGAATTTCAAAATAGAAAAACTCAATACCAACTTGCCTCACCCGGGAATTAATTGAACTCGAGACACTTACGGTGTGCCATTAAAGTATAGGCACCATATGTATACAATTGCCCAAAACTAGGGTGCTTCCAATTTGCCTCACCAAGTAGCCTTATATTATAATTATAGTGAGCCAAAGTGGATAGTTAAAATTTTGTCTGTCCACTTTGCCCCACAGATTCATTTTGGTAGCTTAAATCATACTTCAAACTATATAGTAGTAGGTATATAGGTTGAATTCCCTCCTCATTCTTTCGAGGACCGAGCCCATCAGTGGGACATTTATTGGTTGAAATGAGGCCTCGTAATCTTAACGCGTACCGTATAAGACAAAAAATATTCTTAAATAAAGTTTGTATTAGTTTACAAATGCTGTCAAACTCTATATATTTTTTTGCTGATATGTTAAGCGACACGCGCCAAACGATACATGTCTGTAAATATAAAGGTACCTTTGAATTATGATTTGTCCACTCAAAATGAATGATACATAAAAAAAATACTTTTAGCCACTAGTGGGCTTGCTTTCGGGGCAAAGCGAAAGCACCCCAAAACTAAATTCACAATAATATAAACACCAAAACACAGCAAGGTACCTACAGTGACATTACTCTATGTCATCCGCACACATTGGTGGTACAGTCGCGAGCTACTGACTATGTGTAATTAATGTATGGACGCCAGTGCCAAGAATGGCGCCTTTGGAGACCGGAGCGACGTCGAACGTACTATGTTGTTTGTAATGAATTGACAATAAGTATACCTATGTTATTTTGTTTAGAGGCTATTATTTTTCGTACGCCAGTTAGATATACCATGTTATAGGTAGTTCGACTTTTACCATTTACCGAGTAAAATAATATATAGGGGATTGATACTGATAAACCTAATATTACCTAATTATTATTGCCTTTACTACGTGTTTAGTCTTGGTGTAAACTCGATAAACGTCACAGAGATCAAGGCTCAAATAAAGAATTACAGAAAAAAGAAGAATAAACTTATATTATATATTGGCTATATTATTATATTATATATATATTGGCTTCCAAAAGGCGACGAAAAGAAGAAAACCTCAGCAAGCACCACAACCATCCCAGGCCCCCCTTGGGTGGAAAATACCCACTGGGTATACAATAATAAAAATACTCTTATATACATTAAAATCTCTTTGGATGACCGTACCGAAGCCGCCGCGGCGCCCGCCGTGCGCAGGCAGGACGCTGACAGTAGTTGTCAGCGCTACTTATTTTCTTTGATATTTCTTTTACATTGTTTGTTTTTAAGTTTTAGTTTATAAGTATACGTTCTGTTTGTTTTATGTCACAAGACTGTGCAAGTGGTTGTACAAATGTGAGTGCAAATCAACCAACTACATCATTGGTAAGTTGCCCTTACTGTCCCCAAGCTCGATTTTTTAAAGGCGAAAGAGGCTTGAAAGTACATATTGGCAAAATTCATAAAAGCCAAGATGTTCTTTCCAGCCCCACTATTCTTTCACCACAGTCTCATTCTTTTGGTATTCCCTTTTGGCAACATCTAGCAAATTTAAAAAATTCAGTTCCTATTTTGAAGCGAGTTCCCCGGGGTGCGAGACCTTCAGTAGCACATAGTTTATCTAAATGCATAGGGCTTGTTATACGGGAGAACTCGAAGTCGGCTTGGGAACAACTGTTTACCTTTCCTTACAAGATTTTACACATTTCCAACGATCAGACTTCAAAAAAATCTATAACCTCCCAAATTAAACATAACTGTAAAATTTCGGCAAACAATTCTGACGCAAAATTACAATCAAATAATAATAATAGGACACTATACCACTATGTGGAATCGAAGCTAAGGGAAGGTGACATAAGGGGAGCCTCCAGGTTATTATTTAGTACTGATGTAGTTGCGCCTTGCTCTCCAGACACCCTCGAAGGTCTGAAAAGCAAGCATCCTGCGCCTACGATTGATCTGTCCTTCCCAGATCCTCCAGATAATGATCTGGAGAGTATTAGTGCCACTCCCAAGGAAGTGATAGCCGCAGTCGGCTCCTTTCGGACTGGCTCTGCTGGTGGCCTCGATGGTTTGACTCCCCAACACTTGAAAGATTTAGTTTGTCCAAGTGCTGGGGAGGCCGGTGATGCGCTCCTAAAGGAGCTGACTGGACTAATCAACTTGATGCTCTCCGGAAATGTGGACGAAGCCATCATCGATATTCTGTATGGTGCAAACCTATGTGCACTGAAGAAAAAAGATGGTGGTATTCGTCCCATTGCCGTGGGGAGCACGTACAGGCGTTTGGCAGCCAAAATTTGCTGCAGATTTTATTGTGAAGAACTTACTTCCAAATTCCAGCCCCTACAGTTGGGCTTCGGCTCAAAGGGGGGCTGTGAGGCTGCCGTACACGCTCTCTCTACCTACCTTGGTTGTGGTGAAGGAGAGGTCATTCTGAAGGTTGATTTGATGAATGCCTTCAACTCAGTACACAGGGACACCTTGTTAGAACAAGTAAAATTAGAAACTCCCAAAATTTACAAATACCTTTGGCAATGTTACAGGAACACTTCAAAATTAATTTACAAGGACAACGTGTTGGATTCGGCAGTGGGATGTCAACAAGGTGACCCTCTTGGACCTGTCATTTTTAGTCTAGCTATAAATCCAATTATTCGGCAGCTAAATTCAAAATTTAACATTTGGTATCTAGACGACGGGACTCTCGGAGGTGACGTAGATACAGTTTTACAAGATTTGGCCCTTTTAAAATCCAAATTAGAATCTATTGGATTAAAATTAAACACAAACAAGTGTGAAATTTTTTTAAATGAAAATGTTAATGATAGACTTTCGGTAATTTCTAAATTTGATTGTTTGGCACCTGGCATCAAAATTATTGAAAAAAGTAATTTCCGCCTCCTTGGGTCCCCCGTTCTTGAACAATCTTACAATTCTTTTGTTGAAGAAAAAATTCAAAATTTTAATGAAGTTTCTGAACGTCTTTTAAATATTAACACACATTCGGCTTATACCATTATTAGATACTGTCTTTTTGTACCAAAATTTACTCACGCCCTAAGATCAACACAGTTTTGGCAAAACACACCTCTATTAGACAAAATGGACAAAATTATCCAATTTACTCTGAGCAAAGTTTTAAATGTGGCTTTGAACGACCGAGTCTGGCTCCAGGCGTCTCTCCCTATTCGATTTGGGGGGCTCGGCGTTCGCAAAATTTCAGATGTAAGTCTACCAGCGTTTCTGTCTTCTGTCCACAGCACCGATGAGTTAGTCAGGAAAATTTTAGAACCTACACTGTTTAACTCTGAAGTGCTGTGTAAGACCGAGGCTGTGAACGCTTGGAAAATGGCTTGTCCAGGTACTGATTTGCCGACCAACCTATTCTCCCAGAAGCTGTGGGACGGGCCGCTCAGCAGTATGAGAAGAAAAAATCTTATTTCTTCAGCTTCTACTGCTGCTGAACGTGCGCGCTTGCTTGCTGTGGGCGAATGGGAATCTGGTCAATGGCTTCAAGCACTCCCGTCGCCCAACATAGGCACAATGTTGGACGATACAACATTTCGTCTTGCCACTTGTCTTCGTTTAGGTGCACCGTGTGTTTCTCCGCATCATTGTCACTGTGGGGAGGCCGTCGATAGCCTCGGTCACCATGGCCTATCCTGCAGCAGGAGCGCAGGTCGTATACCACGGCATGCCCATTTAAATGACATTATCCGCCGAGCTCTTGTCACCGCTGGCGTTCCAGCTATTCTTGAACCGAATGGCTTGGCACGTGACGATGGGAAGAGACCTGATGGTTTGACATTATTACCCTGGAAGATGGGTAGGCCTTTGGTGTGGGACGCAACATGTGTCGACACCCTTGCGCCATCCCATGTTTCAAGCTCAGCGGGTTGTGCTGGCGCTGCTGCTGCAGCCGCAGAGACCCTCAAACGGCGAAAATACCATAATTTAATTGGTAATTATATTTTTGAGCCGTTTGGGGTCGAGACTTTAGGTACGTGGGGTCCGAGTGCTAGGTCTTTGTTTAAAGATCTGGCAAAAAGGCTTATCGACGCTTCACGTGATCAGAGGGCTGGTGTGTTTCTCGCTCAGAGAATTAGCATTGCCATTCAACGTGGCAATGCCGCCAGCCTTTTGGGTACGTTTCCAGTTGACAGTGATGCTGACGAATATTACGATGCCTAAACAAGTTTTCTTTGGGTTATTTGATTTTTTTTTTTTTTTTTTTTTTTTTTTTTTTTTTTTAAGTTTTCGTTTTAGTTTCCTTTTTTTTGTTTGTATTTAACTGTATATATAGTTTTATGTAAGTAGATGTTTAATTTAATTATTTTCATTATTATAATTATCATTCAATAAAGATACATATAACAAGTAAAAAAAAAAAAAAAAAAAATATTACCGGTTTTTAATTGACCGGGTTTAAAGAACACTAAACTTATTGTTTACGTGCCTTCCGAAGCACGGAGATGCTCGAGAATGAAAGTGATACAAACTGTCACCCATCATAAACTGACATCATGATCGACAAAAATGGGGGGGTGCCCCCCCCATTTTTACGCCACATACCATGGTATTGACATAATCTAAATAACTATCAGTTGTGCGATATGAACAGCCCGATTACTCGACAAAACAAATACTTGTTCTTGATTCATAAGAACAGCAGGAATGTGGTTTATCGAAAGTTTCCGATACAATAGAGTGGAGGCAGAGGCGCTGCTGCAGGCGCCTCCAGCCAGCGCCACAGATAAGCGCCCCGACGCCCGACCCAACAAATTATAGCACCCCACTGAACGTGAACGGTGCAGTACAGGAGCAGACGACTTATTTGTTTTAAGCTTTTTACACGAGGAGAGTTTTCGCCTAAAATGGACGATTATCGTAGGTAAGCTAGAATAAAAAAAAATACATTGTCACGTAGAATATGTTAAACCTACTCGTAGGTGAGTTTTTGGTTTCATTTAAACGTGTGAAGGTGATATTATCGAATGCAATAATCGTATTCAAGTTTCTCGCCCTAAACGTGGGAGAAACTCTCTCCATGTAAATTAAAATAAATGAGTGAGTCAGGATGGATGGTTGGATTTTTGTTACTCAATCATGCCAGAACGGTTGAAGAGATCTGTATTAAATTTGCCACACAGTCAGATAGTAGTCTGCAATAGCAAATAGATTAGTTTAGGCCGGAAACCAGTGTCTATTAATACAGAATATGAGACTAAAATTATAGTTTAAAAAAATATAAGTCCACGAAAAGAGTTCTACGGTTGTTATACTTTAAACCAGTATTATATTACATATTATGTCTCTAAAAATCACCACAACACAGAACAGAATATGAGCAGGACGTTCTCTTAAAAAAAAAAAAAATTATTATGTTTGTGTAAGGAAACAAATGGTTAGATAAAACTTTTTTAATTTATAACAGTCTATAAAGTTTTGTTGAATAATAAAAAAAACACATAATAGCCATTTAAAATAATTATCCTAAATGAAGCGTCAATAAACACCATTTAAAATGTTTATATTCACAATTCTTGTAATAGGTATTTAATTTGATTACTTTATTATGTTAATCTATTGATAGCCAAAAGTCATTGACCATACATTCTTGATTGAATCGTTAGCACAAAAATGCTAAATTCTTTGTACTTTAATCTATAATACTAATTAATTATTCATAAATTTATATCTACTTTTGTATATGCCTTGAAATCCTTTGATCAAAATTAACAATACTCGTATACCTACTAAAGCAACCTGTTATGAATATATGAAATCATAAAAAACAACGCCCGCGCTAGGGAAAAATTCCATGTTTCGCAGGGGACTTCACAAACATACAATTAAAGGACACAAAGTACACCCAGACTCGTTTTCATAAAAATATTATGTCGTAAATTGAACTTCATTCGGCACGGTATTGTTAGGTGACCATGCGCCATGATGACAGTCGTTGATACAGGATATATATAGTGAATAAGAAAGAAAATATTTTTTATTTGTAAGCACACAACATGTGTACAATACCTACACAGAAGCAAAATAGAAAAAGCACTTAATATAACACAAAAACGTAATATGTGATAGTGACAAACCCACTATTTGAATTGGCAACATTTTAAGCGTAACAATATTTCAGTTTGACAGCTGTCATATAACATATAATTATTATTCATAATTTAAATGGTCTTTGACAATTTGACACATGACAGATTCTTAGAACGTGGCTTTTTCAATATAATATACCTATTTTAATTTCAACGTTGACAAAACAAAAAAAGAATTCCAAAAACAATTTCTGAAAAGCTCCGATACTACACCGCGAGCCTCAAGAGGGTGCCGGGGTCGAGTTCTCCTCCGGGCCATTTGTCAGTGACAGGACGTCGCGCGAGGGCAGTAGGGGGCAGGAGGGAGGAGGGAGGTAGGTGGTCACCCATCCCCTTTCCTACCGCATTCCTCGGCGCTTGCGGCCTCACCACGCGACTGTACCGACGTGTCGGACTTAAATTACTAAGAATGGAATTAAATTAAAGTTAATGTTCAGTTTAATATAAATGGTAGTGTTATTTGTTTATCTAAAAGTTGAGTTTTATAAATATTGTAGCAGTCCGACTGTAGAAGATCTTTTTTACAGAAGATTGTAGCCAAAACAATCACAATACAGAAGACATATTATTACCATAGCAGGTATTGTTGTATGATTGTTTGAAAGAATTTACTTGTGATAAGAAGAAGCCATATAACAAAACAATCGCCTTATCGTAGGTGTGATACATACACCTCCAGATAAACGACGCCGCCGTTGAAATTCTATTCGTTTCTCGTTGTAGTCTGGGCCTGTAAGCCAATTTTAACAATCACGTATGTGTTAAGCAAATTATATTTAATTTCCTAGTTTTACCTTCATAAAATATTAATACGAGGTCATATATAAACTATCATATTACTAAAAGTATCAAGTTTTAAAAGCGTACGCTTAAGTTATTAGTAAAATCCACTTAAGTTTGTGACCTGTTTGTGAACTCTTATAAGTTATCGATTCACCTGTGATTTTGGAAGGAAAATTTTCAACTTTTTAAGTATTTGGGTGTCAATTTTAGCATTTATAAATGTTAGATGTGTTCAGGCTTAAGTTATACGTTTAGTAATCTTATAAATAGGAAAATGATGTTTATAGCAGCGTCGTATTCTTTACTTAATCATTTTCTGTGGGTAAGGGTAAATACCTAACGTTTTTTTATTGTACCTGAATGATGTTTTTTTTGCTGACACCTAGTAATGGTATCCACTCTTGAGTCTTCTCTTCTCTATCTAGAAAGCTGAGAAAGTTTAGGCCATAATCCATCCAAGCTGGACTAATGCGAGTAGGTCGATCAGACATTCTCTTAAAATTACGCCATGTGGGTTTCCTCATTATATGTATGTAGACCTTCATTGTTGACTGACACGTATTGGTTCATATTCAAAGGTATATTGGATCAGTGAGGTAATCAATTGTGAAATGAACAATACACGTATACGATCGTCTTTTGCTTCTCTTTCTTTCACATAACTCACTCCTTATTTCTATTACATAACAATCATATCTCCTTGTCACAGCCACGTCTGTAACTTTGTTGAAAAACACATTGATTTGCAACGAGCGTGAACTTTAATACGGAATTTGAAGGGGTGGTTTTAATTAAACGCGTTAAGGTTGCTGAAATATTTAAAATTTAATGAGTATTGGTCAGTATTTTGGTAAAATGTATCGGCTTTTTCATGAAAAGTTTTTTTGATTTATTTTAATATACCTATATTTTTATTATATATTTTATGAGAATAGAACTGTGGCTACAACTAAGTAAAGATTTTTAAAAGTAAAAAAATATTATACAGTATAGAAGATGCGGAGGTAATATTAGAACTTATCAAAAAATCATTTTTTATTTCTCATCGAAGACTTACATTTTAAAACAATTGATTTATTTGAGCAATCGTTATGGTACCTACTATAAAGAAGTTTACTAACAATAACACTACGGTTTAGTCTTCAATAAAGAATTAATAAATACTATGGTTATTGAGGTTCTGACAGATAAGTGTGTGATAAACTATCTTAAACTTAGATGCAATCAAGTTTCTTATAAAAAAGCAATCATTCCTTATTTGGGCACTAGTGTAAAAATTAGGCAAAAATTACATCAAGATGTGCTGTGTTTCATATCAGACACTTCTGTATGTTGTCTGCTAGTAGTAAAACACAGCCTTTAATCTATTGTTTGATGAAATACAAAAAAAAAATCTTTACTTTACCATGGGATTCTATATACAAACCGTTTAAAGATTGCGTACAATTTTCAAAATCGGGTTTCAATATTAAATGAATTACAATTTTCTTATGAAAAGTTTCAAACTTTTGTCCGACTATTGTTGCAGGCACCTCAGCTACCTAAATAATAGAGCATCTCAAAATTCCGCAAGTATCATGTAAGTCACCAATAGTCCGGGATGAAGGGCTATCACAAAACCTCCCGTGGGGTGGGTCCTGTGGGATCAATTTCAGAGGGGGGATGTAATCGCCTTAGTGGACTTCAGTGTCGTTATGTGGTAGGCTTAGCTTTACGTGAGAGTCATGTGTGTGTGTGTGTGTGTGTGGGAGGGTGTACGTTTTCACGCGAATTATGTTCCTTTGTTCGTACAGGTTTAGTTCTGTTTTGGTTAGTTTGTAGTATAGACAGTGAGCCAGTTAGATAAAAAACTTTTCTGCTACTCGTAAATTGTTGGCATTACTATAGTCGACAGTAACATTTTTACCACCCGTAGAGTAAATGTCGTTTGCATATCACAAAACAATAAAGTCTATTTTTGCTTGTAAGTGACATTATTACAGTGACAGTTGTCATCAATAATGAGTCTTATTGAATTTTAATTTTGATGGAAGTTTTTGTCAAAAGTAATAAAGCAAATATATGGTCGTCTATACCTACCGAAAATATACACTATGCTTGTTTCCAAACAGGAGTAGTTTGAAACCTTTAGTCCATTCTCGGCCCCTCGATACCTGATAAGTCAATGGGTTGAGAGGAAACAAATAAATGTTTTTTTTTTGCTAGGTGTCGAAAATCCAAGATTGGCCTAATTAGGTAGAGACCATTTACCACTTGCTACAATTTTGATAAACACTTTACAATTATAAACCACTCGCCATCGGCAGGGAGTTCATCCACACACCTTGGAACCGAAATAGTCTCGCATCGCGCGGTTTCAGAGGAATTTCCTCCCAAGAGCTATAAGATTGTGGAATGAACACCCGGAGGTTTTCCCAAGGAACTAAAGTAGGTGATTCTTCAAAAAAGAAGAATATCAACGCGTTCGTGATTCCCCTGGTATTGCAGGCGTCCAAAGGTAACCTTAACCTTACCCATACACTTACTGCTCTCTCTCTAAATTTAAGAGTAGTATAAAAACAACTTTGTCCCATAAAAAACTTGTTTTAAAAAAAAAGTTAATATTATGTTTGTGTGTGTATTTGTATTTGTCTAAAGTAATTTAAGGAAACTGTCTTGGATTAAGTTAATTTTAAGTCTCATATTTAATAACCACGAATGTATCTGTTTGTTTCCCAAATAAAATAAAAATACCTACCTAAATAGGTGCGTGTGTGTCTAGTGTTATACCTATTTACAAAGTTAGACAGTTGAGGAGTAGTGGCACGACAGCCGCGACTAATCGCACGATCAGCACCCAGCACCATATCTGCGACATTTATCTGCGAGTACTGCGGCGCGCAGTTGTTCCGCCTCACTGACACTTAACGTCGCCGTCGCTGCGTTGTATTTAGAACTGTATATTTTGTTGTATCTTAGTTATACGGGTTTGCTTGCGTTATGATTAACTAATTTTATCAAAGCCAATTACTAGTATCATCTACCTGGGGCAACGCATTAGCATTGCCATCCAACGCAGTAGTGTGGCTAGCCTTTTGGGTACGTTTCCTCAGGAATCTAATCTCAATCAGATATCCTACTTATAGGAATTTCCTAGAAAAATAGGTTAGTTTTGTATAATTTTTAAGATATGTGTAAATATTTTATTGAACAAATTCAACCCAAAAACTTCCCACTGCTGGCCACGGGTATCCAAAGAATGTGGAGAATATTTAGCCTACTATACCACGCTGGCCAGACGGATTAGTATACCTATAGGGTTTGTTTCGAATTTTTCTTTTCTCGCAGTGCTCTTATGTGCATAAGGTTACCTACACCCTTACTCGGCTATTACGACACCCATGGGTTAAAATAGGGTACTGACATTATGTACTCTTAATCCTACCCTACCTGTTTCTATTAGGAATGTGAGATATCACGACAGCTTCGTTCACAAGCCTATGCTTTAGCTAAATCAGTTCTCCTATTTAGAGTGTTCCGCGTAACGCGAGTTGACACGCCGAGATCTGGTCCATGATACATCGTGCTAAGATTAATATGAGGCGATGATTCGTAGAACATCTGGCTATTTGTGTCTGGTCGCCATCTTGGAACGTCAGACAAAAGCGAAGTGAGATATGAGTTGGACCTTTGTCTAAAGTGTAAAATGACAAATAAGAATATGGTAATTAACAATTTTTTAAATCCTGTACTTATGTATTTAGTAATGTAAGTAAATAATTACCATGGGACTTATTAAATTTATAATTATGTTTTAATAAAAACTTTTGTTGTCATCATTTTTATTTGGCAAAATTGATTTTAACTGCTTGCTGATTGACGACTTCACTAACGACTGCTGTACACGGGTTTGTTAATTCAATTGCAATACAGAGCAAATATTAACCAATATGTCACATGATTTGATGTACCCACACTACATTATTTAATAGGATAATCTGCCATACCTATCATTAAAATTTGATCAATTTCTCAGACAGATTCAGTCTAAAATCAAACTAAAATAGCCACTAATATTGCATTATATTAGGTTCCATCAAAGAGATAGATATACTTATGTATAACCTCCTCTAAATAAAAACAAAAACGCGGTCACAGATTATCTACTCTCCTAATATCCCAAACCGACCAATAGCAAGCTGTCTCCGCATCCACAAATAACACTGTAGGTGTTAAATTTAACACCTACAATACCAAACAAATACTAACCTTACCCCAAATAGATAGGAAATAGTATCCAATGCAGCGCATATCTATCCTTTAAACACTACATCTGGAACTGTCATTCCAAACCAGCCCTTATTGTAACATAATAAAGCTCACCAGTAATTCTGATTATAGTTCTGGCATAGGCGTCAATTTTCACACCTCAACCTACAAAGCAAATTTAACCTTATACCTTTAAAAATAAAGTTTATTTTAGATTAAAGTTATATGTTTACTTGTGTCCTAATATAAATATGTTCTAAAAAGGTGTCGAGTTTTGCGCCTCCGGCGTGAAGGGTCGCTGTTCAGCTTGGTGATTGGACAGTCGCGTACCGTTTGCTTATAGGTGTTGATTACCGAAGATAAAACTGTCGAAACAAACCGACGCGCGTTTAACTATCTATGTATAGTACTTACCTACTTACTACTAAAACACTTTTGTTTTTGAGTGTACTTCGTAAACATTTTTGTATGTAAGCTTACAAAGTATAAAAAAGCTATACTTACTTACCAAATACCTACTTAGGTAGGAATGTACCTAATATTTTTATACTTATAATATGTACCTATTTACTTACTTTCCTACCTAAATATAGTAGGCAATGAAAAAAAATCATTAAGAATTAATAAAAAAAAATTGTATGATTATCAAATTAAAAAAAAAATCAAACTAAGAAGTCTAAAAATTCATATTTCAAACTTCGAACAAAATAAAATGACAAGAACACTAACACAACCGACCTCCATCAGTTTTCCCGCCACATCATTCCGCGCCATTGGACATCTATTTTTTAATTTTCCCACAACATGGGGCATGGTGGCATCACATGTCTATTTCCTATCATTTTACATTGTTCACGAGTGACGTGGGGTGTAACGTATTCATTTCAAAACGGTTCATAATAATTCAATTTTTTTAATAAGTAACAGTAACAAATTAAAAAAATACGTGTCATTTTCAACTATTTTTATTTTTAAGGCAACGGAAACATGACTTTTAATATTGCAAATTTTTTAAATACAAACATACTTAGGTAGTGTGAGACCTTTTTGCAGAGATGCATTACACTTACATTAATTTAGTTGTCCAAGACAGGAACAGGATTTCTTTTAAATTTTTTTCACTACAATGACATTCTTACCATCAAAAACAGAATATTTTCAAGGTAAAGTAAAATCAGTCCGTTGTTCTAGCTATACAATTATTATTATACATAGTACTAGAAGTCGCGCGGGGCTTCGCTCCCGTCGTTCTTTATTTGGCCACTGCTCAGCCTCTAGCCCCGTAACGTGATGTTATATATCCTATAACCTTCGTTGATAAATGGACTATCCAACAGTAAAAGAATTTTTCAAATCGGACCAGTAGTTCCTGAGATCCTAGCGTTCAAACAAACTCTACAACTTTATAACATTAGTATAGTATAGATTAATCCTCTGTTATTTAAATACTAGGTTACATCTTCTACATAATATGAGCTGTATAATTATTGCACCATTTCCGTAAAATATAAAATATTTTATGTGCAGTAAACATATTTATATTGATATAAGCGCCCACATGGTCGTTTAACAGAGATTTTAATTAAAAATAACTAGCTTCCACTCGCGGCTCCGAGTGGTATGTTGGTAAAAAGTAGCCTGTGACCTATTCCAGACTATAATCTATATTTACATTAAATATTAAGCAATTTTGCTTTGCTTTGCTTCAACATTTTATATAAATGCTAAACAAGTAATGGAAAAATTCAAGCCCACGAGCGACGGGACTTGAACCCGCGACCCTGCCAGTCCGTGTGCAGTGCTATTGAGCTACGCGGGTGGACGTCCCTGAGATCGAATTTATCCATTACCGGTTAATATAATGACGTCATGACAACGTTTTGCTACTTATCACCGTGGCTCGTTACAGAAACCTACTGGAATGGCAGGGTTTCTGTTAGAATAGTTTCCAACAGAAAGATAGTTTTCTTTGTTTTTGTTCATTATGATGAAAGTTCAAGTTCATTAACACGCACGAGTCGACAGTAAATCGTTTAATAGTCTTAATAACAGTGCAGGTCTTTACAAGAAGATTTAGCAGTCCTTTCTTTCTTATTTTTGTATTGTATTTTTATATGTGTGTGGCAAAATAAATTGTTTAAATGGTTTACTTACTGAACTGCTGAATCTTCTTGTATAGAACTGCACTGTCTGCACTTGTATAGACAACAGCAAATATTTGAAAAAGTCGAGCAGTAGGTAAGTTGTATAGTATATTATAGGCCCAATATCTCGCGGCTCATATATATATAAAAAGCATGATTGTAGTGTTGTCGGTGCGTCTCGCGTCTGGTATAAATAATGTAGCGCGGTCGGAGCGCGCCGCTTGCTGCGGTCTAGGCGCCGTCAGCGCCGCCCGCGCCGGGCACTACACGGGGCTGTGGAGACGATGTTCAAACTAGATTCTTTATCACAACAGAAAGAAATAAAGAAACTTCGTTTATCATCTAGGTTATAAAGAAAAGATATATCGACGCGTACCCAGAGGACTGGCGTCAGCGTGTTTTCGCTCAGAGAATTAATTAGCATTGCCATTTAATTTTGCAATACCGCAAGCTTCTTAGGTTTACCCTATGTTTCAAGTTAACAGTGATGCTGATGTGTACTAGAGCGCCGTAATCATTAGTTTTAATAGCTAATTTTCACATTTTATTTTCGATATTTAGTTAGGTAAACTAATTGAAAAATAATTATATATTAATCCGAAAAGTCGTGTCAGCCTATTTGCCTGCGACCACTTCGCTAACACGGTAGAGCCATGAAAAGAATAAGAGTCACCACGAAATAACCTGTATAACATCCACTTTCCAAATGATTATCTGACTTTATAACCTCATAATATCACAAACTACAAAAGCAATATACTCAAAACAAACACTAAACTCTAAACAAAATCACGAACCGCTCCATACCTCTGTTCCGCGGCTTGGGTGGCGCCATCCGCTATAAAATTCGGACAGCGGCGCGGAATCCCACAGATTCCAACTTAATATTAATTGTCGATCGACTAACCTCAACACTCGTCCCCCTCCACACTTCCCCACCTCCCCCCTCCTGTACAAACACCTAACCACCCCGCCACCCACGGCAGACATGGGAAAACGTTAATTCTTATTTTAAATATGACAGTTTCTTTTTTCATGTTGGTACTAGATCTGTATCTGTGATAAAAATATGTCGTGGTGTCTATTTATTATCTGTCATACGCAACATTTTTGTATATAGGTAATCTGTAATTTAAAATATTTTAATGTCATTGTGATAATAATTATTTATTCATCACGCACGATATGTTTATGTAGATAGGCTTTATAATAATAATGAATCATATTAATTCAAACTCACATATAAAATATACTCAGATAAAGGGACTGCGACACAAACTACAACTAACAAATCTAACATTTGGATTTTATACAGATACGATATAATCTAGTTAGGTATGTGTTGTGTGATTAATTAATTACTTACCTAGTTACATTTGAACAAATTTATCTATTAAATTATCGAAAAATAATATTAAGTAATCCCAAAAACCAAAATGTACTTAATACATATTATTTTAATATCAATAGGTAATAAATTATCATACGAACTACTTTAAAAACTAAATTTAACCTACTTATTTAAAACTAAATAATAGTAAGTCGAAAATAATACGAAAATAAGTCTTTTTTAGATTTAACTAAGCAAATAGCTTACATGCCAATTTAATATGTAAAGTGTGTTAAACCCATCAAGAGTTTGACGTTTATTCTAAGAAGTGATAGAGATATGGGGCGTGAAATCCTTCTTTGTTGATAATTCATAAATTGAAATCAATTATTGCATTATTAGTTTTTTGATATATTAATAAAATTCTGTCACCGTGGCGCAGTGATTAAGGTGGTCGCCTCACCACTACATCGCCGTGCTGGGTGACGTGGGTTCGATTCCCACACGAGACAAATATTTGTGTGATTCATAGATATTTGTTTCTAGTCTGGGTGTACTTTGTGTCCGTTAGTTTCATGTTTGTAAAGCTCCCCGCGACACAGGGCTTGTTCCCTAGTGCGGGCGTTGTCTTTTTAATAAAAAAAAAAAAAAAAATAATATAAAATAATAATATAAATTGAAATATTATAATAACGATTAATTATGAAAGTATTGCTAAAATGCTTTCTTTAGAAACACAACTGAGACCATTTCCATAAACACCCATATTAGTCTACCACAGGCCACTTAACAAGACTCTCAAAAACCGTACATCAAACGATACCATTCAAAATTTTCACATTCAACTAAAAAACCGTTAGTCTTAGCCACCAACTGGCCACCACTAGTAATTTCACCGATAATTTACGATGTTTTTAAATACGGTAAGAAAGACGGTTTTTTTCAATGGCAACACAAAGGAGTTAAGTAGACGTTAATGTTATTTGATTTGGCGTTGCCTACCGTTACAATGGTGGTGGTGATTTTGACGAAGCAAGGGTTGCCACAAAAGTTGATTTATGAAAAATTAAATAGAAAAAATAATTAAATTGGCTTAGCTATGTAGGTAAATGTAGTATTAGTAGTAATCTTTATCCAGTTTCTAAATTATCTCTCTATTTGAGTTTATTTGTTTGGTTGAATGCTAGGATCTCAAGAAATACTTACTGGTCCTATTTGAAAAATTATATTAGCGTTCGATACCCCATTTATTGCGAAAAGTTATATAACATCACGCTACGGCTAATAGGAGCTAAGCAGTGGCCAAATAAAGAACGATGGGATCAAAGACCCACGCGACTTATAGTAATTATGATAAGCAAGAAATAAAAAGTAATGAAACTACCTCCAGTTACAGTAAAGCAATTTTTATAATTCGATTTTACTTACGTTATTTATCACAATAATTAAACAGTTAAAATGAGGATTTAGGAAAAAAATACTTCTCTTTCTAAAACAAGTGTCTTGAAGAGCGTGCTGTACAACCCTATTCGCTAAGTATTCCTTAGCTCCCGGCCGCAAAATTATAGTAAAATCGTATAATTAGGGCCGCAGCTGTAATTCCCACTTGCGGTCACCACTTCCTTCCCTATTGTTCGTCCTCGATTCAGACTGTCAGCCAGGATGCATCGAGTACTCGCTTTTTAATCGATTTCGATATTTTGACAGTTGTGGTCGGTAGCCATTTTTTTGTAATGTGAAATTCGTTTTTGTTCAATTCTCTTGGGTGGGAATCGATACTCTTTCATTTTTTCTTTAATAATATAATAGAATTATGTGGGTGGAAATAAAAAAAGTTTCGTGCTACCCTTGTTATAGTTGGGTTAAAAATGAGGATGTTATAATTATTTGAAATAATAATTCTATTGTCATCAAAAAAAAGCATCTCAGTCTACGTCAGAAATTGAGTTATGTATTTTAATAAGCAATATCTATGTAGTAACAGTAAGTACTTACATTGCTTATTAAGAAACTTTTTAGGCACATCTCAAAAATACATTTTGTAGAAATAATAATATTATTTAATTAAATTATTATTCTATCTCTACTTATAAATTTATGCTGTTCTTGCAAAATGTTTGCAGTGATTTCGATTGCGATATCTTTCGTTCGCTGTCATAATATGATATTGCAGGGTAGCCAAAAAAAAAACAGAAATTAAATTAATCATTCAAAAATAGAACCTTTTGATTGATTAATTTAATTTCTGTTTTAGTACACAGAGTATTCAACATTATATTATCTAAGCAAGCAGTTTCTAATATTACCTGCCTGCTGTCAGATTTTAGAACCCTCGAAGAAATTCTAAGCTTATTTAGCTTATGTTATTAAAGGTACACTGCCATCAATGTACATTTACGAGATGGCAGTGTTCGTCAAAAGTAACTTCAGCCTATTTGAGACTCTTGGTTCTAGAAGGCGAGCAAATGATATTCGCGTTACACCACACACAACATCATTGTTTGGGAAAAGCGTGATGGGTATGGCCCCTAAAATATATAATAATTTACCAAACACAATACGTAATGCAGAGAACTTACAAATATATAAAAAACTGTTATTCACTTTTCTAACGTCAAGATGTTACTACGCTGTTAATGAATATATGACTGATAAAATGAAATGAAATTATATAGCTTGGAATATCTGACATACCAATCAATATTAATATATGACAAAGAAGGGACCATAAATATACCCAAGTTTGTTCCATTGTTTTAATTAAATTATTTATATTCTATAATTGTATCCAAAAATGTTTGCATGCCTATTTGGTGGAGTATGGAGGAAACCATATATTTGTAAGATCACTATTGTACCCATATTCGCAAATAAAGATGATTGATTGATTGATTGATTGATGTCTGATTCTGAAATTCGCATTGGTAGCGTGTTTATTATGGCCTAAACTCTCATAACAATAAAAACAATACACGAGTAGATCGTGTCCACCAGTGCGAAATGAAAGTCCCTTATTCTATTTCCCACGGATTACTAATATGTAATATTACCTAATAAGTAGAATTACAAATAGATAAGTACTAAACACCATTGCCATAAATGATTCGACGACATCTTAACAAAAACTATTTAATTTCCCAGTTATCGTAAGTAAATGGCGTCCATACTTACCTAGGTACCTTCAATGGTCCGTAACTAAGTGAGCATGTTCCTGTTTTGTAATTAACCAGTCTATTACAAATTATTGCGAAACAATTACACGCCTTATTGAGAAACGTTGCATGTTGGCAGCATTGACTGTCAAATTTGAATTTGGAATGGCATAGAAAATCTTTAGTAATTTTTTTCATACTTGTGTAAGAATTAATATAAATTATTTTAAAACGGAATTAGTTAAAAACGTAATCAATTATATTAAGTGTAGATCTATCTAATAAGTTTTCATTCAAATGTCTAGTTTAAGGTGATGTTTCTGACTATAAAACTAGGCATTTTAAGTGTTTCCAGTACCTGACTTAAATATATAATTAGGTACGCGACTGTGGAAAGCGGATAATGTTTTAAGACTATATTTACTTAAGAGTATAAATGCACAGGCGTTAATTAAACAAGGTTTATAATTACTTAAATATACCATTTTATGTATTTTATTATGCCTAGCTTGTTAACAAGAACCATTTCTTTGATAAGAATTAAATTCATCAAAAGCGTAACTATATGGCTGTTTCTGACATGGTATATGATAATGGAAATAATCGTAAATTAAATTAAATTACATTTTATTTATATTACATTTACTGGGCAATTTTCAGACTTTGGCCCTGCAAAACTGAAAATACAAATACAATATATTATGCCGGTCGAAATATTAATAAACTAAAAAATAAACTCAGAATTAGAATCATTAGCTTCTAAATTTAAAAACATGTCAAATGTTATGTCTTTCTACATAAAAGGTCTACCTAGTCTATTGAAAATAGACACAAGGACGAACCTTGTATCTATTTAAAAAGTAGCCAACATCCTTCTCCAGCTCCCAGACAAACTCTATTTGAAATTTTATTAAGATTTGTTTAGTCGTTTAGCGTGTGAGACGCTCGTACGTTTGTGAGATGTTCCATACGATCATCGAGGTTAAATAACGTTTGGCAAAGTCAGTCCATGATGGGTGACCGTTTGTTGCAATTTGGTTTGAGCGTTTCCGTGCTTCGAAAGGCACGTGAAGCCACTGGTCCCAGGTATCACTATGTAGGTAGTAGTCGATCAGTCAAGTTGTAAGTCTTCTGAGCAGCCTGCTAAATCCGAAGACTAGGGATCTCAAGATCTCAAGCCCATTTGTTAAGAAGAAGAAGTGGTTGAGTGTGAATGCATTACATAGGAACTTACTTTTCCAACCATAATTCAGGTTTAGTCAATAGTCAGTACATTATTGAAATTACAATTTACGCTATGCAATGCAATGTGCTAATTGTATATCTGGTTCGCTGGTACTGATGTCCATGTACCATTTACCATCAGCTGAACCGCTACTTCTACTGTCAACTACATCATTACAAGAATAAAGGAAACACACACCACAGACACATAATATAAAGTAGGCATAATGCATTCAATACTATTGTCATTAAAAAAAAAGTTGAACAATAAAACCGTATTGAGTGACGACAGATGGTAAATTCAAAATTCGATTTTCAAAATCTGTGTTGTCAACGTAAAAAAAAGTAATAATAGGGTAGAAATGGTAGCTTGTTTGCGGCCTTATTTGGATCTGCGTATGCTGTTGACAAACCATAATTATATGTTTTAATAAGTAAATATGGATTATTTTGTGGGTTAGTAATGTCATTTACTATGTTTTTCGTTGAAAAGTATTGAAAAGTATTGCAAAGGATTGGTGACAGATATATTTTTGTAACCTACATAAGTGGAGACCTGCAAGCGTATGTAATTTCTTCCTAATTCTGTTAGCAAGAAAGTTCACAGTAGGTTAGACTTTTGCTACGATTCATAAGCTCGGTATTTTGCAACGTTTATTGTACTGCCGTAGTCTTTTACAATCTCCATAAGTAAACTACTTTGTCGGTGGCCCAACGGGAGCTTATAAGTGGGAGCTACACAAGAGGTGTCCAGATTGTTAGTATCAATGTGGAGTTTGGAAATTAATAGCAATAGACTCATCTTCTATTAGATACATGGACATAACAAAGCTTACGAAATGTGGAAATCTACATCCTATCATACATGCCTATCTCTTCGAAAATGAGCGTGATGCTTTGTATCAAGAACAACATTATTGTTTGTCTTATTTTATTCTCCTTAGCCTCTTACCTCACTCGTGTATAGCCCGTGTTATCTAATATCTAAGTACATAAACCTATATACCTATTAACAATTCTCAAGCCCAGATTTCTTCACACACGCATTTTCAAACGCCTATCAATTTCAATGGCGGTTGCGTTTCCGCTGGGTTGCCACGGTAAAGTGTCAAATTACCCCTAATTATCTACCATAGAGGGACCGGAACGGACGCCGGCTGCCATCGACAATTGAATTATTTTTTTAAAATTACGCTTAAATACAGTGTGTTCTGGTATTTGTTCAAAGAATACGCATTGTTGTCTATTAAATTTCGTCTATTTGCATAATTTGTAGGCATTGTTTGTTAAAGGTTCTTTTGGTAATAGATTTCCCTTCTGAGTTGAGCAATGGTGGTAATATTTATAGTGTAATTACTTACAGTTAATGCTTATTTTAAATTTAATTACTCGGATTAAGAAAACCATCGTGGATTATTTAATTTTGTGAAGATTTGGAAATACGCAGTTATTTTATGGTAAAAAGCAGGGTAATGTTTTTAATTGTATGTTTTTTTGTAACTATAAATGTCGTACACAAGTAGCCAATGAAAGGTCTAATGATAACAGCGTAGTGGTCTCATCATACTATGAGTAACATTGGTCCAAAAGCCTATCATTAAAATTTTTATTTTGCGCTTGTGGCAAGGTTTGAAAGCGATGAGAATATGAAATGCGAAAGACGTTAATTATCTCCCTAGATTTTAACAAGTAATAGTTAGTACTTTTATTGAAATTTCATCTGGAAAGATTTCTAAACCGTACGTTTTAATGGACTGTAGACCGACGATGTCAAGAATCTTAAAAAATTCCAAACGTTCGATTTACAAAAAATAAAAAGTGTGTTTGTAAATCGAACGTCAAATGTTTGAGTTTCTTTAAATCGTCATTCCACAAGGCGACCGCCGGTGCCTAATCACCTAACTAGCAAATTATAAAAATAAACACAAAATGATAAGTGACAATGAAACCATATAAACTTGCTAGTGCATAATAAATTATATAAACTAGATCAATAAAACATAATTAATGATCAATTAAATAAACAACTTGTACAATAAATTTGCCGACACAAGACCTCCCTATTCCAAAAACCGAATAAAAAAATCCGTAATAAATAAAAAAATTGCACATGGAAATTTATTCAGCCATCAAACGTAGATATAAAATAAATAATCCACGATAATAACGATAACAATACAGTGTGCAGGCTCAGAGGCGCTGCAGAAAGATCTATAGATCATTTTAGCTCGATCCCTATTAGCCTGGATCGAAGTCGCCCCGCCTTCGTCGAAGCCCACTGACCATTAATTGGCCGCAAAAATCGATGTAGGAACGCCTACAATACACCTATTTCACTCACTCTCATTGATGAGATGTATGAGTGTCTCTCTCACACGGGTGTCGTCAAGCGGCGCGCGTCTTATTTCTTTTATGCGCAGACGCAGCATAGACGTCACAATGCGGAGCTTCTATAGAAAAATACGAGAGTTTGAATGCTTTTATTTGGAACATGTTTGTGCAATATTTGTGTAGAATAGTGGTGGACTGTTTTTTTTAAACGTCTAATTTGAAAGTAAGTTTGAGTCGGATCTTTTTGAGAATGAGTTTGAAGTCTTTTTTGTTGGTTGATGAAGTTGACAGTGTGGTGGAGCTCGGATCTGTCGATCTGGAATGTGAAAACGTTCAGCAGTTTAGATATTTGAGATTTGTGTCTGATTGTGGGAGGTAGGACCTTTGTATATACCTATCTATAGGTAGGTAACGTTTGTGTGCAGTTTTTGTGTCACATTTCAATTTTATATTTAAAGGAGAATAAAATTTAATTTTGTTGTCGTTAGTAGGTACCGATTAATTTAAATATCAGGTACCTAGCCTCGGTAGATAGCTGGATATTTAATTTCGTAGGATTTTAGGTATTATTTTTCACAAAATAAAATTTAGCAAAAATAAAATTATATAATAAAAAATCTATAAGACGCTTAGTATCTCGCACGCTTATAGTAATAATAATATCATTGAATGTGTCAACTAAAATGTCCACAGAAAAATGTCTGGTAAAAATAAGTTGCCTTCCGCTCGCCGGTAGATGGCGTTGGGTAAAAAGGTAGACGGCCAAATTAGATTTACGAACGAATTTACATAGTTAATTTTTATTAAATCTACATAATATAATATGTAGTATCTACCTTAAATTAATAATTGTAATATAATAATCTAACTAGGTACACAATAAGTAGGTATATAATTATAACACGAGTAAATCTATATTCAAAACATGTTAAGTTTTGTTTCTTTCAAAATGAGGTTTGAATGAGTAAATTATTTGCATTGGTAGGCAGATAATTGGTAAGAAGATACTAAATTATTTCAAAAACTATAAGGAAATCTACCTAATCCGTCTGGAGAATTTCTATTCTGATCTTAAACAATAAATCACCGGCTGTTGTGCCCGCATTTTCCTATTTTGCTTAGGTAATATTTCATGATTTACCTACTTAAAAAATTACATAAAAATTTGGTTTTGATAAAAATATTAAGTTCAAGGGCTCAATGAGTCCAGCTGTCTTAACAGAAGCGATGCATGTTTTTGTTTTATATTTCAATTTCATAACTATTTGGTCTGTTTGCGGCCGGTTTAAATTGTAGGACAAAGAAATTTGGATCAGTTTTGATACCTAGTAAATTGTGATATGTAATCTATTCAAGTCTGTAATCGATGACAAAAGTTTGAAAATGACAGTTACCGTAATAAAATTAAAATATTTTTGACAAAAAAAAATAAAATGGAACAATCGATTGACGAGATTAGGAGTAGGTCCTCCTGACTCAGAACAAAATTATAAACTTATTGGCCCGTACAAATATTTGTTCAAGAGACTCGAACCCTCTACCTACCACATCTTCTACAGTCTAGCAGTCATTTCTAAACTCTTCTAACAATTCTTTAATCTTTCTTTAAACCTAGATCACAACACATATCATACAAAAAAATGTATTAAGATAAGCAATTCCTCTTCATACTATCAACTCTAATGCCATCAAGACAAGATAGAAATTGCCAAATAGATTTATTTTCTGGATACCTTTTTTCCTACAAAAACGACACACTCAAAGAAACAGTGAATAAAGGCATTGAGTATATACGAAGTACTCCAGACCTCAGAATGTTGCTGAGGCACGCACCGATGGCCTCAAATAGCAGTTGAGAGGCTAGGGGGCCTGTAGACCGGGGGAGACCTCACTTGGTTCACTCATGACATGTTCGTAACCAATTATAATGTGTGATTCGTCATAGATGTTTTATGTGCGTTTGTGAACTATGTACTTACATTTTTATTTTTTATAAGTATTGAATATATTTAGACTTTCGATCCGATAGTATTTAGATTAGTCTGTGTAGCGACGGATTAAAAATACGTAATGTCACTACCCTATTTCAACCCGTGGGTGTCGTTTCACGACACCCACGGGTTGGAAAAAAAAAAGGTGAGTAAGGAAGTATTAATAACGGTTCTCAAATTAATAGGCTTGCCTAGTTTGAGGACCCAGTAAATCATGTACCCACCTCCAATTTTCAAATCGAACTAAGATAGCTGTAGGCGTACTGTTCGGGAATATCCTTGTCACTCCTGTAACACAGTGTAAACTAGCATGGGAGAGGGGGGGAATGTAGAATAATGTTCATTATCTGGTGGCTCTGTATTAATATTGTTTAAGTCAATAAACTATCTATCTATCTATTAACCTTAAGCAGACAAGAGCACTGCGAGAAAAGGACAATTCGAAACATAACCCTATGCCAACCCGCCTAGCCAACGTGTACCTTGTATGCTAAATTCCCTCTACAATGTTTAGAGGAGACTCGTGCCCAGCCGTGGGACGTTTATGAGTTGTAATGATAATAAGACTTTCGATGTATAGTGTTCGATCAATTATTCGATTATTTGGCATTCGATTCGGCGTAGTACACCCTAGGTAGGACTCCACTGCCATCTATCGGTAGGTATTTGTCCTTCACTTCTTATCTATTTGAAAATAACATACTGATTGCTTGTAACTAGGTTTAAAAAAAAATACCCGCAGGCAAACTTCTACGTAAAAAGTGCCATGAAAATGTATTTTTGATTATCTACGTTCCACATACCTGTACCTTAAAACCATATGAATAGATAACATTTTCCTTTGTACATATTACAAGCTGTCAGTCCATCACTCATAGACTGTAATAATTTACAACAATGTTGCATTAAATCGACACTCGCAACTAGTTATCAGTTCTAAGTAGCGAATTACCGCATCCAATGTTAATAAAACCGTAATTCGCTCGGTTTTTATACGATTATCTATTCGATTGCCGCAATAATGCAGCGGTGCTCGATCCAGAGGGATATTCGATTGGACGATTTTGATATCGTTGCTAAATTTTTGCAATAATTTTACATTGAAATCGAAATCATCAGCAACCCATTATGTCCACTACTGGGCTCTGGTCTCCTCTCCTCTAACTAGAGAGCGGAGAGGGTTTAGGCCATAATCCGCTCACGCTGGCCTGGTTGGTGGATCAGACATACTCATAGAATTTCTTCTAGGATATGTGGGTTTCCTCACGATGTTTTCCTTCACCGTTTCCTTAAACAGAAGGTAAGTTACTTGACTAGTACATAAAAATTGTGCACAAAGTGTAATCCACATTGGTCCTGCCGGTCGGGATCGAACTCGGACCGTGTGATTTGCACGCGGGTCCCTTATCCATTCAGCCACCATCGCTAATCGAAATCGACTGAGTCTATTGTCGAGATTCCGAATTGCCCACTTAGTCGTATCAGTATTTAATGAATCCTAGCCAACACCAAACTATGACTCTCGGGAGTCTAAGAAAAGCCTCAATTGCTGTTTGTGTATAGATGTGAGATGAAGAAAGAGCAGTTAGGTTTAAATTATCCAATTTCCTCCTTAGAATTTAATCTGTATATCAGATATATAAATAGAGAGGATGAGGAAACCGCTTAACTTTATATGAAAGTACCTACCAATAGTAAATCCAGCAGAAATTCCCCTGTCGGTTAGATCTAGGCAATAGGATAAATTATTGGATATAAAGTTCTTTCGTTAGAATAGATTCATATTTGTTTTTTAAGTTTTACAGCTTGGAGAGTATGAACATCGCGATAATTTTGCCTCTTAATCATAATTCATAAGCCACACATGTCGATATAGTCTTGCTTCAAGTTTTCCTCCTCTTGGACAGTCGTCTTGCCGTTTTGTTTTTGTTTTGTATCTAGTCGCATCGTATGGTATCCACAAGGTGAAAAAGAATTCTAGAGAAAATGTCAATACCGTTTTTGATATCCAAAAATCAAACCACGTAAGTACTTTAGCCCCAATTTCTCAAACAAAAATAATTTTATTATGTGGGAAATTAAAAATATATGAAATAAAATAAAAAGTAATAATATCCGTGTAGTGACGAATTAAAAATTCATAATGTAACTACCCCATCTCAACCTCTGGGTGTCGTAAAAGGCGATTAAGGGAGTAAATCTTTATGCAGACAAGAGCTCTGCGAGAAAAGGAAAATTTGAAACAAACCCTATACCAACCCGTCTAGCGTAGGCTAAATTCCCTCCACATTATTTGGAACAGACCCGTGCCCAGCAGTAGGACGTTTATGGGTTTAAATTATGACGATGATGATATGAAAAACTTATCTATGCTTGGTACTCACTCAGTATCGCAAGCGTTTATAGAAAGAGTACTTAATAAACAAACGGCAACAAGCATGACGCTAATTATAATCATAATGAATTACTCACAGATAATTATGATCGTATCTACAGCTTACGTGTAAGAACTAACATTATCATGTTACGGTAATTTTAATGTGACGTTGTGTTGAAGACTGCGATTAGCGTTATAGATTGAATCATCATTAGAGGGAAACTTAGAAGTAGATTATCTGTGGTCTCTTAAATCGCAAGGCAGAAATATAGAACCTCTACAGCCGACTTTAATTCTTATTATTAATTAATTAGATCTGACATTTTTCTTGCATTGATTTTTTTTAATAGTTACACGTCTATTGGTTATTTGTGTAATATATTGTTTCGTCTCGATAAAATAAACATTTTCTAAGGACGGTACGTCTAAACTTTACAGTCAACGATTTGTGTTTCGTCAAAAATCTAGTAGAAATTAATAATTTCTATCTCTCTCAGCTTTTCAATATAATAGTAAGTGATTTTGCCAGGGGCTCCTAAGTGTCACAGATAGATATTTGCAAGATTTCACAATAGAAAACCTTGGCCTACTGAGGTTTCAATAATTACTGTTTCATACAGACATCATTGAAACCTCTGTAGGCCTCTGTACACATTTAATTTTAATCTTATTTTATTTGTTATTTTATCCTGCACCAGACTCATCATCGGTACACTACACATAAATACATTGTGCTTTGACATCCGTATGTCTGAGATCTAGCAGAAAACCAGCGCTAGGTTTCATCAACCTAGCTCATGCTGAGCAGCAGCTGGACACCCTTTTGGTGCGATAGGGCACACGGGAGGGAATTAATTTAATTTAATTAATAAACTTTATTATGTTTTTTTTAATCTACTTATCTTTACGTTTTTTTTTTTTATTATATATTTCTGCTTCCGTTTCAAGATTTTACTGTTATATCCTACCTTTTGTTATACTTTATATGCTTTCCTGTTGTGTGTGTGTCTGTAGCAAATAAATGTTTTTTCTTTCTTTTTTCTTTCTTTCTGTAGGGAATTTCCTCAAGCATAACTTTCGAGTTGACACCATACGAGATTAGATAAATGATTGCGAATAGAAAGCAGTTTCCAAGTTCCCAAAGGTTACAAGGATGTCCTTGTAACCTTTGGGAACTTGGAGAATGTTCTCGGAGGCTCATTTATAAATTTTTAACCGAATTATTAACCAGTAGAGGATACATAATACCCGAGTTTAGAACATGCAACACTAATAACAGTAATTATTAACTTCTAAGAACACTGTGTATGTACAAAGTGGGTTTTAATCACTAATAAGCGTTAATTCTAGTATTTACGATTTAAGGTCGTTAAAATTACACCTAAAGATGTTTCCAGACGAGAGGTATTACGCTAGCTTTCGTTGTTTGTTTGGCGATGTAGTGTAATGTTATTTTTTTATACCACGACGGTGGCAGATAGACGTACGGTCCGCCTGATGGTAAGCGGTTACCGTAGCCTATGGGCGCCTGCAACACCAGGGGCATCACGAGCGCGTTGCCGACCCTTAAGAAACCTATTCATTCCTTTTTTGAAGAACCCCATACTGTAGTCTCTTGGGAAAACCTCGTTACCTTATAGCCTTCCTTGATAAATGGGCTATCCAACACCAAAACATTTATTTAATTATTTAGCAACGGGTCTACGTCACGTATTATTACATAACATAATATAGCATCACGCCTTTTTCCCGGAAGGAGTAGGCAGAGGTGTTTCACACCCACATTTCGCCAGCTATGTTTGGTCCCATGAAATAGGGGGCGAGCCTATTGTCCGGGAACATTTGTTTACCAAACTCCGGGAAAATCTTAATACTGGAATTTCATGATAGAAAAACCCAATACCATTTTCACCCGACCCGGGAATTGAACCCGGGACCTCTTGCACAGCAGTCGTATACACTTCCCGGTGCGCCACCGAGGCAGTTATTACGTATTATATTTAAGGAATATGAAATACCTTAGTGACGTAAACCCGTTGCATAATAATTTAATATGTGTAGTTGCGAAAGCTTAAAAGATTTTACTAAAACATTTTTTAAAGGGACCTGTACAGCCTGAGATCCGTTCAATTAAACAATGTTGAGACTGTTTTTCTTCTTTATTTACACGAACACTTTAAATTGTGTGAAATAATAATAATATATTAATAAATCATTTATTTCAAGTACACAACCTTATTATAAACACAGTACAAATTAAACATTCAAATGGAAAAATAAAATAAAAAATTTAAAATTTACCTACACAAAAACACACACACGGACAATCTAAATTCAAAATAAAATAAATATAATTAAATGTAGGTAGGTATTATTATTATTAAGTTTAACATAATCATCATCAACCTCATATTTCATGTAAAATTGTATGTATGTATTTCTATTTACTATGATTAGTAAATTATTTTTCCTTTTTTCCATGTTATTTATCTATGACCAAATAGGTGACGTTCTAAAGAAGGGACAGATCAGAAGTAACCTAAACCGGCGAGAATTCATGAAACGACTGATGAATGTTGAAGAAGCCAGGTATGTCAGAATCGTAGCAAGTAGAAGGAAATAGTCTCTGCCTACCCCTCTGTTGAAAAAGAGGTGTGATCTATATATATTATGTACGTATAATAATAATAATAATATTAATATTCTACCACATTCAGACAGCGCCATCTAGACCCAAATTAAGCAATTATATTTGCTTGTGTTATGGGTACTAAACAACTGATATACTACTTAAATACATTTTTTTTTATGTAAATATATACATATTATAGATAAATTACACCCAGACACAGAACAAACCTTTATGCTCATCACACAAAGATTTGTCCCGGGTGGGGATCGAACCCACGATCTCCGGCTTAGCAGTCAGGGTCACCAACCACTAGGCCAACAGGCAAGTCAATGTATGTATTTATCTACGACTCACTTCCCTGAGTTACCAACTGAAACTCACTAGGTACTCACTAAACTAAACCATTATTTCAAAATAATATCGCAATTAAATCCACTTTTATCGAAATCTACCGCAAAATAACTTAATAAGTCCCAAATAACGTTTTTTCAGCAATATCGATAATTTCGGGCACGCGAGCTAGTGCCGTACCTAATCGATCCCGTCACAGTAATTACGATGCTCCCTCCATTTATCGATGATATAAACTTTTGGTTGCAACACTAATATTGATTGGGGTATTAAAGTAACAGAGAAGGTTAGGTTGTAAAATAGCCAATTAAGCTAATAGGTGGCTTACATGTTTTTTATTCAGAAAAAGAAGAATAATTTAATATTATTTTACAATATAAACTAACTTGGAGCATGGCCCGTCGTTCTCTTATAAGGAATATTAATCACTAAGTAATTGGGTTATGCCAAAGTATTCCATTCTTTTGTTCTAAATACAATCATTCATGACTGGCCTGTTGGTCTAGTGGTTAGTGACCCTGACTGCTAAACCGGAGGTCGTGGGTTCGATCCCCACCCAGGACAAATCTTTGTGTGATAAGCATAAAGGTTTGTTCTGTGTCTGGATGTAATTTATCTATAATATGTACGTATTTACAAAAAAAAAATGTATTTAAGTAGTATATCAGTTGTTTAGTACCCATAACACAAGCAAACATAATTGCTTAATTTGGGACTAGATGGCGCTGTGTAAATGTGGTAGAATATTATTATTATTCCCAAGTTTTTCCAAGGAATTATTATTATTCAAAAATACAAACTTAATTACAAATATTTTATTTTCCATGAACTAGTTTATAGTTTGTCCGTGTAGTGACGGATTAAGAATACATAATGTCACTACCCCATTTCTAATTGCGGGTGTTGTAAAAGGCGACTAAGGGAATCAAAACCTTGAGCAGACAAGAGCATTACGAGAAAGTAAAATTAAAATTAAATAAATGAAATAAACCCTAAATCATAAACCTATGCCATAAACTGCTGGGCACGGGTCTCCCCTATAGAAGTGGAGGGAATTTTTTTTTTTAAATATTCTACCACATTCACACAGCGCCATTTAGTCCCAAAGTAAGCAATTATATTTGCTTGTGTTATGGGTACTAAACAACTGATATACTACTTAAATATATAATTTTTTTTTTGTAAATACATATATACATACATATTATAGATAAATTACACCCAGACACAGAACAAACCTTTATGCTCATCACACAAAGATTTGTCCTGGGTGGGGATCGAACCCACGACCTCTGGCTTAGCAGTCAGGGTCACTAACCACTAGACCAACAGGCCAGTCAATTTTGCCTACTATACCACGCTAGTCAGACGGGTTGGTATAGGATTGGTTTCGAATTTTCCTTTTCTCACAGTGCTCTTGTCTGCATAAGGTTACTCCCTTAGTCGCCTATTACGACACCCACGGGTTGAAATGTAGTAACATTATCTTTTCTTAATCCGTCACTATGCTGTTAACCGTCTATGTTGTTAACATTTTCAATCAGCTAAACACCTATCTAGCAAAGAATAAGCAAACATTTCCTTTTATCAAACATTTCTAATACTCACCCCAACACTTGAATTTAAAATACTTATTTATAACCAAAATACATTTCAATTTAATGCTAAGGGGACCTCAAATCTTATAACTGAATTATCCCGGTATCTTGAGGAGCACTTATTGTGTTTTCCCCTCTGAATTAAACAACCTTGTCGCAGTAAATATCTGAGAAAATTTTCGGGAAAATCGTTTAAAAAACTTGACGGGTGAGTGTGACAAAGTTCTATGAATTTAGGGTTCGTTGTATGAAAAATTGGGTAGTAATTTTGTTTTTGGCAAGCTTTTGGTTGTACTTGTATTTACAGAAACAATTTCTTGAAATGTTGGAAAAGCACTGAAATGTATTTTCACATTTCTTCATCATTGTTTGACTTTTATTTTAAAAATCTTGATGACAAATCGTAATAAATAATAACACATAGCACACAGGAAACTAAATTAAAAGGACTTTCAATATCAAATCAATAGTTTCTAAGATTACTTTCCATACTAACAAACTTTCAATCTTAATATTATTGTACAATTTATTTTTTAAGATTCCAATACCTAAGTACAGCGATATTGTTGTGTTTCTACACTAAAAGTCGCGCAGGCGTCGTCGGTCGTTCTTTATTTGGCCACTGCTCAGCCGTACCGTCATGTTATATATCCTTTAACCTTTCTCGATAAAAGGGCTATCCAAAACTAAAAGAATTTTTCTAATCGGAGCAGTAATTCCTGATATTAGCGCTTTTAACCAAACAAACAAACTCTTCAGCTTTATAATATTAACTGACTGGCCTGTTGGTCTAGTGGTTAGTGACCCTGACTGCTAAGCCGGAGGTCGTGGCTTCGATCCCCACCCAGGACAAATCTTTGTGTGATTAGCATAAAGGTTTGTTCTGTGTCTGGGTGTAATTTATCTATAATATGTATGTATTTAAAAAAAAAATATTTAAGTAGTAGGTATATCAGTTGTTTAGTACCCATAACACAAGCAAATATAATTGCTTAATTTGGGACTAGATGGCGCTGTGTTAATGTGGTAGAATATTATATTATTATTATTAGTATAGATTGTCGAATTTTCGATGTCCACAGGATAACTCACCAATATTGGTATGACACAATAAAAACAAGTATCAATATTCAGTTATTTAATAATTAAAATATTAAGATGAAATCATGCATTATTAATTATGCATTGGTATGTCCTTTGTAAATTTTTCTCGAAATTGACATCTTAATTATCGGTTGACAAGTATGGGTAAGGAGTACCATCCATATTTTAATCAAACTAATTATTATGTATGAAGACATGTCAAACGTGTATTGAGGGGGGGAAAGTGTAGGTTACCTATATGAATACATATTATGCAGGTAATAAATTATAAGATCATCGCGCATGTAATGTTTCTGGTGTTGATGGCGTCTATAGGCTATACGGTACGGTACGCACGCCTTTTTGCCAACGTAGTGGTATAAAAAAATATAATATTAATACCAGCCGATTTAGAAGGGGTGCTGTACTTTCAGCAATAGACGTCTTAAAAGATGATGATGGTGAAATAAAAACACATGAACATACATATAAAAACACAGCGTCTCGCCTTTCGCTTTGAATAGGAGTAAGATAGTTTTGTTCAAAATACTCTTATTTAAAAGATAAAGATAAAGAGAAACAAATCCTATATTAGTACTAATACTAGTTATAAGGCAAAAGTAAAAGTGGGTTGCTGATGAAAATGGATGGATATGTCAATCACTCCAGAATGAACAAAATGAACTGTATGAAGTTTTGCACATAAATACATTTTAGCTTGGCATATTTTATTTCTTTACTACATGGGTGCGACTACACCGGGCGGAGGCTAGCCAACCTACTAGAGAATATAGAAATATTCGGTTTAGGTTTACCTTTTTCTAAAACATACTAACAATTTTTAATTGTATGTTTAATTGAATTTTTTTATTGTGTGCTGAATGTATAAGGGACCGGCGCCGGCGTGCTAATCACGCGGTCCGAGTTCGATCCCGACCGGCAGTACCAATGTGGATTTCATTTTGTGGAATTTATATGTACTAGTCAAGTGACTTACCATCTGCTAACGGTGAAGGAAAACATCGTGAGGAAACCCACATACCCTAGAAAGAATTCTATGAGTATGTCTGACCCACCAACCTGCACTAGGCCAGTGTGAGTGGATTATGGCCTAAACCCTCTCAGCTCTCTAGTTAGAGGAGAGGAGATCCGAGCCCAGCAGTGGGACTTAATGGGTTGCAGATGATCATGAAGTTTAATTGCAACAACAAAAATGTGAAGTTCCATTCTCTACGGAACCACAACAACATAAAAAATTCTCTCTTGTCGATATTTAAAATAGATCAGTTAGATCATTAGGTGTGACGGCGTGGCGCCGTGGGGTCGCTGTATTAAGTACTTCGTCACCAATACCTCCTGCTTACAACCTCTTTGGTAATAACCTCCTTGAGGTTTTTTCGTGATAAGACTCTTTTGTTTTATTTTAATGTGGTTCTTAAAGGTGATAATTATATTATTTATTTATTTTATTTAGTCTGTTTAGTGACGGATTGAGTTCATAATATCACTACCCTATCTTAACCCGGGGGTGTTGTGAAAGGCGAGTAAGGGAGTGAGTAATTTTATGCAGATAAGAGCACTGCAAGGAAACAAACCCTATACCAACCCGTCTGGCCAGCGTTGTATAGTAGGCTAAATGCCATTCACGTTCTTTGAAGGAGACTCGTGTCTGGGCAAGGGTCACATCGAAATCCTTCGTTTTTAAAATTTAGTTAACAGCTACTCCCCGCGAGATGGCGCTTTTAATTTTAACAATTGTCAACTTAAAAACTTGTAAGTTACTCTAAAAGATTTAAATAGTAATTTTTATGTAAAAACTTATATATAAGTAGATTTATAAATACATAAGGGATTTATGAAGATCTATATAATGTGTAGAGTCATTAATTGTGTAACTCGTAAACTAGAAACCGCTTGATGAAGCGAAGCTTGTCTCGAGCTAATTTCTATTGTTAAAATTTTCAAAATATGAACAAAATTGGGTTGTCTAATCCTATTAATATTATAAATGCGAAAGTTATGATGGATAGATGAATGGCTGTTTGTTACTCAGTGCCAGAACGGCCGAAAGGATCGTATAAGTATGAAAATTGGTACCCGGTTATATGATGTCGATAGCTACTAGCTATCAAGTCTGATAGCTACTTTTGATTGACATACCACGCGGCCAAAGCCGGGGGCGAAAGCTAGTTTTCTATACCTACATTAAAGCGATGGCTGCCGAATAGGAAAATGATTAACAATCAGAACCAATGTGGTCCAAGTTCGACTCCGATCAAGAAATTCAAGTTTTGTCTGATCCAATAAGCCGCATTAGGTAGCGTGTGTGGATTATGGCCTATACCCTCTCGGCTCTTTGGATAGAGGCAAGCATTATCTGCCTATCTAAATTTCCTTACATTTGACAGCAACATCAAAACCGACCAATCGAATGTCGAAATTCCGAGGGCCCCCTTATCGTTTCTAAGCATATAGGTTAAATTTTTGTCAAAATGCTGACAAATTGTATTTTAAGTTTTAATTTGTTATACTTACATATTATTTTCTTATGCCGATATCAAGTAGCATTAAGTTTTAACTTATTATAAACATTTCAAAGTAATCCAAAAGTTGTTTTACTCATTTAATTGGTTTTAGAAAAACAGTAATTAAAAGACAGTCAAATGTTATTGTTTATTCTACATCCATTTTGGCTTGAGTACAGATAGGTAACAAAAACATTTAAGTAGTACCTGCCTAGCTTACTCTATAATTCAATTAAAGTATGAATGTAGAGTAATCTCTATCTATAATATAAAAATGAATCGCTAAATGTGTTGGTAAGCGCATAACTCAACAACGCCTGGACCAATTTGACCAATTCTTTTTTTTAAATGTTCGTTGAAGTTCATGGATGGTTTTTACGTTTATTTTTTTTTAGTTTTTATGTAGGTAGGTAGGGTAGGTAGGTAGATAGGTAGGTTAGGTAGGTAGGTAGGTAAGTAGGTAGGGTAGGTAGGTAGGTAGGTAGGGTAGGTATGTAGGTAGGTAGGGTAGGTAGGTATACTTTCATAAAATCTAAATTAAGTAGGTGGTACGAAGTTCGCCGGGACAGCTAGTATTTAATAAAGACGGGAGGATAATAATTATCAAAATACCTTAAGTCTAAAAAATGTTCTTTATGATCTCAAATACGGATAGGTTTCTTTGAAGGAACACCTAGGCATGAAAAACAAATTTTATACCAGTAGGTATATATAATTACCAATAATAGGGATCTTCAGATAGTGTGATTATTTAGGGTACAAAATCAAGCTTAAAGAACTTTTTTAAGTATTTCACTACGAGTACACAAGTCTAACTACCTACCTACGTGGTAAAAGTTTTGTAAACTTCTCACAAAGTCCGCAAAAGGAACACAAGAAAACATTTTAAAGTAGAGAAATTATTGGAAAAATAATTTCATTCCAAGAATCGGCTAATTTAAGAAAAGAATAATAACTGCAAATCTAAGAAGGTACCGTAAATATTGAGAAAGGAAAGGAAATTATCGTACCTACTTTATCTGTTAATTTGTGATTTCTTAACTTTACATGTAAATTCTTTGATGCTAGTGGCGAATTTACTTTTAATGTAAGTGGAGTACAAAATGAGACAAATTTACTTTGTATGTACCATTAAGTTCAGTGTATGTAGGTACTACATCGTGGAACAGTATATCTAAATTAATAATGTAACAAATTTCACACGTGCTCACACCTTACTCAAATATCTAACTAGCTAACAATCCGCGCTCAAATGTAAAGGAATCCCAGAGTGCAACCACTCGCACTTGCCTCCTCGCACCGCATCGCAACGCGCCGCACCGCACCGTGTAAATAAGTTGATTAACTTAATTGTATTGTTCTTTCGTCAGCGCACAGTGATTTAGATAAGACTATTAACTAGAGCCGCTTACTTCATGTAGAGTTGCGAAAAATACCGCGAGATTTCAGTGCATTAAGTGGCGAGACAGTCCTCGATGGTTCAAACAAAGTTAAATTAGTTGTAAAAGCTGCAGCAGAGCGTCGAGAAATACAGAGCGAGCAACAAAAGTATCGCACGACGCTTGTGTGCGGCGTGCTGTGTGCGCCGAGCGGTGACGAGCGGTGACGAGCGGCTAGTGGCGACGACGACGCCGCGTCATCTCAAGCGGCAGTGCACAAAAGATACGCCGAGCGCGTAACGAGTTCAATTGATGAACGAACGGAAATGTGTCCAATTAGAAGGAGGCGGCGGGCGCGGGAGCGGGAGCGGGAGCGGGCGCGAGTGGCCCCCGCGCGCCGCATTAACCAGATTAGCGGAGCGGTGCGCGCGCGAGGTGTGGCGGCGGCGGACACCTCGCCCGCGACGAAAAAACAACGCGGCGCCTCGCCGGGGCCGCGGGGCGGAGCCCGAGCGGGGCGCGCGCGCGCCCCTCGCACCGCCCGCGCCATTGGGCGGCGCGCGGCGGGAGGGGTGTCGCGCGCGGCGCCGCCGCCGGCCAGTCGTTTGACGCCTGCCGCGCGAGCGGGTGTCGCCACGGGACGAACGAGTGTCGAGCCGCTGGCCGGCGCCTATGGACGTTGCATGAGCGGGCGCGAGCGCCGCTGGAGCCGACGGTCCCGCCGGCCGTGGAGCGCGCGCCGTGGGCCCCGGGCGGCGCGGGCATGCGCTTCGAGGGCGCGGAGCGGCGCGACGCCGTCGCCTTCCACCCGCTGCTGGCGCCGCGGCCGAGCGACTTCTCGGTGTCAGCGCTGCTGACGGCGGGCGCACTGCCGCCGCCCCCCTACTTGCCGGCCGCGCTAGCCGCCGCCGCAGCGCTGTCCGCGCCCTGTCCGCTGCTCAAGCCGCCGCCGCCGCCGTACGCACCACTGCCTCCTGACGACGACGGTGTCGTCGACGACCCCAAGGTCACACTCGAGGGCAAGGACCTCTGGGAGAAGTTCCACAAGCTGGGCACCGAGATGGTGATCACCAAGAGTGGCAGGTCAGTACGGAGCCGCGCCGCCGTCGCGCGTCGCTCGCTGCCGACGCCTGTGCTCGTGTTCACGTGCCAATGAGTGTTGTGTGTGATATGAACCGCCAGTAGCTCGCACAAGTCCTCCGGTAAGTGACCAGATCGTTGGGATGAGCCTGGGCCGGCCCCGGGCCGCAGGCGCCACGTTGTTGCTCAACCGCTCGCCGCAGAGCGCCCGGCGCCCGCCACATGGGCTTGTTTACCAAAACAATTACAAGTTAGGCCTTTTTGCACGCTCCGTCACAGAGTCAACTTACAGTTTCCAAGTAGAAAATAACGATAAATAATGAGGGCGACATTCTGAAGAGAAATCAAATATCAAAATAATGAGAGCGAAATTATGCGACAGTTATTTGTTTTTTAACTCCGGCTCACCAGTCACGCTATTACGTCACATTGCTTAAATAATTGCCACCAAAGGCAACTCAGTTAATTTTAACGAAGTTAATTACTAAGATTTTTGTTGTGAACAAACTACTCGCTATGTGTGTCACATCGTTGAAACGTCGCTTGTCACATAATAAATAACTTTTAGAACAAGTAAAAAACTTGAGAAAAGTTTTCTCATTTTCACAATAATTTCTTTATATTTTACTAACGAATATGCTATCACGATGACGCGGCAGGGGTTGACACGGTATAGGCGTATTTTTTCGCCAAAACTAACTTCCGTCGGCACGTGATGTCGCATAATTACTTACTGCACGGACACAGATGCAATTCATTTTATTGTGAAATCTTATTTGGTTCATCTGTGTTTATATAAAAAAAAAATTATATTTATTAGTAAAGGTACACAAGACTCGTTTTTATGAGTTTCAAGGAAGCCAAACAAAGTTAAACATTGCCATTGAATGACAAAGTTTCTTTAAAAAAGGAACGTATTTCCGAATTAAAGAACTCTTTTATTTTTAATTTTTCATGGATACGAACTGCATCGGTGATACAAAAGTAAAAATTTATTTATAAAAATATATTTTTTTGTCATCACGATTCCATAATGAGACTCAATGATTTATTCACATTTATTCGTGAACGTTTATTTTGATTAATACTCGAATAAAATGCATGTGGCAGGCCATTCAGAATGATTATGCAAATAAACAGGCTAGTACTAAATGATAATGTTAAAAATATTACGAACATTAATAATTTAGAAATGTATTTCTATCTATTTATTTAATTTTAGTTTATTACTTTATTTGAATGCCTTACAATTTAATTTATCTATCTCAAATCTGTATCTTCAATTTTTTTTTATGTTTACTGTAATGGCATAAGTTAACATGTCATTCAGCCAATGGTCAAACCCTACCCTAAATACGGAAAATCAGAAATATCGTGTTTACAAAGAATTATAGCCCGATGTGTAGAGTGCGTGAAGTTTTATGTGCTTCTAGGTTGTATGTACCACTACATTTCATACCTAACATGTCGTAATAAAACATAGTAACACGCACGTCACTACTGACAAATTTATTATACATGAATAGCTACACGCGAAATTTTCAATGTCCTAACACTAATAAACGTTATTATAGTAATTCACTAAACATTGAAAATGTTTCTAGATAAGTACCTTTATGTACAGGCAGGATGCCTGTACGTACATAATGGTTAATATTTAAATTAAAAAGAAAACAAAATTTTCAAAATTACTGTGAAAACTTAATGTTCAACATTTTATCAAATATTGAACTTTATTTACCATCAAAAACATTTTTCTTTTCATTTAAGCTAATTGTACCACCCCAGAGAAATGCCCAATGAAAAAAAAAATGTGTCATGTAATAAAAATATTATCTATAAGTTATAATTGTTTTCTTTTCAAATAAATGCATAAGTATTTAATATTTTTAATAGGTTGTACCAAGTCTACTCATGTGTAAAAAATAAAGAGGCTATTTAAAAAAAAATTAAAAGTTTAAAATAACAATATTTTACACTAAGAATAACACTGTAAAATGTAAAAAAAAAAAAAATTGAGGCATTGTGTCTGACACAAATTAAATAAACAGATAATCATGGCCGTGCAGCACACGCGATCATTTCGATTTCATTTTCTTTATATCATCCCAACAAGATTATACATGACGAATCGGAAAGATTTGCCGTAAAATCGACTGGATGTAATGAACGTCGAACTTGATTTAGTTCTGAATCGATGTTTGTATCGAACGTACAGGTACCTACAATAAAACGGCTCCTTAGGACGATTGGCCTCCAATTTGATCAGTAATTAAATAAATAAAACTTGGTATCTAACTTTCTTTGTGGATTTTTTAACACTGAAGATGCTTTCATTTTTCTAAATCCTACTTTAATAACATAAATGCGAAAGTTAGGTTGGATGGTTGGATCTTTGTAACTCAATCATGCCAGGACAGCTGCATTTATAATCTGTATGAACTTTGCACATAGACAGATTATAGTTTTTTACAGATTATAAGCACAGCCTGTAAGTTTCTGCGATTCAGTTCAATAGAACTATTAAATTGATTGATCTACTACTTAGAAACATATTTTATAGACAGATGTAAGTAAAGAATAATATTTAAATTTATTCATTTAACAGCTCGATAAATACTATTTACACATAATAATCATTTAAAAAATCAACAAAATAAATAATAAAATATAAAAAATATCTCTCGTGAAAATTTAAACATATTTTTACGCGTCATATTTAAATTTTATATCTTTATTGTATAACATTAAGGCGGTCAATAAACTGTCTGTTTATCTATGAACTTGTTAAATAACTTAGATAATATATGAATAACAATTCATTCATGAAATTTAAGCAGGTATTTATAATTGAAAACTTCGGATATTGACATTATTCACCGCAGTGATTGCAAAAATTGTAATTTTGATCGAAGTAGAATGAACTGGAACGATATTTTTTAGTTTTAAAGAGGGACTTACGAAAAACGAGCAAAAGCAAGAAAGGGTAACACTTAAAAACATCAAAGGCCAAAATACATTCGTGAAAAAGTCTCCCGAAAATTTTGTGTGAAAAGTGACGGACATTTTTGTTGTAGGCGCCGCTCCCCAAAAACCTTTGAAAGAAAAAAAAAGGTTCCAAAAAGTTTCACTCTGATATAAGACTCGGTGGGACATTTTTATGTTTTTCAATAGGGATACAACTTTCTGGAAAATCGGTTCGGCACTCTTCCTTGGAAAAGTTGAGTACTTTGTGTTGACTCGTAAAATAAAATTGAATTGAGCTTATGTTTTCTTTATAAAAAATGTTAGTAGTCTTACTTAATATTTATTGACTTAATAAAGGCTAGCCGTAGCTTATATCTGAGAATATTCCTTACATTTACAATCGACCGTTTTTTTGGTTTTTTTTTGTTAATTTGGTTTTGTAGTCATAATATTTTTTCTTTTTGTAATACTAATAGTTTTTAATGTTTATTTAATTAAAAAATATCATTAAAAACATCCAAAGTACTTAGGTACCTATATACGGAAATAATGCAACATTATTTCATGAAATTAAAAATTTAAAAAAAACTTAAAACTTAACATGTTGCGATTTTCTCATTCTATTTGTCACCGGTTTATGGCCTAAACCCTCTCATATCTATAGAGGAGATTCATACCCGGCAGACAGAGGTAGATTAATGGGTTGCTGTTATTAATTATTATTACAAACAATATAGAGCTTTATACAGTTTTGGGCTAAATTCATCATCTTTTTTTTTTAAAGAAACAATATAGAAAGAAGGAAAAAACATTTATTTTAAAATCAGCTACAGGATAACATGTAGGTACACAATAAGATTTATATTATTTTTTAAACGAAACATACTGGATATCATGCTCCTGTAGAAGACCAAAAAAATGGTTCCTAACTCAGCTCATGTTGCAGCAATAAATTAACTGCAACGCTGATATTCTGGTAGGCCCAGTTAACTGAAAATGACAAAACAAAATATATTATTATAAAAAAAATACAAGTAAAAATAAAATAAAATATGATAAAAATACATAAAATATTAATATAAAAATAAAAATATCAACTACTTATTCATTTTGAGCCTAAGTCCAATAAAAAAGTGAACAAAATACCCATGTATCATACTGTCAATACGAAATACAAAACTCAGAAGCCAATAGCAGTGTTATCAAGCATAATAATTAATAGAGACATACAAAGTAGCTTTTATTATGTTTGCAATGCTATTACAAAACCGGCTGTCATGTTATAAAATGACAGCTTACGACCATAGACAAATATTTGATTAGATGACCAGTTTTTTTTACTCTGTGGTTAGACATGGCGGCTTTGAAACAGATAATTATTGTTTTAATTAGTCTGTAGTTGTTTGATTAGAGTTTTATTGTAACTAGTTTTGTCACGCAGTTTTACCTGTGATGTTTTATAGATTAAAACCCACGGATATCTTTTACAAATTTTAAATAATCGCACTTAAATTAATTCGTTATATTCAATAGAGACATAATTGTCTCCTACATACATATTTAAAGCCCTTTTAAATAAGACATAGTTTGTAACCAATTATATTAGCCAACATAATCACTGGACATTTAATTAAGTTTCATAATTACACAGTGCACCTAAGTTTAAATCTTAAACTAACAAGTTAAATAAGACCTGCATACTGAGTTAATCACTTAATCGAGGAACTAATATGAATATTTTAACCTACAATTATTGAAGGAGGTTGTGTTATTTTTGACTTAGCTGTTACTAAGAAACAAATTTTCAACGTCTCAATTTTACTAATACTACATGAAATATGATGAATGGGTGGATGTTTGGATGAATGTTTATTAGTCAATCACGCCAAAACGGCTGAAAGGATAAGTGTGAAATTTAACACACCGATAGATTTTAGTCTGGAATAGCATTAACCTAACCTATGCTAGGTATAACTACATTTGACTTAGAATAAACTTTTATTTCTATCTAATTAAATGACATAATAAAATCCGTGTAGGGACGAATTAAGAATATAATTTTGTAATTTATTTTTTTAATAAAAATTATTTATTTTCAGAATAAAATTACAATTGTCTTTTCCGTTGGCTCCACACTAGGCAAGCCTGTCCTGTGGGTACCGTAGCAATTACATTGTACTTTTAGGCACATTGCTCGGTCGACATCTTTAAGATTTTAATTTAATAGTTTAAAACTAAAAAACTAACTTAATGTTAATTTAAAAACTATAGAACTAAACATTTTACATTTATGTATCTATTATATCATTCCCATCTCAACCCGTGGGTGTCGTAAAAGGCGACTACTACACTCCTTGTGTTATGCAGACAAGAGCACTGCGAGAAAGCTAAAATTCGAAAAAAACCCTATGACAACCCGTCTGGCCTGCGTGGTATAGTAAGCTAAACTCCCTCCCTATTCTCTGGAGGAGACCGGCCGTGCCCAGCAGTGGGACGTTTATGTGTTGAAATGATACATAATAAAAACAATTTTTGTATCAAAATGTTCATGTTTATGCGCAACCACTCCAAATAAAACCTAGTTTAAAATATAGTATGCAAATTTTAAAGAGCCCGTAGGTAAGTTAATTTATTATTTATTTATTCATATAACATTGTTCATATTATCACACAAATGCAAATATTTTGTCCTCGGCCACTTGTATGTACTACATTTTGTACTTACTTATTTAATTATATTGTACTCTTAGAAAAGATGTATGATGATTAATTCCACTTTACAATTATCAACCTTAGGTCTTTTAGTATAAGATGCAAATTGGTAAATTAACTCATTTAACATAACGCCTTTTGCCAAGATAGCAAGATAGTATGTGTGCATTGTGAAGACAAATTGAAAACAGATTTATAAATAGAGAATATAAATCAGAGATTCTTGGCATTTAAATGATTTAATTCTCGCCAATAATATAACATAATATTATTGGCGAGCTGAAGCTATAAAGCTGAAGAATTTGTTTGTTTGATTGATAATGAACTAGTGGTCCGATTTGAAAAAATATTATAGCGTATGATAGCCCATTTATTGAGGAAGGATATAGTCTATATAAAATCACGCTACGGCAAAAAGAAGCTGAGCAATGGTCAAACAAAGAACGCGCGACGTCTAGTATTTACACAAAACAATCGAATTACCATTCGGTACATCCGTTTATTAGATAGTAAATACAATATCGCAAACATACTTACAAATAGAAAAGTAAACAAACGCTAAATGCACTATATTATCTAGTAAAGGCGTTTTATTAGTAGCCCTAGGTCATTAGGCATCACGCAAAGAGACCTAGTTAAGTGCCACTTATAGTTAAAGAAAATTATAGACTACCGTATTGAACCAATTAAATTATACAATTGAAGTAATAACATGATATTGTGTGATATTGTGAGCTTACGCGATAAAAAAAAAAAAAAATATTTTTTTTAGCTCAAAACTTTCGCTTCATCAGCAACCCATTAAGTCCAACTGCTCGGCTCGGGTCTCCTCTCCTCTAACTAGAGAGCTGAGAGGGTTTAGGCCATAATCCACTCACGCTGGCCTAGTGCGGGTTGGTGGATCAAACATACTCATAGAATTTCTTCTAGTATATGTGGGTTTCCTCCCGATGTTTTCCTTCACCGTTAGCAGATGGTAAGTCACTTGACTAGTACATATAAATTCCACAAAGTGGTATCCACATTGGTACTGCCGGTCGGGATCGAACTCGGACCGCGTGATTTGGGGTCTTTCCCCTTTGGGACCACGACACTTTTGTGTCAATCGCGGAACGGCCTTTTTTGAATTGGCTGTTTCACACCAAAACCAAACGGACCACGGTTTGGTCTTGGTGTGAAACAGCCAATTCAAAAAAGGCCCGTGATTTGCACGCCGGTCCCTTATCCATTCAGCCACCATCGCATACGCAAACTTTCGCTTAGCTATATCTAAACTAATATTATAAACCTGAAGAGGTTTGGTCGAGCACGCTAATCTCAGAAACTATTGAATCAAAAAACAAAAAAAAAATGTATTTAAGTAGTATATCAGTTGCTTAGTACCCATAACACAAGCAAATATAATTGCTTACTTTGGGACTAGATAGCGCTGTGTGAATGTGGTAGAATATTATTGTTATTATTAAGTTATCGGTGAAGGAAAACATCATGAAGAAAGCCACATATGAAGAATATAGGTATTGGGAGTATAAGTATCTCTGATCAACAAACCCGCATTGGGGTAGCATGCCTGGATTATGCTCTAAACCTGTTCTCTAGATAGAGAAGGGTTAGAAAGAGACCTTTGCCCAGCAATGGGACAATAATGTGTTTATAAGTGTTATTATATGCGGTTCCACCTGCAGGTTGGTAAAAAATAGTCTATGTGCTATTCCAGACTATAAACCATCTGTGTGGCAACTTCAAACACATCTTTTCAGCCGTTCGCGTGATTTATCACACCCATAAACGTCCCACTGCTGGGCAAGAGTCTCCTCCAAAGATTGTAAAGGGAATATATACCTATACCACACTGGCAAGCCGGTTTGGTATAAGCTTTGTTTCGAATTTTCTCAATACTCTTTGTCTGCTTAACGTCTTGACTCCCTTAGTCGCCTTCTATGACACCCATGGGGTAGTGCCATTATGTATTTTTAATCCGTATGTATTTTTAACACGGAAATTCTTAATCCGACACTTTACGGTCTGGTGTGATTGGCTAACACAAATCCGTCTTAAATAACGCATTTTTAATATAAGTTTTTAATTAAATACCTAAGAAGAATACTCCAGAAACATAGTTTCTGAACTTAATATATTACTAAATACATATAACTTGTTTACAAACGCAACAGTTCAACAATGTGATATTCATAATTGTTATTACTCAATGTTTAAATATGGCGACATGTCAATTACAATTAGAAATACAAATATTATATTATCTATCAATGATTTATCGCTGACAGTTAAGATTTATTAATTTGAGACATTTAACGAGCAATTATTCGACCCTTGTCAGTTAGGCGCCAATGCCGGTCGCCATTTTTGTATGACATCTTACAGGCGTCTTCTTAAAGTGTAGGGTATAGATAAGTCTAAATTATTATATTAAGTAGGTCTCCCATAATAAATATGGTTGAAAATCAATTATATTACTTAGAATTAATAAACTGATGGTTGTAGAATGGATAAGTGCTCAATTTTGATTCCGACCGGCAGTACCAATGTGGATTTCACTTTGTGGAATTTATAATATGTACTAATAAAGTGACTTACCATCTGCTAATACACTGAAAAAACTATAGGTGTATGTGTGGGCGCTACAATAGATCAATAACTGGTCACATAGCATTGAAGTCGCTCGTGGCATCTAACTCAAAAATAATAACAATAAATAGAATTAATAGTCTGCTTACGAAGCGCAGTGGAAGTAAGACATTTTGGGTTCGATCCCCAGTTAGGTTAGGTTAATTTTGATTTTGAAATTATCACGAAGTTTAGAAATGTGTTTGCTCAATGACTTTTAATGAGGTTTGTTTTTGACGTACTTGTATTCGCGCCTAGTACACTTAAACGATCACGAAAAATTTTACAATAAATATTTATAACCCAGTATTCAGAGAAGGACATAGGCACATTTTGAAAGATATACCAACTGAAGTCGCGGGCAGACGTTAGCATTTACATATTTTATCTACACAATGCACTATTTTTTTTAAAACAAGCATGAGGTAATAACATGACGTCACACCAATTTATTCATTTTAATAATTAAAAAGTTAAATTGTTCTACTACAAAACAAAAAGAAAACATTCGATACAATCCTCTGTCCCTTTCTGTTACTTACAAAACTGGTAAAAATGACAGAGATGAGTATATATAACTTGTTCTACCGTAATGTGCAAAGCCTAGTGTAACTAATTATCTACAAAGCTAGAGCTAAGGTGACCACGTTTTGTCATAAATTAATGGGACAATCCTGAAAACCAAAGCACATAATAATTATAAAAAGCGATGGTGGCTGAATGAATAAGGGACCTGAATGGATGAGGAAACCCACATACCCTAGAAGAAATTCTATGAGTATGTCTGATCCACCAACCCGCACTAGGCCAGCGTGAGTGGATTATGGCCTACACCCTCTCAGCTCTCTAAATAGAGGAGAGGAGACCCGAGCCCAACAGTGGGACTTAATGGGTTGCTGATGATGATCATGAATACCGCAGAAACACTATTGTAGTTTTTGGCGAAATATGGATGCATCATACATAAGTAATGCAAACCTCTGTCAACGGCTTCTGCATGAAATGAAGTCAAGATGCTCTTCATGTGCATGTAACGATAATTACACAATTACATTTTAAGTTAGATTTGAAATAAAGATTTAGATAGAAATTAAAAGTACATAACTAAAATTAAACATCAATAGGCTAAAGCTAAATTATTATTAAGCATTGACCTAGTAGCCATGAGCGGCTTTTTTGCTTCTTCGACCAGGACAAAACCTGTTATAGCACAAAGCGCTAAAGCTAGTTTTTTAAATATCCTAAAATATTAATAGATAATGGTGACCCTACACAATCGAGTCTAGACCGGTTGTATCTGAAAATGGGCACAACTCTAGACGAGTGTTAGTAGACAGTAACTAATATACTTTAGACTTACGAGTTAGGTATTAAGTGCACCTCCATTAGGAACCTGTTAAAGTTGCTATGAAGCTCCAAGTGTCTTTAACTGCTTTAGTAAATAATTAGGTATGTAAAATAGATAATTATGTGGCAATTTCATTATGTATAAATTATAGGCGAATTACTCACATTTATCCACTTTTAATAATTTCTCCGCTTTGCTCCGCTTAGAATTAATTCACCCCGTTTAACTTTTATCATCTCCATTTATCCTCTCTTAGCTCCGCTTTATGTAATACTATCTAAATCCGCTAATTTTTACTAAAGTTCACTCCGCTTTGCTCTGATTATTATTATTAACTTACCCTTTTTACCTTACTCATCTTTTTCATGTCTTATTCACCCCACAAACTCATTTTATAATTTTATTGTATAGCCTTGCCAGTGTTTCTCAAAAAGTTTAGTTAGTTTCCATGAGTTCAGTTTCTATTCCCACTACAACTGTTAAGCATAGTTCAAATTAAAAAAACCTAAAACTCCTTTACGTCACTTAAGGATTCCATGAAAAATTTCATTCTAGACAGCAGTTTATTGTCAATCAGTTAATTAGTCAATCAAGCAGACTACTTTCGGCTATGTGTTGATCAGTCAGTCAATATCTATTTTTATACATTTGCTCAACAACCCGCATTAGGCCAGCGCGTGTGGATTAAGGCCTAAACACTCAGCTCTCTAGATAGAGGAGACTCGAGCCCAGCAGTGGGACATTAGTGATTTACTGATGGTCTTATGATACAAATCTGCTCTTTATAAAAAAAATCAAAATGAAGATAGGTACTCATATCACCTCTGATCAGCATAGGAAAATTTTGACTGATCCCAAAAACAAGCCCAGTTATGTAGGTACTAATTGTACATTCGCGTGACATAGCCTTACTTCAATAATAAAGTGTAATTAACAGATATCTACTACCTATTGTACAAAATAAATTGACCCTTCAGACAACCAGGAGGGTTGAGGGATTGCTTGACCCACGCCTTAATAGGGAAAGAGATTTAAATTCCTGGTTAATATGTAGTTATTTAATTTTCCAACTAATCCAATTATGGCCGCCATGGTGTACAACTGCCGAGAGGTCGATGAATCAAATCCCTGATTGCACTAAAATGGTAGAAAGAAAGAAAGAAAAATAATTTATTTTGATCTCACTTAAAGATAATTACAGTGAAGTAGATACAATTACTTATTACTATTTGTGAGAAACAAAAGCGGTCCTAACTCAGCAATAGCTACCTTGAAATATAATGATATCAAGATAGCGCTGGTATTCTGTTAGGACCCTGTGTGGTTGGGACGGACATCATACGTCACATTTACTAATTACATTTAATAATCTTTTAATAAATAGATATATAGATATAGTTTTAATAAGAAATACATAAAAATTTAGACAAGGTAAATAATAAATAGTTGTCTATGATAACATTGCAAAAATGACAGCTGGCAAGTGAAGTGACATTAATTTGACACTTAATACTCTATAATTAAATAATGCTCTGTGGAAGTGTGGAACTGGGTTTTCCTATCATGAATTTAACATCAGAACGGAATTGTGAAGGTAGACATAGTTAAAATTTGATAAAACGTAGCGGAAAACCACTATCTGTTTTGGTTGGATTTTTTTTATCAATAGTTTGTGTGTGGTTATGTTATTTTATTAAATTTAATAGTTGCGTCGATTAAAAGCTCTTATCATTATTATACTGTGTGAAAAGTGTAATCAACACTTCAAATGAAGAGGTGCCTCGGTGGCGAGTTTGTACAACTGGTGCGTATCTTGGGTTCGATCGCCGGGTCGGACTAAAATGGTATTAGGTTTTTCTATCTCAAAATTCTTAATAAAAAAATATCATTACCCGAAGACTCCTAAATAGGTCAGATTAATAGCATTAATGGATGGATTTATTCATTTTCTGTTTTTACTCGAAAACCACTGAATGATATTCATGAAACTAGACATAAAAATAGACGGCACGTTTCTTGGTTAAATTTTGTTATACTTTTCAGAGGAATTTTATATAACTGAGGTCAATTTGTGTTGTTTTCATGGTAAAAATCTCATTAATTTAATCATATTCGTGACTTAACTAACCTAAGTCATATTTTCCGTATAAAGTAATGAAGCCGTTATAAAACAGTGCCCTCAAGAATCAGCTGTGGTGTCCACTGAGGCAGAACTTACACGTCGCCATGTTGTGACGTCACCATGTAAATAGAACCGTGTCTAAGTAGGTAGTACTTTCGAAGAAGATGGATTTTAATTATTTCACAACTTTCCACCCCGTCCAGTTGGTCGTAGGCAAATTTGCTAACACTACTTTTCGGATAACTTGATACATTCTTAACTAGTGACTTTCATAAGTGTTACTTTGTAACGTAGATGAAAAAAACGAGATTTAATTTAATTTCATTAGAATTATAGAGACCCAATTTAAAAAATATTATTCAATTTGACAGGCAACGACCTAAAACGAAATGTTGATCGATTCTTATTCAAATATGGGCCTCAATCAATTTTGGCGTAGAAAGCTACATCATCATCATCATCATATCAGCCCAATGACGTCCACTGCTGAACATAGGCCTCACCTAATTTCGCAAAAAATTCCGAAAGCTACATATTCAATTCAAAATCATAATTTTAATTAGGTCTCTGATTTTAAAAGTGCCACAGCTCTATCTTGACCATTTTCGAACTTACGAATTTCTGGATTTCTACCAGCATTATTTTCTTATTTAGTACTTTTTAGACCCCTTTTTATGAAGTTATAGTTCGGCTTATAGTTTTTAAACTATTTTTTTTATGTAATGTAGATAGGTTACACATACTTTCATTCAAAATAACAACATTTTAGAGAGTAGACATCTACTCTACAGCTGTTATTTTTATATTACAGACGATTCTATTTTATTTATTTATATAGATTAGAAGATACGGAAATCTCATACCTACACGGCATTTCGAAACAACTAATATTTCTCTAAGAAATACTTTTCTTTCATTCTCAGAGGTTGGAAAATTGTTCCAATTGCGATATTCACGCGATACAACTATACGGGTGATATCTAGTCGAACAAGTGATATCTAATTAATTGTTCCACTGCATGCCACACCTTTCTAGTAGCTGTAAAGGTAGGCTCATACGGATGTAAAATGCTGCTATGTAGTTACATAATAAAAAAAAAGGGTTGCACTTTTTTTCAGAAAAGATTTTCGAGCGGCATTTATGTACTTTGACAGGTCTTTCAAAGACACTAAGGCTTCTAAGCAAGTTTTTTGATTAGTTGAATATTTTCGGAAATAATCGATCTGAAAGTAGCAAAAATTGTGCCCCCTCCCTCTCTAAATTATTTAAACGGTTAGACCTAAAAATACATGAAAAAATCACAACTTCCAATGAAAGTTATTTTAAAAATTATGATTGGATATAATACCGTACCGTTTTTGAGTTATTGCTGAAAAACTACACTTCTCAACAAAAGTAGGTACAGAGATTCCATGACGATACGCTCTTTTGCTGCAGAACCCTATGGTCCGACAAGCTCTTTACCAGTTTCCTTTTTTCTAAGACAGGCACATACTGACTGCATAACTTAATTTTGGTTCTGACCAAGTTATCAGTTTCATCTTTATAGATAATTATTTTACCAAAAATTACATTACCGTCTATATATTGGCATTGTAGCGTTGTCGTTGCGTTTTCCTAAACTGTGTGAAGCAACTGTAATACCACACATGGAGCATTCCTTGTCTGCACCAAATATAGATAAAAATGTTTTTTATAAAACTGTACTTATTTAGACATACATACGATTGAATTTACTTTGACAGTCAGAATCGCATATAACTATATACCCAAATATTTGTACTTGTAAAAAAGATTAATTATGTGATGCATTTAAATATATTTTTTAAATAAAAAAAGTATTAATTTTCCACCGACCTCTAACCGTCAATTAAAGGCATTATAATAAATGAGTAACGTGGCAGTTAAAAAAAAAAATAGTAGACTAAGGCATTACCGCAGTCTCGCGTGATTCAGCCTAGGTTTTATTTAGACCTTATTTTTATCTGTCAGCATTGGTTAGGTTCTGTACAGAACAGATTACTTTTGCCGTTAGTAAGACATCTACTATGTATTTTAGTTATTTCAGTCATTCATATCATTACCCTAATCAATATGACAAACTATATTGTATAACAACTTTGTAGATATGCCATCTACAAAGTTGCCAACTTTTGCACTTATTGAAAATATTGTATTATTATTCGTACGTGACATCATGAAGTACTTTTAATTACCTTTCGATGAACTAACATGAAAATTTCGACAAACCTATTCGATACTATGTAATCGACTGGTAAAAAAATTGTCAAAAATATTTTCAAAATGAAAACCTTAGGGAACTATTTTTTTACCTTTTTTTTTCTTATTTACAAAGCCACGTGCCTTACCTTTCAATTTGCCAATAAATTATAGACACAGCTACGCCCCATTGCTCAAAAAAAACCTTCAAAGTCACAAAAAATAAATAGTAAATGCTAGGTGGCTTCGTAAACGCGCCTCGTACAAGGGGAATAGGTAATGCGACGCGTTTGCGGAGCTAGCGACGCCTCGAGCGCCGATGTCAAATGTTTAAAAAGAAAATAGAATGAACGAAGTGCGCTTTAACTTATTTTCTTTTTCTAATGCCATTTTGTATTGAGTCAATTGTTTGGTTCGAAATTTAATTTAGTGTTTAATTCCTCGTAATTCTTGAAGTTTGGCAACACGCATCTAAAGTTACAAGCTTAAATACCTTCGTGTTTCCAAAGTAAACAATTTGAAAATTAAATTTATCATTTACAGCATAGTTTTATTATTTTATTTATAGCTAGGTATCTATAGTCTGAGAGGCCTTTGTCCAGCAGTGGATAGCAATAACCTGAGATGATGATCATGAGTAGTGCAGTCGAACAGAGTGTAACTAAATCTAGTCCTATTGTTTTAATGTCATATTTAGAAAATAGTCAACATTTCCAAATTCATTTTCTTATTATTTAATAACCGTGTTGTATTATAGGTATCCATGAATCTGGCATGAAATAATTCAGAAGCCCATAGTGAAAACAAGTACCCATATTAAGAAAACGGTTTTATTTGTGTAACAGTACAGCAATGGCCTGTAAAATTGTACCAGCACTCCCCTGTATGATTTTCAACTAGGTATATTACTTAAAAAACAGCATCATCTAACAGAAACTCTTTTCTGCGTATCTTAATAAACACTCATTTGTGCGTATCTAGCAAAACCTGCTTTTACCGTCAATATTCATTAGCAATAGCAACACTGCTTGCATTTTATGTAGTGCTAAAACTTTTTTTCGTTTAACGCTTCGTGTGGCAACATTGCGTTGTTTTCCCGCGTTTTTATCTTATCGGCGAGATTTTATGGTTAAATTATTTCCATTAAATAAATGCGTTGTTAAAATTATGATATCGTGTGCTTACTCCGGAACAGTGTAATAAAATTTTGGTAAAATTAGCTTTAAAATTATAAGTACGCGTGAATAATGTTTTTTCTTTTATCTATGATTATAAAGCGGAATGTGGTTGTGTTAACTTTTTATTTGACTATGAGAAAGAAGGTTATAGTGTTAGTAGGAACCTACATTCTTATTTTAATTATTTTTTGTTATGTTAATGTTAGATCTAATTACATAATAAACTGTTCAAAAATTTGAATTTGAATTCCAGAACATATTATTTTTAATACCAACATTTTTACAAACCAGGAACGCTCACAATATTTAGTGCTTAAATACACGTTACTATACAAAAACAGATTTTGTTTTTAATGCTGGTTACTTGTGTGTTTAGAGTGTCAACATATTGCCTTAGAAACTTGTGTGTGTGACTTTTTTTCATAACTCACTTCCACTACTACTTTAACTGTCCACAGTAGTGTTTCAGAAAATCAATTACATTTATTAAGATGATTATTTTGTATTAAAATTCCCCATTGGCATAGATAAGTGAAACGGGAAAGTTTCTGTCCGCGCCCTCAATCCTCCCAACTGTCACCATGCGATTGCGTTTTATAGGATGTCCTAAAACACTGAGACAGTAATGACGTCACAAAACCTATCACAAATTGTAACTCATAAAAAATTTTAATAATATCACTGATTCTTTCTACTCCAGCTTCTGTTCATCTCGAAATGCTGTAAGCGCCAACTTAGAAAAACAATCTTAATACTTGAAATAGTAATACTCGTATTGCAAAAAATGCAAACCAACAGCATGACAATAATTAAAAAGAGATTTTTTTTTTTAAATTTAATTAAAAAGAAGTTTTAATATGTTCCTAAAATAGCTATTTCTGTCCATAATTTTTCTGTAATCGTGCGGTGAGTGTATTCTGCGGAGAGGGAACCCAAACCACGATTAGGGGACGCGATGATACGGGGCTCTTTCGTTAATTACCGCCGCGGAAATCTGCCTACATTAATAGATATTTAGTTAAATCTACCTCACCATCACCTAACCAAGTTTTGTAGTGAGGTAACACTCATTGAGACTGTCAAATTTAAATACGGAAACTCTTGTTTTTAAATTCGACTATGATATTTTTTTCTTCTGTACTCTGTTTAGCACGCGTGATAAAGCGATAAAAAAATCTTTTTACGAAAAATATCTACTTTGCACCATTGAAACGTGAAAGAAAGACGCTGACAGATCTATATAAAAGATAGATCTAATTATTGCCTATATTAAGATAGTTAAAAGTACACGACAAAAAGTTCCCAGACACTTTATCAATAAGGTTCTAACCACAAGATAAAGTTAAAAAAGCAAGATGGCGGTGCTAGACGCCGGCTGAATACGAAAACATGCACGATCCAGATCTTGATTCAGTTAATTACACTTCTTGCTGATGTCTGATGTGTCATCCATTTTGTTTTTAGGTCCCTTTACTTTGTGGCAGTTTTCGAATATCGTAAGCTGGGTTTATAATTCATAAATATGTATTTCGATACAGTCACTCTGTAAAAAAGATTCTTGTGTTTAGGTTCAGTGGTAGTAGAAATCATTACTAGAAGCGAGAACTAAATACTCTAATTTATCCTAATGCTACTAATATTGTGAGTGGTACGCGCTGCCAGCCTCATGAGGGGTTCCTATTGACGTATTTCCAGATTTATGAGGATTTTTTTTATTGACCTAATTATTAGGTACCAATAAACATTAATTTAGTGGTATTTATGAGATATTCATGTGTGATAAATTGTTCATTAGGTAATCCTCGACTATAACTTTATTATATCTCTATCATTCATTTTTCACTCTTGGTATTTACCAAGAGCGTTGTCATTGTCACACCGGTGTTTTCTTTAGGATCGTACTTAGCTTTTTTTTTTTTTTTTTAAATGAAGCTCTCGTAAATAACCTTGATAAATACGAATGAATAAAAAAAAATTAATAATAAAATTAATGCCAGTTTGAAAACATTATAATGCGTAGGTAAGTACTTAAAACAATGTTTTTGTTTTATAGAAATATTAAATCTCTTTATTTTTTTTCTTTCTCTAGTAAATTATTACAAATCAAATAAAATACAATCAAAAACTAACTAAAAAATATTCAAATTTCGAACACAGAAAAAAAATCTAATTTGTGGTCTAGCGAACTGTTTAAAACGCCACGTTCAGAAACTGGCATTCTCGGTATCCTTTAAATTGGCGTCACATGTCGTTCGGTCCTCAGTCCTCACCCTTAAGCATTGATTGACGAGACCCTTTAGTTTTACGACGCAACTAATTAGACCTGCGCCAATAATAAAACGAGCCAGCTAATGGAACTCACCTTTAAGATTTATTTTAGGTTTTTGCCGTGTTTGTTTACTGTGTGAATTGTTGGGATATAGTTATTTTATTGGTGAATAAAATGTTTTGTTTGTCAAGTACTTAGTGTCTAGCATTTATTTTATGGTAGATAACATTTATGAAATTGATCAATTGTATTATTTATGCAATTGCATAATTATTTTTTAATTATTTATAAAATATTTTTATTATTTAAAACAAAAACGAACTCTAGTTATGAGCAAATATAAAAAAAACACATTACCAATCTCAAAAAACATTCCATCCATTACGGGTAAATTTAACACAAAAATACTATTAAAATCCCTTAATTTATCTGTTACCAACAATTACCGGCTATTATCCGCAACAATACTTTACGAAGTACTTTGAGGAAAGAGGAAAAGGAGTTAAGTCGTACTTTTGGGAGGGTGGACCACAAAATTTGGGCACTTTCGACTTTAGGAAGGGGATGAACAGATGATTGACTCCCTCGAGAACACTTCACAACTTGTCACACGGTTTTTTTACTTTTATATTATCGGACTTGTTGCTAGTTAGATGGTTAATAAAATAAAATTAAGCAATTGCTTGAAGATTCATTAAACAAATGCAGCTAAAAATAATCACGAATAGGTACATTATATTGTAGACTGATATCAAAAAGTAAGTATCTATATTACAAAATCTTAACACTTGATTGGTTTAACATTCTGATTGGAAGCCAATATAGGTACTTACTTAATATAAAGCCCAAGGGGTCGAAACCCCAACGGATCCCTAGAGTATTAAAATAGATGCCACTTCTGATATCGCTTAAGAGGATTTACTACTTACAGGGTTAAATTGGTAAGGTATAGCAATTGTAGAGATTGCCCAGTGCTCGAAATTGGAAAATTTTAAAGTTTTAGTCTTCTGAGCTGTACCTTCTGTGTGTCCATGTTATTCTGCACATTACTTTCTGAAAATCTATTGTTTGAAAACCTTTAGTTTGCATTATGTCCAACCATCCAATTCTCAATATGTCCAGTCCAGTCATAAAAAATCTAACATAGTATTTTATCTGTTTACAAAAAACTGCTACTTAGGTATTTTCCAACCGGCAACACTTAAAAAAAGCAATACGCAACAATCCGGGGCATCATACCTACCAAAGACAACACTTCATTGTTCAAAAAAAGAGCGTTCACAGATAACCAATACGATTTACCGCCGTGACCCGAGAAAACTCATATTATTTTATCAACGAAGTCTTTCTGGCTATCTTTTGACCTGAAGGTCAAAATAATGGATCCTTTCATGATCTGCGAAGCTGCTTTGTATCCTAATCAGTAAGATAGGGACTCTTAAAGTGCCGTAAACTTATATGATTTATTCCATAGATAAGGTATCAATGTTTGGTGGCGTTTGTCGATGAATGAACTTCTTGTTTTGAAACACGGTCTTTTGATATAGATTGTCTATAGAGGTATTTAAATTGGCGTGTTTATTGATAGCGTAATCTTTATAAATGTGCTGGTAGTGGGAAGGACTTTGTTTCTTAAAGAAACTCCATCAAAGGAGACACAAGACAAGGAAATAGGTGTTGTATTTTAAACGACTTGTATATTAAATTTAATTTACGCAGTTATAGATGAAGCCTCTTTCTTCTTCTTATTATTATCGTGTGGGCTTGAGGCAGACCCTGGTGTTATTTAGAATTTATCTAGTCTACTACCACATTAAGTGACTACCGGGACCAACGGCTTTACGTGCCTTCCGAACGGAGATGCTCGAGAATTAAATTGCCACAATTGGTCACCCATCACGGGCTGGCCTTGTTGAACGTTGCTTAACCTTGATGATCGTAAAGAACATCATAGTACCACAATGCTACGAGCGCCACATACATTTCTCAACAGAGGGGTAGGCCGTGACCATTTCCTTCCAACTGCTATGATCCTAACATAGAACCAATCTCCCCAATAATCTCCCCATTAGATCTGCATCTAGCGCGCTCCAGCGATTAGCGAGATACAAGTCTGGGGCAAGGGGGGAAGTTTGCACCTATCCTTCAATTCCTTGGTACGCTCATGGCTCGAAAACAAAGATAGTGTTTCTCAGAAACCAAAATAAAGGTTTTGAATATATTATTGTTGTCGTTTTATGACAAGGATCTTAGCATAATTTGAACTTAATTAATTTATTTGTTTAGTACCGTTAAATTATATTGTGGATATAAAAACATATTAAATTCTTTTGTATGAGTCCATTATTTATTGTGTCTGTAAATTAATATTAATTAACTCAAGGAGCAAATCTTTTTTAAAAATGTCTGGGAGATCCAAAAGTTGTGAAGTTAACTTGAATTTGGCCCCAATGTAGAGCATAACCTTTAAACAAGTATTACTTAAAAAAAAAACTGTGCCCGCACTAGAGAAACAAGCCATATGTCGTGATTTCGTGAAGGACCTTACAAACATTGTTATTAGAATATATGGTTAAAGTTTCTGAAGAAACAAACTCAAAAGGCTGGCCATATTACCACATCGGATGGCAAGACTAATGCTTTACCCCAGATAGGCTTCGGAACGTGTGATGACTGAGTTAAACACGTTTACAAATTTCACAATAAATGCGGGTACTTGGTCCCCACGTTCCCCTAGAAGGTAGGTACTTGGTACTAGTACTATACCCATAGTAATATAGTGTATGTAGTACATATAGGCACAGTACCTAAGTGTAGTGCATTGGAGATCTACGTGGTTTGAATGATGATTGAACTCTGTGGAGTCTGAACTGTCATATTGTGGAACGTTCCAGGTTTGAAATTTTGTAGATTGTATACAATTTTATATAAATTTAATGCTAAATAAGTTATGGAAAAAAGCATTTGGAAAAGCACCGGACACGGAAATTTAAATTTTTCCTTATTATTTAGCATCAAAGCAAAGGAAATTGCTTAATATTTAATGTAAATAGTATACAATATTAGATACAGATTTTTGGATATTACATGACCACAAATTATGATGAAGGTTACACAGTTCCCTCCTTATGCCGCCTCCCTGTTACTTTACACCTATGTTACTATTAATATAAAGACATATCCATCGAGGTGAAAGATCATGACCCCATGACCCCTTCATCAGATGTTGGAATTGGAATTGAAAGTATACCAGCTCATTGTCAAGAGGTCCGAACACTTGAAATAAAAATCTTTTGACGCAAATAAATTAAATTAAAATGTCTTAACCAACCCGTCTTTTTTTTTTTACCTATACCACGACGGTGGCAAACATTCTTTGGAGAAGATCCTTGCCCAGCAGTGGGATGTGAGTGTGTGTGAGCTTTAAATCCTTTTTTGCTTTGTTCAGTAGGTACACGAATCTAGTTAGATAACTGTCGAGTAATACAACTGGTCTATGAACATAGGATGTCAAATAAACATCTAGTAATTGAATCATTCATGTTTCAGTCCTAAAATAGATCGAGACAGCTAAATTGTGATTGTATTCAATTGGTTCAGAAGTCGCTATTACTTCCAACAGTTTTCTGCTTAAACTGACAGTATTGAGTAGTTGTTTTGTGTTATTTAAAGCTGCTGTTAAAATGATTGAAAAATAATAGCATATAACTTTTAAATAAGCTTTAGTTGAGTGAAGTAGTTTTTAGTCTGTGATAATCTAACATCAAAGACATTAAGTTGAATTAAAACTTTTTAGAGATTTAAGTCTGTAATAATTGGACACCTGTCAAATGGGACACTAATGACAGACAAAGTCATCCAGTGTTCCAAATGTATGCAACCTTTTTCTACAAGAACTTTAGAGTAACAAAAACTAGCCAGTCTGCGTTCGCGTTCTATTATTTTTCAAACTGTCAGTCACAAACAATGTAAACTTGAATCTAAGAATCATAAATAACACTGTAGACTTGTAGTCTCCTAGAACTGCTAACAATTGCAAATGAACAGGGAAGTCTATTATAATCAGGTAAAATTAAATATTCTAAAAACGTATACAGGTTTGTTTCAAACGGGCGCTGTCCGAAAAGTTGGGTAAGATGGACGAGGCGTCGATTGCCGAACATTAGATGTTCGTGATTTGAATTATTTTGATTTTGGAACAATTGTGCCGACCCGGACTTAGTTTTTAATTTATGGACGACAAAATGAATGTGTTGCCAGGTTAATGACAATTGATAACTAGCTTCACAAAGTGACCTCCTACAGGCGCTACATAGAAAATCTTTTTTATTTACTTATAGCCACCAAAAGCATAGTGTAAAACATTTTTATGTAAATTTACCTACACTAACATAACAATAATAGACACCTAATTTTTATGTAAATTGCCAGCAATATCGACCCAAATCCCCCGCAGCCACACATGCACATAATTCTAATTAAAAACCAACCAATACCCAAAAGGCTACTACTCATAAATTTCATAATTTAACAATTAAATAAATTAAACTTAACCATTTACGCTAGCGGTGCATAATAAGTAGAATAAAAAACATAAAAAAACGGAAAGACAACCCGATGCAAAGGGATACCATTTGAATATCATTTTAATACTTATTGTGTGAAAAAAATGTATTTTCAACCTTTCTGTGGGGTATGTATTTCTTTATAGGTATCTAGGAAACGGGTGAGCCGAATTGGATGGTATTTTTAAAATAAAATCGAGCATATATTAGAAGATACTTCTGCGAATTACAACTTTGGAGAGTTTGTTAGTTGTTAAGACTATTCTTATGAATTGCCAGTTAAATGTTTATATTAGTATGTTGAAAAATTATTTCGTAGTGAATAGCCCTTTTATTGGGCAAATTTAAGACTGTAAAACATACTCGTTATCATAATTAAGACAGAAGCTGTAACGCAGAAATCTTGTAGTACGGTTGTTTAGTTGGACGTTTAAGGTGATAATATTATAATACAATAATATCAACGGATTAATATCCTATTGCTGGTCAAGGGTTTCCTCTACGCTCTCTAGTGGGCTAAGCAAGTTTTAGGCCAGAATCTACATACGCGGATTGGTTTTAAATATATTAATCTGGAATTTTCTGACTATCTGCTCCAATAAATCAAGACAAAACCAAATAAAACAAGTACCAAACAAATAAATTAATCGGACCATCACCCAAGTGGCTAATTTTCCATATTCACAAAGGTTTACACTCGTGTCTAGAATATTTTAGTTTTTTTAGTGTTTTTCTCATACTACCTGGTTATTTAGTATTCAAACAGTGGTCGCCCAGTTTCCCATCTTGCACTGTCTACGTGGAATCACACGTTACAAATTTTAAGAAACGGAACCTTAAATTAGCAGAATCTCAAGGATTTCGTGTAACTCAGAGTGATTTAATTGTTTTTCAACGAATTTATCGTCTATTTAGGCGACTTTGAATACTAAAGTTGCTATTTATTTGTAGATTCGATGAAAATTGTACAACAAGGTTTTGTTTTCTCACGAAATTTTATTTCTTTGTATTTAAGATTACGACTGTATTGCCGCTATTCAGTAATCAAACTTTTAACATAAACGTGATATTAAAATTTTGATGCAATGCTTTTATTGTTTTTATAATATTCTCATTGCAGGACGCAGATGATACCCGGTTTGCCGCATTTTAAAGAAATTTCGTTTGGACACAGTATCAACTATAAGGAAGTCCTGGCTCCTTGTAACATAGTTAAAGAAATTGTTTATAAAATGACTTGACAAATAATAACGTTTCATGACCAGGAAATATAATTATCTTTAAAACACGGGTCTAATAAGTACCTGATTAAGTACCTATTTTTTAGTACGTGATGGTTGAAATCGCACGAATTTGCTCGCAGAGCTAATTTCCCGAGACGGATGTTTAACAAAAAGTTTTGTACCTTTTACTCATAAGTTCATGTCGCGCCGCGTTCTTTCTCTCCCAATCTTCGGCCATCTCACGTTTAGAGGATGATTCTAAATGACAAATCCGCTTTAACGTCATGTAAAATCAATGCTCAGCTTAAATTTTATAAAATAGTCATTCCATGAATAAGTCATGGTTTAAAATTTAATAACGAAAACCTGTAAAAAGTTTTTCAAGACTAATGAGTAGAGTAGTCATTAGTCTTGTAAAACTTTTTGCTCTATGTTTGCCGATAAAGCGTTTCCACACAGTTTATAGCCTATGTATTGAGATGTTTTTTTTTATAAAGGTTAGATGATTTAATCTTTTACAAAGCGCTACTGATGCGAAACTCATTACAACTCTTACAGACAAATTACTCGACGTAAATAAGCTTTTTCTAGTCTTATTATTAGAGTTCACTTACTTTATATCATGTATTAAGTCTCACTACACTATTATCGACAACTTTTTTATCCAACAACATATTACACACACTTAAATTTTCCAAATACTTGCCAAACGTTTCATTTGGCACACTTTCGTTGTTCTATTAAACTATTTTACGCACCATTTTGTACACATTTATCATCTCTTTTTATCATATTCCTTTCTCTTTTTTCTCCGAGGCGCTATTGTATCGAACCCTAAACGACATCAGCCTGTATACCCGCCTGGATGGCGCCGTCGAAAATTCTCTGACAGTCGCGATCCCCGCGATACGGTCCCTACATGTATTATGTATAACAAATGGGAGACATCCAAAATAAAGCATATAGAACGGGAGCGTTTACATTCGGCCCTGAATTCGACTCCACGTGGACACATTCCCAACATTTCGTCGGTCGTAAGCAAGCCGCCATATTGGTTTTTTTTACATACAAGCTTTTGGCTCGCGACGCGATTTTTTAAAATTTAATTCCGGGGAACTAGGATGTTTGCATTCTTTTTGACGTTCCAAATTTAATTTCGTAATGTGGTAGATAGCTGTGTAATATTTTAGCGATAATTTATAACAATAATATAATTTAAGACTAAATAGAATTTAAAAGAACATTTTAGTCGACTGTGTGCTTCTTGACTTACCATGAGATTTTAATTTAGTCGATTTTTAGTACTGAATTTGGTTTCGAATCACGATGTTTTACTACATCAACATACTATAATTTTTTACGCAAACGAAAACAAAATCCGCTTCAAGTCATCGTACCCACGGCCATAAACGCTAAACTTAAATAGACACGTCTCGTTTGTTTTTTAAAACGTCTCACAAATCAGTGTTGTTACTCTAATAATGTCAAACTGTAGAGAGCCGTAAGTCCGTAAGTCGTAATGTTATTTAGCAACTCCGTCACGTATCTTTGGTTCTCACTGTAACTTTATAAGTAAACGAACCACGTAAATAGATCGTAGAATGTGTGAGTTCGACTAATTGCTACTTCTAATTAATTAGTACATAATTGTTACGTACTCTTATTAGTTTAGTAATGTTTAGAAAGCTTAGCCGATTAGTAACACTATTTAGTTCTATCACGTAGTCGATTGGCTACTTTGTTTTATTAGTTTGGTTTCTTTTTTTAAATTGTGTTAATTAGGACGTTAGAATTTTGTTGAGTTTATTATTGGATTAAATACCAATTTTTCAATTGTAATTTATTACTTTGATACTGAAAATTAGCGGTATAGTAGATCAGCATTAGTTGCAATGTTAATCAGAGCATAAAATATCAGTTTCTATTTGTTTTGGTTTTCATACATTTTGTTTTATTGTGTTTTGCAATATAAATGTTAGAAATATGATTAATTAGCGAAATAACACTATAAAGTATGAACTGCATTTATTACAAATTCATAACCTACATTATAAAAGATTACAATATTTTTTTATGATTTTGCAAAAAATGCCAGGGTTCCAAAGCATTTTTTTGAATATTTGTATAGGTTAGGTATTGTCTAGTTTGTTTTTAATTGTTCAAATATCTTACTTATATTGAATATAACTTTATCCATAAACAACAATATCGTATCGTAATAAACAGAAAAATAACCTTTAGCGGGTTTAACTCAATATCATTTAAAAACCTTTTTGACTGGCCTGTTGGTCTAGTGGTTAGTGACCCTGACTGCTAAGCCGGAGGTCGTGGGTTCGATCCCCACCCAGGACAAATCTTTGTGTGATGAGCATAAAGGTTTGTTCTGTGTCTGGTTGTAATTTATCTATAATATGTATGTATTTACAAAAAAAAAAAAATGTATTTAAGTAGTATATCAGTTGTTTAGTACCCATAACACAAGCAAATATAATTGCTTACTTTGGGACTAGATGGCGCTGTGTAAATGTGGTAGAATATTATTATTATTATTATATTATTATTATTATTATATTATTATTATTATTATTATTATTAAACCATTTACAACAAAAAAAACTTATCTCAAAATACAAATTTTAAAAACAAATAACTCAAAAAGTTAATAATAACTTATTTCTCTACTATCATTATTCATCTGTTATCGAATAATCTTGAAAACGCCTTTGCGACTGCGACATGACGTAGACTAGTCGATTTTTTGTCGCATCGACTAATCGTCACTTGTTACCGATCAAAGCACCGCTCTAAAACTTTTTTTATATAAAAAATGGGTGATGTTGACATGTTATTATTGATGTTTTGAATTTGAATCTTGTTATAGTTTTTGTCTTAACGCTTGTCACTTTAGTTAAAGTGGTTAATTTGAACCGACAGGGACTTAATTTTTGGCACTTGATACGGTAGGTTTAGATGTAATTCATTCATGCGTGATTTTAAAACTACATGGTTTTTGTGCCCAATATCCGAGAAAAAAAAATGTTAGCTTTTTCTTTTCTTTATAGCCAGTTTCTTTTTAACATAGAGCGCATATACGAGTATGTCGTGGACAAAGGGTCAATTACATTTCGCACTTTTTTAAACAATTAAGAAAAAGAAATTAATGTTAACGCGAAACATTATAAAATGTATTTGGATATTTATAAATAAAAAAAATCGAGTCATTCGATGGTGCCAAGGATCAGTAGATATGGAAGTCCTTACGGAAGGTCTATTGATATGACTGTTTGACAAGCTGGCGATGATTATTTAATCATGTTAAAATAGAAATATTTTTAATTTAAATTTAGAACAATGGTAGCAGCTGACGCTACATAAATAAAATGGCGCCTATTTAAATACAAGGTGGTTCTAACACATGTAAGTGTATTAATTTTAGTGAGTTGTGACCAAATTAAAATACCAAAACATAATCCCCCTTATTACGAAATACGAACTAAGCATTAAACCAGGTTTAAATTGACAACTTTGACAATAAAACAATGGCTTATGTCAATTTAAACCTGGTTTAATACTTAGTCCGTATTTTGTAATGAGGGGGAATGTATTTGTGAAATTGTAACTTTATAGATTCAGGACTTTCTGAGTTAAATATTATGGAAGAGGCTTTTGAAGTAAGTAAACTGTTGTGTGATTAAACTATCCTGACTTAAACCTGTTAATGTCCCACTGCTAGGTATGGGTTTTCTCTTCTCTATCAAAAGAGATAATATAATAATACACATTCACACAGCGCCATCTAGTCCCAAATTAAGCAATTATATTTGCTTGTGTTATGGGCACTAAACAACTGATATACTACTTAAATACATTTTTTTTTGTAAATACATACATATTATAGATTAATTACACCCAGACACAGAACAAACCTTTAGGCTCATTACACAAAGATTTGTCCTGGGTGGGGATCGAACCCACGACCTCCGGTTTAGCAGTCAGGGTCACTAACCACTAGACCAACAGGCCAGTCCGATGAGAGAGATGAGTCACCTAAAAAGAAATGACGATACAAAATTCTAATTTCGTTTTACATTAATAAAAAACAATTATTTTTGTTTACCTGGTATCTATTTTATTCCTGGTAATTATTTTAAATCTTAAAATAAAAAAAAGTAGTTGATTCAAAACACAATATGTTGTCATTTGTATATTTTTTTTCTAAAACTAATGCATACATACATATAGATCACGTCTCTTTCCCAACAGAGGGGTAGGCGGAGACAATTTCCTTCCACTTGCTACGATTCTGACATAGGTACATCTTTGGCTTAACATTCATCAGTCTTTTCATGCATTCTCGCCGGTTAAACTCAACTTACACTAATAGCGAATCCAAAAGGGACTAAAGAGTTCGAAAATGTCTTCTCGTCCCCGCCATAATATCTGATACGTTCCCAGATATATTTTAAATCAAGCTTTACAATATACTTTAAACTTACCCTCAGAGGGGTTAACCTTCTAAACCTAAATCCTGAATACACAATTCCACAAGTATCCCAGGTAATTCTTTTAGAGCCATGCTGTCATATCTAGTATTTCTCTACATCTATAATATCACGTTGGGCACATAAAGTACATCCTACGTAAAAGATTGACTATAAAGATAAGTGGAATACCGCCACCGAACACAATCCCACTTCTTGCTAATTAATAAAAAATAATTTTGGAATTTATACGGTTACATACGCGTCGTTTCTTACACGTTTGTAGAACAATCATTTGTTAAAATGTGATTTTTGAACGGTCTGATTTCGTTTTTAAACCGTTAAACGCAGTTTGCAGGTAAAATTCTCTGATATTAAATTTTTAAAATGTTACTTATTACTTAAGAAAAAATTGAATTATGTAAATGTTTTGTATGACACGCAGTTTCAACCATCACTGATTTGTCGGAGCGTAGTGTTAAAATACTTTCGTCTCAAAAACCTGTAAAATAGATATATAAAATTCTTTTCTAGGTCGAACCTTTCATTCATTTATTCAGAGTATATAAACAAATATATAGAGCTCACTCTTTCATACTAAATACGATACCAGAAATGATCTACTTAAAAACAAAATTACCTACATCCAATTTTATTAAACTTACAAATCTATAACAATTTTAATTTTATTTTAAACAATTACTTTCGCAAAATACCAATGAAACACGTTCATTGTATCAAAATAAACAATCCAAAAAAAAGCAATAAATTCGAAAAAAGAACACCAATCTCGTCGCCTAAACTAAAGGTGTCCCATAAAAGCTAAGCATCATATTAAAGCGGGACATGTAATGGCATGTGATTTAAGACAAAAGTCGGTATAGTTAGAATAAAAAAGGTCATAAATAATGGTTAACAAAAAGCGGTGTCATCTCTTTCTTTTATCCGTTTATCGAGACGGTAGCTTTGATGAGATTAGAGAAGGTATGGAGACTTGCTTTCGAAAATTTTAAGTATTTGGTAATGTTTTTGACCACCACAATTCTAATTTTGGCCAGAGCTCTATATTAGTTTCAAAGGCTTTATTATTTTTATTTAATACTGAAGGAGGCAGGCGAGTTTTCGGCCCAACTTGAGGGTATAAACTGCCCTTCATTAAAATCGGTGGATAATGGAAGAGAAACGTGTTTGTCTATAAGCCACTGAGTATCTAAAAAAATAAATCGTTATACCTATCTTACTATTTAATCAAAGAACGACACTAATCACGGCACACTAATTGATCAACTTAATACAAATCAGTGAAGATGTTCAACATATTTTATAAAAGATTTAATCACGCGACTCCTTGGTTTCGAGATGTAGATAACTGCGTGTAGTTTGTAACGATGCGGCGTTGGCGCCATCTACCGGGTGGCCCGCGCACCGATCTAGTAATGAGTTTTTATTTATCTAGTTTTTTAATTTGGAATTTGAATCTTTCTCACGCGGCCAGTCTTGGTATTGCTGCAGATATTTTCGTGTAAAAGTGGTTAGTATAAGATTAGTCTTTAGTGATTGGTTGGTAGATAAAGCGCTAGATGTTTCTAGTTTTAATTTATTGTATTGATAACAAAAGCTTCTTTTGTTTAGGTACACTTTATTTGTAGAAATGTCAACTTACTTGTTGACGAAAGGTTATAAAATACTACTTACTAAAATACTTACATATTTAGATTATACCCGAGATTAACACCAATAAAGTTTTAAATCCACAAACTATACAGCTCTTCAGATACTTAAGTGATTTTAGGTCATATATAGCATTGTAGTTAACAATAACCTTGAGCCCTACTTACCCCGTTACTGTAATAAAAAGACAAAATAAACTTAATTACGACAAGCTAATTAATATGTGGGCCGTGTACCGGACGGACCTCACAAAAACAAAACTGTGCACCTGCGCTGTGGTCACCTTGGTCAAATTATACTTGAGCCAAGACAACTACTTATATTCGACAGTTGGACAAACGTTGGCGCCAATGTAAATTGTTATCTATAAATGCGAAAATGAATCTTTGGTATTGGACAGTCGGACAAATAAGGTCATTTGACTATTTCATTAAGGAAACTCCAACCTCCTTTGTAATAATTTTACATTATTATGGTATTGAATTTTCATCTCTAGTTCGATTTTTAAATATAGAACGTTAGAAAAAGAAGTTGGCTGGAAAAACATTACAAATGACATATTTATAAAATATTTTGTTTTGTTTCCAAATTAATTACACCCAAATAAATAATAATAATTCATCATGACTGTGTAATATTATTTCTATAGGTCTTATATTTTTTTATTATCATATCTTATTATCTTTCTATTTTTAACTGACATATTCAATAAAAGCAACGATGCATAAACATAAAAATAAGTAATGAAAACAAGTTTTATTATTAAAGTAGCCGTTACGTAAACTAACCTGAAGTCTTACAAATGCAACCGTGAGCAGAATTGCAAAAATGTCTTTGCCTTATTATGCTAAAACAATAGAAAAGGGTGCTGACATAGCTTTGCCCTATCACACCATGCATTACGAGTTCTTTTGACCGTTACAAGAATTCTGAATTAGAGTTTTTGCTTGTATAGAGTATAGAATATAGAGCAATAAATAATAGCTATAAAATGTTCAATGGACCTAACCTTGTTTGAAACAATTTTAAATATTTGTTCCAAAACATCGGAATGGTGTAGGCCTTGCTTTATGTTCAAAATATCGTTCGATTTTTTGAATTAAAATTTGTTTCAATAAATTCTTTTCTAACAATAAAATCGAAATTTCTAGACATAACCTACGCTAAGCCTAAAAATAAACCTATGCATTTCTATTTCATTCCTCGCAAACCGCAAATACGACAATAAATCTATCAATCAACAATAACCAGTTATTATCCGATAAATTATAAAATTCCTAATAAAAGGGTAGCGATTGAAGTGCGAAGCTTTGCCTGACATTTGATTGACAATCGGTGTAATTTAACCTCTATTTTGACAGGTGACTTGACATCCAATGTCTCAATATAATTTTCCTACTGGCAATTATTTAAAACAGTAGTTTTGAGCAAAAGGACTTATTTCCCTGTCAATCAATAGAAAAATGTCTCTTTGATGTGAATATTGTCTGCATTTTGATAAGCATTGAATTTTCCGTTTATATGTTAATTCTACTGGACGACAGTTACAAGCACTTAGTCCTAGAAGTTAACAAGGAACATCCGTATATATTTGACCTCTTTTTTTTAAATTTTATTTAAGGTCACATATGTACATGTCCGTTAAAAGCCATATTTTACCTTCATCCTAAGTGTTACTTACTACACTTTATATCAGATGCAGTTGGTATCGAGTTGCAATGTCCGCGGTTACGCGCGAGAATAATCATATAAAGTTACATTCTATAATAAACTATGTTATTTTATTTAAGCAGCCAGCAGTTTTGGAAGCAATTTTTTAACTATCATCACCAGCCAATAACAGAGGACAATGGTATTTGTTGGGGCTCCTAGGAGACCCTAATGACCATCATTTTCGCGTTTAGGCCCAAACTGCAATTTTGGTTGTCAGTTATTTATCACATCACCACTTTTCTCGTCGCGTTCTTGATTCAAATTCAATGAATTTGAATCACGAACGATTCATTTATAACAACTTGATGATATATTTATGAACATCATATAAACCCAAAAAGGTGCCAGCCAATATTTTCATGCGACCTTTTCGCTCAAAAATAGCTAACAAGAAACTCAGGCCATTCTTTTTAGTCTCAAATGTTTATTAAAAAAATATGTATGTAAACTTCTATGTTCGCATTGAATGAACAATTATTATGCTATATACACTAATTTCCGAAGTCAAAGACACCATAAATATTATTTTATTTATGTAAAACCTGTTTGATTTTGTTACCATAAATAATGACAGTTTATAGATGTCGCCACATTTACGTAGGTCATAAAACATGTATTTAATTAAGCACGTCTTATTTTTTATGACGATTTGATTCAATGAATAAGAAATTTCAATTAATTATCGTGAGTCGAAGCTCGTAGCTAGGTAGTAGCGATGTGTAATTCAGGAGTTATCTGTTAAAATGTGTTTTATGTTTGATCACTTTTTCAATACCCAAAAGTTTATATTAATTGTTGCCATTTCGTTCCACTGCTGGGCAAGGTTCTCTCCTTAGAGTTAGAAGTTCACGCTAGTTAATAACTAGCTTTCTTAACTTGTAAAGGCGAACTGGAATTTATTCCTCTAGTCACCTCTTACGATAACCTGGTAGTTTAGTTTGCATAACTCTCTATGTATCATTTTGATAATTTTTCTAAGAGTTGACCGGAGGTTTTCTCAAATACAGAAGCGTAGAAGACAATCGGGAACGGAAACCTTTCTTGGTACAGTTTATTATTATCGAAAAATATATACGGGGACACCCAATTACAAAAAAAAAGAATATATTTCATAATAATTTCAAAATAACTTAAAGGCTAGCTGTAATTCTAATCTAACTGTTTCACCAGATACCTACTCATCAAGAAAAGAATCACAATTACATAAAAACAAAACATAAAAAATCACCCAAAACACCGTAAGCGGATGTATTTAAGCAAATCTCAAAATTCACACCGAGTGCATCTAAGGCGAGATAGAACGGTGAAAATGTTTCACGTCTCTATCTTTTAGTATGTATTAGAGAGGGAGGTGGGATTATTTGTGTAAAATAATGATCTGTATGCCGGACAGTCGGTTGCAAGTCGCAACATACATCACGTTGTGGTGATTGAAGTGTTCGTCACGTATTGTGTATATACAAGAGGTTAATGAGACTGATTATCCTCCTTCGATAAGAAACTCCGTGTTTCCTGGATGGGATTTTAATGATGATGTCATGGATGATCTCTTAGTTTCTTTAATAGCTGGCTATTGGCTTACGTAAACTTAAGATTTTTTTGAAAATACGCTGTTATAATCATGTTATGTATAATAATAAAGTAACATTACCAATAAACACCGTATTTAACGGTGTTTTTCGTTGAGGAAAATTTACTTAACTTTAGATTTACTGCAAGGCATTATAACTATACACTATTAAAGTGTAAAAAATTTATAAAAACTTAGTGAGGCATTTGATGCTAAAATTTCACGTAAACGTGTTTCATATTTTATGCGTCAATTTGGTTCATATCACAACAGCATAAGGTACTACATACTTAAATATTATATTCACGGTGTCAACAGCGAGTGACGTCATTATTTCTTAGTCATAAGTTGTGTGTTTCTTCACAGCATTCCCTTTAATATTTACTCGAAGATATGCTATAGCCAAATCTTCACTTACAGACAAATGTTCCCACAAATGAAGTTCCGCGTCTCAGGCTTGGACGCGAAGGCCAAATACATCCTTCTGCTGGACATCGTCGCAGCAGACGACTACAGATATAAATTCCACAACAGGTAGACGAACATTCATTGCCTGCTGGTCTACAACACCACCCACGTCTTCACAAATAAGCTTTTCAATGTATTACCGACAATTTGGCCTCACATCGACGCCAGGTTGTCGGTACCTTTATAGATATCACCGTTGATTGGAGATGCTCATTCCATAACGTCCCGTTACACGCCTGTTTTCATTTAGCTTGTGATTCTCCCCACGCAATGCACTAGTTCCCATCACGAAACGATCCCGATGCGTTCGTTAATTACCTAACAATTTGTACCAAACACGCTCAATTTAAGGGCATCGACATCGCGACAACTGGACACCGACAATCCCCTGACGATTAAGGATTCAACTCGCATCCAATGGGTAATATCATTAAAATATCTTTGTCTCAAAACCCGCGGCGATAATGTAAAAAGCCGCGCCGACACCAGAGGTGAGAAATACCGACGCAACTCGTACTCCTACCAAATTATCCAAAATTGGGACTAAACTACAATCTCCTTGGGAGATCTCGGGAGCAAAAAACACGAGCAGTGTTCCGTGTGTCGCGCACATCCCTCACCGATGCATCTCAAATCGATAATCATCGTATTTGATCTTACATTGTTTGATTCCCGATGACAAGCCGAGATAACGTACGTTCCTCCGGTTTATGTCGATTGCCAGTATCATCGGCCGCGGGTTTGGCAACATCGAGATGTGGCCGATAAACTTCGATTTAATATCCGTTAATTAATACGACCCGAGCATTCCGGCCGAAAATTCGACTGTGAGTCAGCCGTAAACCGATACAGACGCCGACAAAGGCGGCCGACTAGCGCCGTTAATATGGTAATTAATTATTACAAATCTTCCGTACATAAATTACTTAGCAATTACAAGAGTTGTTTCTAAACGAGGTCCAGACAATTTTTTTGCTCGAGCTGTCGAAGTATGCGTGTAGTTCCCGTGTAAGAGCGCATTTAATCACGTGCGACGGTCACGATGTTCGCGACAACACAAAACCGCACAATGGAGCGCACCGAACCATTTTAGGTCGTCCGTGGCGGAAACATGGCGTTTTTGTACACTGCGAATACTTTGTGACACCTCATCGCGAATTAGAAGAACGAAATCGTGTCAGAATTGAGAACAAAGATCCAGTTGTCGTCGACGTCTCACATACCTCCGTCGTCTGTCGGTCACTAGTTTGTATGGGCAGTATAAAATCTAATTAACGCGGTGCGCGATCACAAGCTAAATCAGCCGTTTTCTTAGTACGCGAGCACAAAAAGTGAAACTAGTTCAGCGAGATGTCTTACAATCGACGTGATGTCAAATCGTTGTCGCGAAAGAACAAGTCCCAACCCATGTTTTTCTCTCGTATTGCTTGCAGACGTATGTTTCCTGCCTACAAAGTTCGCGTTTCTGGTCTTGATAAAAAAGCAAAATACATTTTGCTAATGGACATCGTAGCTGCCGACGATTGCAGATACAAATTCCACAACAGGTATAAAGAGATGGAATTAAATTAAAATAAGAAAATAGTAGACAGGACAGGATAGTTGATCTTATTTTAATGTAATTCGTTGATATAAATGAGAGGCAAGAAGCATGCGTATGGTTGCAATCATGTGACATTGAGGATCTGCGATGCACGGTATGTTAGGGCCGGGAACATTTGTAATAAATTACTTCCCAAAATTCATTTCGTTGTCGAGTTACTTGCGAAGGGAATTTGTCAAGTCCCTGTTTGATTTAAGACCTCTTTACAGTACATACATTATCATGTTTTGGGACAATTTACATAATTTTGTTCGACATCGCACTCGTTGAATTGCACGCAGATCTTTCCATTCACATTGTTTAGTTCGTAGTGTAGCTAGGCATAAAAAGCATGTTGTTCACCACCATTTTGTATTCTAGTGCATGATAATCGCTTTCTAATAATATGCGACGTAATTGCTTCAATAAAATCTATTTCACCATAATCATTGATGATTTCTTAATACCAATAATCAATCAATTACAACAATATTCAAACAAAGTTTCTAAATTTAATGAACTATTAAAGATCCATGTCAATCGCAGTCCTACTTTCTCACTTTGTAATTGAAGAATTTTTTGATTGATATAATTGGTCTATTATATCAATTAGAAGTTTTCCTTTACCTTGGTCGTTTGTTTTCGGAGTCGGTGGATGGTCGCCGGGAAGGCGGACCCTGAGATGCCGAAGAGAATGTACATCCACCCGGACTCACCTTCGACGGGTGAACAATGGATGCAGAAGGTAGTCTCCTTCCACAAGTTGAAGCTGACAAACAACATTAGTGACAAGCACGGTTTCGTGAGTATCGACTTTTTTTATACCTAGGAACATGAAGGATGAAGCAGAATTACGGTTGTTTCTTGGTTATAAATCGTAAATTCTATAGATGATTATCATGTATTCTGGCAATATATTTTACGACTACAGTTTCGCCATTTATTGCTGTTAATTACCCATAATTTAGAAATGATATTTTCTATTTGGAAATAACCAAATCATTACAAAAGCTACAAAGACTCACAAGAAATAGATATGTAATCCTGCGTGAAATCTCAAAAGGTACTGCTTCAACCTTCAGTGTTCCAGAGCCTTTCAATAGTTTCCACATTATGCGCCTTTTGATCGAAACGAACAATCAATTACACACGAAAATTGTTTCCAACAATAGTATTAATATAGCATCCGAAAAGTAGCAGCGGTAAGCGGCCATTTTTTGTTGCTTCTTCAACAAAAAGTTTATAATGTGGGTGATATTATAATTAAAATGAGGTTGGATATGCCCCCTGGGGGTGTCTGCGGGGGCCTTTTGTCCATGTTACGGTTATTATGGCTATTTACATTGGGTGCCCATCATCTTGCTTTAGTTCAATAGATTATCGCTTGTTGAGGCCCCTTACGATCAACGCTTCAGATGTTTAAGAAATTACATGTTTTTTTTTATGGTGTGTTGATAGGTCCTTGTTTGTGTCGCAGTGTTTAATATTTGGGGTCGGTGTTTACTTTATTGTAGTGTTTGTTTGATTACTAAATAAGTTTTACTAAAACTTCATTTGAAAATATGCTGTTTTTATTTATGACTAAAGAAAATATAGTTTCAAATGCTATCCATTTAATACAACTGTCAATATTCTGATTTAACGACAATCACCCAAAAACCAAATTAAAAAGAAAAATTGCGTGTTTGAAATTCGAAAACGCTACTGTCAAAAAAGAGCGGGAGTCTTTGGTAACTTACACTTGACCATTTACAAGACCGCGATCCAATCATAGATAACACGACTGTTTTTTTAATTCGCCCGATGGTTGTTTGTTTTTTTTTTCTTTTTTTATGTCAGGCCCTTTGTCTTTGACGAGGGACCAAGGTAATTGAAATAACGACGGTCGCGGAGTGGTATGCGTAGAATTTTGACAACAGCTGACTACCATCGAGTGATGTATAATTCTGTATTTTACAATTGTCGGTTACGAAGGCACGCTTAACACGGTAATTTATATTTTAAAATAGAATAATAATCAATAGCCATATAAATGTTTTTTATTTTTGGCAAACACATATTATATGATGATAAGTAATCAATTTTTCATTAAGATTTATAATTGTATAACGAACAGCAGAGTAAATTTAGACATTTCAATATATTTTTTAAAACGCTTTCGAAAATAACCTATAATTATAAAACATCTCCCTAATTTTACCTCTAAATCAAACAAAACACTGTAGGCACAAAAAACATCGTAAAACAGCTTGACAAGATAGATGCGTTTTGTTTTAACGTTTTTTCCCCTCACTCTGACGGGACATGCCGATTTTTGGACGACCATCGATATTTCATGCCGATATTATCGATATTGGTTCGAAACTATTAATTTAAAATATTAGGCTGGTTATCATGTTCGGTAGGTGTATATTATAGGTATATTAAAAAAGTTCCTTTAAATATTTAAAACAGTTTCGATTTGGAATGTGACTTGATTCCGTGCATTTCCTACATTAGCGGTACTTTTTGTCTCAACTTGGATTGCTTTAAAGTTAACATAAATAATATAATACATATTTGAAGACATGCAACATATTATTATTCTATGTTAGTAGGTTTAATGTTTAAAAAACAATTACATAATACAATCTGTCCTTAAAATTCATTTTGTGCATATATTTCCAATTTCCAATGTACTTACTAAGTATCAGTTTTACACAGATTCATAATATGAATCATCAGATATTTTTTATATTCAGATTAAAAGTGTATGCGTGATAATAATTTATGTAGAGGTACTCATAATAACATTATAAATAGAAATAACAGCTTATCAAGTTACAGAAATTCTGATACTTACCTAAATTTCTGAATAAAAAAACTAAATAAAATGGTTCATAGATTTCTCTTTTAAATTAAATTTCTGATCGTTTTATTATTTCCTGAAGTGGCCGACGAGCAAGCGGTCCACGAGGTCCATCTGATGGTAAGCGATAACCGCCAATCACACAGCCAAGTCACTGTCACATCTTTAAAGAATACCTCTATTTATTAAACCTCGTTTGTAGAAGGACATGTCATAGCAAGATCTTGTCTAAAAACAATGACCACAATAACCGTAAAAATTTAAATTAAAAACCGAAAACTCATCTCTAATTAAGTATCGGTCATTTGACAGATCGTATCTCTAGCCGCCATTAAAAATTAAAAACAAACGGTGAGACCGAGGTCATGAATCAAACAGCCAGTTGGGATATATTGGCGGCAATCGACTTTATTTACAGCACCCTTAATTTTATGGCGTCTACACACGGCGCGGTGCGGGCAAGCTCGAATTTTGATTTCATTGCGATTTTTGTGTGGTAATTATAACGGAGCTTTAATTAATATAGTGTTAATGATATAATAATATCTGTGTAGTAATATGTGAATTAATATAATAATAATAATAATACAATAATATTCTACCACATTTACACAGCGCCATCTAGTCCCAAAGTAAGCAATTATATTTGCTTGTGTTATGGGTACTAAACAACTGATATACTACTTAAATACATTTTTTTAAATACATCTTTATGCTCATCACACAAAGATTTGTTCTGGGTGGGGATCGAACCCACGACCTCCGGTTTAGCAGTCAGGGTCACTAACCACTAGACCAACAGGCCAGTCAGTAATACTTCTAAATTCTTTTAGGTCTGAGATAATGCAACGCGCTCGTGATGTCCCTGGTGTTAAAGGCGTCCATAGGCTACGGTAACCGCTTACCATCAGGCGGACCGTACGACTGTTTGCCACCGTCGTGGTATAAAAAAAAATAAGATTTGGTACGGTTAAAGTTTGTATAGAGAAGTGCAAATAGACAAGTTACATATTTTTATTTCAAATGCGACCCTATTTCTAACACTGTAGGACTGTTTGTTTGTTTAAAAATACGTATATTTATTCACCCTATCGTCATCATCATATTAGCCGTAGGATTTAGGTATATTCACTAAAGCTGACAAAAAATTATTAATAATATATCTCTACCAATAGGTAAGAAATAGGTGACAACTTAAATTGGAAAAGTATCTTCCGCCTAAAGAAGTCAACCATAATGACAAAAATACATTTAATAACGGGAATCTGTCTGGATGCAAGGGGGTGTAGATACACTCCCCTCCCCCTGGATAGAAGGTAGATGCACCGAATACACAATAAGGAGTCTGGATTGCTGTCCAAATTTGTTTATCGCCTTGTCTACATACTTACTTATTTCGTATTCTCTACGGACCATTAAATTTTATAACTTAATAGTATAGTGTTTAGATGCAAATCCATGAAAGTAGGTACTTAATGCGGCGCCCATCGGTGCTTAAATCGCATCATTCAATATGCACAAGCCCTAACACTCACATTTTATAGTTTAGTCCACAAACAGATTGCCGTAGCGATTTCAAACACGTTTCCCGCCTTAAAAGTCGCAAAAAGCGTTTAATTGTATTATTGGCGATGCATTTTATCAATCAATGAGGTTTAATGTGAATTGAGACCTTTATTATACGAATAAATATATCAATCAAGAAGTTTCGATATGTTGTTTTAGTTTTAAAAGATGGCGGGTGTTTTATTGTTGAATGGGTTTGTCAATTTACGGCGAGATTAAATTATAGATATATTATAGTAATGTGAGGCCTTTTAAATTAAGTGCAACGTGTATTGTGCAAAATAGATGAAATACCTTTATACGGTTTTTTTTCGTCATCCTTCATTCGTGTTAAACTTATAGCGATTTAATGCATAGCAATAGTCTGAGAGCCGGAGAGTGATAGGCTATATAATTTATTATGATAAACGTTTCCTGTGAGTCACACGGGAGAAGTCTTGGCTTAGCAAAAGTAAAAAATATACTTTTTTTCATGTTTCCATATAAAGTTTTGCTAGAGACGGTGAGAAAAATTTCAATGCAAAACGTAACTGACTTTTTACTCTGTGGCTGACTCACTAGACTGTTACTGAAGATACAGCCTCATCACTAACATCGGTGAGATTAGTGTCGTGGTTTCGATTGCTACAGGGACATTTCTGTGATTCATAGATATTTGATTCAAATCTAGATGTAGGTACATAGTCTCGCGTGTTAGGGACCCTACTCGCAATTTCGATGTTCGGTTGATAATTTTACATATCGTTGCTAATGACAGCGCCCATTTAAATTTTTAAACATTTGACAGTGACAATACAGATAGATTGAAATTGAACGTTGAGAGGTATTTGAAAAAAAAAATTGCAGAATGCTATAAATATAATACTGTGTCTATAGCGAAAACGATAGATACCGTTTCAAACAGACAAACACATGATCGTTTATTAAACGTTTAATACTTTCCAAAAAGGCGAGTCCTAATAACATCAAAACATCTTGATTTTTCAACAGACATACAAACAGTTTCGACAGGGGGCTTATTCTAAACTCTATTGTTGTTTGACGTCTAGTCTTAAACCCGAGATAGCTTTAATACGTCAATGTGAAATGTTTTTTCCTTCTTAAAGTAATTGTGTCTGGATTTAGTTTGCCAAGCGTTAAATTTGCTTCAAGTAGCGCTTTGTTGAGGCAGATGTGCGGGAGATATTATGTCGATTGAGTTTTTATAAGAAGGCAAGGACTGCCTCGGTGGCACAGCGGGAGGGTTTACGACTGCTGCTCAAGAGGCTCCGGATTGATAGGTTTCTGTTTTGAAATTTTCAGTTTTCGTCGGAGTTTGGAAATGTACGGAGGTTCGCCTCGTATTTTGCATATTGCATGACTAAAAAAGTTATATACTGGCCTGTTGGTCTAGTGGTTAGTGACCCTGACTGCTAAGCCGGAGGTCGTGGGTTCGATCCCCACCCAGAACAAATCTTTGTGTGATGAGCATAAAGATTGGTTCTGTGTGTAATTTATCTATAATATGTAAGTATTTACAAAAAAAAAAAGTGTTTAAGTAGTATATCAGTTGTTTAGTAGGTACCCATATCACCAAATATAATTGCTTACTTTGGGACTAGATGGCGCTGTGTGAATGTGGTAGAATATTATTATTATGTCTCTTTTTCACGGCTATACTTCTCTCTATGGTGAGAAGTATACCCGGTCTTTTTGGAAGGCTTACGCGGGGACACAGGTCCAACACGCAGAGGCCCTTAAAGAATTTTAATTTAGATTGGATTTATTATTATTATTATTATGTTGCAATTCATCACTTCAACCCATAAACGTCCCACTGCTGGGCACGGGTCTCTTCCAAAGAATGTGGAGAGAATTTAGCCTCCTATACCATGCTGGCCAGATGGATTGCTAGTTAAATATAGGGTCTGTTCCGAATTTTCCTTTTCTCTCAATGCTCTTGTCTGATTTAAATTATGTTCTGTTGAGATGGAAGGTTAGTGGTAAAGTGCCACTCATGGTTACCGCCAATGTTAGGGACATTGTGAAATCATTACCTAATTTGAATAAAGTATTTATTAAAGTAAACTGTTTGTTTGACTAAAAATTTAAAGAAAAACGTTATGTAATGAACAATAAAATAAATCTCGAAATCTGAAAAGCAATTATACTTAAACGTCCATTATACAAGGAAACCATACAAAATAGAACAACGTAACAAATCGAATGTCGAAAGTAATTACAAATAAGTTCAATATAATTTCGCCATATTGCCAACGTTGACCGATTTCACATCAAAACAAATGATGCAATGTGTTTTTAAAGACTTCAGATACAACTGACGGAGGTATCTACGTCTATTTCTAGTTTACAAAGAGGCCGGTGTTCATCCAACCAGCGAAGGGCATATGCTTCGTAATTTACATACAGTTATTGATCAAAAGGTATCCTTTGCTACCCACCGAGGCGATATCACAGGCTCGCCGAATTGTTAGCAAAGGGCGACAAAATCTTGCGAGGGGGCTATCTTAACGCTCCAGTTGGGTTCTAGTGTATTAATTATTATCGTCGGTTTTGAGAATAGGTTCTTTGTGATTGCTTCTTGAATGTGGCGCTTGGATTTATTTAAGAACTGTTATAATTTATGAAATTGGGACTGTAATTGTGGGTGGTTTTCTAGATCCCCACACACTGCCGTGTCAAGTGTCATGGCTGTATTTGACTCCTGTTTGATTTATAAATATTAGTTTCGAGTCTGGTTTATTTAGTGTCCGTTAATGGTAAGCTTGTAAAGAATCCCATGGCTTATTCCCGAGTGCAGCCGTTGTCTTTAATCTAATTGTCACTTCATTATTAGAATCAAAATGTAAATACGTTTTTTTATACCTCTTCTATGAATTTGATTCTGATTCATTACGTGAGCGTGAAATGATTTGGTACAAATTATTCATATTCATATAAATTCAAACGGCATACGGTCCTATTGGGAATCTCTTAGGGCCTATGTCCAATAGTGGACGTCCTACGGCTGATATGATGACGATGATAGTTCTTAAAAATAAAAATTGAATGTTATTTCTAAAGAAATTAGGTTTATTTTTGCTTTGATGAAGGACTTTGAGAAGGACTTAAAACCCTTTATAGTTGCTAGTTGTTATTTGCAATAAAAAACATCTTTACAAAATGTTTCTTTCAAGTAGCAAGTTTAACCCATCTAATCTTTCTTTAAAAACCAAAAAAATTGCCATTGTGTACTTTTTATTGGACTTAGGCTTACAGTGAGTGGATCCATTCATAAGGTCGACTAGGAGAAAGCAATTTATTTTTTATAACTATCATTGAGTACTTATATAAACATAATATTATTATTTTCAATGTAAATTTCATCTTCATCTGAATTCTGGCAGATGGATTCAAATCTTTTAGTATGATTCATTTCTATGGCTATATTATTATGGCATCTTAATATAAGGCAGTCAGTAAAACTGTCTCCAAGAATATGAAAAACTGACGTTTTATATTTAAAAAAGTAAGAATTTAGCTTTTGTTTTCAAAGAGATACAATTTTAGTTTCCTTGAGGCATTATCCGTTTAGAAAATTAAATTCATAAAAAGTACCTACGTATTTTTATAATTTACGTCGTTTATTTTTCACAAAATCACAATATTTAAACACAATGAAAACGTATCTACTTATAAACTTTTTTTTAATGTTAAAACATAACTAAATCATGTCAACATAACTAGAATCGAATCCAATACACTGTACTCAACATTTTTAAAAACCACACACATTGCGTGGGCTACTCAATGCAATCAACATTACAAGTATGCGAACCTCCTTTACAAAAAACCGCTTCACTTTAATTAAGTTTGGCGCCATTTTTTTTTACAATTTTAACTTGATTAAAAATCATAAAACTTGAAAGGAATCGGTATTAAAGCTTTATTTAGATATTGATTGGACTTAGTGTTGTATTTTGTTTTTTTTAAATCGATATTATGATATAATGTTGTGTCCATTTTGTATGACTGTACCTACAGTTTTGTGATTGATTTTTTTATGTTTATAAATTAACTCAACAAAAAATTAAAAAACTTGCAACGTAATATAACAAACCGTAATAAGTAATAAGCAAGTTAGCTATAAAATAATAACGGTATAATATTACTAGTTGTCCATTTGTTATCTGACCCCATCGGAGGTCACGCGACAGTGTAAACACAGCCGTTTTACAAACGATACGTGTGCACACGCCCTTATGTTTAACTAGACACAGGGCTGTCAACTGTGAGGAAATTGAATGGTTTTCAAAACCGGTTTTGTTGTGTTTGTAGAAAAGTATGGTAAATAGGGTTGGTGATTATTCATTTAATATCGAGGTGATTAAGCCTCGTTTGACGCAGAACTGTCGCGGCATGGCATAGGTTCTTTAATGCTGCCAGCAACGGTTTGAGATATTTTTGTACGTGTCGTGATTATCTATGGTTATTCTCCGTTGAAGTGAGCTATCGTAGACCAAATTAATTTGTCGGTTAGTCACTAAATGGATCATGCCATTCTTAAAAAAAATGTAAGTTTTTCAAATCCAAATATTTTTTTACCTCAAATGTGTATCATATCACATGTTTGCCAACCCTACAAGTTCTTGGGATTGGGATTAGGGCTTCGGTGACGTAATCGATAGGCTAGTGCCATAATCCTGTCGGGACTCTGTGGTTAATACTTCCATACATCGTGTACGAGGCTTTAAAAATATCGTTTATTTGCGCTGACAACACTGATGAGTTGATTTGACAGCTCTATGATTGTGGTAGGGATGTCCGATGCGGTATTAAAATTTGCCGTCCTTTAGTTTGGTTAGGCCTGAGAACTATGGTACCTTCTATCATAAATGACATGCTGAGCTGATCACTATAGAAAATAAATTCTTGACACAATATCTATATCTCTTGACACATAGGCTATGTGTATAGTTATATGATATAGTTACTCAAAAAAGGAGCGAAAAGATTTTTGAACCTTTAGCAACGTGCCTAGTTAGATATATAAAAGACATATAGAGTAGGATATATAAAATCCATATAGGATATTAATATCTATAACGGATACGTACTAGAAGTCATCAGTTCTTTATATGACCACTGCTCAGCTCCTATTGGCTTTCCTCGATAAATGGGCTATCCAACACTAAAAGATTTTTTCAAATCAGACCAGCAGTTCCTGAGATCCTAGCGTTCAACCAAACAAACTCTTCATCTTTATAATATTAATAAGACACGCGGGGCTTCCACTCCCGTCGCTTTTATTTGGCCACTGCTCAGCTCCTATTGGCTGCAGCGTGATGTTATATAGCCTATAAGTTTCCTCGATAAATGGGCTATCCAACAATTAAAGAATTTTTCCACCAGTAGTTCCTGAGATTAGGGCGTTCAAACAAACAAACAAACTCTTTAGGTTTATAATATTAATTTAAATATAATATTGGCTTATCATGAGATGGGCTGTACGGATGTTTGACACCATAGTGGTATAAAAAAATCATACAAGTTAAGCGAAAGCTGCGAACATTTAAAGCGGGTTCAGTTTGTGCGCTCGGTTAGCAGTTAGCACAACATGTGCAGTTCCCAGACTGTGTGAATACGATACTGTGTTAATGTTTGCGCTGGATCAGACAGATCAAATACATTGTTTCGCCACTTCACTAGTCGACACTACTATTAAAACTCACGTGATACTCGATTTTGTTCAAGAAACTCGTGTACTCAAAACAACTGCAGTCGTTCAGCATTATAAACCGATTTTCTATTGGAATTGTTGGAGTTGTTAATCAGTGGTATGTGATTGTAAAAGAAGTAATAAAAACATCTTGACACATCATAACTATATCTCTTGACATATTGCCACTCAAAAAAGGAGCGAAAGTATTTAATTATAATATAATTAAATATTATAATTTGGGTTCCTCTTTCAGCTTTCCATCAGGCAAAAGGAGCCACTATGCTTGGCAACTATAAAAAAAAAATCTACCAATAACGGAATAGTTTTACGAGAGATCAGATCTAAAAATAATAATGATAGGTATACAAATTATAATACTATATTTTTAAAGTATTTTAATTAAATGTAAAGCAAAATACGTTACTAAGTAATAGCATCAATAAAAACTCGCTTCAAAAATCTCACTCGATTATCGCCTAAAAATCGGAATCTCCAAATTACAGTTAACATCGAGAACCGTTAGTAAACCCCTACTAATCTATTTGCCAGCGACTATTTACCCAGAGCCCTTGATGTTACAAAAACCGTCAATTGATACGCACCTCAGTTTTGACCAAACTAACGGTGCAAATATTTGAGTTTCGCACTTGACGTATTTCCTATAGTAGGGGAAAGATTTCTGATAAATCAATAGAGGATATGTGGGTAGTTACGACAAAGTTTGGTTCGTTAGAGTACGGCATTTATGTTTGTTGTCTAACAACTTAGGGGTACTTACTAAATAACGCAATGGTGGCCGAATAGATAAGTGACCAGCATGCAAACCATGTGTTCTGAGTTCGATTCCAACCGACAGTAGGTAACAATGTGGATTTACCGCTGCGGAATAGAAAAAGAAAACATGAGGTCAGAGTTTAATTACGACCGGCCAGCATTAATATGTATTTCAATTATTTTTTTTAAGTTCTGGGACTTATCACCTGCTAAGGGTGAAAAATAGCGAGGAACACCAAATACAGGTACTCATTAGAATTACTCCCAGTAGACGCAATTCTAAGCAAGAAGTGTCTGATCCACCAACCAGCATTGAGCCAGCGTGTGTGGCTTATGGCCTAAATCCTCTCTGCTTTCACAACTACAATATAGATCACGCCTCTTTCCCAACAGAGGGATAGGCAGAGACTATTTCCTTCCACTTGCTATGATTCTGACATATATTATTGGCTTCTTCAACATTCATTAGTCTTTTCATGCATTCTCGCCGGTTGAGGGTACTCCTGATCTGTCACTTCTTTAGAACTTCACCTTTTTGGTCATGCTACGTTCTTCTAGGTCTTCCCCTTCCAACGTTTCCTTTCACATTCGCCTCATGTACAACACTATTGTAGAAATAATTGTTCCAAATACATAGTGTGACAAATAATTTGTCATGCAACAAACGAGTATTGCCTTATAAAATAATGTTATTCCAAAAACCAAAACTTATTTTTAGCCAACACACAAAACTAAATATATAAATCTACATTTTACAAGCTATACCGTGCGTGACTATTTGTGTTTGAACCAACACCTATTCGTTACTTCTGTTCGCTAGTGACGAAATAACACTATATTATAAAGGTAAGCACGAATTTGTTTATTAATGCTATAAAAAACGTATGAATAAATTAGCAGTTACCCCCGTTGGCTTAAACCCTATAGGGTAAAGCTAGCTAGGATTCTTGTAAAACTATGCCTATTTTAATTTGTCCTTACATAAAAGTTCAATGTAATATTTCACATTTAATTTGTTTTTCGTATTGGTATGTAAACGTAGGTAAGTATAAACTCTGTAAACTAGAACCTCCTTGTTTAAAGGTCTAGGTACACGTACAATGCTACGAGTAATATTATTAGTGGTCATTATTGATACAAGGACTAGACCAAGTCAAATATAAAATATATTTGTTTCAATATTAAATAATAAACTTAAAAAATTATATCTTCTAAATTCATCTCTAAATAACAAAAATTTACATACAAAGTCAATCGTAAAATGAACAAAATTCACTTTGTTCTTAAACAGACCTCCATTTTGTGAAAACAAATATTAACACCAGCATATTGTGCGAACAACGATTCTGTACTGAAACATTCACGAAACTCGTAAACACCATTTACATCCGGAATACAGTGTGTTATATGTCGGACAGAGATACTAACAGTTTTTATTGGCGGTATCGGAGGTATTGAAAACGAATAAATAATTCAACAAAGGGAACGTGGCGTACGGATCGCGTGAGCGCCGTGCGTGTCCGCCATCTTGTTATCAAAAATTGGCGGCAAAATTGAGAAAACAACACTTCTATGTACCACAAATTCTAATAAACTGGCACGAAATTTATTCAAACGGCCACCCTGCGGAAGCATTAAAAAATAAAACAACAAAATTATTCGGAAATACTCAGAATGATTTTCGGCGGTTCATTATGAAGCAGATTTTATTGCAAGCGGCAAAGTTTCGAGTTTGATGTGTCTATTAAATTCTTTGTGAACCACAAACCTTCGTAAGTTAGAGTAGACTGCGTTATGTCGGATTCTTTTAGTTTTGGTCATAACTATAGTTAGCGAACTATGCGATAGATAAAGATCGGTGAACTATTTCCAAGTAGAAACCCTATTAATATTACTACGTGGAAATCTATAAAACGAACAACCGTATGTATTACTTACCCTTAAAAAATTCAATACGAGGAACATTAATTTTTTAAACTTCCATAAAAAAAACTGTGCACATAAACTTCGTACCAAATACCTCGACTCCAAATTCATTGAAACATTCTTACACCGACACCTCACCCGTAAATAAAAAAGGCAAAATAAAAAAAAACCGCAAAACTTAGAAAACACTCAAAGTTCACTTTTATTTTACGTTTAGTGCCAATAAAAACGTCAGCGAGAACATACTTCCTAAAATTCGAGGTTCACAACTCACGGAAAGTAGCACCGTGTGACAATAAAATGTCCAATACAAGTGGCATTAGACTCAAACCTCCAAGATAGCTCTGAAGCACGCATCTACGCCAAATAACCAACTTACAAAGACCTGCCCCACCTTCAAATCTTTTATACAAACATACCCAATTTTCGCTACGAAGATCTCTTTCAAAACTGGTCATAATATGCCTTGTCGGTGTCTATATGTGGCAAGGGGGAGGCCAAATCACCTATTATCAAGGGGGGTGCCAAACTAAAGGTTTTACGTGTTGTGCCTTTTTATGTGTTCCGTTTGAATGGCACCGGCTGATGGTGTAATTTAGGTGTAAAAGTGTACACAGTTTACTCGTATATTGAGTGGATGGGTAGAAGTGCGGTAATCACTGGATCGTTAGAATGCCCGTCCATTAAGGTAGTGAAACTTTACGGTGTAACTTGATAGTTTTTAATTAAAAGTGACTTAAACATTGTGGATTCCATACGTGCATAATAATAACAATAAATCGTGAGACTAATTCAATTTTTCATGATTTCCAGGTTATTTAGTTTTATCGGTAAGTGTCTATTAGATAGGTATAGTAAGCTCTTAGATTAACAACGTAAAATAAACGCTTCAAATTAGTCATCTGAATTCAAGTACTTTCAAGTTAAATATTTCTAAAATGATTGTTCTGAAGAAGTATCTATTGCTTTATTTGAACGTACCAAACCAAATAGAGGTAAAATATCGGGTATGTTTCCAAGGACGTGCGCCAAAATATATTTTGCGTCAAGTTTCTGTAAATATTGGAGTGGATGTACCGCTGGGGACGACTGGGGAACTCGACAGGGAAATGATACAGAAACTACATAATATATGCTCTACGAATATTCGTAACTTGTGGAATCCTATGAATTTTGTATTTGAAAGCCAAAGATCATTCACCACGATCAAAGTGCTGCAGAAAATCGAATGGTCGACAAAAAATAAAGAGAGTTGTTTCAGGCATGCATTGTTTATCTATGTTCTTACAATTTCAAAGAGAAAATTACTTTTGTTTAAAAATTTATGAAATTAAGATCACAGTGCTTTTGCAGTAGTTTCATGTAGTAGATTCGTCAAATTAAGTTGGCTGCAAATAGACTATGTTGACCTAGTAATAGTATCTACCTAACTATTCTGAATTGCCGATGTCGTCAGGTCGTTGAGTCTTGTTAGAATTCTGTAAAGAAAAGGGACATTGTAACTAGCAGCCACCAAACTCCCCCTATGGTGTCATATGAGTTTTCTTCATGTCACCAATTAACTATAGTGATAATGGTAAATTGTGCCAAATATACCAGGCTTTTCTTTATCAGTATTCGCTATGTAAACCTCCGAAAAAGCAGGCCCTTACTCCACTTAACCACAAATAAATTAAAGCTAACCTTACATGTCGCTATATGACACACCATAAAATATGACAAGAGGCGTCGCACTATCCATTCTTATGTCATTTGCATGAAAACACCATAAAACTGTTTCATTTGACACACACGTGTGCGTTCTGAAACGACCCCGCTATCGATGAGTATATTCGTCAGTTTCAAAACGTCGATGCGAGCACGTCAAAATGAAGGTCATATTTTAACGACACTTATTAATAATTGTGACATTGAATATGATTGATCGTGTATTAAGGTAAACAAATGAGAGTAAAGTTACAAAAAATCGCACCGCCATTTCTGTGCTCGATTTTTGACAGTTCTATTCAAGTATAATGTTGAGTCATACAAGCAGGATTAAGAATAATATCAAAGTAGGTTTTCAAAATTTTGATTACCATTTAAAATAAATCTCTCCTAACATCACAAGTTGAAACAAAAAAAGTATACAAACAAAAAATAACTCCAAAATTAAATTCCATCAAAACGATTTACACAAAACCGCAAAAATTAGCACAAAAATATGTGACAGTTGAAAATATTTCGTTTTATGAAATTTGAACTCGCGAAGCGGCAATACCATAAAGTATTATTGAAAAAGCATTGGAACGATTTCATGTCAAGATACCGGTAACACCAGTATCGTTGTTTTCCAAATTTGAATTTTAAACAATGACACTTCAACTATTTGATCTGATTTAATACGCCATTTCACTTTTTTGGCGCAAAATTTATAAACTCTAGTGATAGTATTTTTTTCTGATTAATAACATTGAAAAATACTACCAGTCTCTAAATAATTATACTACTTAGGTGCAAAAACAAGAAAGCAGTTTTCCAGAACTGAAATCACGCATGTTATAATAAACTTATCAAAAGATTATTTTAAGTCATATGATGAACTTATTAGTATATTCCTATAATAGCTCTGCGAAAATCTTTAAACTCTAGCCTCTACGATTAAACTATTAAATTTTCAGCTACCCTTCTGTTGTATATCATCCCGTAGCATTTTATCCGCTATTAAGACCATCAATATTTGAAAGTAAGAAAAATATTCTCTCGTTATTTTTTAAGGAATTCAGTTATTTTCTTTGACATATCTATTACATTTCAGAACGTTTCTATTACTGTCATATCTATTTGTGCGGGGCAGCCCTCACAGCTCACACCTGCCCGCCGAGACGTGAAAACGTCAATTTTACATTGCGCGCATTCTTTACTCGCGAATGTATTTGATATTCACTGTTCTATAGTAGGGTTGACACGCAACAGAATTTTTCAGATAAGTATGTAATGTTTGCAAGGATACACCTGCAGGTGTACCTGCACAAATTAAGTCTAGAGTCAAAGTATTGAAGAAAACACGCTTTAAAAAAAGTATCTTTACGACGCCTAATATCTTGTCAAATGTAGTTTTTTTTCTAAATACTTTAAGCAGTGTTCTTCTTATGATGTCTGTCATAAACATGACCAAGTTACTGCAGATACGAAATAGCATGGTATTTTTCAATAGTAAATTTTCAGTATTTATTCAAAATATTTATTTAATAAAACAACTCCAAGTAAAATGCTCATAAAATATAGCCTATGACCTAGATACATCGAATTATTCTGGTCAATTAAATATCAATTTGCATGAGCTGTGAACAAACTCACCTGAGGGTATCAAACCTCCATTACAGTGATCATGAACTAAAAAGGTTCGTCTATTATTGTACTTACTGTGATTTTTGAAGCAAACAATACTGGCTGTAATGATGTGCAATCTATAGACGAAATAGAATGGAGAAAAAATAATAAAAGAGTTTAAAAATAGGTTATTATTTTTTTGGTGAACGGATTTTGTAAATTATTTGCTAACAAAGCCCTTCCTTGGCAGTCGGTTAAAAAAATAAATAGCATAATATTTAATAAATAATAATAGATAAATAATTATTTTATCTCGTTTTCAACAATTGATATCGTTATTACAGTTGAAGTTTCCATTTAAGAGCAAACTAATGTAAATAAAAATCAATAAAGTTATTTTTTGGTCACGAATAGATGACGTTTCTACAATTATATTAAAAATGTTGCCCTATAAGCCTTTATTTTTCTTTGTTTTGCGTTTCATATCCAACACACATCTAACCATTATCATATCAAAACTAGCTTTAATATGACAGGCTAATTTTTGGTCAAAAATAACATTGCTAAATTATGTGTAAGACCATTAACTATATGATAATATGACAAACGAATGCAAAATACATTTTTATTATACATTTTATAGCTGACAGCCCTGACTGAGACTACTACGTAAACTCAAAAAGAAATATTTGGGCCCGACACTTGTATACTTATAATATGAAACGCGAATATTTTGTGTATTTTACTTATTTTTACCAACTTACTTGTTTCTTCGTGTCATATTTTGCCAATTCAGTATTTTTATTACCTTTTTATTACATAAATAATAAAGTTATGTTAGAATTGAACTGTTTCATTGTTTATTTAGGAAAGTATTTAGAGTCAATACCAAATCTAGGTTATGAGTATATTTTTATATTGTAACTTAGTAAACGCGTAGGTACTTACTGAACATTGAAATTCTGATTCTGCTTTGCCATGGAGAATAAAAAAATATGAGTCATGAATATGTTTTTAAATTTATTTATTTAACGGTCATATGACATGAATAACCTTTAAACTTCAAACTTCAAATCTTTTATTTCATTTAGATCACATTTAGATACTTATGAAGTTATGAACTTACGAGTATGTATAGGAAAGTAGATTTAACTTGTTTGACATTATTGCCTTTTTTATCCGCTACGCAAGGTAGTCGCATCACCAGTGTTGCCAACTACATCGCCGTGTTAAAGTTCTGGATTTGATTCCCGCACGAGAATATTATTTTTGTAATTCGTAGATACTTCTTTCGGGTCTCGGTTTCATGGACCTGGAGAAATGTATAAGCTACCTTCCTTAATACAAAATAGCCTAACTTATAATATTTTTTTTTTAAATTAGTAGGTCTAAGCCTTCGTCAATGTAGGGCGGATGGAGGGCGGCGCCCTAACGTCGTGTGGGCGGGATGAGATTGATAGAGGTCTGGACATTCAGACACAGGTCACCTTTGTACGTACTCGTGATTAATATGCACTATATTTGTTTGCTGAATGAAATATGAAAGATATATATTCGACTGGCCTGTTGGTCTAGTGGTTAGTGACCCTGACTGCTAAGCCGGAGGTCGTGGGTTCGATCCCCACCCAGGACAAATCTTTGTGTGATGAGCATAAAGGTTTGTTCTGTGTCTGGGTGTAATTTATCTATAATATGTATGTATTTACAAAAAAAAAATGTATTTAAGTAGTATATCAGTTGTTTAGAACCCATAACACAAGCAAATATAATTGCTTAATTTGGGACTAGATGGCGCTGTGTGAATGTGGTAGAATATTATATTATTATTATATTATATTATATTATTCATAATAAAATAAAATAATTTAAGAGAAAAGCATAATATACACGACTTGCATTTAAATCTGCTACAGACCTAAGTGAACTTTGAGGAGGACTGAGATATTTCTTATAGTTGACCTTACTTTTACGTATTTATTTACTCTAGTCATCTGCGTGAATAAATATGATAATTCTGGCAACCCACTACTAATAAAAAATCTATCACATAAAAGCCCACACTCGAAATTCAAACACATTCAAATCACACCTTTTAATTAAATCGGTAATTTTAAATATCTTTTAAAATCTCCCACAGTTTTGAAATTCGAACAAATTCTCGTGTACCAGTGTTTCCATTAGCTCGAACGATAATCGAGTATCTACGTTAACTTATCGACTAAGACCGGTAGCTCTTTAATCCGTTTAAGATAATCGACTAAGAGTATCCACTAAGAGTATCGAAGTGACATTCCATGTACCACCATACACCATAAAATGATTGGAAGTATTGAACCTCATCGGTTAGTTGTCAGATGTTCAGTTCTTTGGTGGTCCCGACTACGTCATCAGTTATTCAAGTTTTGATATTTCAATTATTCGAATGTTTTCGATATTTAAAAATATCGGAACTCATTTTTGGTTATATTTAAATTTCGATTTTTTTTATGTGTGTTTCTTTTAGTTTACAAATAAAATAATCTAGATATATCATAACATTTCTAACATTAGGTACTTATCATCATGCAAATAATCTATAATAATAACTTAACGTCATAGCCATTATCCCCGAAGGAACAGAAGGATGTAATATATATATAATATTATTAATTTGAGTCTGATCCGGGGATCACACACAGGACCTCTAGCTCCCAAAACTCTTAATTCGATTACTTAAGACCTAAATCAAAAGCCAGATATAACTGGATAAAACCAAAAACACTTTTACATTAAGCGATATCAATCAGCAAACAAATTAAGCCTCACCTTTAGGAAGCATCCTAAAAATTTCCTCCGGAGCCACCGTCACAAACTTGCCATATGCAGAAAAAATTTACTTAGGACTTATTTTTATTAAAGTAAGGTCAAAATTCCATTGACAATTAATTTGATAGCTGTAAAATATAAACTTGTAAAGTTAATCTGATGTACGGGAGGAAAAGTTTTTTTAGAACTTGTTACATTAACATAAGGTGGAAACTCCTTCAAAAATAAGTTTGATAATTGTGAAATATAAAGTGGCAATGTTTATGTTGGTGTGTGGGTGTAATGTAAAGATAGGTGGAATAAAATAAAACTACATTTGTATGTGTGGGTGAGTGAGCTTTAGTATAATGATAAGGTTCAATAAAAAGTTAGATTTAAACACGTTATCGGGTATCGGGGACTATTGGTGGTCGGTCATGTCGTCTTACAGAAGCTATGGAGTCGTCATTGAGGTATATTAAAATTGTTATTACAAAGAATTGGTAGTTATTATTTAAGTTTTATTTAATAAAGTCACTCTATCATCATTTCATTATCATCATTTTCAAATTAACTTAGTTGGTACCTAGTACCTACACTTGAAACTCAATTTTCATACAACATTATAGGTACCTATTCTATATTTTAATGCTACGGCCTATAGGGGCTATGCAGTTGTCCAATAAAGAACGTCAGCATCGAAGCCCCGAGTGACAGCTTGCTATATTATAACTAGAATGGTGTTAGTTCCTACTTTATTTTACTAAAAAAAAAAAACGAAATCGAATAGTATAGCAACACTCCTCACAATAAAAAAAAATAAACGTCAAATCTAAAAAGCTTGGCAAAGGACCACCGCTGCACCGCTTGCGTCCTATCAACCCATTACCGGACATTAAAGGAGGTCAGTATCAGTGTGCTACCGCGGCGAGATGAAAGTGTAAAGATAATGCTAAAACACTCATTTGTTCTGTCACCCAAAGGCTAATGTGAACAGTTGTAGGAGTTTAAATGTTATCAGTGGATATTATGGTTTATCTTCTTGGTATTAAGTTCAGTTTTGAGTGGTGAAATTTAAGTAGACTGTCTATTTAGGTGGATTCGAAAATAAGTTAACCTAGTTCATTATTTGAATCATAAAATGGGAATTTTGCGATCTTGTATCAGGATTTACCAACTTTATTTTGCTTGACATTTCGATCAGGTTCATAATGAGTGAAAATTTTTTTTTTTTAAATTTTCTATAAACTCACCGCACCACATAAGTAATAGTACTAAGTAGTATTTCTAGGTAACTAATTAACTGACAATATTAGCTTAATTGCACATGCGCACCAACATTGTTGACATACATTCCTAGGTGTGGTGTTGCCAATCACACTAAAGATTTAACCCATTAATTTACACATAATACGATAAAGTTGTGGGATTTGGGAAGGATTTATTCTTCTTCTTATCTTGACATTACATTTGCTATTTACCTACTATTTATATGGTTTCCGATTTTGTTAGTTATATTATTTAAATAATTTACCTATCGTAGCGGTAATATTACAATTCTAAGGCCGTTTGCAAAAGTTATTAGAGTTAGGCTCATAAGCAAATATTCAACGTACTTAGTTTACAACAGTTATAACGAATCCTACTCGCAAATTTACTAAAATAATTTATTTAATGTCAATATGAATTCGACATAATTCTATCGTGTAAATTTGACAAAGATGGTCGATTTCAGGATACTATTGGCAATTCAAAATAAGAGTAAAACCGGTGTGAGTATATCATTGAACATTGCATTGAATAATGCATTTTTGTTTTGATACTGTTCTTCAGATATTTAAGTATTTTAGACCGCTTTCCAAATTCATATATTTGAATGACAAAGCTATATACGACATTCGCAAGCGTGCCCTGTGCGCCAATGACGGCTATGGCTGACAAAACACAGGATGACATGTCCATAAAATACAAGTTAAAGATATTAAATTAATGATTATTTTACATCTTAAAAACTGTATTTCCTGGCTTGGCGTACAGGGCCGGGAGATGCCATTATGTCGAGACGTTCAAAATGTTAATCATCATCATATCAGCCTTAACACTGCTATACACTGTTGGACGTGGGCGAATTTTTTTTTTTTTTATTTGCTTATTTACAAACATTGCAAAAATTACGATGCCATTCGTATGTAGTACTTAATTTATTTTTAAAATTCAAACATTTCTAAGATAGAATTAAGAGATAAGTATCAAAGGATGCTCTTAAGATTATAACGGGGTCGGCCATTGAAGCGCGAATACCGGTAGCGGTTTGACGGCAACCTAACCAACCTAAACGATAAAAAAAAACATTTTTTCAACATAAAAAACGCATAATACCTTAAAAACTGCAATTTGCAGCCATTTATTTTTTTACGCATCCTTTTTCGGTGCTTTTATTGTTATTTTTTTTATTATAAAATCTTTTTGCTTTTATTTAAAAGAATTAAAAATGTTGGTGCACTAATTGATGTTGCCATTATGTTGTGATTATTGAATATTAAAAATAATGGATTAAACTGAATTACGTCAATAATATTGGTGTTTTGTAATTAAAAAGGAAAAGTTAAAATTTAAAATAATTTCGATCGATTCCTTTCGGATTTCTCTTTATTAACTTGTAACTTTTTCCAGCTTTAGTTCATAGATATATTTTCAGCTTTTTCACAAATATCATCATCATAGTCAGTCTGAGGAAGTCCACTGCTGGACGTAGGTGCTCAAAGAGATTTCCAACTAAATTGTCTCCTGGGAATAGAAACAACCACCTTAACGTCTACGCCAGAGTGACAGACATGTCCACTATGACGTAATATTATGTCATCATCATCAACAATCCATTAATGTCCCACTGCTGGGCGCGGGTCTTCTCTCCTCTATCAAGAGAGTTGAGAAGGTTATGGCCATAATACACACACGCTGGCATAGTGCGGGTTAGTAATATGTAGTGGGCCTAATTTAAGAAAAATATCCACTAATTTACCAGACTAGATACACCACATACTTAGGGCATCGGAACCGGTTTTTCCCGGAACCGAAAGAACCGGGAATTCCCGGTTCTAGGGGCTACAAAAAGAACCGGTTCTCAAAATATGAAGAACCGGGTTTTTCGGTTCTTTCGGTTCTTCTACAAATTAGTGATTAACGCCGATCAACTTCGATCAAATAAGCCCTAGATACACGCTCGCATACAAAACCAACGCCAAATAATGGCACTCGACAGTACCACATACTTATTAGATGTATGTATTTATTATATAACAATTCTGTAAATGTTATTAAATAAAATATTCAATTTTTTTCATTCAAAATATATCGTAATAGATTATAGATTTGATCAAAAGGGTTTATTCACATTCAGTCACACCCAAACCTGTAAGTTGTAACACTGTTACTTGTTGGGAAAAAATTCTCATCATGTTACACTGTTACTTGATGCAACTGCTTGCAATTTTTTTCTTCCAACCAGTATATATGCCAAATATTGGTGTTACTGGATGGGATAAAAAGTTACATCGAGTCACACTGTGTCTTGTTGGGAAAAGTAAACATTTTATATTCCCATCGAGTCACACTTTTTTTATTATATTAGTGATTGATATTTTTATTATATAGAGAGTTGCTACTAATCGTTAGACAGTTGCTACCCCCGACATTTTTTTAAAATAAACTACTTTCTGAGGTGATGAATCATTCCATCAGGTTGCTGGTCACCTATCCAGTGAGAACAAACTGCGTAAATGAAAGCGATCATGCCATTCATCGACTTAAAATGTCGCTTTTCCAGAATGTCCCCATTCATAGGTTTATTAACAAAAATGTCGATGTCGATGAATGGCAACTGTCTAACGATTAGTAACAACTAGCAACTCTATATAATAAAAATATCAATCACTAATATAATAATAAGATAATAAAAAGTGTGACTCCATGAGAATATAAAATGTTTACTTTTCCTAACAAGACACAGTGTGACTCGATGCAACTTTTTTCCCATCCAATAACACCAATATTTGGCAGTGTTACTGGTTGGGAGAAAAAATTGCAAGCAGTTGCATCGAGTAACAGTGTGACATGACGGGAATTTTTTTCTCAACAAGTAACAGTGTTATAGGTTTGGGTGTGGACTTTACGAACAAAATTCTAATAAATTAGCAAAAGAACCGAAAAGAACCGAAAGAACCGGGTACCCGGTTCTGTGTTGTCACTGGAACCGAAAGAACCGGTTCTTAAAATATGGCCGGTTCTCGATGCCCTACACATACTAAAAAAACCACAGCACAGAAGCGGCACTTCATAAAGGAATGAAACCTGAGCGAACATTGTACGATAATTGAATCGCAATAATAAATTCACATGAGGCCGATACACAACTATAAAGAGGTTCTTTATACTAAACAAATCGGCCTCCTTTGAACAGACGCGCCGATATAACCGGCTGATTTTATTCGTTGACAGCAATGAGTTGGTGTAACGCAGATGTGACGTTGTTCTGAGAAAGGTATTCGTGTTAAGTTAAGATGCTGAGTAATATTCTTATCGATTAGGGAGTTAATCGATTATATTAGCGGTTTTTAATTTTTTATGAACATAATATTATATTGATTAAATTATCAGGCGTTCCATACGTCTGTTTACCACCATCGTCGTGGTATAAAGAATATGTGTGAGCTACAGATCAATTCGGCGCCCGGATGTAATTAGTAAATTTAAAGTTTGTAAATTAATTAAATCGAGATATAGTTATCGTTTTCCTAGGGATTGGTTTTAGAAGAAAAATGTATAAGTACTCTATTTGGTACCTAAAGTAAATATGTTTGCAATTTAACATTTATAACTAGTTTCACCTGTGGCTTCATCCGCGTTGTGTGTCGGTATATAATAAGCCTATCTCCTTTTCCTGGTCCAAGACTACATCTATGTGAAATTTTATAAAGATCGGTTGAGTGCTTATGGCGTAATAGCCTAACAAACAGTTATTTTCGCATTTATGATTTTAGTACTAAAACTTAACTACTACAACAGAAAACAGAGAGTGAAACAGTGAGTAGAAAAGAGGTGAGTTCTTAGTAAAAAAACCGCCTTATATTGCCATACTACATCACTCAAATATCACAATCCCATAATCATAATCCACAATCCACAGATCGCTTTGACTCTTGAAATGAATGCCCATTAATTAACAACATAAAAGGAATGTCGCCTCTTCGACATTACCCTACTTAATCTTTGAAACGAATATTATAATAAAATCAATGAAAAATTGTCGTCATTTCGCGGTGCGTTTGCAGCTTTCGTTTTTAAAAGCTCATTTAAGTGTTATATCCGATATTGGAGTTTTAATATAAGTTTTGATGTCTGTAGAAGTGTAACACAGCGGTTAATATTATAATTGCTTCGTAATCAACGTAATGTTACAAGTTATATGACAGTTTTGTAAGAAAGTTTACTAATAGTGGTATTGAATAATTAGATGAGTTAACAATTCTATTATGGAAGGTCTTGATTTTTTAAAACTTGGTGTTTACGTCGAGTTTTACTGTTATGCCGTTTTAATGTATTGAAATGTTTAATTTACTTCCGAGTTAAAGTAGGTAGATAGATGAGTATCTACCTACTTTAACAAACTACTTACTTGAAATATAATAACATCGTGAATTAATTTTAATTAGTAGCATTTATACAGCCATGTGATTTAAAAAAACTTTAAATTCTACATGCAGTCCGTGGCCGCATTGGCCGCTTTGCTGACTTTCGATGAAACTTGGTCTGGCAGGCTACCAGCACAGCGTTTGAATATTCACATAACCACTTGTATCTACCACAGACGATTTTTATTAAAAATTGTATTTTTTTATTTAAAAACTTCTTACACAAAGTATGTGACAAAAGACGGGCTTAATACTAAAAGCATTATCTACCAGCCAACTTTATTATCATTTGCGATCAAACAGGCCGCTAGCTTTTGTGCAAAATGATACGAAACAATAATTACACAAGTAAAACGTGTACTAATTAATTAATTATCCTGACTCAAAAAAAAACCGAACTAACTGCGACTTGGTTTTCAGGTACGGAACACTAAAAAACATAATAAAAACTGCCCAATCGAACAAACACATTTGTGTCCGTTAATATTGGCATCTAAGTTTGTAAATTGTTTGAAGAGTTTTGAGAATAAGATTTAAAAGAAAACAAGGAGGTATAACCTATACAAAATTTTAGGCAGTATTCCAAATTTAAAATCAAAACAGACATCTCTGAGATCTCTGACCTATCTATACATTATTGTTATTTATCTTTGATAGTAATCGAATAGCCCGCATGGTGCGACTCTTAAGGCCCGCATACACCGCGCAAAAACTCGCATATTTAACTAACGTTCATACAAGTTATGGACTGTTAGTGATCGTGTACAAAGCCATAACAATTATTGTTGCTAAACACCTTATATGGGTGAATGTTTTTTTTTTTGTTAAGTGTCTTTGTTATTTCAATAGATTTTATGCCTATCAGTAGTAGATCAATCATAAAATATTTTTAGTAATACAAAAAAGGATTTAGTTATCACTAGCCTAACGTGAACTTTTCATGACCCATTGAAACATCTGTTACAATGTGAAGAATCGATAAACAAGCAAACAAACGCATTAAGATTTTATTATTATTACTTAGCAAATATTATAGACTATTTAGTCCAGCAGTGGACTGTAATAGGCTGAAATGATGATGATGATGATTATGGAGAGGAATAAGCATTTTTTTTGTTAGTAATTTTAATTTCATATCTTCTCTTCCTCTTTTTATAACTCGATAAAACATGTATACCAACTAACTCTCACATCCCTTCCGTTCTGAAATCTATTTATATTTATTTGATTGTTTCAAAATGGGTCTCCGTTCGGTATTACATTTTTTAAATTAATAATTACGTTTTAAAACAATTCAATATCCAGTCTAATTGTTATTCATTTTAAATCACAGAAAAAAAGTATCATTATCAATGTATTTAAGTTATCGTTTTTCTTGAATAATAATTTTTGAATAATCAAGTATTTATTAACTAATTATTACTTTATTCAAATTACCATAATTAATTTGTAGGTTGATTTATTGTTTTATTGGCATTGATTTCAATGTTGCAGTTCATAATAATGTTTACCCTAATTACGATTGTTGATATTAATGAGTGAAATAAGATCTTTTGTTCTCTCACCCTTTTTGAATAAATGAATATTCAAAATTTAGTTTAGTACTCAATTATACTGGGTGGTAATAGAAAACGTTAGCGAATACAGCAGACACGTAGAGTCGCAGAATCGCTTAGTTATAGCTCTCTCAACACCTGTGAGTTATACCTAAATCAGCTGTATTTTTTCAATTGATTTTATTATCAATATAACTTATCCACAGATACGAGGTATATATATTGTCGTTTTAATAAAATGAGTATATAAATAAAGTGATTCATTATAATTGCAAAAACTGCTTTTTTTAGTGGCCAGTCAAATTTTCGTCTCTCCAAGTCAATAAAAGCAAACTAATTTCCCACTACTAGGTAAGGGTCTCCTCTCTTCCTTCTAGAAGTCAAGAGAATTAGGAGGGTTACACGCAGGCTCAATGGGGGTAGGTGGTTTTCCACCTAGTATTTACCTAATAAGGAACAAATATTCAAAAATTATTCTAACACAGTTCATAAATTAATTATTGAATATGTATTTATTCATAGTGTGTAAATGTAAACCTTAATTAATTACAATACAATAACGTGATAGTTTTCTCACGGGTCTGCTAACTACTTATTAACACCGTTTTGTTCTTTAAGTATTGAAATTGAAAAACAACGTGGTTTTTTATTAAAGCTTTCCACGTTCCAATATATTAGTAGGGAACAGATATTTTCTTGTTAAAGTATGAAAATTATTGTCTATATAATGTGGACGTGTTATAAAACAACATGTTACATATCTGTACGCACCTTTAGAGTGATATTGAAAATTTCAAGACAGTGAAACCCAAAAGGTACTGCTTTGGTTATTTATTTAAACCTATTTTTTCTTACAATAAAAAACATTAGAGAGGTAGCGACCACCAGTACTGATGTCTTATCTATTTAATTGCTTGGTTTTAAACACGTTTTAGAGTTAATTGAGGCTTCCGAAAGTTCCAGAGATTAGGCGTCGGGTTACGAGACACTACTGATAAACAGGCGGGATTGATGAAAAAGTTAATCGGAAGCATTCGATTTTTAAATTGTGTTCTTTTTTTTATTGAAGACAGTAAATTTGAATGTGGAAGACAAGTAAATAGGTACTTTTTATAAATTTTATTAGCTGTTACCTGGGGCTTCTGTTCTTTGTTTGGCTACTGCTCAGTTCCTTTTGGCGTAGCGTGATGTTATATAAGCCTATAGCACTCCTCCAGAAAAGAGCTGTCCAACACTAGAAGATTTTTCAAATCAGAACAGTAGTTCAGATATTAGCACGTTACTACTAACCGTAACCAAAGACACAAACTCTACAGCTCTATGTATAATAATAAAGTATAGTTAATATAGTTATAATAGTTATTGCATTACAATTATAATTTTATAAATAGGTTTTTTTTATTCAGATACTCAGTATATTTACAAGATTATTTTTATTTACTGTTTGCTCTACTAATAAGGAAATTTACTAATATTATTATTATAATTTTCAAAGAATATATTTTGTTGCTCAAAAAAAAATAAGTACCTACATATTTTTCTTAGCAGGCGCCCCAACTGACGGTAAACGGTTACCGCCGCTCTTGGACGTTGGCAATGTTACGGGCACAGCCAAGCAGCTGTTTACCTTAAGAGGATAGCTCTCTTTAATACTGTTGTTGTGCTTTTATTAAATCGTTTTTAAATATTGTATGAGATCCACACGCCCCAAATAAAAATAACCAATAGCCTCACTTATAAAATAATACAATATTATTATTAATATCCGCCATTACTGTGACGTAATAACATAAGACTAATCCTTGCACCTATTGTGTGTCACCACCCTATTATGCCACCCTAGTTTAAAAACTAGTTTTATTTTGCGGATACAAAACTATTGATATAACTCCTACTTCATTACCAGAAGGTTTAATATTGAATGAATTTTTGACATACAACCATAGTAAGTTTATTTGGTATTTGTACGCTAGGGTCATAGACGAATCATTCGAATCGTAGTTTAAATGTATTTTTATGAGTTTGTTCGACTTTTAAAATGATAAGATTTATTGCCAGTTGTAAAGACATGGTTTTAAATGTAAATTTTTGTTGTGTTATTTTATTTGTTTTGAGTGGCAATATTTGTCTCTTTTTTAATCTATGGAACAGAATGTAATATTACAAATTTTATTCTATTTCAATTCTAACTACTTTTTTAATCAAGAATAAATCTCTATCTAATTAATCTGATCTACATATTTCCGTTGCTAAGATCCTGTGCGTTCTTCGTTCATCATCAGACAAGAGCTTCTTTCCTTATTTTTTTAGCTAGTAATTGAAACAAAATCTATGCAAAAAATTCCTTTTTCATCCAATAAAATTCCCTTATCTTTAAAATTCGAATACTAAGCACTTTTACAGTTCTACGACTATCGACAGGGGTGACAATCAGATTATTGGAGCTCTGTGATTGGTCGGACGGTGTGACGTCACTAGCCGGTTGGTCACGCCTACCCACGCTTAAATTACCGGATTAGAATGTCTAGCACTGGCCACATATAGCCTAGAACCATCAAAGTTGGCTAATGTTTTTCCTTTTTTAAGCGTTTAAAATTGGAAGGGTGAATACCTATTCCAGAAGTGAGTGAGTAAAATTACACTTTTTCGTCTTATTTCAAGTAGATTTCCCTTTGGTACTGTTTATATAAGTACCTACTTAAAGACTTAGCCTATAAGTTAGAGGAACACCATACTTTAAGAGCTGCGCAAAGCTAGAACACAAGACTCTAATTTTATATTGTGTGATCCTGAAATGTTTCTTTCAAATGTGTAAAACTTGTTTCCGATAGTAAGTTTGTAACTTCGAAAGTCAGTCAAGTCCCCGCAACATAGGAGACATTTCTATATGTAAGATTTGTTTAAAAAAAATGCTGTATTAGGTAGGTATACGTATCTATTGTCTCGCTAAATTTTCCATCAATTCATGTTGCAATCAAATGTAAATCTAAAAATCACCGACAGTAGTACCAATTTCCATTATAACAACAACATTTTACAATATAATCAACATAATGAAGTTAATTCAGCAACTGGCTTGTTTACCTCGATAAAATAATGTACTGTAGTGTTTGCTCGGAAGTTACTGATTCGCCCACTTAATACAAGCAATCGATTCTAAGAACAATTTACATATTGATTATCGTAATTCGAATCGTTACTCGCTTAAAAAACATTGCAGAATAACCCATTTGTGTAATGAGTACAATTGGAGGGAAAATCTCTATTGTTTTCATTTTTAAACTTCGAATACCTACTTATTTGAATCGAGTAAGACCCTGTCATTTTAGCTTTATGGCTAAAGCACAAATCGTGCAGAGCCAAGAAAAGAAAATAAAAAAAAAAAAAAAAAAAACCCTGTCAAACTCCATAGCCAACTCCATATTTTTAACTGGTCTACTTGACTGTTACAAAAACTGGCCCATTAATCATTATAAAATAAATTCTTATATTATTTTACAACATCGATGCTTGTAAATGCTTAGCTATGCTAAGTAACCATTACACTTATGCATGATGTCACATAACTTCAACTTTTTCAAGCAAAGGCATCAAATCATTCAGCCACATTCTTAAAATATTTTGACAATACCAACAAGTCACAAACATACTTAGGAACATATTTTTTTGAAACAACATCGTCTACTGTCTTTCTACCTAACAAAGTATTCGACGAACAATCTAGACAGTAAAAAGTTCTAGCTAGAAAGGTTGTTGCATTCCTCAGCGGGTTTGGGCCTCTGTGGGCCCGTAATTGCTGGCTGGCGCCTGTCTGCCTTCGTGTTCCTTTTTTGACCCCAAGCCTTTAAGCTTTTTTATTCCTCGTTTGTTAGTTTTGGGAATTAGCATGTCTTATTAGCATAACTGGCTGATAAGAAATTGCTGTTTTAACGGCTTACGAAATAAGTTGGCGTGTTCGATTCTTAAAAGAAAATTTTCAGGAGTTATGTCATTATCATCAGATTGTGCGAATAGGTTCCTTAAACCATAGTGCAGCTAAATTGCAATTCGATGTTACGTCATTGCTATCTGTCCAAGCAATGCTCTACTTGTCTAGCTGGATAAGTGTCGTACTGCAAGCGTTTATTATTTATTACGGAGCTACACAATACGAGTAAGAGCTACTCAAAACCACCAATTTGTTCACCATCAATTTCAAGAATCAGGTTAAACGAATAAATCATATGCGCCAGTTGAGAACAGAAACAGAGTTGAGATAAAATATGCGTCTGGCTGGTCACAGAATCGGTAATATTGTTAACAAGGAGTAAAATAACCAAAACAAGAATTATGCATCACAGCATCATCTCGGGTATTTCTCAATAAGAGGTGTGTAGGAGCGCGTGGGGCCGGGCAGGCGCGCGGTGAGGAGGGGGAAGGCCACCGGCGCCTGCTCGCGCCGCTGCCGTCTCACTCGCACAGTAGCGTCGTCCCGCTTTGCGCACGGGTGGCGGCGCACGCGCACCTTCACCCCCACCCCCCACACATCCCCGTCCCCGCACGATTTTCGTTTAAATACAGAGCTCGCAGGCTATATCATTAATCTATTACGAGACTCGTAACGTGCGCTCGTGTATGTGAGGTAATTTCTCGTTTTTTTCTCTCGTCTCGTCGCCCGATAGAATTCGTTGTCGGCCACGGTGAAAGGTAACGATGGTATGAGAACGATATTCGGTTTTATGGCGCTTAATTAGCGTTGATCTTTCGCTGTGTCGGCGTCTCGTCGCTGCGGAGGGCTGCCCATATAAGTCCTCGGTGTGCCTTTATTGGCCAATATCTCCGGACGGGATCGTAGATACTTCAACTAGATGTCATGCTGAGAAGTATAAAAAAGGTTTTATCATTGCGTCGGGGCTCGTGCTTGGGACTTGCGAATAATGCGTCCTTTTGTTGACTTTGTAGTGACCCGTGGTGCCGGGGCCGTCGGCGCCGCCCGCGGCATGTCGGCGCGGGTGTGCGGCGCAGGCGCCTCCATTCATATTTCCTACAACTGCCCGCTAATTACAGCCTTCGAAGGCTCCACTCTTGCACCGATCGTCGACTGATTAAGTTCTTGACATAATATTATTTCAGTTTTAATAATAGGCGTTTTTTCTTCTGTCGAAGATTGTTGAATGTAGGAAATGTTGAGATGATTAGTGTAGCGTTCGTCGGGTCTAGGCTACTGTGAGTATACATTAGCTCACCGGTGAGGCCTGCAATTTCAAATAAACACAGCTCAAAGACCAGTAAATTAAATTCTGATGCTGTAGAATTAAGTCGTAAGCCGTGTTTACTCAGGTATTACGAGAGCCTACGACGCACCGGTCCTGCGGTTTCATGATTGTACCAACAAGAACGCGCGGTGAAGTGAATCTTTATGAAATCCTTTTAGATTATAACTATCTCCTTTACTTCAGCAAGGTTTATTATCCCAATATATATTTCACATGAAACTAATAATTTCTGGAAAAGACAAAAAATGCTAGGAAATTCTAATTAAGTTAAAGTCAAAAGGACAATTTTTGCAAATTGCTAGAAGCCCCAAATTCATTCCTTGTGGCATTCTATACTAAAAGTTCATAATTCATTGCCCAATTCTTATTAATACATACTATACTATTACTTCTCCACTATAACTAAAGCAACTGATAACTTATTTCACCAGTTCCCACATCTTAACTAAACCTTCAAACCGAAAAGTATACCTACCTAGTGATCACATGCTTCAAACGCTTCGGGCAGCTCCGGAAACAGAAATTAAATTGACTTATTATATTTCAACAAAAGTAGGAAGGTTCTATCGCCTTCTTTACTATAATTTGTAATTTAGATACTTACCTACTATATGTTGTTTATATTACTAACAAATATTTATGTTATAATCATCATGGATTACAACAAATTTCATAAGAGTGAAAAATACTTCTGAACAATGGGTTCCAGTTAAAGGATTTCAGTAGTGGTATAATTATATAGGTCGTTTTCCCAACAGTGGGATAACCCAGTCTTATAATAATAATAACGAATGTACAGGGTAAAAATAAGATTAATCTAATGAACTGGACCAAAAGACAAATTTATAAACTAACTAAAATAATATTTGTTAACGTCTACAATATTTGGTAACCAAAATTTATTTGCGATACATTTCATACGATTAAATAATCAGTAGGTGTGTTGTTCACCTGACGGCTGTATCATGAAGATCTATATCTATAATGCTGTATAAAATATTATAACGGCGTTTCATTTTACACAAATATTAATTAATACTGGCTAGGTGTAGAAAAGAATTCAAACTTTTTATCACAAGACTACTACTACCAAGGAGTCATTAAAATAAAAAACTAGGTGTATCATTACAAGTTACAACAAACGAGCAAAAAAAAATTAAATACACAGTTACATATATTTATATTCCAAAAACAAAACACATCATAAAAGTAAATACTAGCATTACGCAAAAATAAACACAGTCCAAATTTTAAATACCGAATTATCGTCTTCCAATTTTAAAAACTTCCTCAAACCAATCGATACCAGCATCATGACGATGAACATAACGTCATCAAAATTTAAAAAAAGAACGCACGTAAATCAAAACCGACGGCCAAGTTGTTTCCCCATAATTAAAGTAATTTAGCACTCTGCACTGCTCGGTCCAATGTTTGTTTTGCAGGCGAGAACTCAACACGACCTATTATTACCATCTCGTTATACTTTTTAACGTTCAGGGGCCGCAAACCTTTGGTGAACAAATCATATAGAGTTTAAAAGTTTTGTACTCGCTATTTTGTTTTTGTTTTATTTGAGTTAACTTATTGAGATGTTTTGAATCGATTAAGGATCGAGTTAAGGTCATTCATTATTGTATTATGTATTGGGATCGGTTTAATAATATAATTACTTCTTATGTCATACTTACCTACAAGTTTAAGACTAACATTTTTCCCCCTTAGTATTGAAAATTAGTAGGTCGATAAAAATCTCTTACATTTGTATTACTCATCTGCTTGTCTATGGGTACCAGCTTAGTGACAATTATTTACGCAATTTTCATTTGATTATTGAGCCTTTGGCGCTAACATTTGTTTATGTAACTTAAAAATTGTGTTGATTTTCTATCAAAAATATTTAATTTTGCTTACTATCCACTCCAATACGATCTATAAAGAACTGAACAGTCTCAATAACATTACAATTAATAAATCAATTTAATGTATATGGACCACACGTTGACTACCAATGTAACGACATTAACTGCGATGGCCGGCGGCGCGGGCGCACCTCCGTAAAAACGTGTTGTTATTATTAATAATATCGTTCATTGAGAACACTCGAACTGCCCGCTTAACTATGAAATTATTATAACAAGAATTTTAGAAGACCCACCGCGTTGAGCTCTTAAAGTGAACTAGACTTTTTAGTAAAACCCTAAATAAAGATTAATATCAAAACGAGTCTTGGGACCACCGAAAAACCGCAGCTATAATTTGTGGGATAATTTGTTCCTGCTGGGAGTAGTGGTTTCCAGAGTTCATTGGGGAGGGAAGGGGGTTGTAAAGAGTCGGCAACGCGCATTTGATGCTACTTGTCTAGGGGGGACTGGTTTCAATTCGTGAATCAGACAAAAACGGTTTTGGACTTTTCTATCCTACATTTCTCGGCCTGTGCTGGCAGAGTGTGGGTGTGATATACTTGCCTACTCTTTTGGGGGGGAAAGGCTATGTGTAGTTTTCGCTTTAGTGCGCTTTAGAGTACGAGCTTTACCTGTATAATTAAATGACAGGCCTGTTGGTCTAGTGGTTAGTGACCCTGACTGCTAAACCGGAGGTCGTGGCTTCGATCCCCACCCAGGAGATATCTTTGTGTGATGAACATAAAGGTTTGTTCTGTGTCTGGGTGTAATTTATCTATAATATGTATGTATTTACAAAAAAAAATGTATTTAAGTAGTATATCAGTTGTTTAGTACCCATAACACAAGCAAATATAATTGTTTAATTTGGGACTAGATGGCGCTGTGTGAATGTGGTAGAATATTATTATTATTATATATTCTTGTTCAACATTTTTTTTTTCAATAATACTTTACTAACACTTCTCTTTCCCGTCTCAGGTTTGCTTGGATGGAGCCATAAGCATATCTTTATTATTCTCATTTCATTTCAATGACCAATTACTATTCTCAACGCTTCTAAGCTTTATTTCCATTCTCTTGTTCGTTCAACTGTGATGTGTGCTAGGGAAATTATTAATTAATATGAATATTTCTAAGAATCTATCTGTAGTCCGTTCCAGTGGGAGCTCAGTAGCAGTTAGCTTGATAGCGAAAGTATTATCTTTTTGTGTACAGGGTTCAAAGAATATCGTGTACGTTATACTTGATAAAAAAAAGACATTATCATCGCGTTATTTAACGGTAACTGAGTGGGCAGCCTATTGATATTTTGAAAACTTTATGACAGGAAAATCTAAAACTGCTTATACCTACGATTGAATCTTGGACATCCTGCATAGCAACCCACATTCCTGGCAGGCAGTATTAGTAGGTTTTATAATTTTATTGGTGTAAATTAATTCTATATTATAAAAATGTTCTCTTTAATCTGTACTTTAATAGATTGGCCGGCGCTCTACCTAACCCGGATGGGAGAGAGCATCTTTGAAACTGTCAGGCGATTAAAGCCTTTATTCATTACATACTAAAGTACGTTTTTCTCCTTCGTAGGAGCTCATCTATTGCCAAAGTCAACGGATGTTGTCAAAGTTGCTGTGGCCCAACCCGGCCCCTAGTGCGCCAAGAGAACCCCACTCAGATCATTTGGTTAGTAGACATTTTGATTTTATTAGAAAAAAAATATACCTACTAAAAAATCGCCAAAGGTTCAAAGCCCCTGGTTCTTCGATTAAATAATTACAGAAAAATTTCTTCCATTTTCAAATTTATACACAAGCTGACATTTAAAGACAGGCAATTTTTCTTCTAGTTTTAAGAAAAAATACTTACAAGTTCGCAAGCATGCTAGATTGGTCACTTGGTAAATCAGGTTTAATGCTTTTAAATACCATGCTAAGACCAATGGGAACGGATCAGTAATTAAAGATACCTATTTATTTCTAAAACTTCTTATTAATCTGCTACGCGGTACGCCTCTATAAAATATATTTTCCTATTCAAAACTTTTGCTTTTTAAAACATTTTTCATCCAGAAATTTAAAGTAATATTTTTCACAAAAATGGCCTCAAATAATGTCAAATTAGTGACACGACATGTGACAACGTATGAAGTCATTGTCCAATTAAATGGTAGATAAGCCCAATTTTGTTAAAACACGCACATTCCTCAAAGCGAGACGCCATTTTAAATAAATAATGTTGAGAATATTAATTACGTACTTGTACAATATTCATTCAATTATTAGAATAAAATATTTCTGTTTTAATCGTACACTCCTTCATATTATTTATAGCTGTTACTTGCACCACACGCGTGAAATTTGATTCAATATAGCTTGTGTTAAAGTAGCATTAATTAAGTGAAAGATTTTTTAGAAACAGGGTCAGTAGTTTTTGAGTTTGTTCATTACAAACAAACATGTAAATATCTACGCTGTACCTAACTGTAATTTAACGGACGGATTGGATTTTATGATAGTTCGTGAATTCTACTTAGTAAGCCACAGTAACACATTCCCGATATGAAAAGTATCATATTTGTAATTAAGACCTATGTGGCTTGTATCTCTGTACCTACCTATGTGATTATCTGTATTTAGGAAAACTAAGTTTCAATAAATTTTGAGCCTAAGTAAAATTAATTGTTAATTTTCACAAACATTTTCAAAATCCTAATTAAATTGAAAGTAAATTAAATGCAAAAGTGATATTTCGCTTTCACAACTAAAATAATTAGTATTTCATACAGTGATATCCTAGAACCAGAGGAAGGACATAAATTTATACTTTTTATCGATAAATCCGGCGAACAAAGCCACGGACGGAAGCTAGTTGTTTACAGTTCATAATTTTATTTTTCGGACGTCTCAAATATTTACGTGTAAATGGTTCTACTCTATGTTGTAGGGTCCAAGACCCTACCATAAATAATAGAATCATTAACATCTGCCGCTATGACGTGAGTTTTTTGCCGCCAAAATACTTAACTAGTATGGGCGTAACTAGAAAATATGTTTTGACGGTTATTTTTTAATTTCCGAACGTAATCTATTAGTGCGTGGGTTTAATCTGCCTAGTTTTTTTTTTTTTGTTATGTGTGTGGCGTTGTCCTGTCAGTTCAGGAACTTGTTGATATGCATACTTATCTAAAATAACTATACTGACTTTAGTTTCGACGGTGATAATCATGATAGCAATTTGTTTTGAAAAATATTTTTATGTAAGTACTTACTTACCTACTTAAATAGAAAAAATGTGTATGTTTTGTTTCCAATAATCATATACGGCCTGCAAGTTTTTTCAGCACTGACGAAATAGTTAAAAGGGACATCTTATCATACATATATAATATGCCACTTACAAGTATCATTGGCAAAAAAAAGCATTGCAAGACTATATTATTATAAAACCCCTCAAATTACAAGAAACTAATCTCTATCTATCTCTTCAACGACTGAGTCATCGGATTCATCCGTTGACGTGTCAAAGTATCTCCAAGATCACTGACCGATAATTATATTATAATCTACCTGAAACACCGGACGGAATTCGAGCAATCTTTGCTTAAAACATCAAAATAAACGTGAGATTAACACCCACACATAATTTGCCTCCGATCCCGTAATAATGCGGTTCAAACAATACATACCATAATCCCTCTGGGCTATGAATATTTAAGGGTTATTTTCGCTTCACAGGTAGTTATTAAGTCTACTATGATCATGATCACATACTAACTGTGATTGAAGGTACTCCATGTAATCCAGTAACCTACGGATTTTTATTGACTTGAATTTTATTGAAAAGTCGGTAAGACTTGAGAAAATACCGAATGAATAGACAATTTCGATAATTTCAGGGCAAATCGAAAGAATCTCTTTTGGCATAGACTATAATTTACAAAAAATGACCTAGGGGTACTTTTTGGAGGCCCTATAAGTATGGGACAGAAAATACAGCTGTCAAAACCTTAATGATCAAATTTTCGAGCGATTTATTTTATCATTTGAAGTGTATTAAATTGTAAATGTTAACTAAATAAATATTTTCTTAATTTAAAAAAATACTGTGATAGAATCGAACGTAAATAAATAACAAAAGTAAATTAAACAAGCCGGGGTCGTTTGTCGCAAATATACGACTCTACCAAAATGGATACGAAACCCGACGTAGGCGGTTCAAGAGTTAAACAATATATTTTTACAAAAACCATCTTACTAAGTATTCCATAAATATCCAGTATATTATTATATAGAATTCCATAATTGTCTGGATAATTTATTACGTATACAATTTATTTTAAAGATATATAATAATTATATCATATAGAATATAAGCTACAAATAAGTGATAAAATTCTATTATTTTAACCTTTAAACATATCTACAAATTATACAAGTTGTGGCTGGCCGTAAATGAATTTTTATTTTCATAACTTCACACCAAAAATGGTGGTCAATTAATACACGAGGTGAAACGTTAATTCACTAAACAGTTACTACTACTACTACTTAAAATTCCTATTGTTTTTTGTGAGAAAATAGCCAAGAGTTAAATAGCGTATAAATTATGATTGCAGTAGCAAATTAATAGTTATATTATAATTTCTAGTCTGCGTAGGCATTTCAACTGACGTCCTTTCGTGCGGAAAATAAAATTTTATTACTTCTTCTATTAAAGCATCTACTTCTAAACTCTTTTTTTCTGACACGAAAATTTAGCTTTTGTAGTACCAAAAATCTTTGATCACGTTGTATCCCAAAGTAATAATTCAATATGGCCACTCTCTTGGCCTCAGGCGCCAGTGATCATCACACTGAGGTGTCTGCAGCCTAATTATATAGACTCCACAACACAAATATTTGTTAAACAAAACATTTACACACAAATATATACCTAATTTCTTATAAAATAGAACTTAATTCACATTAACTCTGATAGATCTTGTTAAATAATTCTATCATTCAATTTAGAACTTTGTTTGCGAAGTGTAAGGTTTAATTTTATGTGGGTGAGAAGTTGTATGGTTTAAAAAAAAGGATGAGTGGAATTGGCGTAAAAACGAAGGTAATAATGAAATGATTATGGGTTTGTTATAAACAAAACTAAGGATTAGTAATAAATAGTTATATTGGTACATCGACAGCTGTTTTGTTTGTTTAAATGACATGTGCTTAATGGCTCTCTTGTACCATAGATAATTGGCTCTATAATCTATGGTAATTCCGCCAAAGAGGTTGAATGGATTTTAATTATGGCGAGTTTTATGTCTATAGCTACATGTTTATTTATAAAAATAATGACTTATCAAGGGTTAAGGCTCTTTAAAACTGTTGTATTATGGAACTACAATTTAGCTTTGTACTTTTAGATTATGAAAATCAATGACGAAAAAAAGTTTCACGCAAACGAATCGCGCGTAAAATTCGAATACAAAATCGTTCAAAAATTAGTTTTTAACGATCAAGTTAAGCACATCGTAACGGTAAAATGGAACGATCAATCACTGGAGGATCAATTAAGGGTGGTTTCTACCCCTCACGGGTAGATTATGGGTTAGATATCTGTGTTCGCTTCTTATTCCGGGAATTTGTTTTATGAAGTCGGACAAGTGAATTGTGCTTGAAAATTACATTAGGTACACTAAAATAGTGGATACACAGTTTGACAGAAAACACCAAATGTGACGTAAATTTTTGATATCTGTTGAAATTTTACGTGATTTGATTGCTGTGTGAAGTTGCAGCTCTCTTGAGAGAAGAGCACAGAGATTTAGCCCAGTTATGGAGATTTTAGTAGGTAGCCAGCCGTAGAGATAATTATACTGTACATAAATAATATTAAACAATTAGAAACTTGTTATTAATATTTAAGTATCACGATATTAGTTTTTCAAAGCTCAACTTTTTCAGCGAACTAAGCTTTGGCAAAATTTTCTGCCATGTTTTTTGGCTTTGTATAACGTTTGTAAGTATCATGTATGTGTATGTGATCCAAATGAAAATAAAATATTCACTATAGACTAAAATAGATGGATCTCTGATGGACTCTATTTAATAGGCTACTATCCTAGCTGCCTATTAAATAGAGTAAATATGAGGTTACTTCGCCGTTTGACACCACGAGTTATTGGCACCACGGTGTTAATCGCACAAGGACGTTTTTGAATTGGCTGTTTGGGACCATTTTCATATTAATTTTGTAACATGGTACTAATTGGTGTAAAACGAAGAATATCTTTAGTGCCTTCTTCGTTTCACACCATGATGATTTGGACCGGTATAATTGTAAAATATCCTAATCAACAATGCCAATAAACTATTTTTAACAAAAAAATATTAAAACGACTTCAAATCAGTACTAAAAAGCGAAAAATAAACTGAATTAGATATTTAATTCCAAGCTAAAAAATACCTACCTACCTGTTTAAAGTATAATACCCTATTACTAATCTGTTTGAAGTCGGCGCCAAGCCTAAGGAGTTTGTTAAGCTACGTACTACTTAGTACGTACATCTGTTGCCGCTCGCTACTTCACACCACCTCGCACTTGCGTGTGATCGTACCTAGTGGACGGCTCAAACTGAGTGATACAACCTCATTAGGCTGGCACCGACTTCAAACAGATTAGTAATAGGGTATTATACTTTAAACAGGTAGGTAGGTATTTTTTAGCTTGGAATTAAATATCTAATTCAGTTTATTTTTCGCTTTTTAGTACTGATTTGAAGTCGTTTTAATATTTTTTTGTTAAAAATAGTTTATTTTTCCATTTTTAGTGTACTTTTTATCTAGCAGATTTAATAATACTGGCTGGCTAACTAAGACGGAAAGCCGAAATAAAGAATCTTCGATAGAAGGGAACGTCTATTCAAATATTCTAACAACACAACCTGATTGTAGAATAGAGGAATCTCAAAACTCTCAGCTTTTTATGTCTTTCTTTTTTTCTATAAAATGCGACAGGTAACAAGTATAGGTATACAATGCAGGTTAGATACTATATATCGAAAACTTAAAATGTCATCTAAGAATTCCTTTGAATTATACAACTTTATCGTCCATAAAGAGCTCTCACCTCAGACACTTGAAATAACACAACTTAAGGTTTATACATGGATGTGATATTTAAAGAAATCATCTTCTTACTTCTAAACATTAAGAAGTTTCCCTTCCAGTGACAGCTCACCTAAATAACCTACAAGAATACAATTATAGGTTTATAAGTACCTAGAATGTTGAAAGAATTATCCTCCAACTCCTAAAAGTTAAGGAGTTATACCTTCCAGTGACAGCTCACCTGAATAACCTACAAGAATACAACTATAGGTTTATAAGTACCTAGAATGTTGAAAGAATTATCCTCCAACTCCTAAAACTTAAGGAGTTATACCTTCCAGTGACAGCTCACCTTAATAACCTACAAGAATACAACTATAGGTTTATAAGTACCTATAATGTCGAAAGAATTATCCTCCAACTCCTAAGAGTCAAGGAGTTATACCTTCCACTGACAGCTCACCTGAATAACCTACAAGAATACAACTATAGGTTTATAAGTACCTATAATATTGAAAGAATTATCCTCCAACTCCTAATAGTTAAGGAGTTATACCTTCCAGTATCAGCTCACCTAAATAACCTACAAGAATACAACTATTGGTTTATAAGAACCTATAATGTCGAAAGAATTATCCTCCAACTCCTAACAGTTAAGGAGTTATACCTTCCATCACCAGCTCATCAACATGAGATGTTGACTATCAGACGTAAATACTTGAATAACTTTAAAAAATATATGAAACACGTAACATGTGCCTATAAAATTTGAGGGTTGCCTTCGATTTCCCTGAGATTCCATCATCAGAACTTGACATGATGAATAGGGGACCAATCCGGAAGTATACCCTTTCAAACAAAAAAAGATTTTTTTAAATCGGTTCAGGCATCTCCGAGTAATCGATGAACATACATAAAAAAAAAAAAAATACATACAGTCGAACATATAACCTCCTCCTTTTTTGAAGTCGTTTAAAAAGAGTCCTACGCTGTTTCAAACCTTCAACCGACGAAGACACAAGACATCGTCGACTGACACCATGGTCCCAAACAACCAATTCAAAAAACGTCCTTGTACGATTGACACCGTGGTGCCAATAACTCGTGGTGTCAAACGGCGAAGTACCCAATATGATATTACCTTCACACACCCTTTCCGTGAGAAAACTTACTATATTATCTAGCGTTTTATACAAAAAGTTATTAGTTCTCTTGACAAGCCTCAGATCGATGTCAAACTCGATGAACCTCGATCGTTCGCCCCACACTTCCCCTCATCCCATGGGACTTGCTATAGATTCCATATTACACCTACCGTTATAAAAATGTCCGACTTTTCATTAGATATAGCTCCCATTTTAATATTAGATGCATTTTTATATAATTACGAGTAGATACAAGTCTGAGGCCTCTAGGGGCCATGGATGAATCTATCCACCAATGGACGCCCTACGGCTGGTAATGATAAGTTTTTATAAATATAAGCAATCACGGCAGTGTTTTGAGCTCATCACATCGCATCATATTACGCCGTCATCGCCAACCAGTCTGTCTGTCAACTGTCATCATATCAGTTTCCAACAGCCCAGACCCACGAAAACCCATCTGTGGATCACAGATAGGTTTTCTTGGGCATGCTGGCTTTCTGCTATCTTCGGGCTAACGAGCCGCACATCACCGTCCCGTTTTTTCGAAGGCGGTACGGCATGTGCAAACTGCATTTCCCCTCAAAAACGGTTCTTAAAATCAACTTCATAGATAAAACTGATTACTCCCCATACCATAGACTGACTGATATGACTGGCCTGTTGGTCTAGTGGTTAGTGACCCTGACTACTAAACTGGAGGTCGTGGGTTCGATCCCCACCCAGGACAAATCTTTGTGTGATGAGCATGAAGGTTTGTTCTGTGTCTGGGTGTAATTTATCTATAATATGTATGTATTTACAAAAAAAAAAGTATTTAAGTAGTATATCAGTTGTTTAGTACCCATAACACAAGCAAATATAATTGCTTACTTTGGGACTAGATGGCGCTGTGTGAATGTGGTAGAATATTATTATATTATTATTATTATTATTATAGAGTTAAACACCATTAGAGAAACCCCTTTGTCTATGACAATCACATAAATCCTTTCACATAATAATTATTCTACGCACCTTTCACTTCCCTATATGTTTTACTATAAAAAAGCTTTCAGGCAAGTGAAGTTTAAATCATCCATTATATCAAGAGCCCTTAGCTTCAACATTTTCTAGATAAACGTAGGTCTTACTTTACTGGAGTAATACTGTCTATTTTATTAAGAGCTCTTGGTGTCAGCGTTTTCTGTTAGAAGAGGGGTTTAGTTATGTTGGTGTGTAATTACAAGGTGTGGTCCACATTTTAATGGAGAATGAGGCGTTAATGGAATTGTTAATGTGTTATATATAGGTATTTGTGTATAACGAGATATACATAAATTAAATCTCTTAATAATGTGACTTTGTTATTTACTTAAAATTGTATGGCCTCAAATCTATTGTAATGTCAAAAGAGCGGGTGCTTCTATACTATTGCCCCATCATTATCATCATTTCAACCCATAAACGTCACACACTTCCACTGCTAGGCACTGGTCTCCTCCAAAGAATGTGGATGGAATTTAGCCTACTGTACCACGCTGGCCAGACGGATTGGTATTGGTATAGGATTTGTTTCGAATTTTCCTTTTACTGCAGCGCTCTTTTCTGCATATGGGTAATCTCATAGACGCCTACGACAACCACAGGTTGAGATGGGGTAGTGACATAATGTATTCTTAATCAGTCACTACACAGATTTGCCCCTTGTTCACTATAATCAAAATATCGAGCAACGTTATTAATAAGAAAATGATCGGATGTACCGTTTTTGAGTTATCGCCGAAAAACTGTGCTTCTCAGCAAAAGGACGTAAGCGCTATGAAAATACGCTCTTTTGCTACGGAACTCTGCATTGAGCATGGTCCTACATGCTCTTAACCGGTTTTATATAAAAGTGTTATATATAACGCTTAAAGTCTATAAAATATGTCCACAATGGTAGACTTTATGTACATAACTTTATTTATCAACACCTATTTTTACAAAAGCAATTAAGTGCAACAGGTTATCACAAATTAATAATTAATTGCAAGGTGCATTTCATTTCGAATGTTGGTACTTAAAACAGTTTCAATTTACTAAAAAACGTATTATATTACTTACTTATAAGCTTTTTGAACAAATTCTAGCCAAAGAAAAATGTTAATTTACATGAATTTAGAACTTTTACACGAGTTTGGTGATAATAAAATTATATGATCAATGGTACAACGCCACCTGCCGGTGAAACGAGACAACAACGCGACCACTGTTAACTTCAAACACCTCATTTACACGCTAAAATCAACTTAATTGTAAACGAATTAAAGTTTAAAGTAACGTTAACGTATCATCTTTAAAATAAAACTAATATCACACTTCCCCATCTTTTATCTTTCTTATGAATCTATTAATTAATGCGTTATAAATCAATCGGGAGGTATTGTAATTGGTTCATGTAGTACTTTGTCATTTATGTAAGGTGAAACACTGACTGGTCAGCTGTTATAGTAATTTCTTACTAATGAAGAAGTTATTTCAATTAATAGGCGTGTTTTTAATTTCAATTTTGAGTATTTATAGGTTATAAATAAGTGTCACTATTAAAATTAATATTAAAAACATAATTTATAGAGCTATGGGGTGAATTGGAATTCAAGTTATTGCTAGGGGTAACTATGGGTATTGAGTCTACTGTGGCACAGCGTTTTATTAAAAAGTCCTTATTATTTTTTTTCGAATTTATTTACTTACACAGACTCGATTATCCTCTTTGACTCTTAAGTTTCCTCTAGCTAGCCTTCATCAGATCAAAAAAACAATTCTACAACGGAACAGGCTTCATTTGCAATTTTAGTTCAGTCATATTTTTTTTTGTTTGTGCAAGTTTTCAGCTATGCTTACCGAAAATCGTCATTATACATTTAGAAAAAAGAGGTAAAGTAGCTTTAACAGAAAATATTAATAGTGTAACTAAATGTTGTCTTAATAATATAACGTCATATTTTATAGCATTTGAATCACACACACAGGAGGGAGTTACTCCTTGACGTTACTATACAGAAAACCGTGTCAGATTCTATAGTCTTTGTCTTTTCTCTATTCCTTTGTCAAAGCTATCTTTCGCAAAGAATAAACGTAAAAACGAGACGTATATTTGTCACTTCATTTTGACACAGTAATGTCAACGTCTCCCTAGCACCAGAATGACAAGATGGCAGATAATTAAAACGCTATAGGCTTTTTTAAATTGCTAATTTAATTACACTTGGAAGTAAGGTATTAATTACCATCAAGAATTAAAATAATAAAAACTCATCCACTGCCCACTTAAGCAGCTATACATTGCTGTCAATAATTCCCATCTTCATAATTGAAGTAGTAGTTTCAAACAATATTATTGAATATGAGCTGACACCAGACACCTGCGCAAACGTCACACCATCAATCTTCATGCGTTTAACGTGACTTTACTAAAACAAAGAGTTAATCCAAATATTTGTTCGACTTGCTTTTAAAAACGCCCAGACTACTTATAGCTTCCTGGATAACTATGTCTTCAAAAATTTCGTTTGTTACAACAATAATATTTCTTACTGCTATCCGGTTATAAGTACCAATTTTGCTTGCTTATTGATTGTGTTTTACGTCATTATTAAGTTTCAAACTCATATATAGCATTAGTTACATAATGTAATGTCTTATTTTTTGTAATAGCCATCTGTTAGACGGATTTATAAATTCCTAATCAGGTTTGGTTCTGATTTAAATCATTGTTGAGTTCAGAACAGCCAAGACTTTTCTGGGACTCCTGATCATTAGTCAATAGTCCAACTATTTCGATTGTCATAATTGTTTGTTTGAAAGGGTTCATCGCTTTTATTTAGGTTTATTCATCTTGGGAGGGACTTCTGTAACTCATGTATCAACTCGACTTTTACATTACATGATATTTAAACTTTTAAAGTCTATAACGACGAGAATTAATCATACATTTAATTCGATTTTTACCTAATTTCGCTTGACGTTTCAAAGGCTGTAGTCACAAGCTGATTCAAATGTTACCAATTTACATTAAGTTTGAAGGAAACACAATTAATCCTAAAATAATTAAAGTTTATTCCATAAATGAGTCAAGCACACTATCAATGTGAAAAGCTATCTTAAGCTATATAAGCAAGCGAAAGATATTATCATGTAAGTACTTGTGTATGAATATGCATTCAAGTATTATCGAATAAGTGCAGGTACTGTAAGAAAGACAAGTGGTTTCGTTTCAAGACTTTTTTGTTTATACCTATTGATTTTGCACGTAGTAAATAATAGTTCATCTTATGTGGGTTCGTCTAAATATTTGTTATTAGCAGAAGTTATTGCAATTACAAATTAGTTTAGCTTAATTAGTAGATTTCTTTTTGACACTTTCCATCTTTTAAAGTTCTGATTAAATTCCTTGATTTAGAACTATCAATAAGTTAGGCTTGTCTTGTTAAACCCGATTGTTTCTTAGCTTGGTATTTTTAACGGTTCATCATTGTTAAACCAGAGTTATAGAAGTCCCAGTGATTGGTGTGTGGAAGGGATTGTCCTGTAGATTAATAGCTACTAGCTAGGTTTGTGGTAAGTCTGATGTTTTGTATTTAATTATGTGTCCTAATCTATCATGAGTTTTCAATCGAAGTAAAATATTTAATGAGGATCATTAAAACAATCGTATTGTTAAACAATAAACGATCGAAATGGATATAGTGTGAACCAGAACCTCAAGAATCCAATAACAAATATAATTGTTAAACGAAGTGCGCGCCAGTACAAGTCTTGGGCGGCACCTGTGTCGGCGAGATGAAAGCGGCGTCGCTTTGTGCGCGGGCGCTGCCGGCAAATATTTATTTTAATTTAGTGCTCGCCCGACGATCGGTCGTTAATCGTTAATGGATTGGCTCCCGAAGACCATATCGCGTATGAATTTGGTAGTTAATTTGGCATAGATTTATTGTTTAGTGTATGTTACAGGTCTTACGGCTGGTGTTTTGACAGCTCATTTAGCTCAGTGATTAAGAATACGTTGGTAAAATTGATGAAAGTAGTTCTAATTGTAATAGAGAAATATTTGGTTGCAAGCTCTGAAGCAAAAGTTTTCGTGGCTTGACTAACTGAAAGGGTTTTAGCAAATATTTATAATTCAAATATCAAACAATAATGACTCGAAATAATGTTTTAATATCATTTATTATTTTTCATTGTTATATAGGTATGTATTTTAGCAAAAAAAGAACGTCCTTCTTTAGCGTTAAATTATATTTTGTAAATAACACCAGTAATTTATATTGACGATGTACAGATACGTGCGAAATATCCAAATCGTTTTTCATAAATTATTTTGAAAGTGACAAAACCACCGTATAATTTATAACTTCACACTTAAAAAACCGATTGAAAGCTCCAAAAATCAAATTCAAAACCAACATTTAGCTGCCGCATTTGATCCAATGTTTGCTCATGCTTTTTGTGGTAAGAAGGGCATTAGTAAAACCCTTTTATTTGTTCAGTACTAAGTCGGTTTACTTGTCAACAGTTGGCTGCAAATATTGGTCGTCGGCTCCTCTGAAAGCGTAATCTCTGGTTTGTCTTGGCTTTTGTCGGTGAGGTAGAGGATCAGGTGTCTGCCGCTACTTTGACGCGTCATATTTGTATTTGAATTTCTGACATTTACTATATCATTAAGTGTTTTGCATTCTTTGCGATGTTTAGGTACTTTGATTGTTCGGAATATGAATCGATTGAAATTTGTTGTTTTTTATTTAAAAATGTTGGCATGGGTTGTTTGTGAGTTCGATCGGTTTTGATAGCACTGTATTGGTTTTCTTACAAGAGAATGATATTATTAATTCTTATGGGATTTGACACGTTAAACTGTTATTGTTACTTCTTTGCTACTTCTAAATTAAAATATTATTCTTCAAAGCTCAGTTCAGAAAATATACGCCGTAAATTTAGTTAAAGACCAAAATGTAAGTAAAAGAATTTTGGTTAGGTACCTAACCAAAATTCTTTTACCAATTCTTGTACCAACTTAGCACAGTTCAGTGCCAATTGTTATTCAACTTTGCCAGATTCTACTGCAAATTTTCGTTGTTAATATAATTCCAGCTACCCGTATTGAGTCTCGTGGAATCGTGAATTGTGTCTGGAATGCCGCATCGAATTTCAAAAGTGGCGCTACAACTATATCATATACCACTGCGGACTAAAACAAGATGCATCTTTCGAATTCAATCGATACTGCATAAGCTTTGCCGAAATCTCATCTTTGCCTCATCGAATTCCGAACATTCGCAATAAAAAAGTTTGTATAGACTCGAATCACGTTTCAATGGCGTTCTGCGAATTAAAATTACAAAAAGCAAGAAGGAGACGACAGTCACAATCTATACGTAGGAGAGAGCAGTAATGTGCAGCGCATCCCCGCCCCTGCAGGAATAAAATTCAAAATAAGATTTCAAAGGAAGTAAAAGGAAAAACAAACAAGGAAACAAGGTTGGGGTTTGTAGTGTGTAAGAGCGAGAGAGCTGTATGTGTGTGCGCTCCGCCGCCGATTGGTTAGTTGATATGAGTTATGGCGCGTATGTTTGCCGCGCGAATTAGCCATTTGACGCGGCCGTGTGGGCTGTGGGGCGATCGTGGCGACGCCAACAAACTATAACTCGATACACCTTCTATATAATTATTAATATATATTTTAGGATACATTGTCTTACCGTGTTAGTTATTTTTATTAATTTATTAATGTAAAGTAAACAATTTAAAGTACTTGAGTATTCAATATACACAGTGAAAAGTATACCTATAATAAACTCGCAATTTAAAAATATTTAATTTCTACCCAAATATTAGAAACAGAAGTGTATCCTGTAAATTTTAAATTAAATAATATTGAAAGATCTCATCTATATATTATCATCTCGTGCGTGAAAATTCAACATAATTCGCGCCTACTTACAGCGCCATCTAGTATGCAATAGCGCAACCACGAATCAAAGTTTACGAGTGAAAATGGTTTGCTAAATTATTAGCTTAAAATAAAATAATATTAAGCTAGTAATTTAATTAGACGATTTAGGTGTTAAATTTAACTAAAAATAATTTAATTAATATTTAATAGTAGTAGTAGCACCAATTTATATGTGCACAAAAGGTTATTGTGAAATTCACGACGTTAGCAATGAAATACCGCAGGAAATTAAATCCCATTTTCTCCAATGAAAAAATTCCAAATTCAAACACGATTCCAACAATTCAACTCATTCAAAAATCGAACGATTATCCAGATGTCATCACTTATCCTAGAGAGGGGCAATTACTTTTAATCGGAACATTTCATTCTATGCATCGATACGGCGCCGGACCACCGCGCCATCGATTTACATATAAATTTGTTGTCCAACCGTAAAATAAAGAAATTGGTCGAACGTATAAAAGACCGGTAATTAAACCCGACGGAACATACAACTATAATTTTATTTTAATGTTATCGCTTTTGGAATGGATCCTCGTTCGTTAGTTTAAGAAAAAAATGAGTGTTAATGCCTTCGTTTAGTAATGATGAGATGGTCATTGCGTCAAAATAGATATTTTTACTATTTAGTGTATTGCGCCGCCCCGTTTGATGGGATAATTCGTTTGGGAAATGTATTCATTCAAAACTCGGATGAATGAAAAGTTTTTACTCGCACGGTAGGCAAAGGTATACATTCGATAGATCTATTATTTATTATTATCATTATTGCCACCAACGAGATCCTTTCCCAAACTCTTAAGGATAGAAAAATGCCCGACCCAATTTTTACTCTGTATCCAAAAAGTTACTAAATCTAACTTAATATAATCTGTCTTCATTCAAATAAATAAACTCCATTAAAAAGAAATAGAAGAAAATTCAAAACAAAAACGGGTTAAAATTTCAATCTAGCATATGGCGCGTTGCGTGCAGATGGCCATAGGCAATAAACTGCTAATAGATATGACAGCTCCCCACTAGTGCATAGTGTTGCACTTCAACAAGCACTTATTAAGATCATAATCGATTAAATTATGTTTAATACCATTTGTATTTGTGTCACCTAAAAAATAAATTATTGGGTGATTTTGTAAAGTTCTTTGCAGCTTTGAAATGTATTGTGTATCATTATAAATTTCTATTTATTTCATTTATTATTGGTATAATGGCAATATTAACCTCGAATTTAATTTAAAATTTAACTACCAATATGGCCTAAAATTTCAAATATATAATAAAAACTAAACAAAAAACTTTTTTCTAAATTTTATAATTTAAAAAAATAAATCGAATCAAAATTGATAAACATACATAAGTACTTAAAATTGAATAGTGTCAATCTTAATAAAAAAAATCAGTTCAGCAGTTACCGAGACGAACCCTCCTAAATAAACTGACACAAAAAGAAATCTGAGATTGAGCGGATGTTGTCACAAACAATAAAAAAATAAAGCAATTACTTTAATCAACAGTCGCGAACTGCGGCCACTGGCCACTGCGCTGTGGGGGAATACAATTAGATAATAAAACAACAGTTTATTAACATGAGTTTATATTAGTGCGTAACATTGCAGTTAAAATACAGTCGGCCTTAATTCAATTTTTTTATCATCCCATCATTTCAACCCATAAACGTCCCACTGCTGGGCACGGGTCTCCTCCAATCCAAAGGTTTTAGAGAGAATTTGGCCTATTACACCACGCTGGCCAGACGGGTTGGTACCTATAGAGTTCTGTTTCGAATTTTCTTTTTCTCGCAGTGCTCTTATCTGCTTAAAGTTAGGTCCCTTGGTCGCCTTTTATGACACCCACGCGGCCATGGGTTGAAATGGGGTAGTGACATTATGTATTCTAAATCCGTCACTACACGGATATTTATCAATGTCGTCTAATTGCCAAGCAAAGGCTCCCTTCTCATAATATATCATCAACTCAATGAAGTCCACTGCTGGACACAGGCCTCGCCTTAATAGGTGGTCGGTACTGTTACCACGCTAACCAGACGAGTTGGTACAGGGTTTTGTTTTGAGTTTTTCTTCTCCAGCGCAGGTGTTATTTTTCGATTTTCCCTTAATCGCGTCCCTTAAAAGGGTCCTTTAGCTTTCCAGTTCTGTCTTTCCTTAGCACTATTTAAACAGCTTAGTCGTTATCAGTCGTCACACACACAAGGAAAAATAATAATTTAACAACAACAGTAGTACTTAGGTATAGTTCCACTATACTTATAAAGTAAATAAATAAATTAACGTACTTTTCACAGCCTAATGGCGTCTTCATGTGAATCTGTCCAAAAGTCAATAAAATTTTGAGTTATAGATATTCATAACCTAACAAGTCAAAATGGAAAAATGATTTTAAAACCACAATGATTCTCTACAAATCTATATTAAAAACAAACGATCCGCTCTGGCTTCGCACTTATTTCATGAATTACGATTTTCATACAAAAATATAATTGGAAATGCTGTTTCTTCCTGTAAATTTTCTAAATCCATGCAATCCATGTCCTCACAACCACCACTAAAGAAAAATCGGCGTGGCCATTCTCAAAAATGATGCTTATAGATTTCTGCACATGATTTAAATTTATTAACATACACTGCTGGGCACGGGCCTCCAGACAATGTGGAGGGAATTTAGCCTACTATGGCCACGCGGGCCAGACGGGTTGGTATAGGGTTTGTTTCGAATTTTCCTTTTCTCGCAGTGATCTGGTCTGCTAATGGTTATTTATTCCTTTAGTCTCCTTTTACGACACCCACGGGTTAAGATGGGGTAGTGACATTATATGTATATTCTTTAATCCGTCCCGACACAGACAATGAATATTAGATACCATAGATCTTTTACACACTATTCTAGACTTCTAGACTAGGGTACCTGTAGATAAGGGGAGAATAAAGGTTTTCAACAAGTGACTTACCATCTGCTAACGGTGAAGGAAAACATTGTGAGGAAACTCACACCCTAGAAGAAATTCCAAGAGAATGTCTGATCCACCAACCCATAATAGGCCATCGTGTATCGCTTATAGCCTAACCCTTCTCAGGTCTCTAGCTAGAGGAGAGGATACCCGAGCCCAGTATTAACATTAATAGTTTGTGAATATTTTATAAGACGTAGGGCGATTTTAACAAAGACAGAGTAAAATATTCCGAAACAAATGAATATTAATTCAGTCTCTGAGTTAAGAATAATAATGTTAGTTTTGCATACAAACACGCATTTTTCCAACACAATGGCACAATCTAGATGGTATGCGATCGTAATATGAATTATGTTGCTATCTATTTGTACTCACGTAGCGAGATCTTATACAGCCAATAAGCCTGCCACGATAAATGAACTATCCAATACTGAAATTTTTTTTTCAATTCGAGCCATTAGTTCCCGAGATTTGCTCGTCCAATCAAATTATAAAACTCTTCAGCTTTATCATCATCAGTAAGCAATTAATGTCCCACAGCTGGGGACTGATCTCTCCTCTATTTTTATTTTTTATTTTTTTTATTTATTCAAAAATATAGACACAAAATACAATACTTCACTTTAACATAGCATTACGGAAAACCACAGAGGTTTGTAATTAATGCTATAAATGCAGTCTACACCAACAAATATTATAATAGTTAAGTTTACATATCACAACAACATATAAATATGACATAAATTACTCAAAACCATTTATTGCTTCCATAATGGTAGGTATAATCTATCTAATATCTAAGAAGTTTAATTTTAGATTTAAAAAAAAATATTTGGAGAGCTGAGAGGGTTATAAGTTATCATTAATAATAATAAGAAACTAAACTTGACCTGTAAATGTCACTTTAACTGACAATACTTAGACAGTACACGTTTAAGTATATTGTGGGACAGGACAGGGGTGACATCAATTCGAGCAATTTCGTGACCACAGGGTCGTCGCAACTTGTTATTATGCTAGGGTTGGTACGCCGCGGATATTTATTTAATAAAAAAGTACCTATTAAGGATATTAAAGTTATGTAGGTACCTATTTTACTTTTTTATTAGACAATTTTTATTATTTATTTATTATAGCTCCAATTTAAATCTCTAGCGATAGGACAATATTTTATTTTTCTAATTATCTTTTTATAACACCTGCACTGAGGTTTTATATAATGTAATGTTGTAAAATTATTCATTCATCTTTTATATCCTGCTGTAATATTATAATAACATAAATATTTGGCACAGAAACGTATTCAGTAGCAGATGTATCAGTTTTTATTAATGCCATAATTAACTTTAATAACTTCGGTACTTAAAACACAAACTTACTCGTATATTAACAAGATGAGAATGAAATATTACAAATATAAAATATATTTTGCTTTCTTGGAGTTTGCTAGAAGAAATGCCATTGGACAAGGCGCTGTTTTGGTATCTAACACATAACAGAGTTTATGAAATAATATAGTTCAAAGTTTATTCTCAACGGAGAATATACCAATATCCGAATATCCGAAAAAAAAATCATTTGACAACCCTAAACATTGTCAAGTTAAGTAATATTTTAACACGTAATTCGCGGGCGGTACCGCGTGTTACAACATGTATGCAGTTCACTTCGCTTGAACCCATCTCGTCTAATATTAAAGAGGGCGTGTCGGTCTGTCACGAAATTTTTACTAAACTTAATAATACCGATGTCGCTGTAGTGTAATTTTGTTAAATTGTACGTTTAGGAATAAAGTTTTAGTTTCATAAGTGTAAGTGTAATTTGTACAACAGTAAGTTCTACGGTTTTTTTTGGTAGGGTCACTGCTTTGATGTCTGAGAATTGTTAGAAAGTTAAATTAAAATAATATCAAGATATTTTAACAGAAATTGTCCAAACGCCATATCTGGACGAAATAAAAATAAAATAGTTTGCCCATCGCAATTTTCATTCTTTTTATGAAAATACTAGAAGTCGTGCGGGGTTTCGCTCCCGTCGTTTTTATTTTGCTCCTGCTTAGCTCCTATTGCCCGTAGTGTGATGTTATATACTCTATAACCTTCCTCAATAAATGGGCTATCCAACACTATAAGAAGTTTTCAAATCGGACCAGTAGTTCCTGAGATCCTAGCGTTCAAACAAACAAACTCTTGAGCTGTATACTATGTATTAGTATAGATTCATTTGTTGTCAAAAGAATGACTATGACATATGACAATTACCTAGTTTGAATGACTTCACATAATAATATGTGAAGTGACTGTTATTGTCCTGTCTAGTTGGTATTTAATGCCATTTTACTCGTCCTGAGAATCGAACTCGGACCACATGATTTACAATCCGATCACTTTAAGTCCTAACTCACCTTGAATATCTGTATTAGATAAACAATCGCACAAAACAAGATTATTAGTTTAAAATACAAGCAAAACCACAGCACAAAGCCAGTTACAATAATAATTCTATCACAGAACGAAGTAAATTCCTACAATTGGCATCGATCGCGCAATTATCCTTGCAATTTAAGGTTGATTTCCTTTAACCGCGATCGGGGCGGTAAGATCGCGGTGCGTTCATGCATCATTCATAGGCGTAAGCAATAATGGACTTTAATGACATGGGGTGGTTCGCCACCGCTTTTTTAAAGACAGGTCATTATTATAAAAATAGGCTCGATATCGGAGTAAAACTGAACGTTGATTAAGAGTATAATAGTCGCCATTTTGTGTGCAATTATTTTAAAATTGGAATATGTTGTTTTGCATTGTCATTGTTGGACGGGAGATACGATGTACTGTAAAAAAGAATATACTTACATACCTAACATAACGTAGGCATATAAAAAAATAATATTTGAAAATCGAACACACATTTGACTTTTGTTCAATAAATTTAATAGCATCCGAAAAATGCCGTAGTTATGCTGGCTGCATATTATGTTGCCAGCACAGCGAATCTTACTAGCCTACGTCTGCGTAAAACGCATTATTGAGGTTAATAACGTATGGCCTACATACGACTCTGTAACTAGGTATTCCTATGCATCGGCATTTTTCGGATGCTATTTATTGAACAAAAAGTTATGTGTGTGTTCGATTTTCAAATATTATTATATTTTTATATGCCTAGGTTATATTAGGTATGTATTCTTTGGAGGAGATCCGTGTACAGTAGGTGGGACGTTTATGGGTTGAAATGATGATGATGCCTAGGTAACATTCAGTTCTACCTGAAATTTCCTTTTATTCAACTGCCTCGGTGCGGTTGTCGGAAATTGTATATCTACATCTGCTGCGCAAGAGTTACCAGAATCGATTCCTGGGTCGGATAAAAAATAGTATTGAGTTTATCCTATTCAAAGTGTTCAAACCCGGATTTTGAGAACTAATGTGCTCAGCTGATGACATACTTGGCGAAATGTGGATGTGATATAAGTACTCGGCCAACCCTTTTGGGGTAACCTGATGTAGGTACTAATATATTAATCATAGAAAAACACAAAAACAACTTAACAACCATGACTAGCGCATAATGTGGAAACAATTCTCCAATTCTACCCAATTACGTATAACGACCATTTCCTAAGCTGTTTGAAGTGTGTTACACAGACGATCCTGAACTCGATGCACAAGTACCAGCCGCGGTTCCACCTGGTGAGGGCCAATGATATCCTCAAGCTGCCCTACTCCACCTTCAGGACGTACGTCTTCAAGGAGACGGAGTTCATCGCTGTTACCGCGTATCAGAATGAAAAAGTAAGTTAATTTTATTGTGTATTTTATTTCTCGCAACTTAACATTGGTTTAAAATAAGTGAATTATAATTATGACAGTTTTTTTTAACTTAAACAACTAAAGCTAGCTGTTTTTTAAGAAAACGAGCAGATCCATAAATTATTTATATAATTTTTATTCCAAAAAGTAATGAACATGATTGTAAGTTCAAAATGTGTCCTAGTTTTTTAAACAGAGAATAAAATTTCATTAAACATTGAAATAAAAAATTGATTTTAAAATATGGAATCAGAAATTCAAATGTTTATCAACAATATAAAACCTTCTGTTAATTTCATATTAGTTAACTACTTATTAAAAAGAGAAGGAAGGATATGGAAAAAAAAGGAAAAAGGAAAATTCGAAAGAAACCCTATACAAAAATACTAACCCGTCTGGCCACCGTGGTATAGTAGGCTAAATTCCCTCCACATTCTTTGGAGGAAACCCGTGCCCAGCAGTGAGACGTTTATGGGTTGAAATGATGATGATGATGATAACTACATAATCGACTGATAGTTAAGTTTCACTTTAGTCGATTATTTTTCAACTCCCATATATTTTTCATAATAAGAAAGAAATACTAATTATATTAATTTGCGCAGATAACGCAATTGAAGATCGACAACAATCCGTTCGCGAAAGGCTTCCGAGACACGGGAGCTGGCAAACGGGAGAAGAAGTAAGTACCTAACCTTTGAAAGTGTCTACTAAACTAATGTTTTGATATAACTGAGCGTCACGTCTATGAAATCTGAAGGAGTAAGCAGAGATATAGAACACTCTTTGATAGCTATGTAGGTTTCGAGATAGAGTAAAGTTGCAAAATATTACATACAGAAAAATTCAATACAGTTTTATCCCGAACGAAAGATCACCAGACAGAGGTGCATCATATTAATATGCACCTATACTTAGTATAGACAGTCAATTTAAAATTTATAATAAATGTAATTGTAAGCTTATAGGTAATATTGGATCCCATGTAGGTAAGGGGCAAGCCTATTGTCATCAATGGGTACATTTCTAAACAGAAACGTCAATACTATTTTTTCTTGACTAGCCAACTCGCGCACGAGTGCGATTTCAGGGGGGCGACATTAAAGATTTTTTTTTTCTCAAAAAATCAAGGTCATCTAACTAATTAGTAAAGAAAATATGACCCTACAAATATTGCTAAAAGAGTAAAGCCCCGAATAACAGTTAGTATCTAATAACGTGAACCGTAGTGTAACCCTAAGCCGAGTTCAACCCTCTAGGACAGCAGTCGAACGATTTTCTCCTGGGCTACCAGGGCAGTCCAATATAAAATCATGGACCCAAAATATCAAGTCTAAAAACAACTAGGTACATTTATGTAAGACTTGCAAAAATGTTCAATTGAAATGAGGTGAGGTCAACGTCTTGGTCCATAAAAAATAGTTAACAAGTGATTAACTATCCAAAATAACCGCCGGTTACTCACACGGGTTGCCCTACCCAATATTTTAATACTTAATTACTTAATTTATTGAGTTGTAAACTAGAAACAGTAAAAATCGTTTAATAACTCCACTAGGTAGGTGGTCAGAAGATAAATGAACACAAGCGGGTACTATTTAACTAAAAGTTAACTGAATTATAGTATCTACGGATCTTCAGAATTAATTAAGCCGTAGTCCCGGCGCCGTTATAAATTCAAATTAAACCAATCGGGCGCCTCCTTATTCGTGTACCGGGTTTAAACACGGTTACTAAAATGGCGGAGTCATTCTTACCGCCTTTTTTCCAGCGTCTTTGGCGTGCGAGGGAGAAAATTGGATTTCCGCGATAAAATCAGCTTTTTTTTTCGCTGTATAATTTGCCGCCGAGTGTTCCGCTAACTTATTTGAGTTTAAACAAGAACTCAATTAGTAGTTGATACGTATCTGTTTGGTGCATCGTTATTCAGATTAGTTTCGGATGTGCGCCATTTTGTTCTTGCGATTGAAGTTGTGTTAAATAGGTTGGTGAATGTCTATGTTTGAACAGATCTTATCAGGACATCGGCATTATGCCGCTGTTGTTATAAAGTTTAAAGTGCAAACATCTAAATACACCACTGAATATGAAAATGTTTAAGTTTTTTTATTCTTCTTTGCTAAAGGAGTAGTAAATTAGCGTGCTTTTTGCGTTGGAATAGTGGAAAGGTCAGTGTTATTATAATATAACCTCATTTTTCCGATTTCAATTCCTGTGGGTCTAGTAAATCGACGAAATTTGACAATTGTAATTTAAAAATATCATCCTTAATGTATTTCAATTGAAACACATAAAATACTGAATAACGATAACTAAACCCTTATTCGAACGAACAATATTAAACCAATTGAAAACTTGGATCGCTTACAAATAATTCTAACTGAAAACCGCCGATGAATCGATTACAATCCGGCGCCGGAAGCTTTGTTAAATGCTTATACATTGCCGGGCAGCTCGTCCGGTCCGGACGGCGACGGACACCGGACGCTGCGGGCGAATCTTCACAAAATGGCGGGCGGAAGTGTCGGAAACGTGAGCGTTTTGACAAACGCCGCGCTCGGAAAAGCCGACGGTGCGAACACATGCCACGCATAACTCGCGTCCGGCTATAGGGCTACCACTACTTATAAATATTATGACTAGTTGATGAGTCATAATGCATACCCATTATGTCTGACCGTTGATCGCGGGTCTTTCCTTAGAAGAAGAAAATTTTGGTCTGTCGTTGATGTCCTACAAAGTACCGCAATGCCAAGTTTTGGTATACTAAGAGATTTTGGCTGGTAATTTTAACGTGGTAGTCGTTAAGTCAAGTTGGAAGCCTGCCCCAAACCCACTTGATAAGAAGAAGAAGATTAAGAAGAAGATCTTGTTGCTAGCTAGTGCTTTTCCTCTCTTCTCACATTAATAAGCGAAATATTAGTCTTGTTACACTAAGGTGAATTGATACAGGTTTTAGTATAATACGCTTTTGCATTTATTTATAGTTTGAATGTTAGTCTGCACAACCGGCTATCACAACTAAATCAGTTTCGATTGGTAGATGCTGCATTTTACATAGCTACACCCTCTTATTTACATAATTAGTACAATTATTCAACACAAGATGGTAGAATTATCAAAGGCAATTAGGTAGGCAAAACACAAACGTCTATCACCTTTAAAATAAATAAAAATAATCGATATAATTAAAAATAAATCCTCAAATAGCCGTAATTAGTCTGTCCGCTAATTAAACACTTACATCGTGGCAACCCTGACATTTCCCAGTACATTAACGTTTTTCAACATGCTGTGTGTCTATACCTTTACAGGGCTGTTCTTTGATACCGCGCACCGTAGTGTGAGAATACCCTTTTATGTCGCTGGCTACTAATTAAGATGCGGTCTGTTTAGAGGTCACTTCGACGGAAACTCTGGAGTAGCTATTATTAGGAAAATGTATCTTTCTAATATTATTAAATGAGCAATTTTTTGCAAGGTTAGTTTTAGTCGAAATTTTAAATGAAAAAGACTATATTTTTTACATTCATATACAAAGTCAATTCCCCGACACAAAGTATATATTCGTAACAAAGATCTATCACACAAATATTGGTCTCGTGTGTGAATCAAACCCGTGGTACTCAACACAGTGATTTTTGGGGCGACAGCGCTACCAATAACCGCTACACCACTGCGACAATCATAGAGACATCATTCCATATCTTTTTTTTACACAAGTAGCTAGTTTATATAAAAATTATCACTATTCTGTCATAACCTTAGGTATATCAACAGATTTTTTTTGTAATATACCTATAGGCCATAAGTATATTACAAAAAAAATCTATAACTGCTGTTAAAAACCCTTTAACTTTTAGCCAGCGGTTATAGCAAGGTTACTATAACCACTGGTTATACTACCGTTACTACCCTCTTTTTGACGGTACAGATTCGTGAGTCATGCCTAGCAATGGGATGGTTGTTGTTGATGACAATGATGATAAAACAAAATGTAGACTTGCATGAAAAAGACCAAATAAAATCTTCTTACTGAACAGAGTCAAACGGTACTTGACACTTTCGAATTTAAATTTTCGTATGCAAAAAACACGTCACAGAAACAAAACATTGGACATAAAACCGAACACAATACAAGAATCAAAACATCTAGTTAATACAATGTCGCAGTAAGAATATCAATGGTCTGTGTCCCCTCTGTCTCGGAACTAACCGCGGCGCTTTAAGGGATAAAAATTTGGCAAAATTACAAGGCAGGCCACCCCTGCCGCAAGTTTACAATGTAACGTGAGCACCCTAATGTGAACAGTTTAACTTAGGGCTGTCACGTGTTGGAAAGATAATTTAATTTAAATTTGCAAGGACCTTTTTGGATGATTCTCGTCATGAATTCGAAATGAATTAAATTTGAAATATCAGAGGATGGAGTTAATTTTCAAGTTAACGTTTACAGGTTTTCTTATTTATATTGCGTGCGTATTTAGTAAAAACAAAGCATTCGGAAAATAAGGATTTACTGTTGGTCGACAAATACCAGCGTATAAAGCGTCAATGTGAAAACACGCTAACTGTAAGTCAAGTAAATAATTTTCACGATTGCAATATAAGTTAAAAATATTCTTTTTTTATTGGATATCCAACAAATAATATAATTATTAACAATTCAATCAAAAGAGATCACAGCACAGGTACACTTTTAAATTTAACAATGCAATATTTATATAATGTTAAAATATTGTGAACTTTCAGTTATATTCATGAAACACGTGGGTAAATTGTAATCCAAATTACTTTCACTGTTACGCCGTGATCTCATTTATTTTACACAAGAATGAATGTACCTATAACGCAAGGGTATAGATTTTAAATTGCGTTAGATAATAGTCTTAGAAAAATGTTTATTCATTTCTTAAATTAACAGCAACTGAAAACAAACTAAAATTTTACTATAATAATATAAACTAATTATTAAACCGAAAATCTCAAAAAGTAAATTAAATAGCGACACCCCTAACTCCCAAGGGGTGGCACAAATTAAATTCTATCAGTTGACAATGAGACGAGTTAATAAAACGAATTTAGTACGGAACCCTCGGCCCGAAGACGGGCGACCATATTCAGGGATCAGTAAAACAATGCGATGATAAAGAGTTATTTGTACTGGGCGACAGAAGGCAAATAATTGCTCTCCTTTTTGTACATTTTGGGGTGAGTTAAACGTTTGGGTAGAAAACCTTTTTACCCTTTTTGTTGTGGTTAAAATATTGTACGCATTTTACGCTCGAGAATTGATATATTGTCTGTGGTTGACGCGAGACGGAAAAATGTAGGATAATAAAAGTATTTTTCGACTTTATCATAAAAAAGTAGTATAGTCTGACACAGTTTTGTATGCAGGAATGACGTCACAAGGAGGGCGTTACTGTGCTTCAAATGCATTAGAACAATAGAACACCATTTAGTTCCACTGCAGAGGTATTCGTGTTAGACTATATTTGCCGCTATGATAATGTTTTTTGGTAAAAATGTTGAGATGCTATTTTGATAATTCTTTTCTACACGATCTTTAAAACTCTTAAACTTCATTTGATAAAAATGTTGTTATGATTTAAAGGACTATAGACCTAAATTTCTTGAAGAACACAAGTTAAGTTGTTTTAAAACTGCTCTGCGTCGCATATTTTAGTCCGCATTATGAGTCTTAAAAAATCCTAAGAATCCGTCAAATATATGTAATAGATATGTAACGTGATGTCTTTTGATATTTATTTTGAATACCAGTTTCCGAAATATGGTTGCGCAAATCGCAGGAATTTCATTTCGACCCAAACTTGATCGATGTTTGGGCAAGTGATAAGGGCTCGCGTCAAAACATACGAAAATTACTAACGAAAACTTCGGCCACCTTTAAAACTTATTAGCTAAAACACCATAGGGGCGTCGGTGTCTCGAATTTCACCATCATTAGGAAATGATTAACCTTTCGTGGTAGCGAGAGGGTCGTGATGCTCCATTACTTCAAATGTCAAACGATTCACACCCTTGTGTTGGCAATTTAAAATATTTTCTTGAACTTTCAATCGAATTATCAATTGATAGATTGACAACTGCAAGGCCAGAAAGTCCTTGCAAATATTAATCGATTGACAATTGAAATTGATTCTTTCTTACATGCTTAATTTTGGGTTAATTTTTACCGTTCCTCATATTGTCTGTGTTAGGATGTCCAGCGGTGGACTGAATTGATTGATATTGCTTGTCTGGTACTTACGAATTTTATGAATTCAAGTGCCAACAAATTTTTATTGATGAAATACTATGGGTGGGGTCTGGAAATTTCCCTGTTTAATGACAATAGGCCTAAATAGCTAGCGAAATGTTTGTGTGATGGGCAGCTGCCTACTCCTTCGGTGATAAAAAGCGTGACGCTATATTTATCACGCTATAATTTCTGTATTAGTTGTGTTTGTTTATGTGTCGATGTGATGATAACACGAGTAGTTTGTCGGTGTACCGCAGACAGGCGCTGCTGACGGCGCGGTCTGACACGAGGGACGATGATGACGAGCGGCCCCTCGACGTGGGGGGACCTTCCAGTCCACCACCAGCGCCTTCCACACAGCATAATACCTCTTGTAAGTATTTATTTTATATACTTATAAACAGAAAACATTTTAACAGCATAGGTATTGTACATACATGCAAATTCTCTATAATTGAGCGATCAAGAGGTGATTCTGGTCGTCAATGCTGGACTAGAAATTAATAGAATTGAAACCATGATGAGCTAAAGAAGTAAGGGCTTTATACTTATCGACAGAGAGTTTTTTTTGCTTCATATGAGCAATGTTTGTAGTCTTATTATACCTTTGTTTAGAATAATAATAGTAATTACGGCAATTGTCTATCTTTCCGTCTAAGGATCACGGGAAGATCTTACGTTTAGTGGTAGAGTAGGTATACAGTATTCGGAAACAATTCAATCTTGCTATAAAATTATGAGGTAGTGCTGACAAAAGTTTGTCTTACAGCGTGGTTCAGCTCGAGTGGTGGTGGTGGCGACTCAGGAGCGGAAGAGGGCATCGAAGCGGGCTCAGACTCTTCGTGTTCGGGAGGCGCGAGAGCACAGTCACCTCCCCCCGGGCCCTCGCGGCCCTCCCCAGCGCCCGACGTGTCTCTAGGCCCGCCGGTGCAACCGCCGCTTCTCCCGTACCTGTACCCTCCGAGCCTATACCCGCCTCCGTTCTTCCCGCCGCACCAAATGCCGCCAGGACTGCTGTTCAACCTACATCCTCTACTACAGCAGTATTCTCTGCCGCCGCCGCCTGCGCCGGGCCCGCACACGCCGCTGGGCAAGGCGCACCGCTTCGCGCCGTACGCGCTGCCTGGACTGGGCTCAGCGTTTGAGCAGGTGGCGCCACGTGCGCGTTCGCTCAGTTCATCTCCCGCGCGAGCTAGGGGAGCATCACCTCCCGCGCGCGCCGCTAGTGCCGACCCGCCGCCTGAACCTAGCTCTACGACGCCGGCAACGCCTCCTGCGTCAGACCTCAAGAGCATCGAGCGCATGGTCAATGGCCTCGACGTGGAGACCCAGGACTGACTCTCCCGCTGTACATACCGTGTATTTATATGGTGGTGCCCCCCCCCCCCTCGCGTTCGCGACGTTTTGTATCGTTCCTATTTTGTTTTTCTTTCGAGTTCTATTCGGGTCGATATTCGTATACTGATTGTAAATAGTTAAGCTTATATTAGGGATCGTTCACACAATGTAAGGTTGATCGTGGACGGGCGATGTCACGCCGCGGCGGTGTTGTCGCTCGCAGAACTAAATAGATGCCTTGCTATAGCGATGCCTTAAATAACAAAGCATTGGTGTATAACGATGACAGACGTGTCATTATTGTGATGCCAATAACTGCACTAACTTAACTTAATACCTCAATACCTATAAAGAATTTCGGCTCAAATTAGAGTGATACAATATCAAATATAAACGTTCTCTTTCCAATTGTCAAATGAATTATAAGAAACTAGAAAATATTTTGCAAGCCCAGATCCACTATCGAACGAGAGATATGAGCACAGTGCGAGAAGCCGACGTGAACCCGGCGTGACCGCACCGACCACGCAGCCATCACGTTAGTAACACATAGCAACACTGCAATAGCAATAGTTTTAAATTAATACTCTCATTTCGATTAAAACGATTTGTAGCTTTGACGAAATAATCTTGTGTAAAAAGAATCCTAATAATAAATTAGATATTTTTTGTTGTTTCTCATAAAAATCGTTTAAAATAAAATAAATATAAAAAAAAGTAAAAGATTATTTAAGTATGATAGCAGTAATATTTATTGTAATTTTATAAAAAAAATATTTGTTATGTTTTTTTATTAAACTTTTTAACATTTAGGTAAAATTTAATATATTAATTCATAAAAAGATACGTGCACATATTTATGATTATGTATTAATTAATTAAATTTTTGAAATATCAACATGACGTCACAGCTACAGATCGTAATCGAAATAATTAATTTCATTTCCCACTTCGAATAATTAAATATAATAATGCATTATTTTGTAAATACATTTTGTAAGGTATATTTACGTGTTTACTAATAAATAGACATATTTTGAAAATATGTTTTGTCAATTGTGCTGTGAGATGGTGTGGGTTCGATTGCTGCTTTTGTCAAAAACATGTCCCATTTAACTTTCAATTTCAAGCTCGAAAATGTGCTTAAATTGATAAATAACACGAAACAGTGCTAAAATGTTGATATTATAAGCTTTTATCTTCGATTGGCGTAAAAATTAAAAAAATATCTCAATTTCCAAAAAGCAGCAATTGAACCCATACAAATAACGATTGATAAAAAACCTAACTATAAGTTAAAAATTTGTAATATATAGTTAATAAATATTGTAGTTAAAAATACAAAATATATGATTATAATTATAAAATGAATATAATTTTCCATGGAATTCATTATATTTAAGCAAGCAACATTCGATAAAAAAAAAATTGTTTTTACTTACAACTAAAAATAACCAGAGATTTGATTGCAATAAGAATTGTTTTGCCATTTTTCTACAAAAAAAAGCTTTGAGAAAAGGAAGGAGACTGTAATTTTGCAACAGTTGTAATTAAAAATTATTCATTAAAATATATAGATAAATCTATTGACAAAAAAATAATTGTTTTCTTTTGCTACCATAAAATGGGTGGAACGTTCCCTAATACCCATCACTAGGTACCTGTTACCGAGGATTAACAGCGATGAATGATGAAAAATGCTTCTTGCTAGAAAGCATCTTAAAACGTTTGGGAGCCAGCAAATAATTTCGTCACAGGTAAGACAGAAGTAGTAAAAAAAAAAAAAAAAAAAAACAAAATAAAAAAATATACCCTACTGCCAATGTGGATTCCACTTCGTGGAATTTATATGTACTAGTCAAGTGACTTACCATCTGCTAACGGTAAAGGAAAACATCTTGAGGAAACCCACATACCCTAGAAAAAATTCTGTGGGTATTTCTGATCCACCAACCTGCACTAGGCCAACGTGAGTAGATTATAGCCTAAACCCTCTCAGCTCTCTAGTTAGAGAAGAGGAGACCCGAACCCAGCAGTGGGACTTAATGGGTTGCTGATGATGGATGGTAGTAGTAGTAGGTAGCACCAATTTATAAGTGCACAAAAGGTTATTGTGAAATTCACGACGTTGGCAATGAAACACCGCAGAAAATTAAATCCCATTTTCTCCAATGAAAATATTCCAAATTCAAACACGATGATTGGGTTGCTGATGATGATGATCTGGTTTAATAGAACATAAGTTATTTTATCGAAATGCAAACATAGCCGCGAACAGAAACGAGTATTTAACCACATACACAACTTCAACACATACGGAACGTAATAGTAATGACAGAAACGCTCACAAAAGACAATAAAAATGGAATCTAACATCTTTAGTGTTACCATAAAGATATTTTACACAATTACTGTATAACAAGGCTACTATCAGCGCTGAGTAATTGGACACTCTCCCAACACTGTGTGAGATGTTGATGTGATCTTGTTAACAGGGAATGTCAAAGTTTTGTCATTAAATTCTACTAATATTATAAAATGCAAAACTGAGGACTAATGTATGGATGGATATGGATGTGTGACTGACGCTGGCTTAGCCATTATCAGAGATTACAATTTTGCTAACACTAAAAAATTATCGAAATTTGTCGCCAAATATCAGAATTAGATAGTCACTTGTTTAAAAGTTATAAAGGTTTATACGAGTACGTAGGCGATCTGGTGGGCTTGGCCACATTTATATCTCAAAAACTAGTACACCTAGGGAAGATCTGTTTTCTCCCAAATTAGTTTTTTTTTAGTCGCGAATTAGTCAGTTGAAAACGTAATTTACATAAGTTCAGATGAATGCCAAGCCTGCCAGAGCCACGTACCTCAGGAACATACTTATAGGTATACTTTTTTATATCATAAGGTATGCGAAGGTGGCAAAAACTATATGAAAGTTTGAGCACCGCAGTCCCAGAGGTGTCACGTACGTAATTGCTAGACTATCAGATAATTCGCCCACTTGGTATTTTGTGTGCTAAACTAGTTAACATGAATGAGGTGCAGTGCGAAACACACAGATGTACTTATGATAAGGCTAGGAGGCTCGCTGGTGTAGTAGATAGACGACACTGATTGTACTGGACTGGTATTACCACTTACCATTCATAGAGAAGCACGAGGTTATGGTCGTAAAAAAGTTGATTTGTAATATATATAAAATAATAATATTTTTTCCACATTCACACAGCGCCTTCTAGTCCCAAATTAAGCAATTATATTTGCTTGTGTTATGGGTACTAAACAACAGATATACTACTTAAATACAGTTTTTTTTGTAAATACATACATATTATAGATAAATTACACCCAGACACAGAGCAAACCTTTATGCTCATCACACAAAGTTTTGTCCTGGGTGGGGATCGAACCCACGACCTCCGGCTTAGCAGTCAGGGTCACTAACCACTAGACCAAGAGGCCAGTCAAATGAAACCAAGAACCCTTGGGCTGCAGTCTTGTACAACCCCGCTGCGCCACTGATGCAGTTATTGCGTCAAACTTTTAGTTTAAGGGCCTGTTTCATCACTGGCAAATAAGTGCCTATATAAAACTTAGTTGGCAGATTTTTGACTTATTTATCATATAAAATCTGTCAAAAAGTCTCAAGTAGTTTATTAGACACAACTGGCGATAGTGAAAGAGGCCCTAAATAATATATTTTGCTTGACAATTAGATTGTTTGCAAGTGCAACGAAAAGTGTAGCCTTATCATTATTTTATGTTTGTACATCATACGAATATGTAATGAACCTGCGTACTTGGCATTCACATACCGTTTATATTATCACTACGCCTTGCTATGTTTACAGAAGCTTGTTACAGTGCAAAATTGTGTGTCTGACACTTGACACTGGCTTGGCAACTCAGGGATTTTAATTTTGATAACACAAAAAAATTTGTAGTGTTTATTCAATATAATATACACAACTAACCTATTTAAAATAAAAAATCAGATACTCTATTTATAGGAAATTCCTATAAATAGAATATCTGATTGAATATCAGATTCCTGAGGAAACGTACCCAAAAGGCTAGCCACATTATCGCGTTGGAAGGCAAGTTAAAAAAAAATAATTGTCGCTAATATAATTAGTCTAGCGAACTTCTCTTGGCCACATTTATATCTCAAAAATTAGAGCACCTAGCTTAGTAATCTGTGACCTAGCGAAGATCTGTTTTCTCCATAATTTAGTTACAGATTAGTCACATTGCTAGTGCAGGCATTGTTTTAAAAAAAGAAAATTGAAGTCGTGAATACAATTCAACGGAGAAAATTAGCTTTGTTGGTATTTGTCTGTTTGATTGATTTTACTACAAGCCTATAATATCAAAAAGAATTAAATATAAAATAAGATGCATTCTAAACTATTTTTAAACCATTCTCACACAAATTCCCAGGCCACACTTAATTTATTTAAATTCGCCGACACAACCCTTTTCTTAACTCAGATGTCAATTATAAATTCGGCGTGAAACGGAATTTACGGTATTCCGCTTCCTACCGCAAAAATAAATCGAAAAAATACGCCTAACAAGCTAGAGTGGCCCATTATAATTAACTGTTACGGTTATTTGGTTATTCTATCCTTGTTTGGCACATGGGAGGGTGTATTGCTGTCTCTTTCTTTCTTAAACGAAGTGTTGCCACAAATCACCTGAGACAATGAGAGGACAGTTGGCTGCCGAGCCTTAGATTCACAAAATTCGGATAGTCTTTGCCTCTTGGGAATCTTCCGAGGACTTAAAATGATTGGAATTAATGAGTTAAAATATATATGATTATAATAACAATCAAAATAGCAATTGATTTTTTCAACACATTTTAAATACGAACGTGCCCGTTGAATTCAAACACTAAAATAAAAAAAACATCAAATAGTCGAGCCGTGTTCAAGAGTTGATTTTTGGTATAGGATCATGTAAATTTTTAAAAAAGACGAAGGTGTACGTTTTGAGTTCAGAATCAAGGTGCTGACAGTGCAGCAAATTCATTGTGTAAGACATTAACAGGTAAGATACTCATCAATTAATATTATCATCAAATTTTGTACCACCAAATGTACATCATATAATATATAAAATATTAATTAGATATCCACAGACACATTTAATAGTATTTTTAACAAAAAAGAAACTTGACAGAAGTATTTAAATCAGGATATCATTATATTGCCATATCACGGAGTTGGCATTAACAAAAATCTTGTTTATCTCATAATCTGCACAAGAATGACTTATCTACCTACACTTTACAGGTTTTATTTTTTTATTTATACAAGCTTCTTTAAATAAACGTTGTTCTGGTAATGTTAAGGTTAAGCTAATAGTAACTGCATACCAACTGACGAAGCAATCCTTTCTACGTACAGTTATCTACAATTGTAAACACTTAGTACTATGACTTTTGAGAGTCCTAGGTCCTAGGGAATCCATAACGAATTTTATTCCTCAATTCAAAAAAATAATGTAGAATTTAATTTGTAGTTTTGTTATTCCGAACTGTCTCTCGCTACAAATTGTTTTATTGTGTACCTATGCATATTGTTACGCTACAATCCAGATCGAAATTATGTATCTTCTATTTTTATTATATTTCCGATTGTAAATAAATGGAAAAAAAAAAGCCATTCTTCGTAGTAGGTATTTACTTTCCAATGCAAACTCATCTTTGGAAGCGTCGTAAACATTATATATATATTTATATGTATTTAAGTACATAATTATATTTATATACTTATTATAAATTTAATTATTTATCTATGATTTTTGCTTAATTTCTTTTCTCGTTACTTTTATTTATGCGCCTACTTCAACTAACTCTCTGCATCACCCAAATGGTTGATTGGTAGAGAATGCCTAATAGCATTTGGTCCGCCTGTACATATTTTGTATGAAGTATTAAATAAATAAATAAATAAACGAGCCTTTGAGCCTGAATTTTAAACTGAATGAAAGTATATGTTTACTTTCTTGCTCTTTTATATTTTTTTAAAACGGATGTGTCCCCATGCAGTAGAGTAACTAGAATTTTAAATTAACTTAAATGTTTGCAAACAAATATGAATCTTGATTATCTTTACCCAGTACTCAACTAAATAAGTCTTCAAATAAGTGCGTTCTGTGTATTCTAAATAAGTATAAAATTTATAGATGGAATTATAGGATTCAGTTCTTGCCTGCCACAACATATTTCTTATCCAACAACTATGTAATCCAGTGAGTATCAAAGGCTTGCGTTAGCCGCCGCTGCAGACAATTAATCGTGGTGCTTCAACGTCCCCAGTGCCACCTCTATTTATCACCATTAATGACTCACCATCAATCTGCTAACATTTCTTAAATACTTTCATATCAGCTGCTCCTTGTACCTATGCTTACCATTCGATAATTCTCACACTTCTACTCATAGTGTTAAACAGGAAAATTTATAATTATATATGTTGCTACAAACATCATGACATGTCTATCATCGAAGAAGGCAGAGGTGTAAATTGGCTCGACCGGGAATCGAACCCTCTAAAAAATGACAACAAACAATCAAATAGTATGTCAAAAGGCAATAAAACAGAAATGAATTGTTATTAAATTGCTGAGCATTTAACGATTGCACTGTTATTATAATACAATGTATATACGGTAATTGCCAGCCACCCGAAGAATGCGAATGCGAAGATCGTCACTCCACCTAGTCTGAAGATATCCTACACTATGCTGTGTGGACAAATTTTATGTTCTTTAAATGTGTAAAATTGTATGTTTACGAAGTACCCAGCGATGCAGGGCTTGGGCTTCTGTTGATTTTAAGTAGATGAAAACAAAAGTCGCTATTTTGTCTATAGACAAATCATCTTAGCAGATATTTTCAGGCAAAATAGGCTCTCTTAATCGACAGTACTATGCCAAATATAACTGGACCGATTTAAGCAAAAATAATCCAATCAACACAAACCTCATTTTGAGATATTTGACTTCAAATTCATTGCAGTATTTTTCTGGCTTTTAGTTAAGTTCATATAGGATTACATAAAATTACATCAAAAATGAGGTTTGTGTTGATTGGATGATTTTTGCTTAAATCGGTCCAATTCATTAAATCAACCTAAACATCGAATATTCATCGATAATAATTCTGTCACTTGTATATTAACGTATTAACTGCAATTACGGGCGGAACCACATTTAAAGCCTAGCTTATAAATAATAGATAGTACAAATGTAACAATTTGCAACATAATTGATATAACGATGAGTATAATCGTTTCAATTACTATTCGATACCGATTAACGATTGATTCCGTATTCATAATTGATATCGGCATTACTTCATAGTTCATACTTGCCCACGTTGTACACGTTGACCACTAGTTACACACGCGATAAAAAATTAAATTGGTTTAATGACGTCTGATACGTCGATTAGTTTGAAGTCTTCAAAATTAATTCCAGTACTTTGGTCAAAATGCGGGAATGTTTACGGCTGAGGTTTGACTCCTGGATGCAAACGCCACAGGATATTTTTGGTCATGGAATTCTTAAAATCAATTTGAAGTCTACAATTGTGCTCAGGAGCAATAGGCCTATAAGAATTCCACGTTATGATCTTTGTAAAAAATATACAGAGTATATTTACACGACTCACAATTCACTTAATTACCGTCAGACCTTATACTTAACCTAAAGACTCAAACATAATTACAATAGGTATTAATGCTTTTTATTTTATCTTAACAAATTACATTTTATGAGAATGTATAGGTGGTTGACAAAAACATTTGGCATAAACAATATTTTTAATATTTTCTATAACCAGAATCACACTACAAACATCATATGAATTTACGTTATGTTACAAGTATGTTTCCGTCTTAGGGTCTCCCCACATTTGTTGACGCCGAATCGGCTTAAGCTGAGTGCGACACCCCATATCGTGTTTAGTTGATCGGCTGTTAGGATAGCTGTCAATGAAATGAGTGTTAAGTGTCTTTTCTTTGGATTCTCGACTTTGTCCAATTTAATTTTCTGGCTTGTAGTAGTTATATACCGATACGACAAACTGCGCGCCGAAAAATTGAGAGTTTTTCGGTGTTTTTTTTTTGGACAGCGCCTTAAACCACTAATTTGTTGTCGTCCGGACAGAGCCGATGAGGACAATACCATTGACGGCTTAATCGTTATCACGACATTGACTTATTTGATTTCAACATTGCTGTCATTTTCAAATATTTGAAAATTATATTAAAATCCCCTAAGTTGAACATCAAGTTTACGAGTAATACCTTTTATTATAGTACGCACAAAGATTGTTTTTAAACTATTTCCGCGTTGACAAACATAGTGGTACTTTTCCAACGTTTTTTGACCAATTTGAACCGATACGGCGTCGACAAATATGGGGAGATCCTCAAAGAAATTTACTGCAGTGAGTGAGGTAACGGCGGGGCGTTCCCCACACGATGGCGCAACTGTCCCAACTGCCTCAACTCATAGGTAAACAGCGCAGCACCTCACGTAGAACAAATATTACTGTAAACTGTCACGGAGTGTCGATGTCGTGAGTACTCTCCGGTTATATCACGACTCCTAAACGTGACAGCACCTTTGTTATGTTTACATCCATGTAATAATTTCATTGAATATTTATTTATAGAGGTAACTTAAATTCTTTAGTAACATTTTATTTTTCAATAATGGCAATACTACGTTTTTGCTTGAACGAATAATTATAAATTATAACTTTACAAAACAATACTTTTTTTTAAAATTATTATTTAACTTTTTTACCACTGCTGTGCGAGAGATCCCTGGAACGATTCCCATATTGAAAATAGTACTTAGGTAAGTATTGGGGTTTCTATCATGAAATTCTAGTATTAAGATTTTACCAGATCTTGGAAAGCAAGTGTTCCAGGTTGATGACAATAGGCTCGCTTTCTATTTCATAGGACCAAATAGCTGGCGAAATATGGGTATGTTACACCTCTGCCTACCCCTTCGGGGAAAAATGCTTAATGCTATGATATGTTTAACTTTAAGCAGTATACAAATGTTTTTGAAAAATTGTTGTGAATTGTTTTATCTTACTGTATTTTACTCCTCAAAGAAAATAAATTGGTCCTTTCCATTCGAATGCTTACTCAACAGAAAAACTCTAAAATATGAGTTAGTCCCCTGATAAATTCGATAAGCAACTTTAGTTAGCTTAATCGATTACATTCCTACTTTTTTATGTGTCGATTTTACAATCGATTTTCTTTGATGAAGTCGATGACTTTTTAACGACCTAGGTACTTATATCTTTTAGCCGAGCAACAACGTACCCTCTACACAAGGCCCAATTTTGTGATTTGGCTGCTATTGAAACATAGTTAGTTTACAAATGCAAATGTGAGTCTGTTTGTGTGTTACTCTTTCACTCCCAAACCACGTCATGCTTTTTGAAGCTATGTATTCAATTATTTCAAAGTTATCATCTTGAAACGGTTATGCTTTTTGTTAAGCATTGTAAAGTCATTCAAAGTATTTTTTTTAATCGTTTATATAACATATATTTGATTTTTATGAATGTCGTGCTAAACTAAAAAGGTGTCAACAAATTTTCCTAAGGCCAGTTCGCTGACAAGGTTGAGCTTTGAGAACAGCCGTCAAGAAGCTCAGGCTACTCTTTTTAAGCGTCAATATAGTTACACATTCAATTACTTACTCCTCTAGTTCCTTTAGGTTATTTTTTATATTTTTTTTTTATTCTTTATTTATAATAATAGTCAATTACATCACTTTTACACAATTATAGGGCTTATAATTATGGAATAAAAGATGTAGAAACCCTGACTATTTTTATAAATGAATATGCACTCAATTTTAGGTTAGAAATTGTTGACATTTCATCTAAAAACGAAACGTAAGCTCCAACAACACTATGTAACCAAATAATCTCACTAACAATACATTAATTTATCACATCCCAGTGTTTTTGTGTGACAATTGTGTTGTGACCACGATGGCTGCATACAAACACGTTACTGGGAAACTAATCGACCAGCAATTTATTTGATAGACATCCTGTGCAGTTCCTAACATCCTCCACATCATGCATAATGGATGCTGGTTTCGGGAATCTGCAAAGGTCTCAGCAATCAAATCACAATTTGTAAGTCACTTTGTTATTTTTTAAAAAGATATTGCCCTCACTAGGGAAACAAGCCCTGTATGGGACGTACAATTAACCGATACAATGTATGCTCACACTCGAAACATATATCTACGAAACACACACATACCTATGTCTCGTGTGGGATTCAAAAACCGCCTACAAAAGTACATGAATACTAAAGGCGATCGGCGCCCACGACGGGTGGCCCAATCTATTTCCGACAGTTCCCGAGAATTGCCGAGTGTACCCGAGCTACTGATCTGCTGATACACTTAATTAATGGCTCTACAACTCCGATACTTGTCGCTGTATGTTAATGTGTGTTCTGTTATATCTTATCAAACGATTTCAGTTCAGATTCGGAATTAAATTGTTAATTTAGTTTAGCTGAACAAAATTTTTATGGAGTCCATACTAATCACTACATGCCATAAATAACCCACTGCTGGGCATGTGTCTCCTCCAAACATTATGGATAGAATTTAGCCTACTATACCACGCTGGCCAGACGGGTTGGTATAGGGTTTTGTTTCGAATTTTCCTTTTCTCGCAGTGATCTTGTCTGCTTAAAGGTTATTCCCTTAGTCGCCTTTTAGGACACCCTCTGCTTGAAATGGGGTAGTGACATTATGTATTCTTAATCCGTCACTACACGGCAATACACGGCCTGTCCCAAACTAACAGTAGGTAGTAGTCCAGTTGCTGCCCACCACTTTTATGATGTCGTCTTTCCACCTTGTTTGTGGTCTTCCTACAGGTCTTTCATGACCATTATGGTCACCACTCCAGCACCATTTTACTCCATGAGTTGTGTTTGGGCAACCAGGCATGAGTTGGAAACACAACATTGATCACTTACATAAAACTAAATGTTTTGCTAACTCGACATGAGTTAGTGTAAACGTCTACACTAATACTAATAAAAATATATTTAGAAACCACTTCTTAATAGAAGAATAGAAGCACAATACTATTGACATTCACTTGGTAACATTATGGCTGTGGTCTTCTACAGCTTTTTCTATATTTAAGTTGCTCAAATAAACCAGCATCCTGTCTCAAAAATATCGCTTAATATTTTAATGAAATAGTACTATAGCAGCCCCTTTTTGATACAATCTAATAAAAATAATTTAAAATAACTATTTCCAAACTCAATTGTAACGCAAAGTAAAGGCGAATACATTTACGTAGTCAATCCGTCAGAGATACGTAAATAAATCGATCGTGGTACAGTGTCGACAAAAAACAAAAGTAGGTAATTTTTACTCAAATCAATCACGGGGAAAAACGTTCCGTGTAAGCGGATAATTCGCTAAAATTCCACCAAGAGATTTAGTATCGACTCGCGTGCTAACTCGGAGCATATAATGAGCCACTCTCATTGTCCTCTCTTAAAAAGACCAGATAAATAACCAAATGAGAATGGAAAAACGGCAAAAATGGTAAAATAAAGGATTCAATTGGACAAAGGCGCCGAATGGGGATAATTCGTCGGCGATATGCACCAATTGTCACTCGTTTTTCTTTATTTGTTGGCGGCGTCCTGACGGGCGACGGGCGACGCGAACTGCCGACACGACGACGGGACGATAAAATTGTCACCATCACTGACTTGAGCACCAATTTTATTGAATTTTTTTTTCACTTCTGTGTAGTTTTGGTTTGCGGATATAGTTAATTAACTATACCCAATATCAGAGTTTACAAGCTATTTCGAAATAATCAACCTTGTCAGTGAACTGGCCGTAGGCAAATTTGCTGATGCCATTTTTTTTGGCTTTGTATGACGTTCATAAGTATCATGTATGTGATCTAAATGAAATAAAAAGATTTGACTTTGACTTTGAATTTAAGTTGCTTAGTTTCAATTTACTTTTTTATATAATCTGGATAAGTTAACAAGGAAAATACGAACTCTAGTGTTGTATTCTTGAAGAGAAGGGAATATTGCTGTGCTGGCATTTGGAAATTTTACTGACGATGTGTGAATTTCCATCAGTTTCAGCACTTTATTAAGAAGTGCTCGTATATATATGCGATAGGTTTCCACATGATCCAAAACATTTTAGGTCAAGGGTTGATTTATTTTTTAAATAACTAAATATTTGACTAGAATATTCCATAAATGTTTCCAAAGGAAATATACTCAACATACTTTTGATATAGGTACAAAAAAATTTTTTTTGGACATATTATACCGAGCTCAAAGATGTCTACTGCTATACAAAAACAAATAAATAATAACAAACCAGTCGCAAAACGATCGTTTAATTTTACGACAGCCAATCTATTGGGCCAACCCTCGGTGACCACAATCAGCCATGACCAATCCTTGTCTATAGCGTATCAAATAATACCAACATTCTGTATTCAACACTGCACCACAATAAATGTCCAAATATTTGTCGCTGAACATTTGGCCAATTCAAATAAAACCGTGACTAAATGCCCTTAGGATCCCCCGAGACCGGTCAATGGCACACACTGTATAATCAACTTTATATTCACTACTCAAGGTAAAATTTGCTTTGAGGAGCAAAGTAATAGCCTATTTCAGACCGTTAGACTGACCGTTCAAATTTCAAACTTACCTTTTCTAATAACGAGACATAATTTTGAGTAACAGCGGCGCTTGTACTATTCAGGATCTAATTGATATAAAACCAACTCAAGTTTGTAGGAATAAAGTTGAATATTGCTTGAGGGAAATAGGATAGAAAGCCTTAAGATCCGTAACGGGTAATATTGTATGGGGATATTGGCTAGGAGATAGTTGGGATAAGATTTATTCGGCATGAGGCCGTCACGGTGGTTTTCATATCAAAATTAAATATCTCGGGGAAGAATGCGGGGAGGACTTTTATTGTTGTGGTTATAGATATTGACACTTGTTTAATTAAACATTTGATTTAATAAATATTGTCTATATTAATATAAGTGTCGTGTCTGAATTTTGATTCCCAGACATTAAGGATAATAAAAATTGTTTCTTAGAACTCCTAAGAAAAGGTAGGAGGAAGGTAACTACGACTTAATTCTGTAAAATTTTTGCTCGATACCTCAGTGGGATACAAGTGTATAATAAGACTGCTGTGAAGACGCCCCGGGTTCGATTCCCGGGTTGGGTAGTAATTATATTCACCATAAACGTCCCACAGCTGTGCACGGGTCTCCTCCAAACATTTTGGAGGGAATTTAGCCTACTATACCACGCTGACCAGATGGGTTGTTATAGGGTTTCGTTTCGAATTTTCCGTTTTTCAGTGCTCTTAATTGTCTGCTTAAGGTTTACCTACTCTCTTAGTTGCCTTGTACGACACCCACGGGTTGAGATGGGTAGTGACATTACGTATTCTTAAGCCGTCACTACACTAATGGTACGGTAGATGGATATTAGGTCACTTTTATCACTTTTTTTGTGGACATACAAATCGCGGAAAAAATTTTGTGTGTCCACAAACTGCTATTTTTATAGGTATTAATAGAATATTTCGTCCCATTAGAAGAATAATGTTTTATCTTCACATAAAACAAAAATGAAATTATTAAAAAATTCGGCATTAAAACCGTAAACAATCGATTGATCAAATTTTTATTTTATTCTTTAGTCAGTATTTTACAAAATACAAATTTGATCAATTGATAGTTTACGGTTTTTAATGCCAAATTTATAATAATTTCATTTTTGTTTTATCTGAAGATAAGACATTATTCTTCTAATGGGACGATTTTAAATAAGTTTATATTCAAGATTACGCAACTAATGCAAGCTGCGCATTGCAGTAGAAAAGTTTGCAAGTTGGCATAACTTTTGCAACTGACAACGATTTATCAATCAAACAATTTAACTAGAATACTGCTACTGAGAAAGTCAGGGAAATTTAAGCTAATCTACAGCCTTCTTGCTGAAAATAAGTCTAATTTCAATGAACATAGTCATAAAACTTTAGAAATAGAAGCTATCTTCGTTCTTCGAACACACCTATGTTTTACAGAATATAAAAAGTGTATTTTTTATTTTGTGCAGATATCTGTTCTTACTTGTATGTTGCTGGTCTTCAAATATATCAATCGACATTATTATAATGTCACCTTCTTAAATCATACTTGCGGATGACAAGGACAAAACTAAACTACTCCTATTAACTTGATTAACATAATTATATACATATAGATCACGCCTCTTTCCCAACAAAGGGGTAGGCAGAGACTATTTCCTTCCACTTGCTACGATTCTGAACATCTTTGGCTTCTTCAACATTCATCAATCTTTTCATGCATTCTCGTCGGTTGAGGGTACTCTTGATCTGTCCCTTCTTTTAGAACGTCACCTATTTGGTCATGGTACGTTCTTCTAAGTCTTCCCTTTCCAACGTTTCCTTTCACATTCTATTTGTTTTGTCATTCTTCCTTCATTCATTCTCTCGACATTGATTAAACTATATTATTATCAATCAGAATACTAAAAACCCTAGGACTTATTGTAGCAGTAATAATACATGTGCGAGACCGCTGATCGGCCACAAGGTGCGGCCACACTGCCGGCGCGGTCGTCACGCCGCGCGCGGAGCGACAATGCGACAATATTCACGCGTCACCGGCGCCGCGACGCGACCTAATGACGCACCGCGGACACTTCGCGTATTGTGCGCTCACGGTTAAATGTGTTCAACGATTGTGCGAATAATAAATTGGATGAATTTGATGCCTGATTAGGTTTTATATCTGATGGCACAGCTGATAGTGAAGTGAACGGATTCTTTGAAGTGTGGGTTCATCTTGCTCGAAAATTGATCTTTTTCACGATTGCATTTTATTTTTACTATCGAAGGAAAACACACCAGCCTACCTGATTGTAAGTGGTAGACATCGTATGAGATCAGCAATGTCAAGGACAAAGTCAAGCATATACTTGATTTAAAATAATTTCGCTGTACTGTATCACAAACGACATTACTTCAACTCTTGTGCACTTAAAATTAAAAATATAGGTAAGTTCTAAATTTGCTGATTTCAGAAAAGCATATTTTAATGTGAGGAAAAACTTCAAATTCTTGGTACATCATCATCAGCAACCCATTAATGTCTGGAATCTAGAGAGTTGAGTAGCTTTAGGCCATATAATCCACACACGCTGGCCAAGTGCGGGTTGGTGGATTTGACATAGGTACCCTTAGAATTTCTTCTAGGGTTTCTTACAAATATTTTCCTTCGCCGTTCCTTCTTGATCAATATGTATTGACTTTTATAAAAGACGAGAAGTTAAAGCGATCATTAAAATTGTCTTAGCACGTGAACCGTATAAATTTCCGTTACCTTAAAAATCAAGCAAAAACGGACATCTACCACCATAGTGATTTTTATCGTACAAATAATAAATAATGAAAGCCTATAATTTCCTAAAATGAAGTAATAAACGCATAAACACTCATTTCCTAAGGTGTAATGACGTTACGGGACGGTGGGCGACAATTTAACTGGTCATGAAACACTTAGTAGCATGGTGCACAGTCACAGTGTGGTGGAACGCAGCGCGCAGGATGCTCAGTAATATTTATTAGCGTTTGATTTATGCGTCGTCAATATAAGGCGCGGTCGATGCGCTCCGCTTGTTTTGTGGACACACGGCTTTTGGTGTCATTTTGTTTTTTGTTTTCGTTTGACAATAGGATGAATTAAAAATAAGATTAAAACTATAACAATGAAAATAATTAAATAAATGCCTAATTAAGAACTAAAACTATATAAGTATACAATTAAATATACAAAATAAATAATAAAAAAAAAGAAACTAAAACGTAAAATTAAACAATAAAAAAGAAACCCCAGAAAACGTTGGGTATCGTAATATTCGTCAGCATCACTGTCAACCGGAAACGTACCCAAAAGGCTGGCGGCATTGCCACGTTGAATGGCAATGCTAATTCTCTGAGCGAGAAACACACCAGCCCTCTGAGCACGTGAAGCGTCTATAAGCCTTTTTGCCAGGCCTTTAAACAGACCGAGCAAAACATTTCTTTTTAACCTAGAAATAAGAATGTACTAACCATATGGGTTTGTTTCGAAATTTCCTTGTAGTGTAGAAGAATAGAATAGAATAGAATAGAATCCCTGTGTAGAAGGTTCAATTTCTGTATTTTATTGAAGACCTGATGTATTCTATAAATGAAAAACGATCCGTTACGTAATTTGGTGTAGTTTCTTTCTGTATTGCCTAATACAGAAAGATACGATACCAAATTACGCTCATTATACGATAGATTTTGTTGTTTTACTTTTTCAGTATCCTTTTTTCTCCTTGTCACTTTCACTCTTTCTTATCGTCTTATGTTTTTTATGATGGAGTATCGTCCTTAATACATACTTATTTTGCGTCTTAAGCGGTACAAAAAATATAATTTAGTAATATATCGTCCATTTTGTCGGTGTGTAGTCAGTTTTCACGCCTGGCTGCGAGTATTAATATTCAAATTGGTGCGATCTGTCGCCATCCGCGCGCGTTGTGAACCAACCATTATTTATTTCTACCGTCCGAGCCCGATGGTGCCCAAATATACATATTTTTTGTTAAATACCATTGAAGCGTGCACTGTTTAACTTTTAATAGCATTTTGATTTAAAATGGCGGCATTTATTGTAATTACGAATTATGGCAGTATCAATGTGGGTTTCATTTTGTGAAATTTATTAAACTATTAGTCCAATGGGCTTACTGTGCTATTAGTGAAGAAAAGCATCTAGCCCAGGAAGGAATCCATAGCGCACACCTATCCGTGGACTTTTGAATATTTTATTAAAGGTCAAAAATCAAGATACAGACATTTATTACTCACATCATGGCCTACTTATATAATTATATTATGATCTTTATCTTGCTTCTAATGTAGGTAACAGCAATTTTTTACAAATTTTCGCGCAAATAAACTAATAAATACATTCTAAAAAAATTACTCGTACTTTCTTACAAAATGATGACTCAGGACTTTCCAGTCATTCAACCGATTTTCATTAAAATCAAACAGGAATCGTATAAGAAGGGAAGTAGGACTTACTGCCGCACTCAGAGACGTCAATTAGCAGTAATCTGTCATTAACACAATTTTATCATTGAATAATCGTCTTTAGGTGTATAGACTTAAGTATTACACGTTTTTACTAAATAAACTTTAAAATTAAGTAACGTCTCTGAGTGCGGCTGTTAGACTTAATTATCGACATACCACATATTGGTTTAAAAGTAAGTAAAAGTTCGTGTAGTGACGGATTAAGAATACATAATGTTACTACTCCATTTGAAATGTTGAATATTACGATGCCTAAACAAGTTTTTCTTTTATTCTTTTTTTTATTGTTTTTTATTATTACGTTTTAGTTTCTTTTTTTTTGTAATTAATTGTATATATAATATAGCTTTATTACTTAAGTAGGTATTTAAGTAAAATGATAATTTCTATCTATTTCTATGCTATCATTGTAATTTAGCTTGTGTTTAGCCCCCGCCCACTCGACACAATGGCGATGTTTTTGTCAGTGCTCATTTACGAGAGGAGAGAACGTTTTATAACCTATAATTGTACACTATTTATTGCTTTTGTATTAAGAGAGCCGGCCGTCGAGACGACTTTATTATTTATTTATTTATTTTTCTACTGTATGTGTAACTATCTTCCGCCGATTTTGCCCGGGTGGTATATCGGTGAAAGTAACCTCTGTGCGTTTTTAGACTGTAATCTATCAATGTACCAAATTTCATTCAGATCTATTCAGCCGTTCTGGTATAATTATAATATAATAATATTTTACCACATTCACACAGCACAAAAAATGTCAAGATGTTATAGTAAATCAAGGTCTTACAGCAAAAGTAAAGAAATAAATCTGAGAAGAAGAGACTGACCGTTAAAATTACTCTAAATCACTGTCATCTTTGTTCAAATCATTCGAATTTTTTAAGGTACCAAGGAAATTATATCGAGATATAAGTTCCTTGATGCGAAGTGCTTGGTAGACAGATTATCAATCAATAAATTCTGTTTAAAGGTTTTATTACGTAAAAAACGCTCCAATGCTGCCTCTAACAAAAACTTAATTTCTCATGACAACAAATACAAATAAAATTCATAAACATCAAGGGGGTTGAAAAAAAAAAGCGCAAAAACTATCACGTAGTCATTGATAGCTCATTAATAAATAATACCTATGTGAAATTATTAGTTCATTCGCACTACAACAGGTGTACTACGAATACCAAGCTATGGACACAGGCGACACAGCGCATATTTAGCTTGTGTTACAATAATACTGAGACAGCCATGATCGGCGCCAGTGACCACGATTGGTGCAATTCGATCGAAACGTCGGGCAAATAAATAAGGTATTTACTATTCCTTATAATAAGTGACGTAGACTCGTTTTATAATAATTTAATATGTGTACAAGTCGAATGTTTGAAAGTTTTTATGAGGTAGGTAATGAAATCTCGAAGATAAGTTTGAAACTGCTTGTGATTGACTAATGGTTGAATATTTAAGCATGAAGTTTGGATAACAATACGTACAATAATTATGTATCTTGGAGCTGATCTGGTGATGGAGCCAGGAGATGTATGATGCAATAGCTTCTAGTATCTATGCTAAGTAAGATAATCAGTTTGGATTTTATTCCAAGCGTGTTATTATTTTGAATTTTCATCATTTATTTTTAATTTATTGCATTCCGTAGGCCTTGCGCGTAGTTCAAATGTTCATATTATTGGTTCCTTATAATCGGAATGTTCCGTAACGTAAGCTAAAGCTGTCATATAACCCGGTACTATCAGAATCGAAGTTGTTGTCATATATTGACGTAAATAATTACACCTTTAAAACACACGTATATAATTAAATAATAAGTACTTACGTAATTATATGATAAAGGCCAGGAAATATAAATTCTGTTTGTATTTAATGATGTTCTTTAGTATTTTACAATTTTTTTCGTTATGTATTGCGGGTTTTATAGAGTAGATATTTTGAATTAGACCAACTATATTTTAGTTTTTTTTGTCTACTTCTAAAATTTACACAAAAAAATGGTATTGAGTATAGTATGTACCGCCTCCTCTTTTAAAGGTGAAACATTTAACATGTATGGTATATAAACATAAAACATTGGTCAGCTAAGTTCAGCGTAAAATGCATATAAAATCTAGTAGGTACACAAGTCATAGGCTGAGATCTATAGAGCGTACTTTGACTTTGCTCAGACTTCACTCCAACAAAACTTTGCTCAGCCTCAGCCAAAGCATTGATTTGGAATCTATAGACAACTAGCTGACCCGGCGTACTTCGTACCACCATTAATAAAAAAACCAAAAAAAAAAAGCGCGCGGATCCTAGGTCTATGGTACCTATTTGTATTCTGCTACTATACTACCTTGATACTGCAATGTATTTACTTTTCTACGAAAAATATTTTATTTTATATTTTACTTTATTTCATATTTTACAATATCCACAATTGTTTTATTTTTATTAGTTTATGACTTTAGCGACCATAAATACATACAATGATAATTCACTGTCAAATGTCAAATTTTAGACCGAAAATAAATGGCGAGAATACATAAAAATGGCGCGCGGATCCTAGGTCTATGGTATTTGTATTCTGCTACTATACTACCTTGATACTGCAATATATGTATTTACTTTTCTACAAAAAATATTTTATTTCATATTTTACTTTATTTGATAATTTTACTACACAATTTTCATAATATATTCTTTGAATTTACTGGTGAATGATTAGTAATATATTCAAGTAATGAGGTTGTATAGTAAGCAAAAAGAAAAAAAAAAGAAAAAAAAAAGAGATCTTTGATTTCTTTTTAATCTGTCATACTGAATTGTCATTAGGGCTGACGTTGATAAATATAGTAATATACATATTGTAAGGATGAATGTTTGTTTGTATATTTGATAATTTTAACCAAAAAGACACGGGATGGATGTTTACAAAGATAAGTACTATTCTAATCAATCACGTAATATTGGTTATGTTTAATCTGAAGTAATTATCTGTGCTTTGAAAATATTGGCCAAAATTTCCCCTCTAAAAGTGAAAAGTTGCTGTGGTCACAGGAACAAAATAACAGGTAAGCGAAGTCACGGGTGACATACAGTATTATTATAAGATTTTTGGGATTATATACATTTTATTTAATATCGTAATAACTTTTAAACTATTTGTCGAAATAACTTAGTGTAAACGACAAAAATTATCTACATTAAATGACAAAAGTGATAAAGGTATTTACATTCCTAGGAATTAGTTTAAACCATGAAATTTTTCACTTTAAATGCAGTATCCGATTTAAATGTATTTCTTGCTCACTATTCTCTCTATATCGACTTTCACATAAAAGATAGGCATATGCTGTCGCGGACTTTTTTTTATAACTATTTAAGAGTAACAATTCCTCCATACATTGTCTTCATATAAAACTAACGGTTTAGGTAGAGGAAGCAGAAATAGCTATAAGATGGCAGATTTTTCTCCGACTTACTTTACATTTGTTCTCATGGTTTAGCCAATTTACGCGATATCTATATAAAATATAGCCTATATGTTATTCTGATGTATAAGGAACATTATTGCAAAGTTTCATTGAAATCTATTCAGTGGTTTTTTCGTTTACTGGTAACAAACATCCAAACATCCAAACATTCTTACAAACTTTCGCATTTATAATATTAGTAGGATGTCATTGCTTAGCCCGCGTACGAGTGGATGTTTCATTTCATGCATCATCTTCTGCTGAATTCTTTGTAAAATAAAAGATAAAACAAATGATACAATACTTTTTGTAATTTATAATAGTCCAAAAACTCCGTTTTCTTAAAATTACTAATAATAGCCAAAGATTTTCGTAAGTCGTCGATTTTGTGAACTTTGACTTTGCTTAGCTTGGGCTTGGATAAAGTCAAAGTTTGCACTATAAATACCGATTTTGTCTTATCTCGAAAGTTTAGTCAGAGCAAAGTCCAAGTACGCTCTATAGATCTCAGCCATAGACTCAAGCACTTCGAAGGAAAATACGAAACAAAACCCTATACTGATCCGTCTGGTCAGCGTGGTATAATAGGCTAAAGTTCCTTTACTATCTTTGGAGGAGACCCGTGCCCAGCAGTGGGACGTTTATAGGTTGAAATGATGATGATGAAAATGGAACTCAACCAATCAAAATCTAATAAAATTTTAAAAACAAACAACGAAGTAATCTCTGTTCTCAATCGTCATAACAGTTTGAATGTAGATTATTAGCGGACACAAAACCATGTGAAACGAGATCAAAGGATTGATTGTGGAACAATTTGCTTTGCTCGCGCAATGAATAATTGAATTTACACAGAAATACTATTTAACACGTTATTATAGTGTAAAAACTCGCTAGGGTTGCGACGTGTGTGTTCTGTGTTCCCATCATTTTTGCGTCGGCACGACTTTGCGCCAAACATGGCTGCTTCACTATACACTTTCTAGTGCACTTCTAGGAACATTTAGATTAGAAATACTGAAATGTTAGAGCAATTTCTTGCCTATAAAAAGAGCAAGCACTTGAACAGTATAGCCTATATTTATTAAAACGTTGCTACTTATTTTTACTAATATTTATATTTTAAGCGAAATTGGAAAATCTAAGACAATACCCTATATTAACCCGTCTGGCCAGCGTGGTATAATAGGCTAAATTCCCTCTACAATATTTGGAGGAGACTAGTGTCAAGCAGTGGGACGTTAATGGGTTATACTTATACCTAATGATGATGCGAAATATAGCGAAAGTGACCAAATGGATTGCATGGAAAAGTTGTAAGACTGGAATAATATAGAGCAGCACACCTTTTTCCTGAAGGGGTGAGCAGAAGTGTATCTCGCCCCAAATTTCACTGCTAATAATAATATTATATATAATACTAGCTGTGCCCGCGACTTCGTCTGCGTGGAGTTTAACAAAAGCAACATTATTTTTTTCAAAATAGCCTAAGTTACTCCTTATTATATATATCTGCCAGTGAAAATCCCGTCAAAATCCATCCAGCCATTTCAGAGATAAGCCGCAACAAACAGACAGACAAAAAATTTAAAAAATGTTATTTGGGTATATGTACTGTATATATACATACATTCATATGCATGTAGTAAAAAGCGGTTATTTTAATATTACAAACAGACACTCCAATTTTATTTATTTGTATAGATTATTATTTAGTTCGACACAGCCCTACATACGCAAACTCGCGTAGAATGCTAACATAGATTTTTATTAATTCGCTGAGAACTAAGAGTGGTGTTTATAATGATACAGTCACTTGTCACGCCATCTAACCAATTGTAATCGTAATTATTGATAATTTTATGATGTAAAAACTGTATCTTCAGCTGTCTATAGGATTACTTTGTAAACTCTCTTGTCTGTCTCAAATGAGGTTTAAAGCAGAATGTTTTTGGTAGTAGTCGGAAAATGGTTTAGTTATCAAGAAAGTGGGTATGGTACAAAGTAAGTAGAACTGATGACTGGAAAGTAGTCTATTGGAGACCACGCACCAGCAAGCTCAGCCTTTGATATCACGAGACCAAAGGATGACGTCGACCTACAAGGTAGACAGGTCCTCACCGCAGGATAGCGCTGCATGCAAGCCGCATACAACTCTTGGGGAGGCCTATATCATACAAACTTCTTTTTATAGATGTTTAAAATACAGGTGAAATTGTCTATGATGAAACACCATAAGCTCAGAAAATATTATCCTTCAGCAGCCAGTAACCACGATCGGTTCAATACGTTCGAAATGTCGCGGGTAAATAAAAACGCTAAAATATAATAAGCGACGTAGAAATGGAATTTAATTGAATAAAAACAAGTTTTTTTTATTCAATTAAATTCCTTGTCTACAACCAGAAAACACTTGATTTAAAGAAAGACTTTTTTTCGTCCAAGTATATAATTTGCGCGTATGTAATTAAGTGCGGCTTCCGTCGATAAGTAGTGTGGTAATTGTAGTGTAGACACCAGACGCGGTGGTCATACACCATGACCACGGTTGTGTCACTGCGTCACACTTATAATAAAATACATTCACTGGGTGTGAACTCCGCCGAGAATATATAATATATTTTGGCGGGTGATATGAAAAATCGCCGAATCTACAGAAGAAAGAAGTGTCGTTTCTAGATACGAACTGTGCAAGTACATTGCTCTGACTGTTTTTTATCATCATCTGCATAAATATTTCTTCACTGAATCTTTTATAATAATAAAACTTAATTGAGTATATTTTACCGATATATTTTAAAGCATACATAAGGCCGTAAGATTGACCATAAAGGTTAAAATCATTTACATTCCTAATTTGAACATTCAAACCGTTCGACGGACGTTCCAGTTGACTAAACGCTTCGCGACAAAATATTGCCTCTACAGTGTACACCCCTCACTCGTGGGAATCGATTACGAAATGATACGAGTTGTAAATCGAATAATCGTTACCGATATACCGATAAGGATGTTTATGGTAGTTGTTACTTTTGAATTTGGAATTGTTAATGTTTGTTTGTTACGTCATACGCAAAAATGGCAGCCGATTTAAATTCGATTTATTTGCAACCAAGTAAGACTTCTGATTGCTATTCCTTTTTAGGGTTCCGTAGCCAAAATGGCAAAAACGGAACCCTTATAGTTTCAGGCATGTTTCTCGTTTTCCTAGTTTTCACACCTATCAATGCAAGGGCAATTCAAACTATCAAATTAAATCCATCTATTCTTGTCACTAAAATCCCAACCCGTAGCGTCAATCCTTAATTCCATTGACCGATGACTTGAGCTCCTAAATCCTCGCATTATGTGGCGTGTCGGACAATTGTCCGTGGATGCTGCACCACATGATGTTACGTAGTCTCCGTAACGAAAGGTCAGTCTCAGAGGGTCCGTTTAAAACAATGATAAGATCACCATTGAGCTACTGAATCAATATTGGGGATCAAACGAATTTGGTAGATTTTTATAGAGTTGTGAGATCACCCATTTTAATATTTTCTGTCAGTAAATTGGTATACAAACTGTATAACCTTATGAACAGCGAAGTCTACATAATTATATTAAATAGACAATTAGAAATGTCCTTTATTAATAATAGTATTTTCATTTGAAGCCCATAGGCTGTAAGATAATTATCAATTGAAGTGGACTAGCGTGAAATAGTGACTGCTGTCCTGGAAGCTTCAGTAATTGATAAAATTCGCTTCATTAATTATATATATAAGTCTCCCTAAATTTTTTATAAAAACTTTTATTCACCAGCAGGAACAGAACACTGCCATTGTTTCTGATGAACTGAACCACACAATATTGACTTAGACTCACACTTAGACTCCTTTTTTATACCTGGTATTATCATCTCTAGTGAATCCGTTCAGCCCCTATAAGAAATCGTTCTGTCTCAAGAGATAAATATGTAATCTTAATATAATTGCGTCTCGCGATGGAGGGGAGAGGGGGGAGCTGGGGTCGCTTCGGTCGGTCAAACAGACCCTCGCTCATTTCCCGCCCTTATTGACTCTTACGGTCCGCTACGCGTACAGCGTGGCCGCGACAACGGCTGGGTTGCCAGTCTATGACACATATTTTGACACTTATGACGTATGCTTTTCCAAGATTTAACGGTGTATTATAGTCATTGCTGGAATTTCATCTTCCATCATAATTGATTAACCTAGGACAATTTATATAAACAAGTTAAATTTGAAAAAATAATAGTTAATGAAACAACATAACTTCTGAATCTTATTTTTTAAGTGAAATACAAATTTACTAACAGTTAGGACCACAAGTTTTGTCTTAACCTATTCAAATTTCGTAAGAACTAGGTTTTTAAGATTTTAAATCTCCTCAAGGATGTTTAATCAATAACGTAAAGTAACAAAATTTACCCAACCAAAATAAATAGGTACTTATAATACTTTTAGGTTGGCAACACCACAACACAAATGTCAGGCGGTGCGTATGACACGTCGCAAGTGATGAAGCGAGCGGCTTGCGACTGACGATGCGAACACTGACTTTAATTGAGACCACTACTATTATATACACTGACACATACATACCATAATACATACATAGTTATATAAATTGTTATATCTACTTAAAGTTTTGTTACTAATTTTATTGGAGTGCCGATACTAAGATAGCCGAGGGAATTTAGCCACGCTGATGATGCTGAAGAGGGACGCTCGGTAGTTAGTTACATTCGTCATTTGTATAATTTCCATAGTACATGCTCAGTGATCCTTGTATCTCGTGACAGTTGAGGACATAAATCTTGATTCAAAGCATCTACACGCATTCCATACCTATCTGTGAATTATGTATTTCAACAGTTCGGTTCAATATGGTAAATTTTCATATACAATCTATGTATACTAATATATTAAAGAGGTAAAGTTTGCGATTTTGTGACGTTGTTGTAGGGGATAATCTCGGGATCTACAGAACCGATTTTCAAAATTCTTTTAGTGTTGCCAAATAAAGAACGACGTGAGCTAATACTATTATTCACATATTTGAGAAAATTCACAATTAATGTCCAAAAGATAGTGTAGGAATTACAGAATCGTGGTATGAATAATAAAGTCGAAACCTGAAAGTACTATTTTGTTATCACTTCAGACACCTAATTTATTAGCATCACCCTAAGAATTTTTCGCTAATTGCGGGACAAGGTCTCTATTCAGAGAATTGGAAACCTGTACACCAGCACACACTGACTCAAATACTGTCTGATGACATACCTTTAGAATAAAATTGTTTCTAGCCTAGTTTTCTCACGAGGTTTTTCTTGACCATTAGCAGAAGAATATTATCTGTAGGTAGGTATCCTGTAATAAGCCATAGTGGTGATAACATTAGCAATCTCTGAGACAATCACCATTCGCGTAGCGTAATTGAAATAACTACAGAAGTCAAGTTCCATTGTGGGATAAAAAGAAATCCAAAAGTTTGTTTAAAATGTATCTAAAGAAGATGGTAAGTCATTTGACCTATAATTTCATAAAATGAATCTGCTTGTGCCACTTGTGCGCATCAAATTCAGACCAGCCCGTTGCTATAAACTAGCAATAAACAAAGTAATTGCTAAGACACTGCTGTAGCGATGTAGAGGTGTATACACCGCCGCGGGAAGTGCTTACTGCTTATAAATGGATTATGTTTTTGTGTGAGGGTCCGACAAGACTCAGCTGTTTGTACGACGTTAACACACCATTATTGTAATGGTAGTAGTCTTGGTAGCACCTCCTTAGTCACCGATCACATGTGTCTACTTTCTGCGAGGATATGCTGTTAAATAATTATAGAGTAACGGTTTTATTTTATAACTAACTGGTACCGGGGAGTTAGTCCCGAGTCTTCACTGTTCCGCTTCGTCATCAAAAATGTTGCCCATACCAAAAATCCCGACTCGTCACTGTTTAAAAATATATTAATTTTTATTAAATATTCGTGTCCCGATTCGTCATCACTTATTAATATCTAATTAAAAGGTACAGTGTGCAAGAAAAGCTTATGGGGTTATATTGTTTCACGTACGGTTTGATTTTTGTAATTTAATATATTTGTAAGTATATATCGTCGAAATCCGTCGTTCTTGATTTGCCCACTATTCAGCTCCGATTGACTGTAGCGTGATATTATATTATAGCCCTTCCTAGATAAATAGGCTATCCAACACAAAAGATTTTTTGTACTCGGTTCAGAAGTTCCTTAGATTACGTCGTTCAACCAAACAAGCTCTTCAGCTTTTTAATATTAAATATAGAAAAAAAAGTGTTAAAGTGAAAACTTCATTACATTAAATAATTACCTATACCTAGCGATGCAACGATATATCGAATTTTCGATAATATCGATCTTGAAATATCGATATATTAGCATTGCCGATATGATATTATCATATCGAAAAAACATTAAATATCGATAATTTAAATAGTTGCTACATCGGTGCCAGCAGAACGACTGTTCTCGAAGGCAGGAGCTACTGTTATGGCAAGTAGGAATCGGCTGCTAGGAAAAAGACTTTCTAAACTGTTGTTTGTAGGTTCTATTGATAAAAGTTATTGGGAAGTATGAAAATATAAAACTTCTAATTTTGATTACGACATGTCTTTTAATTTTGATTATTTAATAATAAATCTTTTATGACTTAATTCGTCTTAATTTTTTTAAATTCATTATATAGAATATCACCTTGAAACGACCGATATTATCGATTATCGATAATATCACGATGAAACTGTCGATATTATTGATTATCGATATTTTCAAGGCCTCGATATAAATATCGATATTCATATCGATATTTTCAACTATTTGCAACCATAAGTAATATTTCCCCCATCGGCCATCAGTTCTACGTGGCAGTGGGCAGGGCACACCTGCCCACTGCCACTTCAGCGATGCGATTCGGTGAGCTATGTCGACAACTTTAGTTCTTCTGCGGACGTCCTTATTTCTGATTCGATCACGCAGGGAAACTTCGAGCATAGGTCTTTCTATGGCTCGCTGAGCGACAGTACACGACACATAGCTCGTAGAACTGATGGCCGATGGGGGGAAAAGGTTCTCGAGTGGCGGCCACGTATTGGAAGGCGCAGCGTGGGACGGCCCCCCACCAGATGGACCGCTACCTGGTCAGGCTAGCGAGCGGCCGTTGGTTGCAGGCGGCACAGGACCGTTTGCAGTGGCGTAAATTAGGTGAGGCCTATGTTCAGCAGTGGACGTCGTTGGGCTGATATGACGATGATGATGAAGTAATATATTACATTTAACAAAAATATTAAATCTAAATAAAGATCAGAAAGATCGGACTTATGGGAAAAGGTTAAAAAACCTGGTTTGAGAAATTTACTTGAATGTTTATTTTGATAGCCACACTTTCTCAGACTTATTACCTATAATAATATATCAAGTACACCTAGACCCCAAACAAATATCTATGAAACACACAATATTAATTTCACGTGAGAATTGAATCCACGATACTCACTCAACACAGTGAAAGCGACCACCTTATAATCGCTTCGCTACCGTGTCAGTCAGTTTTTACTGAAACAAAAAAGACACAAGAAAAAACAAAACCTTATGATAATAATTGTAGATAAGTTAATTAGATACTATTAGGTGACTGAAAACATTGAATAACCATTCCAAAAACAATTAGGTACTATAAAGCTACATTGTAGAACATGACAATAACGAGCTTTAGAAAAACAACTCAATTATATTTAGCATGTAAGCCTGTGCCTCGCGACCAGGTGTTGTTACTCCATTAATATCAATTGAACACTGACCGTCTAACTCCAACATAAATTGAACTCCCACACCCCTTCAACAAACTACAAACTTTAACAAACAAGGCACTTGTTCTAAAAGGTAGAGCTCAACTTATATTTGTCGTGAAATATTTTATGACTTGCCCGATGTCGTTGGAAGAGTAATGCGATTTTGATACTAATGCCCTTCCGTTCGAATGCTGTCGATTTCGTATTAAATGGGAAGCTATACATTTTGGACTGACACGAAGTTCGAATTATTGCCGCGGCGAACATATGTCGAATTGAGACTTATATATTATGCAACTTGCGAATGGTATTGAAGTTAATATCATTGGTGTTTTAAATTTACATGATTGGTACTCAATATTCGTTGTTTTCAAACAGTAAAATTTTTTTTACAGTACTTACGATAATTACAAACGGAAACAAGCTGAATGAATCTGTCACTGTCACCCTGGCGTAACAGTTAAAGTGGTCGCCTCGTCATTCACATCACTGTTCCAAGTGACGTGAGTTCGATTCCCGCACAAGACAAACATTTGTGTGATTCATAATTAAGACAGGAAACTATAAAACATAAAATACACACCTATTGAATGCTTGTTTAAAAAATATATATTTTCAATTTTTTCTATGTGTGAATCGAAAACTTACACATAACATATAATAGATCCACTATATTATCGGCAAAAGAATTAACTATAAAGAAGGCGAATAACTTTAGTAGCAGAATAAGGAGAAAATTCTTCGTAGGGTGGCGGGCAAGCGCTGAATTAGAGAAAGATAGTGGACGTAGAAGAGATTCTCCAATAGATTTATTCATATCTTGTGACGACACCAAACTGCACAGTGCAGCAGTGAGTTAAAAACCCGATCACACTATAAGCCATTATGTATAAAAGAAATAAAGAGAGAACTGGTTAGAAAATTGGTCAGTATCAGGTTGGATCCCCCAGCTTTATTAAGTTAAGTAACACGCATCGGTGTGCCGTGACTACGCGCCATAACCACGCCGTGACGGACTAACGCCATTGTCACGGATACAACACTCCATGGGTTTGTGGTGACTAGGAAATAAGGCGATATTGAGACCCTTGCAAGTTTAAGAGATTAAAATATTTCTGTCATTTGCTCATTAATACGAGAGTAAAGTCTAGATTAATACATTTATTAGATTTTTAATAGATTTAAAGAAAAAAAAAATATTTTTAGTGCATTCCCGTGGCCACAGCACAGCGCGACGAGTGAAACACCTTGGGGTTTTAGTGGGTGCGAGCCCCACTTAATCCCTCGGTTCTTCCCCAAGACCGAGGGGTATGCGTCAGGCATTACCCCAAGTAAAAAAAAAAAGGTGTGCCTTCGAAACAAGCAATGAATCAGTAATCCTGTTACTTTTGCGAGAAAGGAAATCATCATCATATCAACCCATAAACGTCCCAATCATGGGCACGGGTCAAAGATTGTGGAGTGAAATTAGCCTACTATACCACGCTGGCAAGACGGGTTGATATATTTTGTTTCGAATTTTCCTTTTGTCGCAGTGCTCTTGTCTGTTTAAAGTTACTCCCTTCGCCTTCTACGACACCCACGGAGTAGTGACATCAGTGACATAATGTATTCTTAATCCGTCGCTACACGGTTAGAAAGTCATTACCTACCTCATTATTTAGGCTTATATCAGAAACATTTGTGTCCAATTTTACAATAAACGCACGAGTGTATTTGAATCAAGAACCAGTTATATGAACTTGAATATAAACTATATTTTTAATTATCCCTCAACGGTTTATGGTGACCCTACTCTCTTTCATTACAATCGGTATCAGTGAGACCACCTTACGGCCACCATGACATTGTTTGGCGCCTCTCAACTCATTAAATTGTCCATCCAAAGCGCAAACCATTGTAGGTACCAACCAATTGTATCCAATAATACCGTAGGCAATGGCTATTCGATTAATGTCCGAATTCTATCGATTATCGAATTATTTATATTGTTTGTAAATTCATGGGTTTGATTTCAAACTGTTATCTTTTGTGTTCAGTGGGTGGGTGTACGTAAACAAAGGCATTTAAATGGTAGTCCAATTGTATAGTTTATATTATTTTCGTTATGAGAGTTAGGACGCTATAGAAGACTGCAGTCAAATCAAACCGAAATCTGCCTAGTGCGTGCGAGTTTAGCGAGAGGCCAAAGGCGTTCGTTGGAATCGAAAGCGATATCAAAATCGACCAATTTCGAGTAGGTCCTTTGGTAATATCAACTAAATTATAGAACTTTATTTTTAAAAGTAAACCCAACTCGTGTTGTTAAATAAATAGTAAAAAAATATGTGGTCTTTTACACCAATCACAACAAACATAGTTTCTAACAAAAGAATAATACAACACAGGTGAAGTAGATTACAGAACAAAAAACCACAAGCTAACTAATAGAGGCTATAAACAACACATGATGAAGTTTGCCAACAAAACTGATAATTCGGAAGTTTTCGTTAGTTCGCGTGTGTGCGCGCGTAATGGCGATGTGATTATCTGCCCGCTGTCGGCAGGGGGCGCTGTTCATTTGACGTTTGTGTCGTGTCGATATCGGCTGTCAGATTTATCGATGTTTTTTGTATGGATAGTTTTATTTAAATTTGCCGAATATACTTTGGAAGCTTTAATATAGTGTAAATCTATCCAAATTTTAATTACACTGTTATAGGAGGACTTTAATAATTGATTTTTTTTCTATTTTCTAATTATTAGGTAATTATCTTTTATTTTTTTCTTTTTCTTATATTTATTTATACACTTGATAAAAACACTATCGCTACCTATTACAAAATGTGCACAACACTATAAATTTAGAAAAAAAAAGCTTTAATCATTCAAAATGGGGAAACTTGGTGAAAAATTCCGTGTCACCACCTAACGAGCTGTGTCTGTCAGTGTCGCCGAGTTTTTGTTTTTTTAAATGAGGCAAACGCATCGGCTATTATGCCTAATGTGAGGGGCGATATTTCGTGCACGAAGCTTTATTTTGGCATTAGTTTCAAACTGATTATGTGTATATTTTCTTATTCGTTATATGTACTATAGCCCAAAAAACATATCATACACTTATATACAATTAGCTGTTCGTTGCCCGCGGATCCTCCTCCAGCGAAGAGTATGGGCTCCTATGACCATAAAAACAATTCCCTCGTTTTTCACTTGAAATTTTTCCTCAAGAACTTTCCTTGGAATTTAACGAATATTGAAAATTAATCGAATTATTTTAGATTCATGAGATAAAACTAAAAAAAAGACTTCAGATAGATTTGGTGCAGCAGGTGGTCGTCAACTAGTGCCCCTTTTCTAGTCAAGAGACCGTAGGACATGTGGAATGGGTTGTTGACATCAACCGGGAATATATATATGAAAAATAAAATAATATTATATTGCCCCTATCTAATAACTACCTATCATTAATATTATTAACTGCATTTTCCAGCTCATACATTATCAGTAAATACGTCATCACGTTATTAAAAAAAAGCAGTAACACTTACACGATTCAACAATTTTTTTGAACCAATGATCCGTTGAGTGCGTGTGATGGGGTGACCAAATAAAGATAATTATAACAGCAATAAAAAGTATGTTGTCTATTACGATTCGTATCGGCGACCTACAGGGACGTGAGCAGGTGCAACTACCTTTATAAGGATTTTGTCTTACTGTCGAAGGAAAAGCGAGTAGGGTAGAGAAGAGCGGGTAAGAAAGTAGTCTGTTACTTGTATAAATAAGATGTGGAAAGAGAGACCTATCTTAATCTTAATATACTCAACTCAATATAGATACTCAACACAAAGCAGCAACTCCAGGTGTGGCTACTACGAGTAATCGATCATTTAACTCCCGAACCAGTTGACTTACTTTAGATTTCTCAATGCTAAATTAAAGTAAATAATTATGGGGTATGAAAGCCAAAGAACCACTGTCCATACTGCTGCTATATGGAAAGTGATGCATTTGCTTTTATTCCACATCAGATCACATTTTTCTGGCATTATTTTCATTTAATTCTCATGTTTACCCATAATTTGAGAGCACTTAAAAATATCCTGTATCAGCAGCACCACATTATTCTCACTAGGACAATCAACCGTTGCACTAATTACCATCAGTATACACATAACACCAATACGTTTCAAGTGTGTATAGATATTAGGTGTAGGTAATATAAACAAATAAGATATGATCATACAAAGGTAACAAATTGTATCTTAGTGTCATATTAAATACAAGCTTACAACAACAATTCCGTTTTATCCGAACCACACGCTGATCGCTTCTCGCTAACAGTAAGACAGGTCCCCACCACCACGATATACAACATATTTCGAGCCTCGGCAGCATAGTTCCATTACATTAGCACTTCTAGGAACCGTAGTCGCTATGTTATACTCGCACTACTACTTTTTGCCGCTGCTTTTCCCGCGGTATATTATACCCGTTGTGGACGATAGCTGTTAAATCTTTAGAATAGTTTCCGAGTGAGAACATGGGGTAAAAACTTGGGTATTGCTGTTTAAGATCACACTGAACTACTTGGTAGAAATCTACTCACTATGCCTACCTACGACTATGAGTTAAGTACCTATGTGTAGAGTTTTTATGGGTGGAAGAATAGACCTCTGGGTACTGACAAATGGGGATAGTGTCAATGATTTTTAACACAATGTGCAAGGACTGGTAGCTGTTGCACGGGGTTACTTAGCTCCTATTGCCTTCCATAAATAGGCTATCCAACAGTAAACTTTCTGTTTAAAATCGAACCAGTAGTTTCTGAGATTAGCGGGTTCAACCAAACAAACAAACTCATCAGCTTTATAATATTAAGTAATTTTTTTTTTTAAATATTTAAATATTAACATTTTAGACTACAGAAAAAAATAACTACGCAAGTATACATAGCCATATAAATTTATTTCAGCATCATTATCATCATATCAGCTCAATGACGTTCATTGCTCCAGCAATGAACGTCATTGAGCTGATGTCCACATGGGAGACGACTCACCGTTTGTTAGAAGCGGCACAAAATCGCTTGCTGTGACGGAAATTAGATGAGGCCTAAATTTATTTACTAGTAAAAATAAGTTTTGTTTTTTTTTTAAGCTACCTACTTAATAGAAATTCTAGGCATTTTAACAACTATACTATACACAATACATTATATAATCATGCAATGTCACAATGATATAATTAGGAATGATAATAAAATAAATGTCAGCTAAAAATAATCTAATTAAGGTACATAATGTCAATATAATTATTAAATAAAATTTGAGTTAATACAATGTCATGGTCAATTTAAAATTTATCAGTCAGATATTCCGAAATGTTATAATAAGTTTTATGTCACCTGCATTAGTGAATAAGAAGGAATTAGAGATGAAACGAATATACTCATATTAGGTATGCATATTATAATACGAGCGACCCGTATTCATATTAGGTTATAGGAATGTCATCTATTAGGTTACTCGATATTAGTCAAGTATTAGCCAGAGACTACGCGAACGAATACTAGATATAGAGCATAATACTAAAACGTTCACTCCTTACCCTATTATCTGACTAATATCGAGTAATAGGTGTGGTATTAGAATATGACGAAACTAATATATCCTATATTAGGATTATGCGAAATTGACCCTAATATAACATCTCTAGAAGGAATGGGTGATGTTCGGTCAAGCCAAACGGTTATTGCTGAGAACGTATGTCGAGGACAGAATGTAGTAGGGGGGACCAATCCACGCCGACTTCACTAGACACGACCTCCTTCGTTTATTATACTAAGGCCAGACTACTTTTGTGAATATACTAACGTTCTTTTTTCAAAATTTGCAATGAATTGTATTTGCCTGTGACACGGCAATCAGTAATATGTAAAAAAATATTGTTATAATTAATCTTCGGCACCATTTGTGCATATTCTGGTAAAAATGACCACCAATTTTAAATTAACTGTATAGGTAGATAATGGACATTTATGGCATTTATGGGTTGAAATGATGATGAAATACATTAGCAATTTTTAATCCATTCTCAATCCACAAATTTCGTGTAAATAAAAGTTCATAAACTAAATATTTTTTTAATTCAACATCTCTCTGAAAAATGTTAAAATAAAAGACAATCGCCACATTATTTTTTAATGCTCTTTTTCCAAATATCCTGGAACAAAGAAGCCACTATTTACCAAAACGATGCGTGTGCTTAACAACAAAGAAATTAGCTGAATTCACGGTACACTTGAGGTCTGCCGGTCGGTCCGAGGGTAGTTTAGTCGATTTATAACGCACGGCCGCGCAAACTGAATCGAGTGATTGGTGAACTGAGCAGTGAACAGCGACCGAGAGGACCGCGGTCACACGCAGCCAAGGGCGGTGATTGAACACTGTCAGTGTCATGCAATTGTGTCCAACTTACCATCATTTACACACTCATTGGAAAAGACATTATTAGAAATTGTTAGTTTGTTATTTTCAACCCTATGTAAATTAGAACAAAGATGAATGAAGCAAGACAGTCGTATCATACCTCGTAAACTGTAAAAAACTTAAACCGACACACATAATGGTGAAGCGCAGCATACCGTAACTATTAATTCCTAATTCCTAATTGATTTTCGATGTTATTTCAATGACAACAGTGTCGTTAATAGTTTGACATATTATGTGCGCCGGCCCTCATAGTGATTGAGAGCAGTATCTGCAGTATCTTTAACAATGTGATAGTACGATATGGCGAATAAAAAAGATAAAAATATAGCGTCATGCCTTTTTCCTCGAAAGGGTAGGCACTGGCAAAGGTTCACGTCCTAATTTAATTTTTAAATTTCGTCAGCTATGTTTGGTAACAAAGGAGTTTTTGAGAAATCCAGTAAGTCCTATTTTACCCGATCAGGTAATCGAACAGTCAGAACATCTGTTGCAGCAGTCGTATACACCAGCGCTGCGCCACCGAACCTACATAATATTTATCGATTGAGAACGGTAAACCTGACGGTCGATCTGATATTCATGTGGTAACCAGGGCCCAAATTATTGTACTTTCCCTAAAATGCAATCATGCTGTCAGCTGAATAGTCCGTCTGCGTTACAGTCAGCCCAACGCTTTAGCAATTCCCACGTCTTTAAAATGACTAATTAAGTTAATACTCGCATAGATACATATTAACAGTCTAACTTCTTAACACCAAATTATTGACACGCAAAGAATTCAACCCTCATTGACTTCACATTGTAGTGACAAATAAACATCTCAATATTATAGTTATTTTGTCAGTTTAATTACACTTTTAATTTGCCACACATTAGATTAACGATCAAATTAAGAAAGCCGGAGTTATCGTTCGCCAAATGCCATAAAACGTATACAAATAGACTCGGTGGCATGTTTACTTAAGATATCAATCTTGAGGACCCATTGGCCGCCGAATCCGCGCGAACCCCCACTGATAATGTTCCTAAGTATAAATGAGTTCGATACTGAAAGTTTTACCATCAAATTAAGTAGAAATAACAAAGTTATTTACACTGTATGGATAGCCCGTATATTAAAGTGTCAGGGTTGATTTTGGTGTGTTAGTTTAGCAGTGTTAAAGTTGTGAGCAGAATTGGTAGTAGCGACATAGGTTGATAAAAGCGCGCCTCAGATAAGGGCAATAAAGCATGTCAATAATTGGGAGGGACGCGCCAATGTTTGGTCGCGAGAGTTCGACACGTTCCCCATTGTGGACTTGGTCGACTACGATCTATTTTCTATATTACGAATAACTTGTAACATAGTGCATACTTGTATAAGGTAAGTCCTGTGCAAGGGAACAAGCAAGTAACGCTGGACACTGTAGTGGCTATTTATAAATGTAAATATCTATAATATATAATAATAATATAATATTTCACCGCATACACAGAGCGCCATCTAGTCCCAAATTAAGCAATTATATTTGCTTGTGTTATGGGTACTAAACAACTAATATACTACTTAAGAACATTTTTTTTTGTAAATAAATACGTATTATAGATACAGAACAAACCTACATGCTCGTCACACAAAGATTTGTCCTGAGTGGGGATCGATCGAACCCACGACCTCCGGTTTAGCAGTCAGAGTCACTAACCACTAGACCAACAGGCAAGTCAATAAATATATAATAATATAATGTAAATCAGCCACGTTTGCCTCGTGTAGAAATCGAAACCTCAACACTCGGAGCGGCAATGTTACTAGCAAGGTGCAATATAGTGTTATGACAAGGGGAAATGAAAATTGATTACTTACCTATATCAATACCATCTCATCATCATTATCATCATCACCACCATTGAGGATTCTAGCAATATATGAAAAGAGTGTCCTGTTTCTTGCCAACTCTACTCAAAGTTCGACTTATCGAGCTGGACTTTCTTCTTCATTTATATAGATACTACATACCTACCTACATAAATAAAATTAATTATTTATTTTTGACTTTGATAAAATCAGCCATTTTTTCCGCTATTTGTGTCTAATTACTGATGAATTTTCAATCGCCATCGATCATTTTAAAAACAAAAAAGGATTTTTCGTTGACATCATTGTTCAAAATTATCTAAAAATCAATGTTGTATGTCGTATCCCTATATGAACGTGCCTCGGAAGCTCAGCAGTGCACAGTGGCGTCAGTGAGGGTAACAAGGTCTGCGTCTTCACAGTGTAATTTATGACATCTACCAATTTGTACGAATCGTATTAAAACGCGGACGTAAACTGTTGAATGGCCCGAAAATAGGGTGACGGGGTGCCATCCCCTACACAACCGCTCAGTTTAACATTGTTTATGCCTTTAATATTTTATTGTGCTTCTCATTTACATTTTTATCTGGTAATGGAAAGTCATATTGTTGTATTGAAATTTCTTTTTCTTTCACTCTCATAGCTAGGTGCGTATCTCTTCTAAGAAATGTTGTCAATTTCTTTTTTATTTAGTGTCCTCGTTGGTAGGCTAGTTTTCCATTGCACTGTTTTTGGCGACTTTACTTACCTAATTTATTTTTTCATTATTCAGACCACATTTTTAATAGGTAGATTAGTAATCATTCCTATTAATAGCCATTGCTAAAAATTTCCCAAAAATAACGACCACCCATCGCAAGTTTTTCAAGGCAGCAGCCATGGAAAACAACTGAGTGAAATTATTTTAGTAATATTGATTATTTTAGTAATATTGATTACCTACATCTTTATTGAAATAACGTGACACATTAATTGCATCTCCTAAACAGCAGAGTGTCGGGTTATAAACCAAATTATAACGCACCATAACCTCTGTTGACAACTCATTCGTGTAATGGCGCCGAAATTTTGGCGGGAGTAACCGGGAGTTCGCCCAACGCAACAGTAACACTCCATACTGCCAGACATTTTGACTAATACAGAGAGCGTTAATGATGGGTGAACAATAAAATACATTTATGCATTTTATTAGGGTACCGTAACAAAAAGGTACAAAAGAAACCCTTGCTCGCTCTGTCCGTCCGTAACAGTATGAATATCTTGGAATCTTATTAAGCTACTGATTCAACAACTACCAGATTTAAAAAATTGAGAAGTTGTTTTTATTTTCTCTGCAGAATCGGTCGAAATGGGGTGTTGCAATTTTAAATTGAGACTATTACATCAAGTGGGGTATTAAATGAAAGGGCTTTGTTTCCACATTCTAAAACCTTTTTAATCACTATGCCCGTTTTTTTTATAATTATTTCGATAATTCGATTACAGTTACCTTTACCTCCATAACATCCCTGGTATACCTAAATACTCTTTAGTTATAAAAATACTGTCACCTAAATATATATATCACTGAATTTTAAATTTAAGTAAGTATTTTAGTGGTTAAATTCTCTTTGGTTAACGTCATAAAAAAACGTAGTGGTTAAATTCTCTTGGTTTTAAAATTCGTGTTTGTGACTCTGTATCAATGTAAAAATAGCCAAAATTACAAAATTATTCGTCAACATGTGTTGGGCCGGTTGGTTAATGGTATTTTCTGCACTAGGATTCATATTTCACAATACTGAAATCCTCAAATCATTACCTATATAGTTCGTCAATGAACAACATGCTTTTGAAGCACACAAGTCTCTCTGGCAGGTATGTCAAGACGCCGAAAAAGGTAAAATTTATCACTTAAAAAATCTATAAACGTAATCAGGAGCGTAGCTACGGAGGCATCAGTCGTATCAATGATAAAGGGTCCCGTATGTTAAAATAAAATTATAATACACTCCTTTTAGAAAGAAGCTCACTGTCGCTCAGCGAGCCATGGAAAGAGCTGTGCTCGGAGTTTCCCTGCGTGATCGAATCAGAAATGAGGAGATACGCAGGAGAACTAAAGTTGTCGACATAGTTCAATGAATTGCATACAGATGGTTGTAGAAACAAATATTAGATTATGTACTTAATCAGTTTTTAATTTGATAAAGGTACGATAAACTATTTTAAAAATCGAAAAAGTTTACAATCCGGGAGCAATCCGACGAGTCAGAATCAGGGCCCAATGCTGGGTGGTACCTACTTTTTGTATAATTTTTATATCCGATAACTATTGTTTGCTTGTCCCCTGCAGGACTTGAGTGAATGTGTGCGTGCAACCGTTATCCTTTTTTTTTATGAAAAAGCAATCTGGTAGTAAGATTGCTTTTTACGTAATTAATTTGTTTTATATTTCAGATGCATAATACCTATAGGCCACCATGAGTCATCAGATGTATGAAAACAAGTTCAAATGCAGCGTTGTACCACCGCTGCACCGGTCCACACCCGCACCTAATCGGTTATGAAAAAATATTTGATTGTATAAACTTAAAAAAATATCAGTACATAATGTAGGTTAATTAAATTCTTATATTTATAGTTTTCGTCGCTAAAGTTCTTGTGATTAATTAAATTACATTATGTTAAAACTTAGTTTTATTTTTGACTTGTCTCAATCTGTCCGATTTTTTAGAATATACGAAATTTAACTCAATGTTTTTGTGACATCTCTCTCGTTTATATTACAAAGCCCCTATTTTTCTCTGTCTAACACCTTAGTTATGCTTAAAATCCTGTTCTCATCGTATCGTTATGTGAATTTTATTTATCTATTGACAGATTTGACTTTTGACGCTGACCACTGACAGCCGGGTAAATAGTGAATTCGTCAATTGATATCAATTTTTATGTATTTCTTGTAATTCAAGTTGTAAATATAACTTTTACATAATTATTACTATCGAGATTTACGCAAAACAGAAGGAAGTCTATGACATTACAATGATATAGTTTTAATTGAGACTAGTAACAGTGTGTTGCGCAGTAAACAACATCGAGTTTGCAAAGCGCGGGAAGTGGTCTCGTTATCAGTTCTAGTGGTACAGTGCTAGACTTTTAATCTAGTAAAATGTATGAAATATCTGACGATGACGAGAGTTTCACGGATCCTGCAAAATTGCCTGGTAAACACGACGCCATCGTAATAAGCAGTGATGATGAATCATCAGTGCACGAGCTTAGCGACGACGCTGAAATACTCTCTTCTGACTCTGAAGCTAACTCTGACTCTGAAGAATTACCAGAGGTTATAGCAGAACAAAAAGCGAAGGTTATTAAGAAACTATTTACACCCTTTAGGGGGTCTAACAAATCTAATTCGAAGAAATCAGCCAGTAAAAATATAGTCCCTCAAAATGACAAGATAAATGATGTGAAAACTGTAGCACCCAATGGAGAAAAGCCAAAATATGAAAAGCTCATGTTAACCGGTGTAGATGTGCTGCTACCAGTAAAACCTTATCAAAGCCAAGTAGCTTTAATGGCCAAAGTAAGTGACTAATTCTCTATTTTACTAGCCTATAATGACCTACTACTTTTGTATTCCCCCATGGTCTTTCACACCTCTGATATGAGCCTAATGTGTCTAGCCCTTAGTAAAAAAGTCTAAGTTATATTATATTATTATGTAAGCTTATTCTAGGCTAACTCTGAAATAAATCTTCAGACATGCTACTTAAAGTAGATTTTTATTTGTTCATGTCTTTGCTTAATTTTATTTTTACTTACTCCAATATTAGAAAAAAAGTATCATTAGTATCATGGAATAGGGTCTCATGGTTAAAATAAAAATTGTATATTCCTTTTGAAGTGAACAAGGCTGCTCGCTCAGCTTTGCTTAGTAGTCAAACATTCCACTGATTGGAGCTAAATAAGCTATCGGCCGTCATCGCAACTGTGTTTCACAACCAATTGTCTACAAAGATTTTTTAGTTTTTCATGGCAACCAGCTGCAATTTCCTCAGTTATATATTTTTTAATTAGTACCTTCCTTACAGTACTGAATGCGAGGCTTTATCTGTATTTTATGTTTAGTAAACACTCCAAAAATAATAAAAATGTTAACAAATTGTTAAAGGTAAGTTATCATTAACATTGATAACACAAAGTTCAAGTGATTCACATACCATAGCATTTTATGTTTAAATCTGCGCAAGCGAACATGTCAAATATTGTCCAAATCCATGGGTCAAAACATCATTGCCTCAAAACCATTGTACTATATAGCTGTTGCCGGTGGATATTTGTTTGGCCATTACTTAGCTACTATTGATACAATTGGTGATGGCATGATATTTATCATTATATTATAGCCTATAGACTTCCTCGATATGTAGGCTATCCAACACAAAAAAAAAATTTGAAATTCAGTTCAGCAGTTTCTGATATAAGCCAAACAAGCCAAAAATCTCTAATATTAGCATAGATTCGCTCCAGTAGATGTAATACAATGACTTCAAACCGGCAAAAGATGAAAGAAACATCAGGAAATCACATTCATTACACTAAAATTACATACTTCTGCTGCATCTGATATGTACTCGGTTTAATAGATAACCTGCCAATGAATATTAAAGAAGAATATCATTGACATTGACCTTTCACATACTCAACAGATCATCAAAGGTATGAAAGAGTCCACCAACTGCATCCTAGAGAGTCCAACGGGCTCTGGAAAAACACTGGCTTTGCTGTGCAGCGTGCTGGCTTGGCAGCAGTATGAACAAAGTAAGTAATTTTTACTTTAACCTATTTACTGTAACCGACTATGGCCGTTAAATGAAAATGTGTTCTATAAATAAAGCAATAAGATGCAGTTTTAGTTTCGTAGTGTCGGATATTTATAAATAATACATAATGTCACCTATCACCTTATAACAAACTTGGTACATCAAATGTTATATATGTCGTAGAATGATTTGATAATTCGAATTTTCTGGAGATAACACGGATAATATAATCAGACAATGGTGAAAACACGTCGCAGTCTTATTGGAAATAAACTTTTTAGGATGGATCCGAAATAATAATAATATAATAATAATAATATTCTACCACATTCACACAACGCCATCTAGTCCCAAAGTAATTAATTATATTTGCTTGTGTTATGGGTACTAAACAACTGATATACTACTTAAATACTTTTTTTTTTAGTAAATACATACATATTATAGATAAATTACACCCAGACACAGGACAAACCTTTATGCTCATCACACAAAGTTTTTGTCCTGGGTGGGGATCGAACCCACAACCTCCGGCTTAGCAGTCAAGCTCACTAACCACTAGACCAACAGGCCAGTCAAGAAATGGATAAATTAAGTGAGAAGTCTCAGTCTTCATGATTTTAGTTTTTGAGACGTTTTCACCATTGATAAAGTCAAATATTTTTATTTCATTTAGTTCACATACATTATACTTATGAACTTATGAATAACTAGTACATTATTGTTATGAAAATAGCTACTTTTATATTTAGCCCTCTTTCTCTCCTAACTATTGTGCTGTACCCATCAGGATCCATAATTGTAACCTACATTATATATACCACCTAATTGTAAATTATGGAAGCAATAAATGATTGAGTATTGAGAACGTCATACAAAGCCAAAAGAAAGGTATCAGCAAATTTGCCTATGGCCAGTTCACTGACTCTGAGAAGAACTTGGCAAGAAACTCAGGCCACTCTTTTTAATCGCCATAGTAGTTACAATTATTCAATTGGTTAAAAAGGTATAGAACCAAACATACTAAATCAAATTTAATAAAATTTGGATATTAGAGAAAAATGCAATCTACCCTGCTATAGGTATCTGTCTACCCGTGTTGTCGCGCGAAAATTTGAAATATCAAATCATCGTACGACATCTTACTTAGTATAAAACAAAGTCGCTTTCTCTGTCACTATATCCCTATGTATGCTTAAATCTTTATAACTACGCAACGGATTTTGATGCGGTTTTTTTTAATAGATAGACTGATTCAAGAGGAAGGTTTATAGGTATAAACATACCACGCGGGTGAAGCAGCGGGCGGAAGCTAGTTATATATATAATTCTTCTGTACGTGTGTTGACAGTGAACTCCTCCTAAACAGCTGAACCGATTTGAATGATTTTTTGTGTATGTGTTCAAGTGAATTCGAGGATGGTTTAGATTCACAAAAAAAAAAAAAAATGCAATCGATTGGTATATCATGCAGGACAACGTCTGTCGGGTCCGCTAGTATTATATAAAGCTAAAAAGCGACAATTGATCACAAGTGTTTGCGTGTCGCCGAAGCTTGTAGGCTCGGTACACATAAATCATAGGAGTTCTGTCGCACGACTGTTGCCAACAGCCTAACACGACAATTGCGCTTCATCCAATACTGAATGCATTTGTTGCATGCAATCCACAGTCTTCTAATAGAGGCGGAGTTGATCATTTCTTTTATTAACTTTTATAATAATATAAACACTAGCTGACCCGGCGAACTTCGTACCGCCGCGCCATATTGTTATTCGTGATAATGTTCCATTTTCAAATATTTATATGGAGATTTTAAAACACAAAATTTTAAATTTTACACTCAATTTTTTGTATAATTCTTACATAATATATGCCTTGCCTAGACAATAGCAAATACAACAAAAAAAGAATTAGCCAAATTGGTCGAGTCGTTCTCACGTGAATCCATCACATACTTTTCGGCAATCCATTTTTATTTATATAGATATTATAAGAACTACTATACCAACACGTCTGACCATCATGGTATAGTAGGCTAAATTCCCTCTACATTCTTTGGACGAGACCCGTGCCCAGCAGTGGGAAGTTTATGGGTTGAAATGATGATGATGATGATAAAAATATTAGCTGTTGCCCGGGGCTTCTGATCGTTCTTTGTTTGGCCACTGTCCAGCTCCTATTGGTCTCAGCGTGATTTTAGATAGCCTATAGGTACTTCCTCAATAAATAAGCCGTCCATAAGAAAAATAATTTTTCAATTTCGTTAGTTCGTTCGTAGTTTCTGAGATAAGTGCGTTCAGCCAAACAAACAAACAAACTTCATAATATTAGTAGGTACATAATAGACTTAATTTTTCTGAACATCAGTTTATAAAGACGCAGTATACTAAAATTCAGGACTGTTAAACCCTAAAATTTATGGGAATTTTAGAGAACGAAACCACAGCGTAAACGTAGGTAATTATTAACTTTATCACACGAAAAAAGAAATAATAATCCTCATTTACATTTTTTCATTCTGTTAATGACAAATCGACGTATGTATACATAATGTACCCATCAATTAAATTACATATCAATCCATGCTTGGATTTGTGTACATCTAAATTGGTTTTTAGTTTTGACAACTATTCAATGACGTCATATACCAAAAGCAATTATAGACGTATGATGCAGTTTTCTCGAAAAAATATTGTAGACAATTTTCACTTACACACTTATCTGAAACATCGCTCCAAAAACTCATTGTAATGCAGTTTTACACCAAAACTTGTGCACACTCGAAGTTCCCCGTTACACTAAAATATTTCGTCACGAAACTGACGAAATCCAACAACTTACGTCACCGATACTTGACGAATAAATTGCTGAAGATTTTGAAATAACATCGAAATGATTGCGTAACGTAAGGGTGGATACCCGTGGACTTTATTATAGAGTTCTTGTTTAAAGTTTTGACAAGTTCACAACTAGATGAGGGTTACGAGACGTTGGAAAGTGGATGTTGCAATGGATCTATAAAGATATTCTTACTATTGATGTGTACAGCACGATATTATGTATTTATAAGTTACTACAAGTAGTGCGGGGCTTCGCTCCCATCGTTCTTTGTTTGGCCACTGTTCAGCTCCTATATAGCCCATAAATAAGCCATCCATAACCAGTCCATCCAACAGTAAGACGTTAGTGAAATGAAATATTAGAATTTTTGAATAATGAACCTATAATAAAACCTACATGCTAAATTTGCAAATGGCGCGACGTTTACAATACTTTTTGTTATACATAATTATCATAGTTTACTTATCGCTAAAATTGCGTGTAATGCGAGGCCATTATCTATTTCTATGGGCAATTTAATTTCTTACTCTATACGGGCATTAATTTATGATGTTCCATACTCAATGGGTTATTAAATAATGTTGAAGATATTTCGCACCCGCCATGTTAACACATTTTTTTGTGTTTGTGAATAAAGATGTCATATCATTGAATTTTTATTTAATAATACATTAGGTTTGCATGTCCTAGGAATTCTTACTGCTATATTAGACTTTTGTTTCTTTTGACATAATTTTTGTCCAGAAAATGTTAATCTATTCATCCATTGGCAATGTCGTTTAGACCCTCATACTGCCGTTTCTTAGATAAAATACATGTCTTTATATTTTTCGTTTCAAATCTCGGCTATCGCAACTGACTTATCAAAAGTCTGTAGGTACTATGCAGTATCTTCTATACGAGATAGACTTGGCAGTTGCCTTGTTATAAAATAGCAATACATAATAGATCTTAAATTTATAATTAATAATTCCATATTAAAGAACACTTTTTTTTTATCGCGTTCATAATACTTACTACATTGATTGCACTGAATAACCCTTTCTTAATTCGAAAATAAAAGGCGTCGTTATACGGTAGAAAAGTTTTAATGAAGTACAAATTCAACCTGTTTACTTCTAAGATCAAGGTATGGGACAGTTTCTTAACCATCGATTTATCACTGATTTAGAGAACTAAAAAAAATACATACAGTCGAACAAAGTCTCCTTTTTTGAAGTCGTTTAAAAATTTGCCAATTCCTTTCTTATAATTTTTACAACATTTTATCATCTAGACGAAAGTTTCAAACAATTCTGTTGACATTTTAAAAGACGGTAGACATTTGGTGAGAAACACCCGACCGCGGGGCATATGGTTTTGGCGGGAGACGACCGCCACCATTTTTGGTGTCACGAAAATTTCGCGCCCAATTTTCTTCGTGTCAGCCGTTTTGACGGCTCAATCGCGAGCTCCGTCTGGAAATCGGAACACGGAAGTCTATGGAAAAGTTTTGACAGCTCCCTGAATTCGGTTACTTGTTACTTGCTGCACTATGACAACACAATGAATTATGTCGGAATGTTTTCTCAAAGTAAATCTGGAGAAACGATGGACGGTTTCCGAATTCGTGAAATATTACACCTGCCTGGTTTATTCCTAAAGACACTACGTACATAAGTATTTGTAAAAAAGTTGTACTTAATAAATTCTTCGTTTATTCGTTCATTTCATTTCACTCACATAAAAAGTATTATAAAAAATTTTGCTGCAAACTTTTCATCGGATAAACTTGACATAGGAGGTCAAATGGTTTAAAGTAAATTTGTCTTAAAATAATAGTAGTTTGTAGTTCATCAATCACGCCAATGTTTACAGCATCAACGTAATCCGCAGTACATTCCTCCACCCCTATCGCATTCACTCGACGACACCTAAAAAGCTATCTTAATCCAGAACGCATCAATTACCTCAGCATCCCGCAAACCGCGCGACGTGACACGACGCCGCCCCTAGACATGTCTTTGAATTTCCTCACCCCCTCCCACCTCTGCCTCCCTTACTTTTCCCCGCATTTTTTTTCGTTCCGCGTAGCTGGCAACCCTTTTGCTAAATTGAATTAGAATTTGGAATCTACGACGCGTTCTCTAAAAACCTTTGTCACACGTTTTGATAATCCGACCGTTTCCTAATATTTCTTCGCTTTTCTATTAAATATACAAGTATGTATAAGTATACAACTGAAAGTTGCACGGGGCTCGCACCCGTCGTTCTTTATTTGGCCACAGCTCAGCACCTATTGGCTGTAGCGTGATGTTATATAGCCTATAACCTTCCTCGATAAATGGGCTATCCAACACTAAAAGAATTTTGAAAATCAGTTCTGTAGATCCTAAGCTTACCCTTTCTTTCTCTTTCGGTTGGGCTTGTAGAACAGCATACCTTAAACCACTACACCGTATTTATTAAATTTAATAGTTAAATTTTTTTTTATTTCTCTCATGTTTCTATTTTTTTTTTATTGTTCTTTGTCTATTTTTTAATTATCTGTGTAAGTTGTTTTTGTAGGCCCTAAGCCGAAATAAATGATTTTTCTTTCTTTCTTACCCCTACAACGTCACAAACTAATATTACTATAGATGCATACTCATTACGTGTACGATATTGTGAGACACATTTGCAATACGCATTTAATATTGCCAAAGAATATAAAGAAACTCCTTTATGTCATAATGAAAGCTTCTACGTAGCGCACATGTGATTACATCGACCAAAATCCGGTCGTACCATCCGCACTCGATATGGCAAAGTATATTTTTACTTAATCTGGATCTTAATGTGTCGTGCAAACGTTGGCAGAGCTCGTTCTATTCCGGCACACCTCTTGAACCAACTCAAACATAAATCGCCCCCTGCAGTTGGTTACTCTCCATCTTAATGTCAATTAGCCTAATTTGCATCGGGTTCGTATCGGACCGGTGCGAACCAGACATTGGAAATAAAAATAAAATGCCTTTTAGTTAAACATTATAATTTTCATTATTTATTGTTTAAGTATAGGTGGGTTGTATGATGGGTCGCATGTTATGTCGCGTGGGCCAGCCCTAAGTCCCCGCTCCGGTTTATCACAGCAGCATCGGTTACCTCCCGCGTCGCGTTAATTCCCTGCAAGGGTTGCCGCCGATGTCGTCGCGTCGTAAACTTTATTTACGGCGCCGCCGGCCGATTATTGCTGCGACGTCGCTCTTTGCCGGTTCATTTGCATAGAAAATACGCGGTAGAGCTGATCAGGCCGCGTAGTTTGTGCGGTTCAGGGTGCTCGATATTCCGATAGTTGGGGTGCTCGCTTCCTCGGAATCGGAATATTAATTGACACTATTGTAGATTGTTACTAGCGGTTGGAGCGCCAATTACACGCGATATATAACCTATTTTTAAACGACTTAAAAAAAGTTGGAGGTTTTATGTTCGACTGAATGTATTTTTTATACCACAGATAAATAATAATTATTTATCATGATAAATAAGTTTTGTATTACAAATTTTCGACTACCTACACAGAACTAAGATGTTGTTTTGGACAGTCGGGGATGAGAACGGATAAGATTTTTTAATCTTACGATATATCACCTGTACTACAACTCTATTGGCTCACATAACTTTGTAAACCTTATGGTAATGAGAATTGCCTGATTGTAATCAGTGACTAATCAATCAGGGATGAAACGTTTCTAGGTAACAAGCCTGACAAAGACCGATGCAGTTCGGTCGAGACGGACAAACGAAGATTGAAATTGCCATCGTAATGAGACCCTGCCATTGAACGATTCATGCTGAGCATTTGGTTTGTCAGGTACGGCAAAGTTCATGTGCGGTAATAATATTCTACCACATTTACACAGCGCCATCTAGTCCGAAATCACAGGTTGACTAAAAAAAAGTGTACTAAACAACTGATATACTTACAGTATACTACTTAAATACATTTTTTGTTTCGTAAATACATACATACTATAGATAAATGACACCCAGACACAAAACAAACAATCATGCTCATCACACAAAGATTTGTCCTGGGTGAGATTCAAATCCACGACCTTCGGCTTAGCAGTCAGGGTCACTAACCACTAGGTCAACAGGCTATCCATTTTAACTAATGTCATTTTCAACAGCAGCAACAAAACAAAACAAGTAATTTCTTCAAGAACATTTGTTTTTTTATATGTACTCCTAATTTACATAATATAGAATCTACCTATGTATCTTAACTATACTAATATTAAAAAGAGATATTATTTGTGTGTGTTTAGATGTAGGGACATATATTAGATAAAAGTCGCGCGGGGATTCGCTCCCGGCGTCCTTTATTTGGCCACTGCTCAGCTCCTATTGGCCATAGCGTGATTGTTATATAGCCCATAACCTTCCTCGATAAATGGGGTAAACAACACTAAAATATTTTTTCAAATCGGACCAGTAGTTCCTGAGATTAGCGCGTTTAAACAAACAAACTCTTCAGCTTTTTAATATTAATATAGATTTATAGATAATATAATAAATATTTACTTCGTAAGTAGGGTGTAATTTTTTGAACTTCCCAACCGATTTCCATGAAATTTCACACATAAATAGTCTAAAATCTATAGATGGACACAGGCTTTTTATTGATATACCAGGCGAGCTAAATATAGTTTAAAATAAAATTTATTCTCTGTATTTAAATTTAGTACATCAATTCAAAGAAACGAGGCAAAAATAGTGTCGTAATGTAAACAGTCGAGGCTGTGTCGTCCCATAACATGGTTGTCGGTGTTGGCCTATATGCTAATGGTGTGTGTCGAAACACAGAGTTTTTCCAACCCAAGACATATCATGTCCTAACGATAAATATGCCCATGAACTGTTCGTAAAGTTTGGGTGCGTTGTTTCTGTTGTAATAGGTATATGATACAAAATACGATTTTGATATTTTCAATTAAGGGTTTGAGGCCAGAACATGATTTTTTATTTTGTTTATATATATACGATAGGTGAAGGAGGTTTCATTACATTCATTCCAAGTTTAATGTCTTGCGACAAAATGGTCAAGGAATATTTTTTAAGAAGATTTCTAGTTTCAACAGATTTTTTTTTCAATTGGTTTCCGAAAAAGTCATATTTTTCTCAGTTTTTGGAAACTTTTAGTGCAAAATTCTGACCAAGTGCGTGTAAGAAGCATGTTATAAGTTATTAATGATAATTATTCAAAAGATGTGATCCGCAGTACTATGAAGAGGCACAGACAACAAAATTTATATCCAAACTAGAAGTCGCGCGGGGCTTCGCTCCCGTCGTTCTTTATTTGGCCACTGTTTAGCTCCTATTGCCCGTAGCGTGGTGATATATAGCCTATGTTGCTCAGTGATAATGTGGCTTTCTAACGGCAAAAGAATTTTTGAAATCGGTCAGTAGTTTTTAAGTTTATTCGTTACATACAAAAATACTAATCTTTCCTCTGTTTAATAGTATAGATTGTATGGACAGGAATAAGACCTCAAAAATTTGTGTTAATGCTGCTACTGTGGGCGTACAACTTGTAAGAATGGTATCAGAGGCTTGCACTCTCTAATGTCGTATAATATCACATAGTTTTATCGCTCACGGAAGTTGGCCCGTGCCGTGACAATAAAAGGGGTAGGTAAATTTTGAATATTTAAACAGTCATTTACTTTGTGAACCGTAGAATAAAAATAAAAATCGTTCGATTACGAACCGATGCGCGATTGTAACGTTCGATAATATTTTACGAAGCTTCCGTTATAAATTTAGTTCGACTCCTTGATTTATCGGTGGCTGTAAAACGTAATCTTTGCGGTTCGATCACTATCTGTGTGTTTGTTTTAGATATATGTGCGTACTTTTACTTGTGTTGTATGTAATAGTGGTATGCTCACTTACTGCCGCACTCAAAGACGTCAAGTATCTGTCATTAACACAATTTTTTCATTGAATAATCGTCTTTAGGCGTATAGACTTAAATATTACACGTTTTTACTAAATATACTTTAAAAGTTAAGTAACGTCTCTAAGTACGGCAGTTAGAGTAAGCCTTCAAATTTTGTATAATTAGGCGGCGTTTCCACCAGAGATGTGCGAAGATGCGATGTTTATTATGAACCAATAGAATCGCTTCATTTGCCTGACGTCACACAGCGTAGCCCTGGTGGAAACGCAGCCTTAGACTTGTCCTTTTCAGAAGTTTAAAGCTCTGTTTCATACGTGCATTGACGAATTTAGAATACATAATTTCACTACCCCATTTCAATCCGTGGGTGTCGTAAAAGGCGACTAAGGGAGAAACCTTAAACTTTAGCCTTTAATATTAATATATTTATAATATTATAACGTGATACAAAATAGGTAGACCACTTTATTTGTATCACGTTATAATATGATAAAGCCTAAAGGCGAAAGTTTGTGTGTGTTTGTAATTCCAGCTCGCTCAAACGGCTGGACCATTTTTTTATAAAATTTGATAGGGATGTAGCTAACACCCTGGATTAACACATCTATACTAATATTATAAAGCTAAAGAGTTGTGTTTGTTTGAACGCTAGGATCTCAGGAACTACTGATCCGATTTGAAAAATTCTTATAGTGTCAGATAGCCCATTTATCGAGGAAGGTTATAGGCTATATAACATCAAGCTTAGGCCAGTAGGAGTTGAGCACTTGCCCAATAAAGAAAGACGAAGTGACGACGACCAGAATTGAAGCCCCACGCGACTTTTAAAATACATTTATATATTTAAATTTAAAGTAAATGCACTTAATATCCCCAACAATTTTCACGTAACAGTGTCAAAATTCGCGTGCCACCATTCGTTATTTATACAAACGGTTGTATAATATAAAAGTGAACGTTAAATATGTTTTAAAGTCGCCATTTCTGTGTCCTCTACCACGTGGCGTCGCGTGATTGTGACTCGAACGAATTTTTACAGAATAATACCGTTTATCGTTTCAAATCATGAATCTTAATTCGGTTTTATATTCATTCAGGTTGTTTATGTATCTATGATTTTTGCTTTTGTACAAAGTGGGTTTGTAAAGGCTTCGATTTGTCGTGAAAATATCGCTTTTGTTTTTATTTTGTAGGTTATGTTTAGTATTTCTTGTTCATGTGAGCTTTTGTCATTAGCTTTGAAATAATGACGAAGATATTTATAATCTGTCACCAGTTTATATAGTCCTCAGAATGACGTAAGGTGATTGTGAGGGCCTACTCGTAACATGTCATGTCACCTCGACACATTAAATTTTTAAGAGTCGAATATAGAGATGACGAATAAGTTATATTAAAACAAATCACAACACATGTATGAGGAATATAAATACGATATTACATTAAGTATGGAAACATATATTATAAACATATGACTGGCCTGTTGGTCTAGTGGTTAGTGACCCTAACTGCTAAGCCGGAGGTCGTGGGTTCGATCCCCACCCAGTACAAATCTTTGTGTGATGAGCATGAATGTTGAACTGTGTGATGCAAAATTATACTTTATTTTATTACTTTTAAGTTCTTTTTTGACTTAACCCTGCGATAGTTACCGTGCATCTGCACTACTAGTACACCAACAAGACAATAATTTACATTTCCAATAAAATACTTCACTTTATTATAAGGATCGCTCATTTTAGTTTGAAACGTGACTCTGTATCTATTGGAGCCGTTTACAACTCATTAAAATTACGTTTGGGACGCGATCGTTTCGTGAGCGGTGGCGCTTACCTTGCTAATCGTTCATTTCACGAAACTATTTGTTTTTTTAGGGTTACCTTGAGAATATCACTTTTTTAAAAATCCTTACATTACAGAAAAATAAAATCCTTCCCTCTGTATGTATGCTTAGATCTCCAAAACTTTCTTGCGGTTATCACCATAGAGTGATTCATAAGGAATCTTGTATGCCCGGTTTCTGATTCAGATTAAAGTTATTCATCGATTAAAGTATAACCTGACTGAATATAAAAGTAAAATAATAGAACTAGTTTATTCACACAACTGTCATTTTTAATTTGTTTAAGTTGTATTTTTTTGTCCTATCAATAACCCCTATTAGACGGCTCAGAAGCCGGGAATTAGACTACCATCACAGCGATTACATTTTAAGGTAAATTGTGGATTTGCTGCGTCTTGTCAATGGCTTCTTACTGCCACACTCAGAGATATAAATTAGCAGTAATCTGTCATTAAAACAATTTTTTCATTGAATAATCGTCTTTAGGCGTATATACTTAAGTATTACACGTTTTTACTAAATAACATTTAAATATTTATTATACAAATAAATATTTTTTATTTTCTTTTTTTATTTTTTTTTCATTTTAGGCGTCTAAAAAAAATTAAAAAATATTTATTTGTTCAAATTGTTTCTTATTCTAGTGATTGGAGTCTCCTTTTCGACAAAAAAGCCTGTGTTAGGAGGCTCAGCTCTTCCACAACAGTAAAATATTATAATCAATTAGATATAAAGCAGTGTGTGTGTGTGTGACGATTATTCAATGAAAAAATTGTTTTAATGACAGATTACGGCTAATTGAGGGTACTGTAATCTCTGAGTGCGGCAGTAAGTCGCAATACTATAATATTGTTATTCTAAGTTTCTGTAGAGTTACTTATCGATTGATACTTATCTGCAAGCTTCCATAGCTATATGATAACATCTAACACATGGTGATTGTGGAACTTAATTAACATCTTACCTATATTTATATATCATTAAATAATTGATTTAAGTTGACAAGACTAATAATTAAGTTACTGAGAGTTGGACCTAGCTATTTTAGATATAGAATTTATAAAATTAATGTTAGCTAGCATTAAACCCTAGGACTATGGAACAGAAAAAACAAGTTGTTTTTCTGTTCCGTGGTAAGGACCATAATAGCGAGTTGGGATCAGGATGCTAATAAGAGTGAAAAAAATGGTAGTTACAAATTAAAACATTTTTCATTGATAAAAAGTAAAAAAAATAACAAAACATAATATACAAAAATCTATTAATTATGTAAATAAGTTTATTCTTCGCTCCCGTCGTTCTTTATTTGGCCACTGCTCAGCTCCTAGTGGCCGTAGCGTAATGTTATATAGCCTATAATCTTCCTCGATAAATGGGCTATCCAGCACTAAAATAATTTTTCAAATCGGACCAGTAGTTCCTGAGTAGGAACCAAAAACAAACAAACAAACTCTACAGCTTTATATTTGTTTAGATTCTGTTTAATTTCTGTTCTTGTTATTCGGAACCTTCCAAGTAGTGAAGGTAGGCTCAGCATCAGCTCTGAATACCCTCTACCTTCAGTTTTCGTCACAACTCATGGGTAAATGTCAAAATTTAGTTTTTCTTATAGAGAAAAAACATTTTCTGTATGAATTAATGCTGAATTACAGTTTCATAGCGGTTTTCTCTCATTTTTTCCTCTCTTTGTACATAATATTTGGATTGCTCGAATACACTCATATTCCATATAGAAGTAGTAAAAAGTGTTTTTGAAGTCGTCATTCTTCATTACGGATCATTTTTCAGTGTGCACTGGTCCGTAACGACGACTAATCAGGGTCCATAAAGCTCGTGGTATGAATCGACGCAGGACTCCTAAAATCACTCAAAATAGACTTATTAATTTGTATCATAGCCGCGGAACCCAAAACACAGTACAGAAGACAGTCCCTGACATATTTTTTAAGCGTTTTCTTTCTCGAATCGCATTCGAAATGGTAATTTTACAGTTTTGAGCACGTCAATCTATTAAAGTGATGGCTTGACATTATACCTTTCGTGACTTCGCTTAAATACTGAATTAGTATTGTCTGTCCCTTAAAAAAATATCCTACTATAACCAGTTGATGTAAATTTAACTTGTTTTGTATCATTATTGATAGGTGATTTATATCTGGGGTGGCTTTTATAGTTTTTATCGGCTGATTATATCAATATAGTTGCGATATTCTGTCGTTTTTGTTCGGTTACCTTGTTTTGAATTGTATTTACGTGGCTTTTGAGTAAGTTTGAAGCGTTGTACTTTGTACGGTGCCGTTTTAAAACGTTTGATTTGTTTTAGGACTGAAGGTTGAAGGTTTCTTTACTTTGTATAGGTAAATTATATTTTCTATGTAAAAACTTTGAGTTTGGAAACATAACGAATCTATCTTCAACACATCATGTATCTATTGTCTCTATAGACAATAATGATTCACTTCTTTATGATTTTTATTACTCTTTCACTTTTCCGTTTTTCTAATCTTAAAATAATATTTTCTGTGAGTAACATTACAAGAACTCAATATGGTCATGCTAACGCCATCTAGCGTGTGGTAGCGAAACTAAATACGTAGGCGCAATGGCGCACATTGAAATATGACAAAAAGTAAAGAAATTTATAATTATGGCATTAATTGTATTTTATTGACAAATTTAAACACTTCGGTATCTAAGTTGAATAAAATGTTCAGAGTTGTTATTACAACATTTGCGTCAAGAACTTATATATTATTATCCTTTTTTCAAACGATTACCAATTAATTTATTAAATAAATGAATCAAGTCAATGAAGACAGAGTTATATTAATATTTTTTATTATAAAAAGTTGCCATTTGTTAAAAATTATTAAAAATATTTGTTAAAGTCTCGAACTAGATAAACTTAATTGTCACGTTATGTTTAAAAGAGAATCAAAGGTAAAAAATAACCGGTTAAGATCATGTCGGACCATGCTTTATGTAGGATTCCGCAGCAAAAGAGCGTATCTTCATAGCGCTTACGTCTTTTTTGTTGAGAAGCGCAGTTTTTCGGCAATTACTCAAAAACGGTACATCTGATTATGTTCAAAATAAATTTTAGTTGGAAGTATATTTAAGTAAGCGTTGTTTTTTAGATTTTTTTCAGATTTTTTGGTTTGACGGTTTAGAAAATAGAGGGGGGGACACAATTTATGCTACTTCGGGAGCGATTATTTCCGAAAATATTCAACTAATCAAAAAGCTTACTGTTTTTAAAAGATCTGTCGAAGTATGTGCCATTTGTAAATATCGCATATAAATTGAAACAACAATATAAGTAATTTCTTTAAAGTCTATCCGTATTTCATGACCAGCTCTTCCCGAGCTTATATTTCCGCCATCTATCTGTTTCATATAGAACTAACTCATGCCCTTCCTAGCACTCGACTTGCATGTGTAAAGCGCCATCTATGAAATATCACTGGTACCATTTAGAAGCTACCCTAACATCACTGTCCATTAGGGCTGTACTAATGGAGTGCGCATTTTAATGTGAGATTCCGATAATTATATCAAGTTTGTTTCCTTACTACTGTAAAATCAAGCAAATCGTGTTTGATTTATTATGAGATTATATATTCTGGGTGTGATATTCATAAGAATGAAATTTGGATAGTAGGTATTAGGGTTGCCCCAAATCTAGCTGCACTGCGCACTTTCCTATGATTCTTTACTTTTCTGTCAGTAAGAACTGTCATTTACTAAAGTGAGATAGAGAATGAGTGCAGAGCGGATCGTCGATACTGCCGCGTGCGGTCCGTGCGTAGTAAATTGAAATTATTTATTTTACTTTGTTTTCCAAAAATTAACCTAATTACATAAAATGGCGGTTCTAAATGACAGAAAGGAATAGAAACAGAAAAGCGCGATTCCGTGCAGCAAGCTGATGAGGTCCAACCCCAACTACATGATATACATACATACTTTTTTTTTTAATATCCAAATTTCTTTAAATTCCCTCCACATTTTTTGGAGGAGACCCGTGCCCAGCAGTTGGACGTTTATGGGTTGAAATGATGATCTAAATTTTTTTGAATTTATTTTAGTACTTATGGTGTTTTGGTTCTGTACTATTCTGCGCTATTTCAAACTGTAACCAATTGAAATTTTAACTACTATGGTGATTAAAAAGAGAGAGAAAGTTCTTCTCAGAGCTAAACCTTATCAGTGAACTGGTCTTAGGCAAATTTGCTGACACCTTCTTTGGCTTTGTATGACGTTCATAAGTATCATCAGCATCCGCTGATACTGTAAAAACCTGCATCAGCAACAACCGACGGCCGGCGGAGCGGCGCGGGTAGCCAAGATCAGATGTCGCCGTCGTTTCTGGCACCCCTTATGGTGCTTTTCTGTCCTTATCTTTCAGTATGAGTTTGGGAGTCTAAAAATTTGAACGGTTGGCAAGTTGGCATGGCAAGAGGCTCGCACCCTCTCTCGCACGCTCACACCTTACATGGAACTAAACATAGCTGTCGAAATGTGAGTGTTATGTGTACCTACCCTTTCGAGCAAAAACGCGCAATGCTCTGCTATGTTAATTTTAAATACATTTTTATTACTTTTATAATCCTAACTTTCTTTGAACTCAGGCCTGTGAACCCATATTACTAAATGTATTTCAATTCAACATCAGTACCAATAATAACACGCACCCCTTTTAAAAAAAATCCTTTGTTGTCACACAATTGGCAATTTCGCATATCAATGGCGCCATCCTATGTATTAATTACAAAGCGGACCGACAACCCTGCTTAACATTGCTTTCAAGTACACACACACCCCTGACAAACGAAAATATCATCACACTAAAATCTACTTTAAATATTACGGAACAGAATTCAAATTCAATAACCGCTATCAAAGGATTTACGTTTAAAAGAGACGATACATTTAATTGAATATGGATTGTGCATATAACACATAGAGTTCATTATAGCTTGTTCTAGCTAAATCGCTAGGGGTGTGAATTAAGATATTATAAAAGGGACAAAAGGGGGAATGTGACACGGAAAGCGCTTAGTGTCAACCTCATATGTCTTTGAAGTTTCATGTAAAATAGAGTGGGTAGAGTCGGGGCTATTTATTTAGTATAAACGACAGAGGGCGTTGGCGTTGCACGTATATTGTGAAACATGTCATCCGAACAATGACATTTATTTAGGGATTGTATGAATAAGCCATTTGTTAGTTTCGGGATAACGACATGCTTATGTAAAACATGTACCCTTATAATCTTAGATAAACATTTTTCTTAGGGTACTTTTTGTATTGTACAAGCGTTCGCCCAAGGCTTTGCCCGTGTGTCGATAAAAAGTAGCCTATTCCTTCTACAGATCTTAGACTATCTGAAATTTGGGGATGATCGGTTGAGTGGTTAAAGAGTACAAGCGTAACAAACAAATAGTTGCTTTGCCGTTTATAATATTAGTCCATTTAGTAGTTATTACAGCATTTTTTGTGTTTTTGTCTAAAAATTCAATACGTAATCCCCTGCCTTCCTTAAATTAATATGCTCTACCATAACGAGATTTCAAACTCAAAGTATTTATTTGCGATATATGGGTAAAGAATTATGTTAAGTTTTACAAAACATTTCTTGCACAAATTCAAGAATGTGACTGCGTAAATTACAGAAATTTGCAAATAAAAAACAAATTTACATATATCTCCAATTGTACTATACTATACTAATCAGTAAAGAAAATCATAAATTTAGTTCTCTAATTTACCTGTTGAAAGTTTTTGTCAACGACTTCGCGCGCGAGACCTGACCACAAATGTCTAGAGACAAATTTTCTGAAAGACAGTTTAATTCTATAAACGGCAGAAATGTGCTTATACAGTACCTATCATCATCATCATTACAACCCATAAATTAATGTCCCACTGCTGGGACACGGGTCTTCTCCAAACATTTTGGAGGAAATTTAGCCTACTATACTGTTTCGAATATTGCTTTTCTCGCAGTCGCTCTTGTTGCTCATGATTAGTCTCTTAGTCGCCTTGTATGACACCTACGGGTTGAAATGGGGTAGTGACGTATGTATTCTTAAACCGTCACTACACGGACTACACCTACGACAAGCAGTATTCAAAAAAAATTTGCATTAATTTGGAATTACAGAAGGTCGCTGATGGTACACCGTACTCAATATAAAAAAAATCATTAAGATGGTTGGTCTCCTATTGTTTACTCGCATACATAGCATCTCATCTTCTTTCAAAAGTATAGGCAGAGATGCATCACTCCCAAATACCTATGGCTATGCCTACATGGCTATTAAATGGGAGTTAACCTATTAACTCCCATTTAATAGGAAGCGAGTTAATTTCTGTTAATCCGGCACATTTCGGAGAATTTCAACACAGAAAAAGTTGGCATATAAAATATTCGAATTTATCGCATCCACACTATCCTCACTCCTATTATAAAACAAAATGAAAGCAGTGCATGTACCCTGTCAACGAGACGTCACGTAGTTTGCAAGTCTTCGGTCCCCTCTGCGTGTGACTGACATCGAGTGCTCGAGTAGGTACTCGGGTGCTTGGGAGTGCTCGAGTGAATCAATTTCCTGCTAGAGCTCCCGATTCAAATAACACTACTTGACGCAAGATGCACTTACAAATAAAATCGTATATATGTAGTGTATGTACTGTGCTATGTAAAAGGCGATTTGTTTGGGTTATATCGATATTTGCATGTAAGTACTTTGATTATAGGAGGTTTTTCAGAATGTGTTGTGTAAGGTTATTTATAAACGATGCAAATAAAAGTATGTAGAACTGATACTAACTTACAAAAGAATTGTTACTGTCTACTAGATGTATATGTTAACGGAAATGTATGTAATCCGTCATTGTATACAATTCCTAGGAAAAAAATTAAATAATTATTATAGGTATTAGACACATTTCCTAGGAAATCTATAAATTTTCTAAATAGCAATTGGAAAAACATTTGAGATATCAATGGGTACGCGGGGAAAGCGGGGCGAGGGGAGGATATTAATCTTAACACCCCCCGATTCAGAGCAATCCGACTCGGACTGATTTGTATAGAATTGCTAGATTTCATACTACAATAATATTCAACCAAATGTATCGAAAAAATAGCAGCACATATTATGTCACCAATCCCCTATGTATATTATGTCAATTTCTACGGATGCATAGCAATGTGTAAAGTGATGCAACCGCAAAGCCTGACTGTTTAGTATTTAGTTTGGAAACTGCTCTGCTGCGTCACTTTACATGCTACCTACCCAATTTGTAAATTACAAAAGATTGTAACTATCCATTTTTTTAAAGAATGGCGTAAGTTTCTTGCCAGTTCTTCTCATAGCTCCACCCCGTCAGCGAACTGGTCGTAGGCAAATTTGCAGACACTACTTTTCGGATAACCTGTTACATTCTTAACTTGTGACTTTCATTAGAGTTACCTTGTGACCTAGATGAATAAACGAGATTTCATTTCATTTCAGTCGCTGAAGGCCAAAGAATAAACAAATGTCCTTAATTTGTTCTACAAATTTACTTTCGCCGCTATTGTAACGGTTCCACAGTTTTCTATTATACACTATTAGAATAGCATTACTGATATATTTCGCCACCTAGTGTGTACGTTCTAAACTAGATATCGCTCGCTTTATTCAATCATACCTATTCTGACTTGGATCTGACTGTGTCAGGAAATGGTATAATAGTTATGAAATATAATCAAGTATTATTTATTTACTTAGTAAACTAAATGAAATTTATAGTAATTTATCAGTGATGATATGAAAAGGAAACCACGAAGGAACATTGTACTGTTTATTTTAATACAACAGGTTCAACATATTACACATAATGAAACAAGAGGTACTGTATACCCCTAACAATAGGTTATAATATAACCAATAGGTCAAGGTAGGTCATAAATAAATATATCAGAATTTATCAAAATCATATTATGAATTTTAATATCCAGCTACATAATAATATGAATAATTATCATCTTAATAAATACATATCATAATACTTTATTTAGATATAATAACCAACCTTTAAAACTTAATGTAATTCATTATGATATTATGTATATTAATTTATAATATTATCAACAATTATTAGACCATGTTCAACAATTCCTAACAAATTCCATAATATAACAATTTTCAAGAAAAAGTGACAAGAGAGGTACTTAACTCTGAATTGATGTGATCCTGTCGGCAGCCAAACAAGTAGTGTTCGAACACTCACTGTGTTTGTCTTTTATACCTTAAATTGTACTGACATAAGTCAAACGACTGATTAATTACAAACTTAGTAAAAGATATTATTATTATATTATAAACAATATAGTAATACTTCTATTCTATAAATATTTCAAATATTAGTAGTTAAATTAACAATACAATAATTATAGAATTTCTAAAATGATCAATCAGAAATTCTAATGACAGTTATAAAAGGAAGACATTACTATCTCGATTTCCGTTACTTGTTGACAACAATTAAATACTATTTATTTCAGTAATTGCCATTTATAGTAATTAACTATACAATAATTGATATTTAAATTTAACCTATAAATTATCAATGATTTAGAATCTATAACATAGGTAACTAGACTTACTACAGGGATAAATAGGTACTTACAAATGACACACACATATTTAAACGTTTCTGTTTCTCTTATTTGAATATTTGTTTCAATATTTAGACTAAATATTTCGAATAATCTAACAACTGCGTTAACTCCTTCACTGGGTTACCTTACCAACTGAAAGTCAGCGCTGGACACATCGTCCAGCCTATGCTGAGATGGTGACCCATTTCGGCAGGGAAGTGCCGGGCAATACAATTTTCTTGATAAAATTGTAAATACTTACCTATTTTATTTTAATGGGGTGATGCCCATTTGTTCTAGAGAACATAACGTCATAGAACAAAAATGACACATTATGTCTCTATTTATGTCTAAATCTATCTGTGACGTCATGTTCCATAAAACATTTGGGAACTACCTTTAATATGTCCCCGGCAGCTGCCTGAAATAAATGTTATTTTCTTTCTTTCATTCTTCTTCGTCTTTACGTATAACAGCAAATCAAGTATCGGCTAAAAACTTAGCAACATCAACCGCAGCGCACTGTCATTGTTACGTGTAGTGTTATTTAAATTGGATACCTAATGCTAAAATCCTTACATTTTGACGTACTATGAATAGTATATTTGTATATGAGACTAGAAGTCGGTATTTGGTCACTGCTCAGCTCCTATTGTCCGTAGCGTGATGTTATATAGCCTATGTTACTCAGTGATAATGTAGCTTTCTAACGGCAAAAGAATTTCAGAAATCGGTCTAGTAGTTTTTAAGTTCAATCGTTACATACAAAAATATAAAGCTTTCTTCTTTACCGTATTAGTATCTATAGATATACTTGTAGATTTCGTAGGTAAAAATATTAATTCCATATATATATTCCTATACCAGCCTTAGTTTAAACTCAAAATGAACAACTAAAACGAAAAAAACGCACAAATACGTACTTACTTATAGGGATCCAATCGCATGTGATGTTAGAAGGATTGCAGAATCCAACAAATGGAGTGGGTATTGTGACAAAAGCCGTCGCGCCGACAATAGTCGGTCGACTTGTAGTTTTTTTTCAGATGTAATAAAGTTTAATCCGAAAATCCCCTCGGGCAAGTGGATGTTGTAGGCCAATTATTTGCGGGTAAGACGCTCCTTCAATGGCACTGCGAACGACGACAAATGGAGTCGCTAGGCTATTTTTTAATAACTTCACATACGTGCGAAGCAGCGGGCGGGCGTTAGTTTTATATATCGTTCTTTCCAACTCCTCGATTTCATCATCATCATATCAGCCCAATGACGTCCACTGTTGAGGGCTAACTAACTTCTTTCCAACTCCTCGATTTCATCATCATCATATCAGCCCAATGACGTCCACTGTTGAACATAGGCCTCACCTAATTTCCGCCACAGCGAGCGATTTTGTGCCGCCCGCATCCAACGGCCACCCGCAACCTTTACTAGGTCGTCGGTCCATCTGGCGGGGGGCCGCCCCACGCGGCGCTTTCCAATACGTGGCCGCCACTCGAGAACTTTTTTGCCCCATCGGCCATCAGTTCTGCGGGCTATGTGGCCTGCCCACTGAAACTTCAGCCATGCGATTCGGTGAGTTATGTCGGCAACTTTAGTTCTCCTTCGGATCTCCTCATTTCTGATTCGATCACGCAGGGAAACTCCGAGCATAGCTCTCGATGGCTCGCTGAGCGACATTGAGCTTTCTGATGAGCCCCATAGCGGTCATTCACTTCTGGCATTTACTTCTGATTAATTTCGTTGCGGGTTCCAAGACAGTAGGTTAGTCATTCCCTGGATCTCCCGAGTGTCAAAACTCGGTGTTCGCAAGGGTCAACGCTGTTAATCCTGGCTCGCAGGAGTTTCAGTGGTGGGTATGAGGATGGGATTGTCCCGGAGTACGTATGAAGCAGCAGGCGGGCGTTAGTTTTTTTATAATTAAGTTGGCCCCATTGAGAACTAATTATGTAAGTATTTACCTACATCTGCTATATATATGGTCTTTGCCCTGTCAGAGATTTTAATTTCACTCTTTTGCATTCTCAACCTTATAGTTTTAAATATATTTTTAGACCATCATCGTTTATTTTTTAGTGACTAGAAACTTAATTTCGGTGTTTTATAAATACTGATATATTGGTTAAGCTAATGGATAGCATTCGTGGTGTAAGTGCCTAGTGTTTTATAATATATTTAGTTTACTTATGTCTCTCGTCAGCATATTATACTTAATTCGTTACCACGCCATCTCTCTCTGTTAATTTTATTACAGTTATTAAAACAAAATGTTACACCCTTTACCAATCATCATCATCATCATCATCATCTTTACCAATAATAAAGTTTAAAAAAAAAAACTAGAAAGTCTTACATAGACGAAGCAAGAATAAATTATTACCACAATTTCGACTCTCACGACAACTCTGTCCAAACTCAGCAGAAACAACAAAAATGTCTTCCAACTCCAACAATTCCGTAGTTCAATAGCACGTTCATTGTTATCGACTGCACGATTAAACGCAACGACAAAAAAATCGCAAATCATATCGGCACAAGTTCTAGTGTTACTTGAAATGCTCTTATTATTGCTTTCATCACGGTTAGTGCTCGACAAGTATTTCTCGCTGCTCATTTAGCCTTATTTCTATCGATATACGGTTTATTATGGTTTATTTTGTTGCTTTATTTATTTGTAAACCGTTTTAGATCGTCGTCACAGATAGTATTTTGACATTTTCATCCCATTTTGCTGCATTGTCACCGCTGCAGGCTAATCGTCTGAATTGACAATGGTGCCTTGTCATTGATACCGTGTTTTGTTGTATAATGTGTTTAAATGTACGTTCCACAAACTGAGTGCTTTTTTATTTGATTTATTAAAAATCATGGGTACTTTTTCAATTATCGTATTCTTTTGAAGAAGCTATTCTTAATGCTATATCTATATCCAATAGTTCCTATACCTACCTGTGCTAGAATTCAAATATAAGTCATACCTATATGACTTATATTTCACTATCATTTTGTGACTCTTACCCTTACTCAATTAATGTTAACGGAGAAGCTAATTTAATTACTGTATTATTGAATTGTATTAAAGAAAGAACTGGCAAATAATTTAAATAAAAGTTTACAACTCGGTATATTACCATTTGTGGTATAACGAAAAAATATGCAAACAATATTATGCTACAAAATGTAACTGAATTGGCTTCTTTATAAGATGAAATACATATCTGTCAGTTGCGTATACCTTAATCCTCTCTATACTACCAGGTGCAGACAAAGCACAAACTATTACAAGCAAAACATTCAACGAAATGTACAAATAATTATATTTATAAATAACCCAATGAAAAGGCGCCAAACAACAATAGCACGTTGTTGAAAATATTCAGCCCTGAAATAAGATTTAATAACGTTTTGTGAAATCCCAATGCTCTTTTAACAAACATCTTTGTGCCATGACCATTTTGATTAGACCTTCCCCACCTCCTGCTTGAAAACAACTTATACATTTAAAAGAGGTTACCTCATGACGTCTAAGAGATCATTTTGTACTGGTATCATGTCAACAGCATCTTCCGTCTGATAAGTTGGTTTTTGTTATTAAAAATCACAAACAATTGCGCGAGATTCGGGTGCTTTTCTGTTCGCTGTATTGTTTGGAAGACGGTCGATCTGTTTGGATATTTTTTTTAGTAATACTCTACTTTATTCTAAAGGAATATTTGTATTAACCCTTTGGCGATGCTTTTGCACTTTTTATCTGTTTCTTATTCTCATGTATAATATTATAAAAGCTTTTATTATTTGGCTACAGGATCAGCTTTAGGGTTCCTAGCTATAGGTATGTGGTGTTGGGATGTTAGGATATCTGGGGGCTAAATAAGTGGCAGTGTATTCGATCTATCTATTCTATCCATATGTCAAATTAGTACATTGATCACGTGACATTTCTATAGTTTATGTCAGAAATGTGTTCAAATGTATTGAAGTGACATGTCGTTTAAAATATACAGATTGTAGCGATTGCTTGTCTAGGGGGGCTGGTGTGGCTCTTCTGCCTACTGAGCTACGCGGGCGGACGTCCCTGAGATCGAATTTATCCATTACCTGTTAACATGATGACGTCATGACAACGTTTTGCTACTTATCACCGTGGCTCGTTACAGATAGCTACGGACGATATTCCTCCAAAGCAGGTTGGTTAAATCACAGCAAAAGATATAACATATGTAGTTTTGTTTTCAAAAGATTTATGTTAGTAGGTTTGTTTGCCATATATTTTTATTGGGCAATCCACGTTTACTGTTTCTCTTTATCGTTTACTTGACTTTATTATCCACTATTAAGTTTATGAACATATGAACAATTGAACATAATATGTTATGTGCGTGCGTTTGGGTATCGTGTTGACGAATCGGTCTAAACATAGCATCACGCATTTCCTCCGCAGGGGTAGGTGAAATTGCATCTTACTCACATTCTCGCCAGTTATAGGTTGTCGATATTTCGGCTTATACAAAATTCTCCTTTTTCTTACAAAATTGGCAAGAAGCTTTTGTTTAAGCCCATTTAGACTATGCAAATTTTGCCGTGCAATTCATATGCCTGTTTTTCTCTACAAGTAAGTAAAACAAAACGCGCACGAAAAATGGCATGCAAACTTGTGCCGTGTAAATCGTTCAAGCTCTTTGAATCTGTCGGCCATTAATAGGGGAATAAATTATTGCCGCTCCGTTTTTTCTTTTAATATACCTAATTGTTTTCATGAACAAAATCAGCAGGTTTATTCATTGCACAGTCAGTGACCTGCAATGACTGTTTTCGTAGCTAAGTACGTGCCTAAGTTGCATCGCGGTATCTCAAAGTGACAGTCAGGAACTTCATATAACAGTCTAAATTTCATTTCAGCTGCCTATATAGGTATGTATAAAACTATCACGACACACACATAAGCAACCCGGGAGGGACGAACTCATGGCATACAAGGACAATATTGATGCCGAGGGCGTTCGGACCCGGCCGCATCCCGAGACACCCCATCCCGAATAAATACCACAGCGAACTAGTCATGTGTCCCGTATTGTTTAAAGTTTAATAACCACGATTTGGTCACGTTTGTGTGTACTTGGTACATCAAATATACAACTGAAGTAGAACTTTTTAACTTTTTGGTCTCCCGAATACATCGCGGAACGGAGAAAGCGTTGAGCTGGTATTGTAGGAAAATTTTGTCTTGTAATCTAAAACTAGTCGAGTGTATAAATGTATGAAATATGACAACGACAATTTTCAAATATTTGACAGCAAATTCGAAATGGACTAAATCGAATTTTCCGATTCCGAGTTGCCCCGTAGTGTTTTGTTTCGAGATTTCCTATTGTCTATGATTTATTTGCTTAGTAAGTAGTGTGCTATTGCTCTAGCAGTAACCACTAACAGATGCTATCATCATTTCAGCCTATTGCAGTCCACTGCTGGACGTAGGCCTCTCATAACACGCGCCATAACACTCTGTCCTCCGCCTTCCGCATCCAGTCAGATTCAGCGACCTTTTTTAGGTCGTCGTTTTGTCGTCGTCGTCGCCTAGCTGGAGACAGACAAACAGATGTATAACAGCATGAACATCATCAACAACCCATTAAGTCCCACTGCTGGATCGGGTCTCCTCTCCTCTAACTAGATATAATGCCATATTTAACTTAATCTAAAAATATTCACCTATAAATATCACAGATATCGTATTGCATATCCATTTCACATACGTGCTATTGCGACGCACAACGCGACACCGGAGGGTGTTACCCACACCCCTATCGCTACATCACCCTAAAGAGCAACTTGCGTTTAGAATCAAATCTGCACATAGGATATTCAATCTTATTCATATGTTCCCAAAGTCTGTTTTGGTGTATTTTTTTCGTGTGAGAGGACAGTGTTGTGTGCCTAGTGTATATAGAGGGTTGCGCCCTGTCGCCGTACAAACATGGCGGCTACTAACGAGGTTTTTGCGAGTTCTCGTGAACGATTTCGCGCCTAATTTTGACGTTGTGTTTGAGCGTTTTACTTCATTTGCGGGGTTTTTGGCAAATGAGGTAAGTTGATACCGTTTCGTTTGCAGGGGTTATTATTTTTGAAGTGTGCGGTGTAATAGTCTGCTATGATTAAGTTGAATTATTATTCGAAATAAATAATAAAAATGAGAAATCCGTGCAGTGACGGATTAAGAATACATAATGTGTGGGTGTCTTACAAGGCGACTAAGGGATTAACTTTAAGCAACTAGAGCACTGCGAGAATAACTATACCATCCCGTCTAGCCAGCGTGATATAGTAGGCTAAATTTCATCTAAGATGTTTGAAAGAGACCCGTGCCCAGTGGTGGAATTTAATGTATGGGTTGTAATGATGATGAGGCATCAATTATGATCTCAGAAAATGGTAAAAGTGTAGTACTTTTTTATCTAATTACTTACAGTCAGACTGTTTTTCAAAGTACAGCATCTTTATTATAAAATAAATATAATATAACACAAAAACAGCATCATAATCAGTCCGTCCCGTCCGTCGATCCCAAAACGCACTACCGTTGTCACAATCCGAAACTTTATAGTAACATAGTACATCTACAAACCAAATAGGAACAAACTTTAACATCAAAAGCGTTCAGTAAATTTTCATTATATTCAGTAAAATTAACAGATCACGACTGTTTACAGTCACACATCGCAGTCACGCTATTTGTACGTTGAATGAACCGTCAACAGTAGTGGGTTCGATCCTCACACGAGACAGATAATAAATTTATTGAAATTTCCAACCCGCACTAGGCTAGCGTGAGTGGATTATGGCCTAAAACCCTCTCAGCTCTCTAGTTAGAGAGGACCCGAGCCCAGCAGTGGGACTTAATGGGTTGCTGATGATGATAAAGTTGTTACCTTAAAATGTTTTAGGGAGGCCTATTAATTATTACTTTCGGGTTAGATGCCATAGAGGCTTCTTTGTTTTCTTTTTTTTTTTTTTTTTTTACCTCGACCAGTATCTACTGATTTATTGTAGCGTCCACACTTACACTTAGAATTACTTCTACTAGTATGTGGGTTTCCTCACGGTGTTTTCCTTCACCGTCAGCAGATGATAAGCCGTTAGACTAGTACATATAAATTCCACAAAGTGAAATCCACATTGATGTTGCGTCGGAATCGAACTCGGACCGCATGATTTGCACGCAGGTCACTTATCTATTTGGTTAGCATCGTTTTATGGGAGGCCTAGGTCCAGCAGTAGACGTCCTATGGCTGTTATGATGATAATGACAAACTTGTTTAACAAAAGTCATTGTAATACAATGATTACAAAGGAATTTCGAAGGTATGAATTATTTTTCAACCACAGGAGTTATTGTTTATAATACCTACTACATTTTTTTTCATTAAAATTCCTTGTGGGATGACTGTGTTCTAACGACCTAGCAGTGGGAATTACTAGGTTATTGTTGATAATTTTGTATAAGTTACGAATTAGTTTTTTTTTTTTTTTTTTTTAAAAGACAACGCCCGCTCTAGGGCACAAGCCCTGTGTCGCGGGGTGCTTTACAAACATGAAACTAACGGACACAAAGTACACCCAGACTAGAAACAAATATCTATGAATCACACAAAAATTTGTCTCGTGTGGGAATCTAACCCACGTCACCCAGCACGGCGATGTAGTGGCGAGGCGACCACCTTAACCACTGCGCCACGGTGACAGTTCCCGCGAAAGTTTCCGCGTGACAATGTTCTGACTGCAAAAATTGTTGTTTAAAATAACTTGACTGTAGACCTATTATGCAAAAGTTTCGCTTATAATTACAGATCGGGCAATCTAGACACGAGTTTTAAAGGACAAATCGAATGAAATGAAATTGCGGCAAAATTTTTTGTCACCATGTTTATAAACAGCATCATTTTATCTAATTTATTATAATATAATAATAATAATATAATATTCTATCACATTCACACAACGCCATCTAGTCCCAAAGTAAGCAATTATATTTGCTTGTGTTATGGGTACTAAACAACTGATATAGGTACTACTTAAATACATTTTTTTTTTGTAAATACATACATATTATAGATAAATTACACCCAGACACAGAACAAACCTTTATGCTCATCAGACAAAGTTTTTGTCCTGGATGGGGATCGAACCCACGACCTCCGGCTTAGCAGTCAGGGTCACTAACCACTAGACCAACAGGCCAGTCATTATCAAAGCCTTATAAGCATTAATTTATTACAGTGATCTTAAAACGATTGCGAGTTACCCCTAAAAGCTAGGTATCGTTTTGAAGTTCAAAGCTATCAATACGTAACAGTGAGTGTTAAAACAAACTGAGGTATTTCAATAAGTATTGGCCGAGGCCGCAGCGTTCAGTAACGAGAAATTCCTCTGTGGAAAGAATCGGAGGCTTCTAGATAGTCATCAGGACCCGTATCGATTGAGATTAGACCCTCCGCCCACACGGCTTAAGGAAGATCGCACACTGTATTGGCATAATACTGCTTTGATTTTGTGAAAAAAATATTTACCTAATGGAAAATAAGAAAGAGAAAGAAGAAAGAAAGAAAATCGATTTATTTTCAAGCTCAATTTATATAGTACATCACAAACATAAAGTATAAGACCTTTGTGAGTCCAAAAAACGGCCGTCTCAGTATAATCATCATCATCATCATCATCATATCAGCCTATCGACGTCCACTGCTGAACATAGGCCTCACCTAATTTACGCCACTGCGAACGGTCCTGTGCCGCCCGCAACCAACGGCCGCCCGCAACCCTGACCAGGTCGTCGGTCCATCTCGAGAACCTTTTTCCCCCATCGGCCATCAGTTCAGTATAATGCTACAACATAAATGTTATAGCGCTGGTTTTCAGACAGAGCCGGAGGGTGACCTCACTCACGGATATTCTAATAAATGAATAAACAAAAATCACACAAGTAAAATTTACAAGCTAAAGTACACAAAACAAATATATAATAACTGCCTTGATAACGTTCCATCCAGTTACCGAAATTAATTGTTTTCTTCTATATAATAATAATATTCTACCACATTCACACAGCGCCATCTAGTCCCAAAGTAAGCAATTATATTTGCTTGTGTTATGGGTACTAAACAACTGATATACTACAATTATTTATATTTTTTTGTAAATACATACATATTATAGATAAATTACACCCAGACACAGAACAAACCTTTATGCTCATCACACAAAGATTTGTCCTGGGTGGGGACCGAACCCACGACCTCCGGCTTAGCAGTCAGGGTCACTAACCACTAGACCAACAGGCCAGTATATTAATATTATAAAGATGAAAGAGTTTGTTTCCTTGGTTCAACGCGCTAATTTCGGGAACTAATGGTCCGATTTGAAAAGTACTTTTAGCGTTGGATAGCACATTTATGGTGGAAGGCTATAGGCTAATAGGAACTGAGCAATGGCCTAACTAACGACGGGATTGAAGCCCCTGGCAGCAGCTAGTGTAGAGTTAATTAGAATTGTGTTTAGACCACTCGAACTTAGCCTTACCGGGATAATATGGATAGGCTAAAATATTAAATTTATTTCCAATTTTGGATCTAATTTTGTGAGTCGTGTATTTGTAACATTCCCCGAAAATTTCTATATGGCTTTCACCCGCGTATCGGTAAAAAGTTTATGTATTTTTCCAGGCTCTAGGCTATCACTACGTGAATTAATTAATATATATTAATATATAAAATTAAGTAGTATGATAATATTTGTGAAAATTATTTGTCTTTCCATCAGATATTTTGTATCAGATTGTAGGCATATTCAATTTACAATGTTCGCAAAGCCCACTTGTCCTGACTGTTCAGCCACCCTTACAGAGAGGACGAATTAATTCCAGCAATTAATAGAGGGCTTAGGGTCGTAGTGATCCCCCTTCGGAAAATTCAATTATTGATGCCTCCGTTACTCTCTCCCGGATCCACTCCGAGGGGGCCTTCTACTGATCCGTAACGTGAGATATAAACCCACTAAATAAAACAAAATATTTATGCCTTTTCAGAAAATACTCAAATAGTAGGTAAACGTTGTTATGTGTCACACACACGCCAGCAATACCAATAGGTATTATCTTTATATCTATACTAAGATTATAAAGAGAAAAGATTTGTATTTTTGTATGTAACGAATAAACTTAAAAACTACGAACCGATTTCTATAATTATTTTACCGTTAGAAAGCCACCTTATCACTGAGTAACAGGCTATATAACACCACGCTACGACTAATAGGAGCTGAGCAGTGACCAAATAAATAACGATGGGAGCGAATTCCCGCGCGATTTCTAGTAATCTATAAAAATTAACCCGAATTTCCTTTATCACACCATAATTTCAGAACAGCTGGTGTATATCCGCATTTTTTTTTTAATTTTCGTTAAAGACAAATGTTCTTATGAGAAGAAATATTGAAAATCGAATTCCACGCGTGTGCAGCCACTGGCAACATTTAGTCAATGATAATTTTCGCCGATACTTTATAGAAAAATAAATAATGTTTATTACTTACCTTTAAACACTACCTTATACTTCATTAGAATTAAACACTTGAAATCGTCGCGCTGTTAGTGCCTACTAAATACCTAAGTCAAAGTCTAGCCTACTGGCACTTCAGCGTTCCTTCTACCTACGAAACGAGGTTTAAACTCCGAAAACTATTTTAACATTTTGACCTCTAAAGCCACCATGACTGGCTTTATTACTGTGATCTATTAATATTTTAATACATTATTTTAATACAGTAAGAATATATCTCCAACTTTAGTAAATAATATAATCTGTGCACTCAACAGTACCAACAATCCTTTACAAATTCATAAAGACAAGCGCACTGAAATTCTATTACCTACGTGAAACGTTGTATTTCTTCTGAAACTATTTTCCGTGTCTAAATCGTGTTAGCGTCGCACAGTACCCATATACATACATACTCGTATATGTGGTATATAAAGTAGCATAGGTGGACCCCACGTAAATAAGTAATTAGAAATAATGTACCTAGGTAATTATTATTAAAATATTATAATGTATTTAACTTGCAATCTGTCCTTACTTAAATAATAATTATAAATGTGAAAATATAAATAAAACTTAATCGCCCTTATTATAAAATATGGACTAAGTATTAAACGAGGTTTAAATTGACCTAAGCCATTGTTTTTATGTCAAAGATGTCAATTTAAGATCCGTATTTTGTAATAATTATTGTTCTGCTGCATCATTTTACTCGCTACCCAAATTATAATAAATATTGCAAAAGATTGTACTATATTCATTTTATAAAAAAAGAGTGGCGTGAGTTTCTTGCCTGTTCTTCTCATAGCTTCACCCTGTTAGCGAACTGGTCGTAGGCAAATTTGCTGACACTGCTTTTCGGATAACCTGTTACTTTCTTATCTTGTGACTTTCATAAATGTTACCCTGTAACCTAGATGAATAAACGAGATTTCATTTCATTTCTAAGGGGGAATATGTGTATCTAGTACCTATCTGGAGAAGGATACAGGTACGAATTATTTTATCGATGTATCACACGACTGAAGCTGCAAATGTATAAACGACAATTTGAGTAACGACTCAAAAACAATTTAATAGAACTTTAAAACTTCTTAATTTAATATCAACAACATTTAAAGCTTTATATTCGACGGGCGGCGCGCCAATTAAACGGACAGTAAATTTTGCAAAATCTCAAAAAATCGGACACTCGTCGCATCAAATAAGCGTCTATTCGAAAATTTCCGCGGCCCCTGAAACACGAAACACTAGTTGGTGAGGCGGATAACAAGAGAAGTAAGGCAGGGTACAGAAGCGCGGGCCGAGCGGCGACAGAGCTGAGAGCACGCTAATTGCCACTTGAGCGCCAATTACGACGACGATACGCCAACGATGCGCGGTGCGGTCTTGCCTTTTGTGCTTTTATAATATAAAATAACGAAGGTAAATGTGAGGTGATGTGTGTTCAATAATGTATTTATATAAAGCGTTGGTACCTATAATGGATGTGTTGGAATTTTTGGGATCTATTCATTGTCGAGTTCTCTTATTCAGACAATGCTTTGACAAATTCACTTGTTTTGAGATTTGTGATTGCCATTATTTAGCTACGAAGCATGGATATACAAATATATTCTATTTCTAACACAGACAAAAATTATTGAAGCTATGCTCAAAATCAATTGATAAGTTTATTGAAGTTCGCATCTAATACTTGGAATTCACAAATGAATTTAATATCGGCTTATTTTTTAAACTGTGCTATAAACTTCGCAATAGGTGCTTCATTATGCCATTCTGACATTAACAAAGACTGTAGGCAACAGTAATCACTTACCACCATATCGACTACTAACTAACTCATTTGGAATATTTTTTTGTTTCAAATTCAAGACAATTAATACTTTTATTGCCAAATTTTCGGGAAGTATAAAGCTAATGCTAAAAATATATATGTTTTAGTCTACCGCTCTTGTTTACGCATCGGCAGAGTATATAAAATCACCCCGCTGTAAATAAAGGCACGCTTAATTCTTGCACTAAGTCGTGGGCTAAGTTGGAGGGTCGGGAATGAAGAGCGAGCGAATGTGAAACACTTGAGCCGAGCGCGGATTACGACGAGCGAGCCACTTTTCACGATACGAGTCGACAAAAGATGTCGTTATGCTGAGCGCTTACCACCGTGCAGTGTGCACGCTGCGTGCCACTCGAACGAGCTCTTTAAAAAAACTTAGTGCCGTCTAATATTCTGTTTATATCGTGTGTACTTAGCTTTATGTTACGGCTTATGTATTTTTAGTGTTATATATATATTTTTTGTCTGTATTATCATGTTTTACATGGAAAGAAACAAATGAGCGACATGTACAAATAAATGAACGACAAAAGTTCGTTTTAGGTTTCTTCAAAAGAGTATAGTAGTTATATTTTATTTACTGACATTATAAAACAATGACAATAGAATCAAGTTAGGCAAAGAAAGAGAGGCAGATTATATAAGAAATAAGGCAGCTCTTATGTATAGTTGATACTAGTGCATCTAACATTACGTAAGTACCATCACGTCCTTTTACCCGAAGGGGTAGGAAAAGATGCAGTTTTTTTTTTTTTTAAGTAAAATTGTCTGGAATTCTGCTTCTCTCATAATGAAATCTACCAAATTTTTCTGTTCAAAATAACTCGATATCAGCAAAAAGTCACATTTTCAACTTTGTCACATCGAAAAAGCAATGAAATCATATTCTAAATAACACTAAAACCTTTTCTTAGAACTAGAATAAATTATTGATCAGCAAAACGAGTAAATTCAAGCCATGAAACCTAGTAAATTATAACCCACTTGTTATTACTGTCGTTTTAAAACAACGCTTAATATTTTTATATATTGAAATTTCACTTTTCTTTTTTATAAACACCAGGTGTTTTTAAACAACACAAATTTTCCGGTTCTCCACTAGGATTTTTTTTTTTGGTTTTTATGTCTCATACAAAAAAAAACAGTAAATTTTAACACAATAATATATCAGTAACATCTGGGATAAACATAGTAAACAAATCAAAATCGTAAAATGATGCGAGAACAAAATTATACGGCGCCCATCCCTGAATAATAGATGAGGCGACAGAGTGATCCCTTGTAGGTATCGTTACTAGCCTCTTGTGCGTAATTAATCGCTAGGGCTGTCCATGACGAGCTTGCTTTATTAAATTTTAGCGCTTTCCGACCACCCCGCGTTGTAGCGAGGGGTGGGTACGTTTGTACCCCTACGGGATGAATAGAGCCATCACTTTTACTATTCACTGCGGACGGTGGATTAGCGAGATGAATTTCCTGATCCCCTAGGGGGTACAAAATGTGCGTGCCACCCCTGCCTTACTATTGATGCGGATTTGCGTCGATTGCGTCGCGATTACTCAGCGATTGTTAAGAGATTTTTTTGTTACAAATGATAATTAAATATTTGATTTGTACTTACGATTTTTTATTAGAGAAGCTATGAAGCTATGTATATATTGTAGATACTGAATGGCCGTGTGTCGTCATTATAAAACTTGCTTTAGATGTCTTCGTATTATTTATTTTCTTCTTATTAGAATCAAAAACGAAAGCCAATATTGGTGGCTAAACATGTTGTTATGCAGATCACAACGAATTATATTCTTAGAGACACGAACTTTAAATAAATATTAGGCAAATAAGTAATGTCCCTAAAAATAAATAAAGGTGTTTTTAGATAGATGCTTAAATAATTAACCCGAAGCTAAAACCCTTTGACTTTACATTATCTAGTAACTCTATAATAAATCGCTAATATCTCATTCATAGTCATGAAGGAATTATATCTTATTGAATAATATCTTAACATAAATGTCTTTAATGTAAATCTATTCAGGAATCTATAAGTCACAATCAAATATATGATAGTAAATACAAACTCATAGCCGGTCGTCTCGATTTCGCACTTGTGCTAATGTGGAACAATGGTGAACGGAATTTTTCGGCGGATTTTCCAAAAATCTTCTTTCCTACAAACCTCGTCCTGAGAATGCCGAACATAGGAAATATTCCGATCTGTCCCACCGATGTCCCCATGGTGGAACAGATCAGAAAAAATCTGTCCCACTAGTAGTGTTGATATTTCATAAGTGCAATTTTTATTTAAATGAATTAAAAGTTCAATGTTTATACTTAATATATAACGACTAATAAATCGTGTCTCTTGTAACAAATTCATAACAAAAACTTATAACAACCCAGTTTTTTTTTCTTCTATGGCAATTTGTTGAACTTTTTACCAATATCACAACTAAAATTCTACAAGAAATATAAATATACAAGTAAAGTAATAAATTTAAAACCTATCTGATCACTTTTCTTCTACAACCCACTTCCATATAAGTTGTCCTCGAAATGAAACTAAAACGTAAAATCAATGCGTTATAATTTCCAAATATTGCATACATAAAATTTGTTGTACAACAACAGCTGCAATATTGCTCACGTATCTATAGCAATTTGCGTTGCTAATCAAACTTTAATACTAATTGGCATTTCAGCTTTCCATTAGGGCTGATAACCGACCCTTTTATGTAGTATGCAACCTCACAGCTTCACATGCATCTATATACTATCTCCCATACACACATACATGCCCGAGGGTGTAATATTTTTCACCCCAACAAAAACATACCACCGTTTTAGCTCGAAGCGAAAGTTTCGCCTCTTTGTCCATGCACAATACACGTTCGTTATATTTTTTTTAATAAACCGGCTCAGTAAAGCACAGAATCGATGGCCGCCGGCGAATAGCTCCCAAATCACACAGTTAATTATTGACACATCCGTTTTTTATTCGGCTCCCCGGCATCAGAACGCCATTGTGGTCGCCTAATATTATACCTTTTGTGTGGCACGTTACTGAAACTGGCTATTTCCTTACCTTTGTACCCTGTTACGTTTTGGGCACAACGTCGCCTTTGTTCCACGAGAATTATTGTTCTAAAATTACTGGTTATCAATTTTCTTGGAATTCTCGTGCTCTGTATGTATTGGACGGCGTGTTTAGCTTTACTATATTATTACGTAGAATATTATATTAAACGTTTTCTTGACTAATATGCATCTGTTTCAGTGGACATAATCTTTAAGCAACTTCTACCAGAAGGTTACGTGGTATCGTACATTACGCTGAATCTAAATGACACTTAAAACTTACGGGCAAACACTAAAAACGTTACGCAAGTAAACATATGAAATACAAAAATAAATTTATGTTTTAGGTCATATTTGTTAGTAAAAATAACAAGCATACTTGATGTTGCTCATATAGACGGAAGGAAATTACTGTTTGCACAAACAAACCTATTCAATTTCCTTGTAATTGCTATCAAATCGTGAAGGTTAAGTTCATCAGAATTTTACTATTCGGAGGTATCAAACAAAGCTAGGGTAGTTTTTAATCAATGATCTGTCGATGGTCCCAACGGGCTGTCGCGATGAATAATTGAATAATTTTTGTGGTAATGAAATGCGAAGCGGCGCTTACCGGCGACGGGACTACCTACCCCGATCTAGATAAAGGGTTGTATCGCGCTCGACACGAAAACTAACGGATACGATCGCTTTTCGATAACGTACATCGAGCACGGAAACTCGAGCTCTTAAAAAACTGCCATCACCAAATAAAAATCGGATGAAATATTTTACGACTTTTAAAAGGCCTTTGACAAATCGATCGATAGTATATTTATGACTGATTCCAAACTCGCTGTAAAGTCACCTTCGGTACCGAGGATACCAATTTATTAGTAGTCAATAAACTCATTAAATGTATCGTGGTTTATATCGTAGTCATAAACGCTTGTTTATAGAAATTGTGAGAGCCTAGTACGTAAAGGCGACACTCTAGGACCTATCATAGCTCCATCAAACGATTGGATTATTTAATAGCTCTTTTGAGTACTTAGGGAGGTCGTATTAGTATTCCTTATTCAATTAAAATTTACAACTGACCTTTAAAAGTATAGAGCGGAAATTTACGTCATCATGCATTACATTTTTACTTATAGATATGATATAACTGAGTTCACAAATTGACTGCTGATCAGTTAATACGTATAGCATGATCGTTTGAATGCCCGTTCTGTATTTTTAATATAATACGTAATATATTCGTAATCCATTGAGCAGATTGCCAACTGACTAAATTTTATTTGTATGATTAAAGAACTATTGTAATGTTTTAGGTTTCAAACAAGGCTAAATTTCTGTACATTGATTGTCCTAATGTTACTTAACAGCCGGTCTTTATTATTCCCAAGTCCCAAAACACATAATTATTCTAGTTTGTGAAAATATCTGCCCGTCAACTGACTCGCTTTTAAAATATTGAGCAGATGTGGATAATACTTGATATATAGATATGTGAAGCAATTCATAGATTAACATTTTACGATATTATAAATGCAGATTGTGAAAATATGTTTATTGATTATCCATACTCTATGTTGCAATATCAATCATCATGATTTTAGCATAGGATTAATTGGAAGACTACAGAAAAACATACATATGTTGTAATCTGTCCTGATGATCCTGATAACAAGTGTTAATCAGATTTATGTATTGATATTCAAACTTTTACTTACTAAGTGCAAGTTTTAAGCGATGGTGGCCAAACGAATAAGAGACCGGCGTGCAAGTCTTGCGGTCCGAGTTGGAATACCACCGGCGCGGCAGTACCTATGTGGATTTCACTTTGTGGAATTTATATGTACTAGTCACGTGACTTAGATACTATCTGCTCACGGTGAAGGAAAACATCGTGAGGAAACCCACATACTAGTAGAAGTAATTCTAAGTGTATGTGTGGACGCTACAATATATTAGTAACTGGTCGACATAGCAATGTAGCCTCTATGGCATCTAACCATAAAATAATAATAAATAAAAATACTAAATGCAATTCGAGTAGAGCATATTTATTCAAAAAGGATAAAAAAAAGCAATGACATACTTAGGTAATAACAGCTAGAGACAAACTTAATAATGGAGGTACAAAATAGAAGCAAGTTCTAAACGTTAATAATCCTTTTGATTTAGCGAAGGCGGCGCGCGGCGAGCTCAAAGGAGAGTATAGGGTTTAGGTCTTTTCACAAATATGAAAGCGTGCTATATAGACTTGGTGTAACGCGATACTCATACAAATCGGTGCAGCCACAAAGCTTTGCCTTCGCCGCACTTCACCGCCAATCATATCACCGACGTATTCAAAGATTCGTCTTTTTAAGTCGGCGAACTTCTGGACTTGATTGAGGTTTTGATTTTATCATAATGTTGGTTATGATTATATTATTATGTGTCTCTAGACTAAACTGCCTTAGTGGCGCAGCGGGAAGTGTATACGACTGCTGTGCAAGAGGTCCCGGGTTCGATTCCGGGTCGAGTAAAAATTGTATTGGGTTTATCTATCAGGAAATTCCAGTATTGAGATTTTCCCGGAGTTTGGTAAACATATGTTCCCGGTAGATGACCAATAGGCTCGCCCCCTATTTCATGGGACCAAACATAGCTGCCGAAATGTGGGTGTGAAACACCTCTCTGCCTACCCCTACGGGGAAAAAGGCGTGATGCTATGTTATTTGTCTCTAGACCTGAGTTGAAATGTATCTTTCTTGTAATGAATGAGGTAGTGGATCTGGCAAGGCAGTATCAGTTATTCTAACGACTTTGGAAGGCAAAAATCTTTGTGAAACCAATTTGTTCTGGTTCGGAGATATTCTATCTTATTTAGTTTACCTAACTTTAATAGAACAAATGAGATCGTAGAATAGTATGCAATTAATAGTATATACATACAAGGCCCGTTTAAGAGTATGAAGGGATTTCAATATTCTTATAAAATCCTCCATGCGACAGGCTTCGTCACCTATTTATAGATACCTCTAATTGAATTTTATTTTCGTTTCATTTCAATGTCGAAAGATATTCCACGTTGTACTACGTATAATTTTCTGTTAGAAATATGATCAATAATTTTATTGCGCAGTTGCAAACAGGTATACATTTGAATTTATTGGGTAGTTATTTGTCTATATTTTGGATTATATGTTTTCTTCATAGTAAGTAATTAGCTGTGACGATGAATTCAGCTAAAAGAAGCTTTGTTAAGTATGCATCATCATCATCATCACCTCAGCCTATTGCAGTCCACTGCTGGACATAGGCCTCTGCTAACACGCGCCATAACACTCGGTCCTCCGCCTTCCGCATGTATGTATGTATATTTATTAGTTAGTTGACGAATGCTCGTTTACGTAATGTTTAAATAGCATCCTTAGACGGTTCCTCATTTTAGTAAATGCTCCATAACACTCCTGCCTATTATCATTATCTTGATTAAGTACCTTTTTTTTTGGAAGCTTTTTTTATTTTCAAAAATGTTCTTGTTCATTTTTGACAATCGAAAACCGCTATTGATAGCTAAATACTTTGTATATATATCTACACAAATTACTTACGCATTTTCCTGTACAAATCTTTGTTGTATCAGAAAAAAAAGGATCGCAACGTTTACCAAAATTGAAACGTGGTACTCGTTGTTCGTCAACTTTTCATGTCTATCCAGGCTCGTGTAATGGAAATGACAAGTCTAATGTAACAAGTAACAACTGAAAACATCCCGTCGGACGGACGTAACAAAGCATTCATTTTCTGATGGCGGTAATCTCGCCGAAGGGCCGCATTGTTCGTCATTTTCTCTGCGGGCCTATATATATTTTTTTCGTATTTTCTTTTCGAAAAGAATAAAAATTGTGAACAGTATTGTCGCCGCCGAGGCTCGCGTCGTGATCGCGCAAAAAGGAGCCCTGGATGACAACGAAATGACGGGAGCGTCCGCGGGTGGCCCCCTCCCTCCTCTTGTAAAAATGTCGCTGAGGGAGGGGCGGCGTGCCTACGACAAGACGGCATTTTTACACACCACCACCGAACTGGGAGATCGTATACACCGATTTGAGATCAACACAAATTGAGCTTTGACACGTCGGGCGACGCTCGAGATCGGCTTGAAGGGCTTGCGTTTGACTTTTTAAAACACGAGCCGTGTTTGCGATAAATCGATAAGTATATACGTACCCGCCAGCGCCAGAGGGTACAAATTGCACGGATTTTACAATTCTTTGTGTTGACACGCTGTAGGGTGGGGCGTTTAGCGGTTTCCGTCCAATGTTTTAGGAAATATTAAATTTTCGGTTTTAATTCCCATTCTACATTTTCCATTCAGTACTTAATGTTTTCCTGCGTATTGTACCTTTATTTTGGTAGGCACAAACTTTTAACAAAAGGAGAAGAGGTGGGTAACACAAAAGTTAGCAAACAAGTTTTTCAAGATGTTTTACTAAGTATAATGAACTACCTTACCGGTTTATCTATGCCAAAGTGATATTGTTACACACCAGAACAAGGACTTGTTAGTTCATCATGAATCTTTACAAATCAAATCAAAACCACGTCATCATCAGCTCGTAGACGTCCACTGTTAAACGTCTTTTTCCTAAAGGCCTACTACAAAAACTGGTCTAAGTAGTTTGCTGTAAAGTAAAATGGTTTAACTGCCGTACTCAGAGACTTTAACTTTAAAGTTTGTTTAGTAAAAACGTGTAATACTTAAATCTATACGCCTAAAGACGATTATTCAATGAAAAAATCGTGTTAATGACAGATTACTGCTAATTGACGTCTCTGAGTGCGGCAGTAAACCCTTTTGCGCAGTAGTCGTATACAAACCCTCTGCTACACCTATTTTCTAATCATATCAGGAAATATTTTTATATTTGTAACGTATTATTAACTCAAAAACTACTGGACCGATTTCAAAAATTCTTTCACCAGTAGAATTTTACTTTATCACTGAGTGACATAGGCTAGTTTTTAACGACATACCATGCGAGCGAAGCTGCGGGTGGAAGCTAGTCCTAATAAAGTTTAATTCTTTCAGAACGCATAACCGAAGAGCAAGCTAAGAATGCAGCAGAGTCATACTTCAAGCAGTACCCTGAGCTGGACAAGACTGATGTTACAGACTTCATAGCAAACCCAGCAAACAAGAGCGAAGTCACGCCCGAGACACTTTTCAGCAAAACTACTTTTGGTAAGTTCTTGTTGTTTCATTGTGCTGAGTTATTTTTACCCAGGATACCTTTTTTTTTCAAATAGATGTAGGTACTACCTACCTAATGACATACTTGCTCACTTTATCCCCGAAAATGTGCGAAAAGTGTCGTAGTAGGTAGACGACGCATAGTTCCTATCTGTTGTGTCTAAAAGAAATAGTTTACCATGCTTCAGTCTCAAACTCATTAATTCATCTAGGTTACGAGTAACTCTTATGAAATTCATTTATTTGTTGTTTAATGTATCTGGTTATCCGAAAAAAAAGGTATGCTAATTCAACCAACACTTTGCTGAAGGCAATGACAGGTACAGCCTAGCCTAGGACAGCCAGCCAAGAAAAACTAACAAGAAACTGAAATAACATTAGTTTTCGAATCTATTTGTTTCGTACAAAAACGTTAGAAACTTTTTCATATTTCATAGGACGTCAACGAATTTTTGTGTACTATCAAAAATATATTGAATTAAAACTAATCCGTACATCCCTCACACGCTCCAACAAACATGAACTAAATACTCATGTCCAAAGAAAAAAACACAACGCAATCGTACGCAAAGGCATCGCTCATTCTGCCTCAATACCTCTCCATATTCAAATTATCAGATCTGTCGATCAGGGCGCGAACAAAACGCCATTATGCCTATTACACATTTTAATATTACAAATGTTAGGGCATTGTTACAAGTGTGCATCTGCTCCCGTACGATTGTATGGAATCGGCATTAGATTTCATGTTGAGATCAGTTTTTGTATGATAGCTACCGCAAGTTAACGGGCTTTTGGGAATATCAGTTTCTGATTCTAGTTTTGGTTCAATATATTCGTAGTAAATGTCCAGGCTTAGTATTTTAGAATTTACTTTGTTATACCCGTCATTTAACGACACATCTTTAACGTGGTCGTGTGTTTATATCCTTAAATATGCTTACCTTTTAAGATTATAATTTTTTTTTAATTAATTTGCATAGAAAAATAGTAGTAAATATGTTTATCTGCTCACTCGAATATTGTATAATATGCCTAATGTAATTTATTCTTCAACTTCTTTTTGAAAAACATTCTATGCTCTATCATTTCTCGTACAAATTTTTATACAGAATTCATTAAAAAATCCTACTCTGCGTAACAAACATACGCTTCAACGCTAACAAAATTATAACATTATATTCTTCAGCGTAACGGCTCCTGTATACCGAAATTAATAATTTATTTATGTACACATTAATTTTAAATGTCTCCACATCTGTGTGACGTAATTGGTGTGGTATTTATATGTGTGCGTGTGCAAAGCGTCGTCCAATCGTCACCTCTCGCGTGAATAGTAGGCGGGGCTTCACACTCACGCTGTGGCTACCAAGCGATCGATTTTATTTGGGACCTCTCGAAAAATCTGTGTGCGTCGTTAGCAAAATGTTTGCTTATTCACACAACGTTTTGGATAAAAATATGAATGAATACTTATTCTATTATGTTGTAATTTGTTTAATAAAGATGGTTCATTTAGCTTATTCCTTTAAGATGAAATGATACTTCTGATTTGATGTGTGAAGAAACTTTTTTGAAGATGGTTAGAGGAAGTCTACCGGATAGTTTTAGATAATACTAGAAGAGACTACCAGAACGTTGTAATATTGTCATTCTATTTATATTTTCTTCGGCTTTGAATAAAGAATTGAAATAGCAGCATTTACTTTTTAAGTACATTTCCATAGTAAGGACTGATTGAAGTATTTATCAAAAGTTTATCAAAAGACCTTGAGTCAATGCATGGTTATGCCAAAAGGTTGACGTACTTTACAACCATAGATTCTTGTTTTTACAAAAACAATTCGCTTTATTATTCAAGAAAAGAAACCAAAGAGATTTTGTATTATTGTAATATCGTGTTTTTGGAACTCCTTATCAATTAATTAAGATTACATAATGGAAATGGATTACATAAACCGTGTAGTGACGGATTAAGAATACATAATGTCACTACCCCATCTCAACCCGTGGGTGTTGTACAAGGCAAGAGACAACTTATGCTGACAAGAGCACTGCGAGAAAAGGAAAATTCGAAACAAACCCTATACCAACCCGTCTGGCCAGCGTGGTATAGTAGGCTAAATTCCCTCCACTATCTTGGAGGAGACCTGTGCCCAACAGTGGGACGTGTATGGGTTGTAATGATGATGATGATGACATAATGGAAAAGTTTTGTCTTTTAAAAATAAAAGGAATATAATTATGCAATACGCGTTTTAGTGGAAAATATATATTATCAGTATTATTTACATGTTCATGGCATTATTTTTACATTTTTTAACTTTCGTAACATAATACAAGGTTATTTAATCAAAGAAGGTCGGTCGACAAAGAGACTTTATTGCGCTAATTACTGTGGTTCGTATCTACCTCTTTTTGCAAGAACGTATTTGCCACATTCTTTTAGTTAAAAATCGCGTAGATCTGTAACTCTCGCAAGTTTTGATTTGATAAACCAGTATCTATATATCTTCAGTTAAAAATGCCCTCACATTCCACAGTTTTTTATGATAAGTCTTTCACAGTACTTGCTATACGTCTGTGGAATGCTCTCCCTCTACAGATCAAACTTGCGCAGTGCTAGATAGCCTATTATTTAGTTGACAGATTTATGACGTATTTATCATAATGGAATGAAAAAGGGACTACAAATATAGGGTTCTTAAAAAACTATTGAAGAGTCGACAACGCGCTTGAAGCCCCTGGTGTTGTAAGCGTCCATAGGCTATGGTAGCTGCTTACCATGAGGTGGGCCGTAGATTGTCTGTTTGCCATCTTGGTCGTGGCTTTTTTTTAAATTATATTTAATTTGTCACTTAAGACTCAGATAGACACGTATCTGCTAGAGTAGAAACGAGTTCTTAATGTCTCAAAGTTCATGAACTGCGTCTATTGTCTGCTTTCAAAGTGACAGCAGAAATAGAACTAATTAAAAAACAATATCAACAACAACTAAACTGGCCTGTTGGTCTAGTGGTTAGTGACCCTGACTGCTAAGCCGGAGGTCGTGGGTTCGATCCTCACCCAGGACAAATCTTTGTGTGATGAACATAAAGGTTTGTTCTGTGTCTGGCTGTAATTTATCTGTAATATGTATGTATTTACAAAAAAAAAATGTATTTAAGTAGTATATCAGTTGTTTAGTACCCATAACACAAGCACACACAAATATAATTGCTTACTTTGGGACTAGATGGCGCTGTGTGAATGTGGTAGAATAATAAAAAAAAAAAAAAAAAAACTCGTATTCACCCCTAAATAACCTAATACGAGAGGTATCAAAACACTCAAAGTAAACCTCAAATATCTACCCAACATGTTGGTACCTATAGTTAGATATTTAGTTACGCAAGGTACACAAAAAGTGAAAACGTGACATTTCCCTTCTACATTTAGCCACCTAAACCGTTTGCAAACAGCATTGAGACCGGGACGCGAGTAAATGAACGAGGGGGCGCAGGGGGGGTCCTAAACAAAAGGTGCGATACCCCCCCACCCACTGCCACATCGACCCGAGCCGGAGGGTGGTTTGTAAGGTGACCATCAACCACACACTTTTTTCTATTGTTCATTTGTTTAAATTTACTTATAATATTATTACCTACTTCGAACTTGCGTTTTTAATTTCCAACATTATGTTCAGAAATACCTAATAATATTTTCCTAATAAAAAGATCGACAAAATCTTCGATAAATTAAAGGAAAATAATAAGCATAAAAAAATCGTTTTCAATTTTCAAAGTTATATTATGCTTCAGCTTCAGCTCGACAAAAGCTAGCAAATTTTATTATTGGCCTAGGCTCTTCTGCTCGTAACACCTAACGCGTTTTAATCGCCGATAAGATTATATTCAAAATATATAATAGATAACTAAATGTGAGTGCGTTACACCTATAGGTTCCCCGAAGAGGTAGATAGAGACTAACCCTTCTCCCTTCTAATGTTATAATTAGAAGACAAAACAAAATTTGAAATGATCTCTCGTTTATTCATCTAGGTTACAAATGACAATTAGAATATTCAATAAGTTTCCAAAAAAGTTTCGAGAGTTACCGCCATCTTTATTCAAGTCAAGAATTAAGTCTTGGCTGATTGAAAAATGTTTTTACAACTTAAAAGAATATTTTGATTGTAAAACTTTATAGGTGTTTCGTGTACATATATATTAATAACTGTATAGATGTAAGTTTAGTTATCATATATTTAGTTATTATAATTGAATTTATTGTAAAATTCGCATGCCTTAAAAAGGTGAATATGTTGGATTTTAAGTCACATAACTAACAACCACTGTACCATGTTCTTGGTATCTTTAAGTAACTTACGAAAGTCACTAGTTAAGAAAGTTACAGGTTATGCAAAAAATTGTGTCAGCAAATTTGCCTTCGACCAGTTCACTAACAGGGTTGAGCTATGAGAAGAACTGGCAAGAAACTCACGGCACTCTTTTACATAAATAGATAGTTACAATCTTTTGCGTTTTACAATTTGGGTAGCGTGTAAAGTGATTCAGCAGAATACCCCACCGCTGCACCGTATACATTAAAACGAGTTTTATTTAAATTTAAAGTAATGGTCAATGAAAACCCTCTCAGCTCTCTAGATAGAGGAGAGGAGACCCAAGCCCAGCAGTGGGACATTGATAGGTTGCTGATGATGATGAATGGTTAATGAGGTGGAGCGGTTGCTACATTTTGCACAAGTTGCTTTTAATGGTTTTAATATGTTTTTATTTGAAAAAAAAATCTATTATTGTTTGCTAAGATTCTATACCATTTTCAAAGAACACTGTTGTGCTCATCTATATAAACTTTTACTTAAGAAAAATAAAACTCCAAAAATGTCCTCAAACAGTACAAATATTGGATATCCTAGTCGGCCGGGGTGGTTGTGCTTTTTCGTAGCGCGTGTCACTTGTGCGGAGGGAGCGGGCGCGGCGACCGACACTGCGGGCGTCGGGATCTGGCGTCCGGGCGCCGTTGCCATGGCGACGACACCGTGACACCCCACCACAACCCCACCCGACCCACACCCAACCCGCAACAAGCCAAAACCACCCTTATAAACAAGTACATACGAGCCATTGCTCACTTATATACTAGACACATAAGGGGTCGACTACATAAGACAGTACGGTCAGGCGATGTAAATAACGCGAGATAACTTGAGAGGGTCTAATGGAATAGGGAATCGTGTTTTGGAAAGTGCCCCGGAGAGAATGTTCTCGGTTGTTAGCGCACGATAAGGGCCGCACTCCATGTTAAGTGAAAGTCGATATGGGGATTAAGTTCGCCAAAATTTGATTATACAAACGTTCGTTTCATAGTTGATAAAATTGGGCGCTCGCGTTTTATTATGCTCTTTATGGCTTAGATAATATGGTTATTTATCGTTTAGTTGAGTTATGATTTATGTATTTGACACATCGAAAGTGAAGGTTCAGATGAAAGTTAAACTTCAAATAGGTGTTTTCTAGAACATCGAGTACTTAATTTACTGTTCCTACAAGACAATTTGACTTCATGACGATTAATGACATAATAAGCAGATAGTCAAGCTATTTATACATTAACCACCTTATTGCAAAATATGGAGTAAGTATTAAACCAGATTAAAATTGACATAAGCCATTGTTTTAGTGTCAAAGTGGTCAATTTAAACCTGGTTTAATGGCTACTCCATATTTTATAATAAGAGGGTAAAAGTTTAGATTAATGTAAAAAATAATTGGATTTCTTTCCTTAATTTAAATTTGGTAAACCCCTTTACTCATACAGTTCAGTTTTAGCTTGGGTGAACATGAATTCGTCCACGCTATTCCAATCCTCCATAACAAACAAGTTTCATTTCAATTCAAACACCTTGGCCCAAACATTGCCGTATATTAATCTCTAGCTGTTGCTGGCGACAGATTCAGGATTCTATTCCCGTGATTAGTTTTTTTGTTAAATTTTTCTTCGCCGCATTGGCTGGTTTCGTTTTCAAGTTATGGCCTCACCAATATATATAAATAGGAATTCATTTTTATTCAATATTTTATATATTGTTTTAGGAAAACAAAACCAATAATACTTCAAATTGGTTTATTCTGTATTTTAAAGATTCATCATCCCATCCTGTAGCCGTCCACTGCTGGATAGAAGGCCTCACCTATCTTTTTCAGGTGCAGCCCTGTACCCAACGGCTCTCCGCAACCTTCCCCAGATCATCCGTCCATCTGGTGGAGGCACGTCACACGCTGCGCTTTCAGATTAAAGATTAACTACAAATAATACACATTAATATTTATAATCATATTTTATCTGTAAAATCTTCGAATGTCACACTGTCGCTCAACAATGACACCAGAATAACAGCATCCAGTATTGAAATACAAAAGTTGTGTGTTGTCTCTCTTAATAAGTAGTGAGTTTTGAATAGAAAATAGTCGGAGAGTCGTCGCCATTTGTTCATTGTACAACGTAATGCCTCTTGACTATTTTGTCCAAGTGTTCTGATGTTGTTGTCTGAAAATAAAATGTTCAGTGCAATAAATAGTACTTATTCGCCCTTATTACAAAATACGGACTAAGTAAATAGTTTAAATTGACAACTTTGACACTAATACAATGGCTTATGTCAATTTAAACCTGGTTTAATACTTAGTCCATATTTTGTAATAAGGGGTTGGGTTCGGTTAGACAAACAATTACTGGCTCGATGGTTCAGCGAAGAATATATTATTATATGTATAGATACGACTGCTGGTTCCACAGGTCAGGCAAAAACGGTATTGCGTTTTTTCTGTAAAAGCACGGAGCTGGAAATGTTCCTAGTCATTGGCAAAGGCAGTTTGTTATATTCGTATTGTAAACTTTAAAAGATCCTATAGCAAATAACACTGTCGCTTTAAAATAGAGTAGGTTCTCGATTTGAATTATATTTTTTGAATTTATTTACTTATTTGATCGAATATTCACTGAATTTGGCGGCGTTTACACGGTAGGTTTTGCTCTCAGTTCTACCACAGTCACGGCTGTGACTGACGAATAACCTATCGTGTTATGCGTATGACTGATGGTTTTAATAGCATGAGCGTCTAATGGCCGCCTAACATCAGGTCAAAAATCCTAATCTTATTTACTAATATTTAGGTAGGTATGCGAAAGTTATGATGGAAGCTTGTCAACCACGTCAAAACGGATAAAAGAATCTGTATACAATTTGGTACACAGATATATTATAGTCTGGAATAGCACTTCACACATAGACACAGAACAAACAATCACGCTCATCACACAAAGATTTGTTCTGGGTGGGAATCGAACTTACGATCTCCGGCTTAGCAGTCAGGGTCACTAACCACTAGGCCAACAAGCCAGTCACATGAACCGCGGACGAAAGTTAGTCCCAGCCACAGATATATTATATATCTGCGGTCTCAGCTTTTGTCTTGCACCAATCTTGTTATGGTCATGTCATACGTACCGTGGTCATCTTGTCAGTATAAAATTCTCGTACATGTTTAACTGTTCTTCCTTTGTCGTCTGTTTGTATGTGCGTCATTACATTATCTTCTATTGTTATCACCGATTTCACCTGTATTAAAATATTAAGTAAAAATATAACAAAGATATAATTAAAAATTCAATTAAGTAAATAAATCACATTAGTTCTTCAAGCGTCGCAGCGCCCGGTCGTATTCGAGCTCAGAGTATTGAAATAACTACATTTTAGATTTCGTTGTCATGTCTTTGAAAATGACAGCGACCATGTTTAAGAGCGTATTTTACAAACAGAATGGCAACGTCGCAATCTAGTGTCATATTTTTTTTATTTATTTATTTATTCACTTAAAATACACAAATTTATATTAAGGCGGACTTAATGCCAAAGGTATTCTCTACCAGTCAACCTAGGGTGGTACAGAGATGTTAAAAAGTAGGTGCATATTGTCAAGAGAAAGGTTTTAAAAATACGTTTGTTATACTTTTTAGAATTAGGTGAAGAGTGTGTAAAATATAAATATAATCATTGCGTTTACGAACTGTGTATTTATATAGGCAAATAACACATTGTAAACTTACAGGGCGTTATTTTAATAATGACATAACTGTAAGCATTACGGACTTACTTTCTAATACACTTTCACCTAATTCTAAATCAAATCAAATCTGTTTATTTAAAAAGTGTAGCAAGCAAGCATATTTTTAAAATATACGTAGCTCTGGTTTTAGTGGCGAGGTGACCACCAGAACCCTGACAGATAAAAATAAATCCTTACCTTAACCCCATCGGCTCTAAGTTCTTCAAACTCCTCTCCTATAGTGAAGACTAAAGTGGAAGAGGCCAGCGTCGATATAAACTCAAACTTGTAAGTGCCGTCCTCGTTGCGTGTTAGACGCACCGTTTGTTTTAGTGTTAGTGCCACTTTTCGTGCGAAATAACCCACGCCTGAGAAAATAACGAGAAGAAACGAGAAGAAAATAACGAGAGAAAGAGAAGCTATTTATTTTATTTATTTATACAATAATTAACACAACGGTAAAATACCAATGACAGCATTAATAGAAAAAAGAAAAAATATGATAAGTACAATGAAATAATAAGAGTATAAAAGAAAAGGAACACATTCATGCATCACGCTCAAAGAACCGCAAGCACTCATACAGTATTTTCGGCTATACATCCACACATACGCTATGTGCTATGACGCGTGTTAGGAGAGGCCTACGTCCAGCAGTGGACTGCAATAGGCTGAAATGATGATGGTGAAAAAACTTGCTTCCGTTCTTGTGTTACATCGTATATGCTATTATAGAATAAAATTAATCGGTGTGCCTAATAGTATCAATTTCAGCCGTTCTGGCGCGATTGAGTTATAAACATACATTTATCCATCCATTCCAACTTTCGCATTTATAAAGTATAGATTGGGATATATGTATAGATTGTATTATTTAGTATCTGAACATTAAAGTTGCAAAGCAACATATAGTTGCAAAACATTCATTTACGGGCATTTTCATACAACAATATCAAAACAATTCAACAATAGAGTGTAAAATCACAGAATTAGTAATAGCTGGTACTAGGATATAATGAGAACAGTTATTATGGTACTTACAATTCATAGTATCATATTCAGGCATTGTTTATAATATTTTTATAACTAAAAGCTACGAATAATGATTATCACAAAAAATTTGTTTACAAAAAATAAAAATCTTACATGTCATAATTGTTATTGTTTAAAATTTATTTATTTATTTATTCAACAATATAAGCTTACAGTTATACACCAAATCGCTTAAATGTTAGGTGAAGCTATACAAAAGAAATATAATTATATTAAGACATTAAACATAATAAATTAAATTATAATAAATTAAATTGTACTATAAAAGATTAGGTAAGTACATTAAAGTTCATTCATTCAAATATATAACAATTAAACAATTACTAATATTTTTGAGATGTCATAGTGAGAAATAAAATTATAGAATTACTTAATACACTTAATTTATCATAATATATGTCAGCATTAAGATCAGATTGTAAAAAATTATTAATTGATTGAATTGCTCTAGCTGTAGGACTATTACTGGTCACGTTTAAGCGCCATGACGGTGGATTAGTAAGAAGTGGATGTTGTCTCCGTCCAGCACCTCGTGTATATCGATCGGGCACAAAAAAATGCAAGCATTCCCGTACGGTGGGATTGTCAACCCTATTTACCAGCAATAGTCAGTAGTGTAAGATATGCATATAGTCCCGTCTTAGCTGCAAGGTATCAAGTCCTACCATCCCTGACACGAACATGGAAGGATACAGAAATGGATAGTATCCATAAGTCCTGTTGTATAAAAGCCGTGCAAATTTGCGCTGGACTTTTTCTACCATAAGAGTATAGAGCTTTTCGTGTGGATTCCATATGGCAGCATTATACTCTAGTTTACTTCGAACGTACGCATTAAACAACATTCCTAAATTCATATGAGGTTCTTATTATAAATCCTAATGATTTATTAGCGCTTTTGCACACTTGGAAAAATCTAACGCATCTCATCATTTCAACCAATAACCCTGACTGGCTGGGCACGGGTCTCGTTCAAAGAATGTGGAGGGCATTTAGCCAACTACACCACGCTGGCCAGACGGGTTGGTATAGGGTGTTTCTAACTTTCCTTCTCGCAGTGCTCATATCTCCATAAGGTGACTACTCCCTTAGTCGCCTTTTACGACACCAACCGGTTGAGATGGGTTAATCATATTTTGTATTCTAACGCATCTGCCGTGAACAAACTAAATGCTTATCTTTATATAATCCGTTCCATATAAACTTTATTGTTATATTTTACAATCTTCTGTAGACGAGACATTTAAAAAAAAACTAATGAGAACTTTTGTCTTCTCATATTAATATAAAGATATCTGAATTACATTGATTATTTTATCTACGAGTTTACTCACCAATATATATCAAGAAATCCTCAAAATTCTCTGAATCCAATAGCACATAATTTGTTCCTAAATATTCGTCCATTTCACACGAGTGACTACATTTTATGTTTCCAATATTATCACTATCACTACCTGATAACGTCTTACTATCATGACTGTTATCTGTTACTTAGTATTGAATATATCCCGCTGTATATTTATAAACGTTTATACATTAATATAACGGGTAGGTTCTTTTAGCGTGTAACTCACAATAGATTGAAACTATCTTATCTATTCTTGTCCAGTTCTTCTTAAGTACCTCAAGGCTCTTCTCTCGTCTATCTAGACAGCCGATAGGGTTTAGGCCATAATTCACACACGCTGGCCTTATGCTGAGTGGTATAAATTGGCCAATTTAAATTGCTAAAAAATATACAGAACCATAATTTTATTTTTATTTTATTATCTTCGGATAACCAAGAGCAGTAATAACAAAAAAACAGTAACAATATGATATGAAGTGCCAATTAAAGGTCTTCACTTATAGTAACACTAAGAAAATATTTTATTTATGGAATGAATTATAAATATGTATTTTGAACAAGCTTGTCTCCTCACCTGTTCATACTGTGCCGTAGAAGTCGCGCGGGACTTCGCTCCCGTCGTTCTTTATTTGCCCACTGCTCAGCTCCTAGAAGCCGTAGCGTAATTGTTATATAGTCTTCCTCGATAAATGGGCTATCCCAAATTAAAAGAATTTTTCAAATCGGATTAGTAGTTCCTGAGATTAGCGCGTTCAAATAAACAAACAAACTCTTCAACTTATAATATTAGGTATATATAGATAATATTATTATCTTAGATAGATAGGTGAGCTTAACGTACATAATTGTGAACCAAAAAGGTGTTAACCAACATCATTATTTACAGGTGACAAGAGTATTTACGAACAGCAAGAGAATGGAGAAGCATCGACTTCGAATAAACGTCCCGGACCATATTTGGACATGGTCTGGTCCGACATGGGTAAGTTGAAAGCACTAACTTAACCTTACTTAATTGTTTGTTTTTGTTACATTTTCACGGATATACAGATAAAGTGTATACCTAGGTATGTCAAAAAAATGTAACAAAAACAATTATCCGAGTAGTGACGGATTAAGAATACATAATGTCACTACCCCATCTCAACCCATGGGTGTCGTACAAGGCGACTAAGGGTTAAGTTACCTTAAGCAGGCAAGATCACTGGGAAAAGGAAATCGAATCAAACCTTGTACCAACCCGTCTGGCCATCATCAGCAACCCATTAAGTCCCACTGCTGGGCTCGGGTCTCCTCTCATCTAACTAGAGAGCTGAGAGGGTTGGGGCCATAATCCACTCACGCTGGCCTAGTGCGGGTTGGTGGATCAGACATACTCGTAGAATTTCTTCTAGGGTATGTGGTTTCCTCACGATGTTTTCCTTCACCGTTAGCAGATGGGAAGTCACTTGACTAGTACATATAAATGCCACAAAGTGGAATCCACATTGGTATTTGCCGGTCGGGATCGAACTCGGACCGCGTGATTTGTACGCCGGTCCCTTATCCATTCAGCCACCATCGCTTGTCGCCCTCGCGTTGGTCCAGCGTGGTATAATAGGCTAAATTCCCTCCACATTCATTGGAGGAGACAAGCGCCGAGCTGTGGTACGTTTATGGGTTGAAATAATGATGATCTCCAAATATTTTTGAGGGAACATATATTATTCTACTAAGGTACCACGCTGGCTAGACGGGTTGGTATAGGGTTTTGTTTCGAATTTTCCTTACTCCCTTAGTCGCCTTGTAAGTACTACACCCACGGGATGAAATGGGGTAGTGACATTATGTATTCTTAATCCTTTACTACAGGGACTAAGATAATTATTACTCGTTATTTTAAATCTAATATATGTTTTAGGAATTAATGATTCTGATTCTGACGTAGTTACTTACAATAGACACCAGTACCTACCTAATGCATAACGCATTGCGTCGCGGCATCCCTAATACAATTCCGGAAATGTCATAGCTAGTACATAGCTCCACGATCCGTCTGTCCTTTGTCTTGCCGCCGCATTATAAGCGTAGAGACATAGTTAGGTTACGTTATTACACTTGTTACGTAAGAAAAAGGAAATTCGGTTGCGATGTAACGGAGCTAAAGAGAGAGTGCTTTTTTTCTGACATAGTACCTAGTTATTTATGAAAAAATAATCGCAATAATTTTGATTAAATAAGTAAATCGCCTATTAAACTTTTTTATTAACGCAAATGTCAATCGTTTGCAATGAACTCTAAACTTTAGCAACTTGTATAAATATTTTTTTATTTAATACATAAACTAACGGCCGAACATTAGGATAAAAAAGTTGGATTTAATTTTAAAAAGTTGATTAAAAATTAGCGATACGTTGATAAAAAGAAATATTTAACATTCCTAAAAAACGCGGTTCTAAAATATGAAAGTGGTATTTTATTCATCATCATCATTTCAGCCTATTGCAGTCCACTGCTATTGTCTATTTTATTTGCGTTATAAAATAAAAACGATCATTTACAATAAATGATATTTCTACCTATGATTTCATACAATTATCTGTAACATATCCTAACGTAAGCTGAGTATGTTCTTGGTTTAATTCAGTTGAAACAATGAGCGACTCAACGTAGTCTCGTTGACTAATGAAGACTTGATTATTATTAACGTACGCATTCCTTCACATGTCATTGTATGAGACTGGCTCTGAGAAATTGTCAATGCACTATTTAACGGCTTATGCAACCATTATAATGTAGTTATAAGATTTATTTATTTATTTATTAGGGATTAACAAACAGTTACACACTGACGATAATTACAATGAATGCCTTAATTAACTATGATTAAATGTGCACTCACAACGTTATCCACAGAATATAATTAGGTATACAAAGTTATGACAATTTTAGCATGTTAACATTTAATTGATTGAAGAGTGAAGAAAAAAGATTTGAGTATATAACATTTTTTCGCGTTTGTTTTGTTTTGATTTTAAGCTCTATAAACCTTATTATGTAAACTATGGATAAGCTTGTGTGTGTATATAAAAGTATTTATATGGTAAAGTATCCATGTAGTAACGTTTAAGAATACATAATTTCACTACCCCATTTCTGCCTGTGGCTGTCGTAAAAGGCGACAAAGGGAGTAACCATAGGCAGACAAGAACACTGCGAGAAAAGGAAAATTCGAAACAAAAGTCTATACGAACCCGTTTGGCCAGCTTTTACGAACCCGTTTGGTACAGTAGGCTCAATTTCCTCCACAATCTTTGGAGGAGACCTTTGCCCAGCAGTGGGACGTTTAAAATTATTAACACTACTAATACTAAAAGTTAATTTATGGGTTATAATGATGAACACACCATCTTTATTCATACTGAGAGGATGGTGATCATAAAATCCTTTTTATAAAATCGACGGTATTTCACATTACGTAGGTATTTATTTACACAATGCTCTAATATTTAAATGTGGGTGTTATGCACCTCTGCTTATCCTTTTAGAGATAACAGCCGAGAGGCTATCAATTCATTTCCATTCGATATCGTCTTCTTTTGTTATTATATTCCAGACGCCCCTACGGAAGGTTTAGTGACAATCCACAAGAAGCGTCGACAAGGGTCCGTAGACAGTGAAGATATTCCATCACACACCTTAAAGACTCCTCCAAAGACCCCTGAGAAACCCATCCAGGTGGAGAATAAAGGAACACCGGAACACGTGCAGTATGTACCCCTTGAAATTTATAACTAATATCACAGAATTTATTTTGTTTTGTGCTAATATCGTGCAAGTTTTGCAAACACTTGTTTGAACGTGTTTAACTATTTTGTGTTACGTGCAGACAGAAACAAATAGAAAGTACAAAAGGTCAGAAGTGCAATCTAACAAAAATGACTTTGTTAGATTGTATTAAAAATACATTCGTTCAAAATAAAAAAGAAATTGAGTGTTTGGTTTAATCGAAATTAAGCTCTTATTATTAAATTAATAGATCGCATTTTCGTTAGGACCAATTGTATGCGGCTTGTATCTAGCCTGATTCTGAGGTTCGGGTCATAATTATCATCATGCAAGCTATTTAGAATACATAATGTCACTCCCCATTTCAACCCGTGGGTGTCGTAAAAGGCGACTAAGGGACCTAACTTTAAGCATACAAGAGAACACTACGAGAAACGGAAAATTCGAAACAAAACCCTATACCAACCCGTCTGGCCAGCGTGGTATAGTAGGCCGAATTCCCTCCAAAATGTTTGGAGGAGACCTGTGCCCAGCAGTGGGAAGTTTATGGATTGAAATAATGAAGCTACATATAGCCTGATGTAGTGGACTGCAGTAGGCTGAGATAATGATGAAGTTGCATGCAGCCAGAAATCAGGAGGCCTATGTCCAATAGTCCACGTCATACACCTGAAATGAAAATGATGATGTTGATGATTTTCATTCTTTTTCAAAATGTTAATAAATTTTGTATGAAAGTAGCTACTTACTTTGATGGGTACAACCAACCACCATGTGTATTCTTTATACAATATATATATATATATGGACCTACTGATGTTTATTCTTTCATGTTTTTCAATAAGTATATTATTGTAATGATGCTTTTAACGTGAATGGAGTTCGAAGGCGACCATTAAACCTGTTCGTGTGCTTTGTGCATGTGTCATACAGGAATTACGTATGATTTGTTTTATGTAGTTAATTGCATTGCATGGTATTCATACTAGTGTAGGTAGATGACGTTGTTTAAATAGTCGTAGTTTAACTGTATTAGTAAATTAAATGTATTTAGAAGTAAATAATATGTAGTATTTAGAGTCAGCCCTCAACCGGCGAGAATACATGAAAAGACTGATGAATGTTTAAGAAGCCAAAGATGTATATCAGAATCGTAGCAAGTGGAAGGAAATAGTCTCTGCCTACCCCTTTCGGAAAGAGGCGTGATCTATATGTATTTATTTAGAGTCAACTCGGGTAATTGTCAACTGGGTCAATAAAATATTAATTTAAATATAATAAAGATCATTTTAATTTTTTACAGCTAAACTTGTTCCTAACTAAAAATATGTTTTCCATTTACACCATCCATTTTCGCGTTATTTGAGTAAAATAATATTATTGATAATTTACAGCGAGCTAAACAATTATAGTTAGACTATCAGAATTAAATAAAATGCTAAGTATTTTTGTAATATTATTCTAGTGTCTACTACAGGCATTGTATGTTTAAAAGAAGATTTCTGTAAACGAGTTATTTGACACAATAAATTTGAATGTCATCTTCAATATTTCAGTAATGCATGTTAGAAGCACTCTCATGTAATCTCTATACACACTGCACACAATTGAAAATTACCTATAAAATGAATCATGAGAAAAATTTCACTGGCTCTGCGCTGATACGTCAGTCAATCAGTCAGTCAGTTTGAAAAGGGCGAACTCACGTATACAGGGCTAAATACAATTGAAAGTGCACTGCTCATATAATCCTGTCTTTATAATATTTGGAAATTGCATGACCTTACCCGTAGACAGTGTTGAGCACATTTTAATTGCAATTAACGATTAATTACATGTTAATTAAACTAACAATTAATTAATTTTAACTGTGGAAAACAACAATAATAATAACACAATTAATTAATTTGCCACAATCACAATTAATTAATTTTTAGTTATTTGGTGGAAATTAACATGCAATTAATTGTTAATTTGCAATTAAAATGTGCCCAACATTACCCGTAGACATAGACGTAGACTTCCTTCTTTCTTTTCGGTAACAGTGACGGTGTAAATACGGTGGTTGGTTACAGAAAACTATACGATTTGGTGAACAACCTTCGTGTCCGCACGTCGATGTTTGTTGATTGCAGACTACCCACCATATACTACGGAGCGCGGACTCACACGCAACTGGCGCAAGTCATCAAGGAGTACAAGCGCACGGCGTACTGCGGACAAGTCAGGATGAGTATACTGTCCAGTAGGGACAAGAGCTGCATCAGGGAGTTCAACAAGGATCAGTGGAAGTCCAGGAATGATATGTGCCGGACCTGTGTTAAGGTATTATTATTAACTTTATTCAGCTTTTTTTCTTACATCTACAATACATTTTTAAATATCATCATCATCATTATTATAACCCGTAAACGTTCCATTGCTGAGCACGGGTTTCCTCCAAATATTGTGATCGTAGCGTGATGTTATATCTGGGTATTCGAAAAAGTAACGATAATCCAGTAATGGGGGAAAGGTCTACTTATGGCGGTTCAGCAAAAACAGTCAAGAAAATATATTTATAATCAGTATTGCACTACCGCTACGCATCTAGGCAATTATGATGATGATGATGATGACTTTGTTTACAGTCAATAACATCAAAGGAATCAAAACAAGAAGGCTCTAATTGCAAGTACTACGACAACAGACGTCACTTAAACCACGCTGCGCTTCCCCCAGCGTTTGACCTTGAAGAATTGTTAGTTGAGGGGGAGAAGAGAAGTGCCTGCCCCTTCTACGGCGCGAGGGAGATGGCCAAGACAGCTGACATCGTGTTCTGTCCGTACAACTATCTTATTGATCCGAGTATTAGAAGTAATGTACGTATTTTTTAAGCATTAATTAAATTGAAGTTTAGCGTCATTCAGGTACACGGGGAGTTTCTCGCCTCGAACGTACGATTATCGTATGCGAGAGTAAAAAATGTCATCATTTAAAACAAAAATACGAAGTAGCTATTGCTGAGTTAGGACCATTTTTGTCTGTCACAAATGATAGTAAAAGTACATACTGAGTTAGTATTAGTTTTAGTTTGTTTCATGTGTGTTAATTTTTTCTTTTCTTTTCCTTGTGTTATAATTTTTTTTTTTTTTCTTTCTATAGTCGTATGTTTTTCATGGGATACTTGACGTAGAATATGACTTACTCGTAGGCGAGTTTTTGGGTCCATTTAAACGTGTGAAGGCGATATTATCGAATACGATAATCGTATTCTGGTTTTCGCCCTCAACGTGCGAGAAACTCTCTCCTTGATCTAACCAAACGTTACAATATACCTGAAACATAAAAACGTGCGACAATTTTTGGTTGCGAGCATAGATGAAGGCTTTAAATACATTCTTAATACTTTAAAATAAGTCGTATTTTCATTTGACATAATGCGTTGGCGGTTACAAGGTTAATTAGCTTTTTTCTCCTCGAAACCTATATCTTTCAAAAACTATACCATTCAAAAAATGACTTTATAATGCACGTGTTACAGTTGAAAATCAACTTGGAAGGCAACATAATAGTGATCGACGAAGCTCACAATATAGAAAGTATCTGTCGCGACGCCGCTTCACTTAGTTTCACTCAAATACAAGTGCAGGATGCTCTTAAGGTAAGGTCATATATACTTCTAGCGGTAATCTAGCCAATAGAAATAAGGGTTGGACCAAATCACAGCATCGTATCAGATTTCCTCCCCTTCATTACAAAATACGAACTAAGCATTAAACCAGGTTTAAATTGACAACTTTGACACAAAAACAATGACTTAATCGGCCACCATCGCTTTGGTATAAATTTAAAGCTCGACCTTGTAAATTTGGGTAATTTGGTATTAATTTTCAGGAAATACAAAAAGTGGCTGAGTATAGGTATCAAAATGAAGACGTATTAAGTTTTGTCGACGAGCTCGTTATATCGTTGAAGAACTGGAATGATTGGTACGTTTCTAAATGTGTTATAATATATTAAGTCTCTCTATAATACTGTCCGTGTAGTGACGGATTAAGAAAATATAATATCACTACCCTATCTCAACCCGTGGGTGTCATAAAAGGCAACTAACTAAACCTTAAGCAACAAGAGCACGTTGAGAACAAGAAACTCCCTGTACCAACCCGTCTGGCCAGCGTGGTATAGTAGGCTAAATTCCCTCCACATTCTTTGGAGGAGACCCATTCTGAGCAGTGGAATATCATCCAAATAACCTTCAAATAAATTGTAATTGCTTGGCGTTTAAAAATGGCCTAAGGTTCTTGCTAGCTCATTTTAAAGCTAGACTTTGTCTGGTCTTGGGAAAATTTTCTGACACATTTATAGGTTTAAAGCAACATTACCCCTCCAGGGAAGCGTGGTGCTAAGTAATATTGCCACTGGGCAATTTTAAACCCTATATTATTAGGGAGAAGACTGAAATTGCTGGATATGTATATCCTTATTTTGTGCCTGTTTTACTCTGACAGATATTAATATGATTTTATATTTTTTATTACGCACAGGTTTCAAAACCAGCTGCCTTTACTAAGTGACAAGGCATTAACGGATAACAAGGCGGTTCACACTTGGGAGGCGAGGCACTTTGTGGAAACACTAGAAAATCACAACATTGGATACAAACAGTTTAATAGTTAGTAATATTTCTATCGTCCATGTAGTGACTGATTAAGAATACATTTTAATATCACTACCCCATCTCAACTCGTGGGTGTCGTAAAAGGCGACTAAGGGAGTAACATTGCGAGAAAAGGAAAATTCGAAACAAACCCTATACCAACCCGTCTGGCCACCGTGGTATAGTAAGCTAAATTTCCTTCACATTCTTTGGATATCCATTTTTTTTTTCTTCTGTACATGTCTCGTGTGAAAAATAAAGCTTTTCTTTCTTTATTTGAAAAATTATTTTAGTGTTGAATAGCCCATTTATCGAGGAAGGTTATTAGGCTATATAACATCATGATACGCTAGTAGGAGCTGAGCAGTGGCCAAATATAAAACGATGGGAGTGAAGCTTCGCACGACTTCTAGTGTAAAATTATTTATTTTTATTTATACTTTATTGCACACAAAGAAAATACATAAAAAAATAATTTTACAATATACATAAAAAAGCATACAAAGGCGAGCTTAACTCAGAATTGAGTTATCTGACAGCAAACCCAGAAATGTAGAGGAAATAAGTTGAAGTAAGAGAGCAAGACTGAAGTGTACAACCATACAAAGAAAAGGGTGAGAGTAGAATAGAAAAAGGGAGAACACAAGAGAGAAAAGAAGAGAATAATATTTATGTAAATTAATACATAATTATCAAATTGTGGTACGTGTACCACTTAAAACCAAATAGACTTACATAAACAATAAACATAAATATGTGTATCATATATACCATAAAATACATACCTTCAATATATATATATATATACGAATACATTATTTGTGTAATAATAATAGAAAAAAAAAATTCTTTTATTCTTCTCTTGAAGACATCCAACGAAGAACTGCCTTGTATGCTGTGAGATAAAGTATTCCACAGCCTCACTGCATGGATTGTAAAAGAGCCATCATAGTGACTAGAAGTATGAAGAGGAGTTTTAAAAAGTAATGAAGTGGAAGAGCGACAGAGATCTCGAGGAACGATATGGAAATATTATTTATAGTATAATAAATAACGGTATAACTTGTATGTACAGGTTTCATGAACAACGTGGAGGTGTTTTGTCGTCGACTCCGCGATGACCCCCGCACTCTGTTCGGTGTGACGCAAGCGACCGGCACGCTACTGGAGTCCCTCTCCATAGTTCTGGGTATGGTATACCTACTATTACTACTGTTATACATATTGATTCACTTGACTGTGGTTAGTGACCATGACTGCTAAACCGGAAGTCGTAGGTTCAATTCCCACCCAGAAATTTTTTTTTGTGTGATAAGCATGAATGTTTGTTCTGTGTCTGAGTGTAATTTATTTATAACATGTCTATATTTACGAAAAAAAATGTATTTAAGTAGTATATTATCAGTTGTTTAGTACCCATAACACAAGCAAATTAATATAATTTCTTAATTAGATGGCGCTGTGTGAATGTGTGAAAATATTATTATTATTGTATATATTGTACCTATTTATAGTTCTCTAAGTTATTCAGATTGCAATTTGTTTTGTTTCTATATTAAACATTATTATTATTGTGCCTGAAGATGTGAACTAAGCCATTTTTTTAATTTAATGTGATTAATAGCTGGCACCTACAAGACTGAATGATTAATATGTGATTTTAAAATAAATACTAACTGATTATGACTGACTCTTTCTTTTATCCATGAAAAGATGAAAAAAATTAAGTTTCAGCCGAAATTAACTGAAACCAAACTTAGTTTCAGGCGGTCTCAATTAATTATGTTCATTTATTCCCAGGTTACTTATATCGTGATGAATGCAAACACATGGACGACTATGCGCCAGTACTTGAAAGGAAAGTCACTGGCAAGAGCAGTGACTTGTCTGCTAACGACGGCTGGAAAAAATCTGCGTTCAATCAGGTAAGTTCTCTAAATTTTGCCTTGTTGCCAAAATGACTATTGAATTTGCACTATTGTCTTTAATATAAGTCGTAATTTCGTTTACTGAAAAAATATAAATTTCTGAGTTTGGAATCTTACACTTTTGTCACTGCGATGTAACAGATATACCTACAATTATAAAAAACACTGTATAAAGTTAATAATAGGGTGTATTTTCTTTAATCAACAATTAGAACGGATCATACAATTCACGGAGACAAAATTACACCGAAACTAATAATTATAATATTCTACCACATTCACACAGCGCCATCTAGTCCCAAAGTAAGCAATTATATTTGCTTGTGTTATGGGTACTAAACAACTGATATACTACTTAAATACATTTTTTTTTTGTAAATACATGCATATTATAGATAAATTACACCCAGACACAGAACAAACCTTTATGCTCATCACACAAAGATTTGTTCTGAGTGAGGATCGAACCCACGACCTCTGGCTTAGCAGTCAGGGTGAGTTTCGACTGGCCTGTTGGTCTAGTGGTTGACCAACAGGCCAGTCGAAACTCAGAGCAACTATCTGTGAATCAAACCAATATTTATGTGCACCAATATTCCTTTGGAGTTAGTTACTTCTAAACATTGCAATGAAGAAGTGATCATAATTAATAAAACTATCGATAAATTTAAGAAATGGGAATTCAATCAATCAATCAAATCGTTTATTTGCATTGAATGTATGTACAATATATTCGATCTTAAAGCTAGGTATTTACTTCTGAATTCTGATACATTCCACCCATTAGGCATGCAAAAATTAATAAAGATAAAATAAAATACATAGTCACATCAGGCAATATAGAAACTTAATTATATAGGTAAATATGGAAATTTAATTAGTAGAATAATAATAAGTATTTATGTCAATTGTGTTATTAATGTCAAACTATAAAATGATGATTGTCAAATTTTATTAAAAATTAAATTATATATTTAAATTGTTTTGTATGTATGTGTTTTGTGTGAATAATAATAATCAACTTACATAAAATTATGTTTTACATGCAACTTAGGAAACTGACAAAGTAAGTATTGTTTGTTATTATAAAATAGCGTCCTCGGTTTTGCTCAGATGACAATTTCCGTAGACATAATTTTTTACAAATCTTTGACTGACAATTACAACAAAAAATAATTATCCAAAAAGGTGCAGCCATTCAGAACTGATGCTCTTACATTACATTGGCAATTTAATTTATATTAAATTAACTTTCTTATTGTAAAGGTGATAAAAATAATTTTATTGTATGTAAAAAATGTGTGTTAGAGAGGTGTCAGAACATTCACCTTTTTTTTTTTTAGTAATACTAACACCAGTGACAGTGTCAGTGCCTTTTTCTATATCTACTCTTTCATACGAACACACCTTAAGTTGTGAAGTCCATTCAGAAGCCTTCTCTCCGATCTGTCTCAAGTCCAATTGATAAAGAGATCTTTTATTAAAGTCTAGCTGAGCCCGCAACTTTGTTCGTGTGGACAACAATGTCGCAATCTATTATCACGAACGCAATATAAGAACACGGTTTTTTCGCGGAATTCTAAAATTTTTTCAAAATCAAAATATTTTTACTCCTTGTGACATTGTGGTTTAGTCGTTTTGGAGTTTATCTCAAACAAACAAACAGACAAAAATTTTGTGTTTTTGTTATAAGTACCATACATGATTTCGTATGCCTATTCTAAAAAATTCTGATATTACAAACAGACACTTCAATTTTATGTAATATATTGTAATAATTTGACATGATGATTTGATTTTACCAACATATACTAACAACATATGGACGGAATGGTCTGAAATAAATGATTTTTTTTTCTTATAATATTCCAGTGGATAGCGACAGACTTCCTAACCCTGAACCTGTACTGCATGAACTCGGCTATAGTGATGTCGAGCCTGCAGGTGTCGCGCAGTATAGTGCTGGCGTCGGGCACGCTGACGCCCATGGGCAACATACACGCCGAGCTCGGCACGCCCTTCCCGCTCAGTGTCTCGCCCAACCACGTCGTGCCTGATGATAGGGTAAGTGGGCAACTAGCGCCCACCTCCACACTACAGGATACCGCAGCCATAAACTTTCCTTACCTAAATTTAGGAATTCCGTTCATGACTGTCTGGTCCCTGCACTTCACAAGAACTACTATTGAAGTTTTTCTACTGTTACATTTGAACATTTATTTATTATTTATTGTGTTATCTTATCTCCCTTTACCCTTAGTTTAGTTTTTTTTAATTTTTGTCAGATATTTTTAAACTAACTTTGTAGAACGGGGTGGCGAGGCAAATGAAAGTCGTCGCTTGTTGTTAAGTACTGCTTTACTGCAAGACACTTAACTACTACAGACTATCTCCTCGTTCCTATGAGACCTAACTAGGTAGATGCTCATAAGGGGGCGTGAGGATTTTTACTAGAGTGAGACACTAGTATGCTCAAGCAGTGGTTGAGTCATATAGCGTGCAGATATCTAGATCCTACCTAATCACACAGAAACGGCTGTTGATGTCATTCACTCGCGGAGAACCTTAACACCGACTTCTAATTTTCCTACTAACGCCATCTGTTGGATAATGGTTATACTACTGTTACAACTTTAATTTTGTTCTCTTGGATTTAGTTTATATTTTTATTCATTTATTTATATAAATATTTTTAAGGCGCTCAAATAAGTTAAATTTATTAGTGGAAACAGACTTTGATGTATAGTTTATTAACTTTATTATTAAGTATCTATTGTAACTGTGTGTTTCCCAAATAACAATAAATACATTGTGTTCCTACTGGTGGGTAGTGGGGTCAAGAGCTCATTGGAGAGGAAAGGGGTTTTCAAGGGTCGGCAACATGGTGTCTTGGTCCCAATGCATACCACGTTGGCAAACAACCGTATAGACTGCTTGATGGTTTTTATTACCGTAGCCTATTCACGCCTGCAACTACAGAAGCATCACGACCCTTAAAAAACTTATTCACACCTTTTTTTAAGGACCCTTACTAGGAAGGGATTACCCCTAGGAAAAACCTCGTTAGGGTGTTCATTCTACAACCAATATATTGAAATACAACTCGAATGTCATGTTGTATTGCAGATAGATTATTCGAAAATCGATTTGTATCGATTAAAAATTCGATTTTTTTAATCGATTAAAAATCGATTCTTTAATCGATTTCAGTGACATTAATAATAATAATAATAATATTCTACCACATTCACACAGCGCCATCTAGTCCCAAAGTAAGCAATTATATTTGCTTGTGTTATGGGTACTAAACAACTGATATACTACTTAAATACATTTTTTTTTTGTAAATACATACATATTATAGATAAATTACACCCAGACACAGAACAAACTTTTATGCTCATCACACAAAGATTTGTCCTGGGTGGGGATCGAACCCACGACCTCCGGCTTAGCAGTCAGGGTCACTAACCACTAGACCAACAGGCCAGTCAATTTAACGCAACAAATGATTTAGTTATCCTTTTCAATATTGTCAGGTATGGATAGGAGTTGTATCAGGCGATAGTACAGGACCTCAAGAGTACACAAGTCGTGGCACGAAGGGTCCGTTCGCTGCGGACCGGTTCGGCAAGCTCGTCGCGAGGGTCTGTCGCGTCACACCACACGGGGTGCTGTGCTTCTTCACCTCGTACGCTATGCTCAATACTTTCAAGAATATGTGAGTATTGTCATATCATTATTTCAACCCATAAACGTTCCACTACTGGGCACGGGACTCCTATCTCCAAAGATTTTTTTGATTTTTGAGGGTATTTGGCCTACTATACCACACTGGCCAGACGGTGTCATATGTTGCCGTTTTTTATTTAACATTAAAAAAATACACTATTTGTGTCAAAATAATACTAAAATTACACATAATTTAAATTTAATAAAATATTCTCTTATCTTTATATACAGGGTGTATACGACAATACGACATTAAATGAAACCACGTGTAGCATGTGATGTTAGAAGACTATACCAAAAAAATTTAACAGAAATTTGCAATAGTTTAGACGCAAATGTACTTTCTTTATGTCACAGTTGTTCACAGTTTTAAATAACCTGTAGGTATTTACGTTGATCGTATGTTGTCATTACGTCATTCAATTCATTTAAATATCTCTGACTCTTTCATATTATCTTATCTCTTACTCTGTTCCGCACTGTTGTCATCGTCATGTCGAAAACGTCATGATAGAAAAATAATGTGTGGTTGTATATTCTTAAATTTTTCGACTTTAAATAATGTGTAAGTAGCTTTTTTTTTTTTTTTTTTTTTTCTTTTTTTTTTAATAATTTATATTAGAATATGTTTATAAGGGTTAACACTGGCTGCCTTGTCATTTAATGTCGTATCGTCGTATACACCCTGTATATAATTCTTCTGTACGTGTGTTTACAGTGAACTCCTCCTAAACGGCTGAACCGATTTGAATGAATTTTTGTGTATGTGTTCAAGTAGATTCGAGGATGGTTTAGATTCACAAATAAACCCAGCAGATGGCGCTGCAATCGATTGGTATATCATGCAGGACAACGTCTGTCGGGTCCGCTAGTAATATATAATATGTAATATTGTAGATGGCGTGAGACCGGTATATGGGCGGAACTTCATCAACTGAAAAACGTGTTCTGTGAACAGAGAAACTCTTCTGATCACGAGGAAATGATGAAGGTAAGTACTTCGATCCAAAAATATTTACTGAAGAGATAACAAAGGTCATTCTTCCCTGTATACCGGCACAGGTAAGAGCGCGAGCATTTTTATTCTTATACAATAACTGACCGTATGTTAATGTCGTTAAGGTTTATATTAAATTGATGTCTTCTACTGCACTCCGCGCCTTCAGCAGTGTGTGCTATTTAATGCTTTATTTCCACGATCTTTTGAAAATTGATTGATCGATTTTTAAGTTTTTTTCGCATTTTTACTGATGAACACATAAGCAAATAAATATTGTGCCAGATGGTAGAATATGGAATATCTTATAACATTGTTAGAACAACTACATTCGCAATAAACTATTTTCGAAAATTAATTAGGGGCCTCCACTTCGTTGTCGTTGCCCTAGGGTCTCCACACCTCCAAATCCGGCCCTGGGTTGGTACTCCCAAGTGTCAAAACTCGGTGTTTGCAAGTGTCATCGCTGTTAATCCTAGCGTATATAGCTGGGAAATATATATATATATATATTGTAATTTGCAGGACTTCTACGAATGTGTGGGTGGTACGAAAGGAGCGTTACTGTTCGCAGTGTACCGCGGCAAAGTGTCCGAGGGTATGGACTTCAAAGACGAACAGGCTAGAGCTGTCATATGTGTAAGTACTTTTATACTAACCAACCTAACTATCACTGAAATTGCTAGACGGGCCTGATGATTTATTTCTAAATCTACAATAGGCACCAGTTTCTCACAAAGTTCTTATGATGTTATTATATTTTATTGTACTAAAGCTCTGTGAAGAGAAAATAAATTAATTTTATCGTTATTAGTATTAAAATAATTTAAGGAAGAAGTTTTAACAAAAGTAACTTTAAAAATTTCATAAGAAAGTTAAGAATCAAATTCCTAATGTTATGTTCAGTTATGTTCTAAACCATTCCATTAGCGTTTAAAGAATCTGTAAACAAACATCTGGCTAGGCAAGTGGCGGCAATTATACGAGTTCATCGAAGTACCACTAGATGGCGCTGAATTTTCTTTTTTATTTATATAAGTTTTCTAGAGATTAACTTAAAAACAACTCTTCATCAATATACAAATTTTCATTCAAATTATTTATTATTATTATCAAATTGAATAATAATCCAAAAGTTTTACTTATATATGTTTGTCCACAGATGGGCATCCCATACCCAAATTCGTACGACATAGCGGTCGAAACTAAAATGAAATACAATGAGAAGTATAAATCGAGAGGATTGCTCGCCAAGAGCGAGTGGCTGCGAGTGCAAGCGTTCAGGTGCGTTATCATTCATCAGCAACCCATTAATGTCCCACTGCTGGGCTCGGGTCTCCTCTCCTCTATCTAGAGAGCTGAGAGGGTCTTTAGGCCATAATCCACTCACGCTGGCCTAATCTGGGTTGGTGGATCAGACATACTCATAGAATTTCTTCTAGGGTATGTGGGTTTCCTCACGATGTTTTCCTTCACCGTTAGCAGATGGTAAGTCACTTGACTAGTACATATAAATTCCACAAAATGGAATCCACATTGGTACTGCCGGTCGGGATTGATCTGGGAGCGCGTGATTTGCACGCCGGTCTCTTATCCATTCAGCCACCACCTTTTTTTTTTTTTTTTTTTTTTTTATCATTAACACTATAATAATACTAGAAGTAGCTCGGGGCTTCGCTCCTGTCGTTCTTTATTTGGCCACTCATCATCATCATTTGACTGACATCATTCAAGCCGGAGGTCGTGGGTTCGATCCCCACCCAGGACAAATCTTTGTGTGACGAATATGATTGTTTGTTCTGTGTCTGGGTGTAATTTATCTATAATATGTATGTATTTAAGTATTATTATATTATTATTATTATCATTTCAACCCATTAACGTCCCACTGCTGGGCACGGGTCTCCTCCAAAGAATGTGGAGGGAATTTAGATTACTATACCACGCTGGCCAGACGGGTTGGTATAGGGTTTGTTTTGAATCCATTTCTCGCAGCGCTCTTATCTGTTTAGATTTTCTCCCTTAGTCGCCTTTTACGACACCCACGAGTTGAGATGGGATAGTGACATTATGTATTCTTAATCCCTCACTACCCGGCAAATCACTGCTCAGCTCCTATTCACTGGAGCATGGTGTTATATAGCCTATGTTACTCAGTGATAATGAACCTTTCTAACAGCAAAATAATTTTTGAAATCGGTCCAGTAGTTTTTAAGTTTATTCGTGACATACAAAATTACAAACATACAAAAATACAAATCTTTCTCTATGTATATCTGTTATGTATTTCAGAGCGTTAAACCAGGCGGTGGGCAGGTGTGTGAGACACAAGCGCGACTGGGGCGCCGTGCTGCTGGTGGACGCGCGGTACACCAACACTTACTACACAGAACATCTCTCCAAGTGGGTCATGAGGATTGTGAGTATATAGCTTTTGTTATATACATACATACATAGCGTTCACGCCTTTTTCCCCGAAGGAGTAGGCAGAGGTGTATCACACCCACATTGCGCCAGCTATGTTTGGTCCCATGAAATAGGGAGCGAGTCTATTGTCAAGCGGGAACATTTGTTTACCAAACTCCGGAAAATCTCAATCTGGAATTTCATGATAAAAAAGCCCAATACCATTTTCACGCCGGAAATCGAACCCGGGACCTCTTGCGCAGCAGTCGTATACACTTCCCGCTGCGCCACCGAGGCAGTTATTTACATAATATACCTTTTTCCCCGAAGGGTAAGCAGATGTACATCACACCCACATTTTGCCAACAATGTTAGACGCCATATAATAGAGAGGGAGGGGGGGGGGAAGAAAACTAAGAGAGTTTCCAACTATTTCTTACTACCGTACTCAGAGACGTGACTTAACTTTAAAGTTTATTTAGTAAAAACGTGTAATACTTAAGTCTATACACCTAAAGACGATTATTCAATGAAAAAAATGTGTTAATGACAGATTACAGCTAATTGACGTCTCTGAGTGCGGCCGTTAGTGTCGCCGTATTCAGAGCGTTAACAGACTTTGCTGAAAAGCGAATGTTTTTTTATTTATACTTTATTGCACACAAAGAAAAGAAAACATACAAATAGTCTTAAAATCTAAACAAGTAGGTATGTACAAAGGCGAGCTTAACTCATATTTGAGTTCTCTAACAGCAAACCTTAGAGTGGTAGAGGAAAGAAGTAAAAATTTGAGAGTAGGTAAAGAAGTGTACAACTGAAAAGAGAAAAAAAATAAAATGTAATAATGTAAAAATAGAATAGAGAAATGGATGGAAGAAATATTTAAATCAATACACAACATAAAGTTGCGTAATTGTAATCAATGGATTCTCGTTATATTTAAAAAAAAAATACAAATACAACGAGAAAGTTTGAAAAGAGAAAGTTTGACTGGCCTGTTGGTCTAGTGATTAGTGACCCTGACTGCTAAGCCGGAGGTCGTGGGTTCGATCCCCACCCAGGACAAATCTTTGTGTGATGAGCATAAAGCTTTGTTCTGTGTCTGGGTGTAATTTGTCTATAATATGTATGTATTTACAAAAAAAAAATGTATTTAAGTAGTATATCAGTTGTTTAGTACCCATAACACAAGCAAATATAATTACTTAATTTGGGACTAAATGGCGCTGTGTAAATGTGGTAGAATATTATTAAGTAAATATGGGTTAAAGCCTATCTTAATTTTATAAATCTACTCCTATCAATGCACGTTACGAAAAATTGTATGAATGTATATGGTCGACAGTTGGGCAAGAACCACCACACATACGAGAGCCTGCAGTCTAGCGACAACGGACTCGCTTCCTTCATGCAGAGAATGAAAATTATCGACGAAGAAGAAAGACTTGACACTTAATATTATAAGTCAGCTAGTTCTGAGTTAGGTTAGGAGTTCGTCGTAATTTCGAGTTGTCGCTAACCAAGAAAAAATCTGTGTGGAAAATCAAAATCGTGTTAGGAGAGGCCTACGTCCAGCAGTGGACTGCAATAGGCTGAAATGATGATGATGATGATGAAGAAAAAATCTTGTCTGTGCGAGATACGACGCGCTCTGTAAAACAATCTCGTCGTAAATGTACGTGGCTTGATCGGACTAAATTCTCGTGTACAATATGAATTGGTCGTAACTGCCACAGACGTGGTGAAATTTCTTAGCGTGTACAAGGGCTCTAAGGTTGCGTTTACGCCAGAAATATAAATATAGAATCATTTAGAGGTGTCGTCAAACTTCTAGTTCGGTGTGAAGTTGCACCCGCCGCTGTAAACGAACTTCGTTGTGGTGCGCGAGTACTCATCTTTGCTAATTTGTGGTGGAAACGTAGCCAAAGAGAAAATAATTATCTGTTTATTTCAATGTTCATTTCATGTCATCATCATCATCAGCAACCCATTAAGTCACACTGCTGGGCTCGGGTCTCCTCTCCTCTAACTAGAGCTGAGAGGGTTTAGGCCATAATCCACTCACGCTGGCCTAGTGCGGGTTGGTGGATCAGACATACTCATAGAATTTCTTCTAGGGTATGTGGGTTTCCTCACGATGTTTTCCTTCACCGTTTGCAGATGGTAAGTCACTTGACTAGTACATATAAATTCCACAAAGTGGAATCCACATTAGTACTGCCGGTCGGGATCGAACTCGGATCGCGTGATTTTCACGCCGGTCCCTTATCTATTTAGCCACCATCGCTCATTTCATGTATAAGGGACTTTATAATATTCTCTCAATTTCTTAAGTTTAAAGATTATTAAAAGTCGCATGCGATGACACGAGAGCAAAAAATGGCCATTTTTTATTTTAATGTAGTATGAACAAGGTTGATAATCAATTAGCAATGGAAAAATAATCTCCGCTGCGGTTCAACTAAAGGCATTTTTAAACTAACGACATTGTTCTAGTCGATTTTATAATTTGTTTATTCCAACGTGATTATTTAGTAGATCTTGGAACGTCTTTTTAATTGTGATTGCCATTAAAATTATAAAAATATGCTATGGTAAACATTTTACAAATTAATTTACATTATTAACTGATTAATCATGTTAATCAATATGTAAAAGTAATATTGTCTATTATATAACACTCAAGATAAACTGATTTAGAACAAGTTATGAAAAATTTCAGTGTAAAAATGGTATAAAAACTCTGTACAAATTAAAAATCTATTTGTTTATGTATAACCTTAGAATTATGTTTTTAGTTTATGTAATAATATTTAGTTTGTTTGAATTTCATAATTATGACAAATATTTAAAGAAGTGAAAAAAATAGAGAAGAATGGTGATTGCTTCACCGACAAGAGCAAAGCTCTTAAATAAGAGAGAGAGAGGCAAATATTTGCATTTTAATTGAGTAAAGTTATGTTAAGCTCTCAAAAAAACTTATTTCTTTAATTTGGCAGTATCCAGTTTTAGTGTTAAAATCTTAATATTTTTTATACTCACACTCGTCACTGTGACTTGTGGCGCTTGCGGGTGAAGCAAAGGGCGCGCGGGAGTGTGTATCATTATGTGTTCTGCGCATCCTCTCGCGCGATGTTCCGAGCCGCTATAAAGTTTTAATCGTACTGTACCTACCTATCTATTAAATGCTATTACTAAGTTAATTTTTTTACCAATTTATGTATTTATTTACGTATGTGAAGTGTGCCACAGATGACCCACAGCATCAAATACAAGAAATTGTGGTACGCGTATCTGTGGTTCACAATGCTTTGTGTGCGCTACTGCCATCAGGCGCTATTGAAGTGCGTTTGGTCTCGTGCAAAGACCAAACGCACACGTAAGACAAGGAAATAATAGCGTTTGTGTACAAAAATCTACAGTCGGCTATCGACGTCTGTGACGTTCAAAAACTTACGAAAACTTTTGTCGGAACACAAATATTTGCCTAATCTAAAGTTCTAAATGTAAATTTACTACATATAATCTATAATTAATCGATAACTCTTATATTATGTAAAATTATTCTTTTATACATGACTCGTATGAATTATCCCATTTTGCATTAATTGTTTAATATTAATGTATGACAAAAAAAAATTAGAGAATATTGTGATCTCAATTTCTTTGTTTAGGAATATCATATCAAAATTATTGAATAACATAGAAAAGAACAAATTTTAGGTTGAAAGAGGATTAGAAAACTAGAACCAATAATAAAAATTATGTCTACGTTATGTTGAAAAATCACTATGACTACATCTGCCTTAATCGATTTGTAAAAAAATGTTGTGAATATAATATTGGTGTAAATTAAAGGAAATAATTTATTTTTATTTAGTGTTATTATTTTTACAGATTTTTTTTCTCCCTCAGAACAGAAGCTAGACGTCCGCACCGCATCGTAAGTAGCGCACGCATCCAATCATACTGAATCATTTTTCTAAAATACATTCCCTGTATTGGCAGCGATCGGATTTGCCGATGCAATATTTTTGTAAATTCTCAATTCTCATCTAGGACGCGCCACTGAGCTTCATTTTTTGTATATTTTTTTGAGTAACAGAACCGCCGGTAGCATTGTGGTACTGGGATGTTCGCTACGATCATCGAGGTTAAGCGACACTCGGCAAGGTCAGTCCATGATGGGTGACCGTTTGTGGCAACTTCATTCTCGAGCGTCTCCGTGCTTCGGAAGGCACGTAAAGCCGTTGGTCCCGGTTATTACTTAATGTGGTAGTCGTAAGTTGGAAGCCTTCTGGGTGACTTGATAAATTCCAACACCAGGGTCTGCCTGAAGCCCATACTATAAGAAGAAGAACTAACAGATGTTTAGGGGTTCTCCTAAATGTGGATGAATTAATTGAATACACAAAATCAGTTTTATCATAATATAAGTTTTAATAGAATATAATTTATTTACTTAATACAAGTTTTAGTAAGAGATGCCAAGAATTACATGATCGTGATGTATATAATCCGCCGATAGCGCACCGGGGACGGCTAGGCAGAGTATTTAAAATTGACCAACCTAAGAAGTTCTTTCCAGCCCCCTGATTCTGAGCTGTCGGAATATTTTCGGCCAGAACTGTCAGTTTATTTAAAGTTAAAAAACAGAATGTTAAAAAATAGATGGATGTAGAAAAAAATCCTATATTAATCAGTTTTTAATTTTCTATACGGTAAACTAATTTCTAACACTTAATAACTTAAGCTGTAAAAATACGTCGTTCTAAGATTCGAAAAAGTTTACGATCCGGGAGCAATCCGATGAGTCAAAATCAGGGCCCAGGTCTGTCGGTATATCCGCTAACTCCAATTAAACCCATTAATGGATTCTGATGCGGTTTTCACCAATCGTATATTTTTTCGCATATGGAGCATCAAAGATCTCCGACTTAGTATTGTTTCTTTCAAAACTAGAATTTCACTTATAAAAAATTTAAAACATCGTGCCCAGCAGCTGTCCACATATTTTCAAGCGCTATCAGTCTATATTATAAATAAACCTTCAATTTAATATAAGTCAACACAATTTATGTAATCTTAAATTAATACTTAATTACCAATCCGTCTGGCCAGCGTGGTATAGTAAGCTAAATTCCCTCCATATTCTTTGGCCGTGCCCAGCAGCAGTTTATGGGTTGAAGTGATGATGATGATGGTGAACTAATTATATTACTACAACAACAGGACAGACTATTTTTTGTTTTATTTGATGGTTCGTATAATGAAATTATTCTTAGTTTTCCGTAGCGATAAAAAATACTTATTATAAAAATTATAATCAATTATTTTAATTGAAAAAATAATTATTTTGAAAAATTATTAAGTTCTCTAACAATAATTAATTTAGAATAGGTTATTTAATTGTTTTTCTCAAAAAACAATTATTGTCTACCTTAGAGAACAAGTCGAGTCGTGAGGGCCTTTACAAACATATAATTAACAATTTGTGAACTCCACAAATATGTCTTTCTCTGCACTTGTGCACAGATCGGACCAATTAAAAAGAAGAGGCTGTCTTTAATAATAAATATTTAAATATACCGATACAATACAAGAATGCCTGCGGAAAAATTTGGAACTACAGTTTTCAGTACCTAATTTTTATATTTCAGTAGTAACTAGCGCCACTCTTAAAATACTTTTGTGGCGTGTTATTTAGCAACCTGTTGTTGTAGTATTAACAATAAATAGAACTAAATTACAGTTAGTATCACAGTAACGGTCGCTGGTCTCTTCCTTACGGGGCAACGTGGGGGCAGCACGCGGAGGTAAGTCGGGCACTTTGCGAACCCTTGGAACAAAAAGAAATATTAATTAGTGCCAAGTCAATGAGAGCTATAAGTAATATCTAATACTATTAATGGTCTATCTCCCGTACTCAAAGACGTCAATTAGCATACTTTTTTCATTGAATAATCGTCTTATCTAGAATTTTTGGATTTTTATTAATGACCTGTGATTTGTCAACTAAAGCCATCATTTGCGCACAGGACACGCTTGCGCTTGTCGACTATTTGCGTTCAAAAAGTTAAACATTTCTGAGTGTGACAGTTACTAAAATAATGAGTCATCAAACAACAAGCTTGTTGTAAATCTATTAGTTTATTGTTAACGTTTATTTTTAATTTTATTATTAACGTTGATGTAAATAAAATATGCGTTATTGAATTGATGCGTTAAGTACAATACGTGTGATCTAACTTGGCCGGCTTGAACGTAGCTTTCGCGCATATCCCTTGTTAAAAGTATGATACATCCCGCGGTCCTGTCACCAGTGAGTTCCGCATTTGTTTACTGCAACTCGCACGATGTTCAGGCCGGTCAACTTAAATCGCGCGAACCGTACGTAAGTAGATACTCACTTGTTACAGCATGTGGCGGCTCTGTTGTGTCGCCTCAGATGTGACACATGCAGGAATGATCGCTTGCATGTCTCGCACGTGTACGGTCGCTCGCCTGTGTGGTACCTGACAAACCAATAACTTTTGTTTAACTGTCTCACTATATTTATGAATGATTTAACGTACGAATAATCGCAATAGAGAATTCGGAACAATCCCTTCCAAATACCCATCACTGTAGAGACTGGACACTCTCCTGTAGGGTAGGATTAACAATGATGGACCAAACACCGGGAGTCTACGGAAACCTTTTTGGAGAACTGTTTTGGAAAAGACACAAAGCTTACGTGCTTGCGATTTGTGCAATAGATATTACAGAAATAACAGTCGTTAATTTAATTTCCACATGGATAACGCCAATACTTATATCATTATTAAGTAAAAATTTATTAAAGTAATAAGGTAATTAGTATAAACAGAACTCTTTAAAAATAACTTAAGTAGGTAACAAAATTGATGATTAGTACAGACTAGGTAATAAAACCTGTGCTACAGGCGGTCGAATTAGAAGTTATAACCACTATCGCAGATATTATTGTAAGTATGGAAATATATGTTTACTTTTCCCAGCGAGACACAGTGTGACTCGATGCAACTTTTTTCCCATCCAGTAACACCATATTTGGCAGGGTTACTGGTTGGACAAAAAATAGCATCAAGTAACAGTGTGACATGAAGGGAATTATTTTCCCAACGAGTAACAGTCTTACAGGTTTTTGTGTGACTGAATGGGAATAAACCGCACAAATTCTGCCTATATTTATGTTACTTTTATTATAAGAGTCCATAATCATCATCATCACTACAAATCATAAATGTCCCACTGCTGGGCTCTTACATAATTATATCAACATTTTCGTAAAAATGATAATTATTGATTACCTTTTGTGTACGACGAGGTCGGACTTCTTGTAGAACTTCTTGCCGCAGGCGGGGTGGTCGCAGGCGTGAGGAGTCACACCGTCGTGGTCACGGGACAGGTGCGTCTTCAACTACAAACATTTAGTTGATACAATTTTACAGATAGTCAAAATCAAGAAGCAGTTAATACCAAGGGAGAGTACAAATAAATACCTCGTCACAACTATTATTTTAAAAAGCAGAAAAAATATTGTTAAGTGTTATTAAAACGTTTACTTTTCAAGTTACTTGTTACACTGCCAAAAATTATGACACACAAATACATAAGTAATTACCCAACCAAGTCGTAAAACAAGTCGAGAAGAGAGATATAATAATAAAAACTCAGACTCTATTTTGATCTACGAGTAATACTTATAATACAATAACGCCACAGTACTCTGGAATGGATCAAGCTGCTAGAGCAAGACTTCCGAAACAAAAATATAATTTTAAACTTAGACAACTAATTCATGTATTTATCACAATAATGCAATGCCGGATAAAAGTTACGTATAGGCACCTTAAACAACTAAATAGCAAGTCAGATATTTTAAAGAACTAGTAAATAAGGCATATGTAGCTGACCTGCCATGCTGAAGTGTAAGTGCTGCGACAGATGTGACAGTGGTGTGCGGGCAGCACGGCGGGCGTGTGTCGCGCGCGGAGGTGCTTCGTCAGCGACGAGCGGTAACTGAACCGCTCCGAGCACACGCTGCAGGCGTGACAGCGGAGGGACGGCTCATGAGTCGCTATAATAAATACAATCAACTTAAGCAATCATTCAAAGGTTGGAATTTAAATTAAGCCACGAGTTGCTGTAAGCCGATGACTTTACCCTATATGAATTGCTAAGTCACATAGACTTAACATAAATAATGAACAAAGAAGGTCCCAAATCGAGCCTTGGGGGACACCATAGACTCCAGTTTATGAATTAGGGGATAGAGAAAGTATCAAATGCCTTGGCTAAATCAAGGACGACTCCAATAAACCTACTCTTGCAGTCAAAGTATCCAATTACATCTTGATTTCACTTAAATTAAATAGGTTTTTAGAAAGAATCTTATTTTTATCATGAGAAAAACTCGTAAATCGAAATCTTTTGTTTTAATCACATTCTATGTATCTATATATTATGTGTATGAGACATAGATTTAACAATATTATTATTACTATTTAATAATCAATTTAGAACCATTATGAAATCCTTCTGTTGATAATAATTATTAACACATAATTACATATAATTTAGATTTAAGCTAGTGTACTGTCTTTCTTTTTATTGAAATAAATATTCTATTCTTTAATCACTATTTTATTATAAACATAGCATAGGCACATATCACCAGCTGTAGGTCTTAGGCTTTAGGTCACATGTAACAGGGGAAGAACAGTCGTACTACTCAACCCACTGCGCCACCAAGGCAGATAACCCTAGACTCTTTCAAAATTAGAAAAAAAGGAAAGGTCAGAAAACTCACCTCTATGAGATTTATAATTATCCTTCTTGTTAAACACCTTATTGCACGTCCTACAAACGTACAACTTCAATCTTTTCTTTTTCGCTTTCTTTTTCTGCTTCAAATCTACCTCCTCCAAGCTAATCACAGGAATGGGCGGCTTATCCAACTGTTTAACATTCAACACTATATTCGGTTCGGGCTTATCTTCAATCTTAATTACTATCGGCTCAGGATCATCTTCAATTTTTATCACTACGGGGTGGGTAGATTCCTCAAGATGCACTACAGGTCTATCTTGAACCTGTAACTTATTATTATCCACTTTTTGTTCTTCCTTATTAACATATTCAACACCAATATTCAGCATGTCTGTTAGCTTTTCAGCATCAATTTCGCTGTTCAAACTAATGATAAAAGTATCATCATGTTCAGTTGATATATACTGAACGCGGTTTTCTCCTATAAGCTGGTTTAAATTCGCGGCCAAACTAGTGCTAGCATCCAAATCAACGTCACTCTCAAATATTGTCGCACACTCGTTTACTGACACAGGATTTTCTAGCTCCTTAGGTATATTTAACACATCTGGATTTAGCAATTCATCTGGCAATTCACTTTTAGCTTGACATAAAACATTCATAATATCTTGATCGATACTTTTTCCATCGGTAAAATCGAATAATATTTCGTTATTCTTATCTTGAGTATAATCGATATCATTGGTGTTTGTGTTGAATATATGGCTTGGTTGTATGCTGTCAAAATCTATATCATTATAAAGAAGTTCTTCATCTAATATTTGGAAATGGTTCATTTCTTTGAGTAGTTCTATTTGCATAAGGTTCTCTGCCGTATTGTCGATCTCTTGTTGGTTGTAAACGTTGAGTATGTTGCTTTGCGTGGACATGTTCATATAGTCGTCCTCAGCTGATAATATGTCGTCAACTATGTTGTCTACTATGCGATTTGCGTCGCTATTCTGATATTTATCGTCCTTGTCTGTCTCTGGAGGGTTCGTGTGTTGTCTAGAAAAGATATATTTAAATTTGTTACACTTAAAACTCATAAAGATCTTGCTGTAGAAAAATTGGTGCACAGTTTTAGTGGAGTACAAATAATTATGCAGATAATGATGATGATGACAACTCTAGGATAAAATGTTTACCTGACGCAATGCTCTAACAAGGCACTCTTGTATTGGAAGCTGAGGCCGCACACTCGACAGTGATGTTTCCTGACTGTCTTGTCCACCGGCTCACTAGGAAACTTGTTCAGGGGACAATTCTGTGCGTGACGCTTCATAGATGCCAACTGAAAAATAAAACACAAAATTATAATAGTAATTATTAGGAAATTGATTTGTTATTGATAAATTGTGACGAATATGGATTTCTTCGCTGTAACGTGAAATAACGAAAAACCAAGACTTACTAACGTTAACAGCTAACAAACAAGTTAACGTTGGGTAACGTTAATTTCAAATTGATACCTAGCTAACATTCATAGGTAACATTTTGAAAGTGTACAGTCAAACTCCCATTCGACAGCAACAAACAACAAAATGCAATGGCCTTCTAGGAACATAAATATAAACATTAACGCCTTGTGAAATTTGACGAAACATAACACCTTGACGCATTCGCAACAGGAAGTTACTAGATTGAAGTGGCACCGCGCCACTGCCGCTGCCAACGTCATTTCTCATTTCATTTCAACCTATAAACGTCCCACTGCTGGGCACGGGTCTCCTCCAAAGAACATGGAGGGAATTTAGCCTACTATGCCACGATGGCCAGACGGGTTAGTATAGGTTTTGTTTCGAATTTTCCTTTTCTTGTAGTGCTCTTGTCTGCATAAGGTACTCCCAAAGTCGCCTTTTACGACACCCACGGGTTGAGATGGGGTAGTGACATTATGTATTCTTAATCCGTCACTACACGGAGCTACGCTAGCGGAGTACGCTGCCAACCCGAGGCCTAATACTATCCCAAGTATTTGGTACCAACCAAACAACGCAATAATATAATTAATAATACCTGTTTGAACCGGTTCCTACAGCCGGGACAGCAAAAAGGTTTCTCATTGGTATGTCTCAACATATGCCGCGTCAGGTTAGACTTCTCTTTAAAACGCATCTCGCACATATTGCACTTAAACCTCTTTACATCTAAAACAGAAATACAGCACAATATTGTCTTAACTAGCTTGAGTATGTTCATTAATTATCTAGCTGAAGAGAATATTAGTTGAAGGCGCTAATTTTAGGAACTAATGAACCAAATTGAAACATGAACATAGCATCACGCCTTTTTCCCCGAAGTGGTAGGCCGAGGTGTTGCAGACCCACATTTCGCCAGCTATGTATGGTCCCATGAAATAGTAAGCGAGCCTATTGTCATCAATTGTGAACATTTGTTTACCAAACTCCGGGAAAATCTTATTACTGGAATTTCATCATAAAAAAACCCACCCAACCCGGGAATCGAACCCGGGACCTCTTGCACAGCAGTCGTATACACTTCCCGCTGCGCCACAGAGGCAGAACCAAATTGCCATTTACCGATGTAGACAATATGCCATATAACAACTCACAACGGCCAATAGGAATGTGGCCAAACATGATCCACGGGAATGAAGCCTCGGGCAACACCAACTTTAACTGTCACCGTGGCGCAGTGGTTAAGGTGGTCGCCTCGCCACTACATCGCCGTGCTGGGTGACATGGGTTCGATTCCCACACGAGACAAATATTTGTGTGATTCATAGATATTTGTTTCTAGTCTGGGTGTACTTTGTGTCCGTTAGTTCCATGTTTGTAAAGCTCCCCGCGACACAGGGATTGTTCCCCAGAGCAGGCGTTGTCTTTTAAAAACAAAAAACTTATTAATATAAGCATAAAATATATTTACCAGTGTGTACATCTTTATGTTTCTTTAAATCTGAGGGCTTATAGAATGCTTTCTCACACTCGTCACATTTATACGGTCTGAAACAAATATTATACAAGTAAGCACACACATAATGTGTACAACTGGTGCATGGTACCAGTTTGAACGCACGTCGGACAAAAATATTATTTGGTTTCTATGTTTTGAGATACTTAGTATCAATCCAGAGTCAAAATTTAGTAGAAATTTTACCATTTCACCAAAACTTACGGCAATTTCAAGTACAAGAACTAAAAGATATCAAACATACCTATAATCTAAATGTTTATGGAACAGATGTTGTTGTAACTTCCAGAGTGCCTCAAAGGCCATAGCACAGTGCGGACACTTCCATATTAAATCTAACGGCTTGTGTGTCAGCCCATGCTTCATCAGCTGCTGTTTTGTTGAGAACTTTTGGTCTGGACATTTGTCTGAAACATAAAAAAGGAAATATTCACTAAAGCATAAACCTAGAGAAATGCCATTTAACACTGGCATAGCGCGGGTAAGCTACCACTCATATTTTATTTTCTTTACTATGATGGTGGCAAACAGACGTAAGGCCCCCCTGATGGTAAGCAATTACCTTAGCCGTAAATGAATAAAGCCTTAGAATCACTCCTAAGGTACATAAATTTCTTCACAATATATAGACTATAATTTGTCTAGATACGAATCTCGTGTAAAAATTAAATAGCCACTCCTCTATCTAGAGAGCTTAGAGGGTTCAGACCATTATCGACACACGCTGGCCTGGTGCGTAAGAATTTCTTCCACGGTATGTGATATCCTCACAATGTTTTCCTTCACCGTTAGCAGATGGTAAGTCACATGGCTAGTAGTACCTATAAATTCCACAAAGTAAAATCCACATTGTTGCCGGTTGGAATCTCGGACCTTATAAATTGCATGCCGGTGACTTGTACATTCGGCCACCAAGCAATAGCAATAGCAGCACCAATAGCAGTGTCTGTCACAAAAAAGTTTTGTTGGTCTGAGATACCATTTAAATGAATGGTGAGGGTAGAAGCTAGTTACAAGGTATTACTCACAGCATATCCAAAGATTATCTTTAGAATGAACTCTCAAATGTCCATAATACTTCTTGGCATTGTCAAACTGCTTTCTACAAATCTCGCAGTGTAAAGTAGTTGGTCCATTCAAATCTGGCTCTTCCAACGGTTCGTCACCGGACAGAAACTGTGCGAGCACATCATCTGGGCCGAGTAACGAACTGTGTGATGGTAGACCAGGGTTCAACACATCATAAACGGATTCTTGAGGCTTGAGTTTGTTAAACTCAAGGTCTGGTGTCTCAGAATCAACAAACTGGAACAAACATATAATTAAGTATTGGCATATAATTTTTCTATGTTACAACAATAGCAATTATATGTTGGAGTTACTGACTATTAGACAAAAGGATATATCTTTGACTATATCTTGACTGGCCTATTGGTCTAGTGGTTAGTGACCCTGATTGCTTGCTGCTTGTTTGCATGACAAATCTTTGTGTGATGAGCATAAAGATTTGTTCTGTGTCTGGGTGTAATTTATTTATAATATGTATGTATTGTTGTTTAGTGACACAAGCAAATATAATTGCTTACTTTGGAACTAGATGGCGCTATGTGAATGTGGTAGAATATTATTATTATATTAGCCAAATTAAGAGTACCGAAACTGTCAGTCTCTGTGTGGGGTATGTAGATACTGACAGCTGAACAATGGTAGACAGGTGTGTCATTATGTGAGAATACAAACAATTATTGTGCAATAGAATTGATCTTTGTAAAAAGAATAGGTACACAAAATTGTGCAGTATGTATACTGCTCAAGCACTCCATAATAATGAAATGTAAAATACATCATTTCCTCTGCCCTGACACATCATCATCATCATATTATTATTATCAGCTCAGTTACAGACGCATTGAGCATTTTCTTGGATTTGTTTTACTATTGCTATGTAATACTTATCAAATGATTATACTTGTAGAAAATTATTTTCTTAATGCACAGCCCACAATTTTTCATCCAAGAAATGTCGGAATGTAAAAGACAACTGGGGCCCTATCCTGCTAATACAATTGTAACACAATTGTAAGCTGATGGTCTCATTCGACAGCTGTGACTGGCTTACTAAGTCAATCAGGTCATATTGCTGGCCTGTGATTGGTTGATATTAGTCTATCAGTTTGCTATTTAATTGTGCGATGTGTGTAATTTAGCAGGATGGGGCCCCTGTTGTGATGAATATCTAATTCTAACTAATAATAACATAGAATCCGCAGTTGCTAGATATGAATATTAATTCATATTGATATAATTGAGTATTAACTCAATTTATACACACAAGTGTACATGTATGCAGATTCTGTCTTATTATATTAAGATTTCTTCAGATAAATAAAGCCGAGTACGTTGTAACAGACTACATCCACAAATGCACTCTGTGCTACATCCTATGGTATGGTGGTTTAGACAATAAAATAAGAGAGAATGTTTTTTTTGGCCTATGTATGGATGACCTCCAATAATTATCAAATTTCATCAAACAGTGCTATGAAAGACTTTTTAGAAGAACACAACACTTTCACATCATAAATTTTAGCGATAACTTAGTTAAATCGCATAGCACAATTAAAAATATATATATATCACCATAATATAATATTGCAAAGGTAGGTACGTGAAAACAATAGGACAACAATCAACATTTATTAAAATATTCTCAAGTATTTGTATACTTACTGGTAAACTAAAAAATGGCAAATTTGAATCCATTTTCAGGTCGTGCACATGTTATTTACAACTCATTAAAATTAATTATAATATTATTAAAATTGTGAAACGGCTGATTGATGCTTATTTTATTTGACACATGCACAGTAGAGATGAAACGAATATATTCATATTAGGTATGCATATTATAATACGAGCGACCGTATTCATATTAGGATAAAGGAATGTCAAATATTAGGTTACTCGATATTAGTCAAGTATTAGCCAGAGACTACGCGACGAGGCGAATACAATAGTATTAGGTAGGTACTTATCATTACGATACGAAGCGCGCCGTGCGCCGTTTCGTTAATCGTCGTCGGTCGCCGTATCGTCTTGCTCACTCTCTGTAATCGTCGATATGCGGGAGCGAGATCACTTTGCGCTCTCAAACACATTCATTGCTTGTCGCCACGTACCATCCAATTTGTTTATGTGTGCGTTTACTCTTACGATGGATGTATTTTATATACGTGGCGGGCTTTGTATGAAAGTTACATAAATGATTACTGAATAAAAGAGCAATGGAGAACGAGCATATTTGTATTTACGAATATTGGCAATATTACTATTATTGAAACAGGTACATATTATATTATCATCGTAACTGCATTTAGAGATGAAACGAATATACTCATATTAGGTATGCATATTATAATACGAGCGACCCGTATTCATATTAGGTTATAGGAATGTCATCTATTAGGTTACTCGATATTAGTCAAGTATTAGCCAGAGACTACGCGAACGAATACTAGATATAGTGCATAATACTAAAACGTTCACTCCTTACCCTATTATCTGACTAATATCGAGTAATAGGTATGGTATTAGAATATGATGAAACTAATATATCCTATATTAGGATTATGCGAAATTGACCCTAATATAACATCTCTAATGCACAGACTAATAAGGGATACTACGACACATGGCAGTAAACATTGACAGCTAGCTGATGAAAGCAATAGAACCATAAACTATAGATTTAACCCAGTCTTTTTTTTTAATTTTTTTTTTTAATATTTTTTTTTTTTTTTAATATTCTACCACATTCACACAGCGAGATCTAGTCCCAAAGTAAGCAATTATATTTGCTTGTGTTATGGGTACTAAACCACTGATATACTACTTAAATACATTTTTTTTTGTAAATACATACATATTATAGATAAATTACACCCAGACACAGAACAAACCTTTTTGCTCATCACACAAAGATTTGTCCTGGGTGGGGATCGAACCCACGACCTCCGGCTTAGCAGTCAGGGTCACTAACCACTAGACCAACAGGCCAGTCAAAACTGCACGGATAAACTGCAAAACTAAATAATGTAGATTTATTCAATAAAATATTTACACATAACTTAAAAATATACACGGCTACAGCTAACCTATTAAAAAAAAAAGAACCAGATACTCTATTTACAGGAAATTCCTATAAATAGAATATCTGATTAAGATCAGAGTCCTGAGGAAACGTACCCAAAAGGCTAGCCACATTACCGTGTTTTGGCTAATGCGTTGCCCCAGGTAGAGGCCAGCTCTTGGGTCATGTGATACCTCAGAAACACGCTTACAAATTTCACGATAAAATTTGTGAGCGTTTGGCCCCCAAGGTCCAAGAGTTTCAACCCCAAAAGGCTCAAAAATGCAAGTCTCACCAAGACTCATATTTACGCCTCTTGAGGCACTCTGCAGAATTGGCAGCAGAGCCCGCTTTAATACCAGTCCGTGAAAGTTGAGGTGCCGCCAGTGTGTCAACGCAAGTAGCATCCCACACCAAGGGCTTACCCATCTTCCACGGAACGAGAGTCATGCCGTCGGGTCGCTTACCATCGCTACGCACTAGGCCGTTAGGCTGGACGGACTGGTCAGCGCGCGTATACCGGACGGTATACGCGCGCTGACAAGCACCCGGCGAATGCCATCGTTTAATAATATAATGTTGATAATGACCATTATATTCATTTACATGACGAACGTAGTCTTTAGACACTTATGTAATGTGACACTGACACCAAAGCACTTTCAGCTACTACATAAAATTATGTTTTCAACATAGAATGATTTAACGCTTGGTGTATAGCAATCTTTATTGTTTTAATGGTGGTCAATGAAGTTTATTTATTCTCTCAAATTTATTCAAGGCTAAATTTGTCTGTTTTATGTAAGTACTATCGCTAGTTAGGAGATAATATCTCACCAATTAATGTCTAAAATTAATTAATGCTCCAAAGCATAATCATTGAAGATTGATAGATAATAAAATAACAGTATGTACCTACATTAAACTATTTGTAGATACTATTTAAATCAAAACACTTCAGTTTGTGTTTAATTTGCGATCATAGGTATTGGTTATCTAGTAGATACATGTAAGAAGATGCTGTACTATCTACGTAGTACACGTTTTTTTAGATATACCTATATGAGAGCCCATACATTAATGTTCATGAAAGCTAATTACTTAAGTACACTAGCAGACCCGCGATAGATGGTCTCCTCTTGTTTTTTAGCAAACGATTATAGCGCCACTGGGTCCAATCGAAAAACCTACACTAACCAGGGATTAGACACACACAAAAAGAATAGTAGTTCCAACTGAAAGATTAATGACAGACGCATGTAAGTTGGTTGTAATTATTCAAATAATTAAAGATAAGCAGGTTTACATAGCTATATCTACAGCTGGAAATTGATAAGATAACATTTTGTTTTACTGGAAGTACCTAGTATTCATAGGTGCATGTTATTGTTGTGTAGTTTTAAAGTGTTTTAATCTATGTGTTCATCTTTAAAGGATGTAAACAGGATTTTATGTACCCCAATATAAGTTGTTCAATAGTTGAGGTGGAAATTTGTTTCAATTTAATGTTTACACGTATTTTAACACGGCCTTTTAGACAGGTAACAATTTATACATAGTATTATTAGAATAACTTAGCATTGTCTAATCTAGGTAAGTTACCTATACTTACCTACCTATTTTTTGAATTGACATGGCCTTTAACTTACCTGCGAAATGATAGTACCTTTGGCATTAAATCGTACCTAGTTTACATAAATAAAGTTTGATATTACAAATTTTATGCGATAGGTACGTTGAAGACCTAGTCATAGTACCTATCTACGTATTTCAAATGTTTAACAAGGACCTACGTTCAATAACAATAGACGGGCATTCTCTGTTTTAACCAGACTACTGTAAAAGGATAATGTCTTTTGAAGATACCTGAGTAGACCAACCTAGTGACTTTGTTGCGATATTATCTTTCTACTCACACACAGCCCTGTTTACTACAGTTATAAAAGAATAACAGGCTATATATTATTCGTTTTAAAACAGAATTTGTATACAGTTTTACTTTTTCAGTCAAGAAACATGTGTATTCTATTCGTTTACAATGGCGCCGAAGACATAAAAAGCGACTACAGCCTGATTTTAATTTCGAATAGAGATGAATTCTACAATCGGCGGACAAAAAGCATGGATCTTTGGAGCTTAAACCCCGTTACTGTTGGAGGTTTTATTACTAAACACTTACCCACTTACTACCATACAATCATGCTTCATTTTCATATCTTGGTTACCCTTCCAACGAAATTCAAATTTTACTTTTGATTTATTTTTTAAACGCACAGTCAGCTTCAATTTCGCGGGGAATTTAACAAACATACAAATATCAAACAAAAAGTACATCCAGGCTCGAAACATATATCTATGAATCATATCAATATAGGGTGACCATACGCAGACAAGAACACTGCGAGAAAAGGAAAATTCGATACAAATCCTATACCAACCCGTCTGGCCAGCGTGGTATAGTAGGCTAAATTCCCTCCACATACTTTGAACGAGTCCCGCCCGTGCCCAGCAGTGGGACGTTTATGGGTTGAAATAATGATGTTGATATCAATATTTGCCTCGTGTGGGAATCGAACACACAAAAGCCAGTGCGGCGATGTTAGTGGCGAGACGACCACCTACACTGCTACCTACTAACCCACCTAAAACCTAGTGGTTATGCTCTTTAAACCCACCCACAGTCAAATGCATAACAAGCTCAATTACCCTCAGAGCAAACAAAGCTTACCTTGCCGCCATTTTTTAGGGGAGGTGAGGTAAAGTTATACAGCACACATCTACGCACTGCCGCACACTCATAAGAAAAAATCCACGTTTCTATAAACTCACACCAAAATAAAATTGTCACACAAATAACGGACACCTCCGGCTAGTTCGTGTACTTTGGCAGAGAGAGGAAGCATGCGCTCTGAGCAATTCATCAGCAACCCATTGATGTCCACTGCTGGGCTCGAGTCTCTTCTCCTCTATCTAGAGAGCTAAAAGGGTTAAGGCCATAATCCACACACGCACACACTTAGAATTTCTTCTGGTGTATGTGGGTTTCCTTAAGATGTTTTTCTTCAACGTCAGCAGATGGTAAGTCACTTGACTAGTACATATAAATTCCATAAAGTGAAATCCACATTGGTACTGCCGGTCGGGATCGAACTCGGACCGCATGCCTTGCATGCCAGTCACTCATCCATTTGGCCTCCATACATCGCTTTTTTTAAGCTGAGCAATTACCACATATTAATGCGAAAGTAGTTCCATCTGTGTGTTTCATTGCGGAACTATTGAACTGATTTTGATAATATTCAGATTATACTAGCTTGTGCTCGGCTTTGTCCATATGGTAGGTATGTTGATAATATGTAGTCTGTCAGGGGTTCCCAAACTGAGCGCTGCGGCGCCCTGGTGCGCCGTAGAATGTCGGCGCCGCCGCCGCTGTCACCATGTGCGGCACGAGCCAGAAACCTCCACAAAACACACTCACTATGTAGATTTAGAATATTTTTTAACCTTTATTATTAATTTGTATGTCTAATGTTGGCACTAAACCCTAAGTAATACCTAACTGTACACACATGTTGAGACAAATACTAAAAAATATTAAAGTTATAAGTACGCCGCAGACTGGTAATGATTGAAAGATTAATATAAGTTCTTTTTTATGTACCTAAAGGTCGTGACCTCGAGGTGGAAGATGCAGGCACATGGCTAGCTGTGTCACCCACACACAAAAAAATAGGAGTGTTACTCAATTTATTGGGGATCAAACTAGAAAACACTAATATTAATAGTAAGTCGATTTAGTCGATCAAAATAGAAATATGCGAACCAATATTAGGCATTAATTTTCTTTCAACTTCAAACACTAGTTATTCATCATTCCAACCCATAAAAGTCCCACTGCTGGGCACGGGTCTCCTCCAAAGAATAATAATAATAATAATATTCTACCACATTTACACAACGCCATCTAGTCCCAAAGTAAGCAATTATATTTGCTTGTGTTATGGGTACTAAACAACTGATATACTACTTAAATACATTAAATTTTTTAACGCCCGCTCTAAGGATCAAGCCATGTGTCGCGGACTATAAAAATACACAAATAACTGAAACAAAGTACACCAAGACACGGAACAAACTACGAGTTTATCTATTATAAATTATAATAACACAAATATTTGCCTCTGCTAGGATGTCTATCCATATCTATCTATTAAATTGAGAAGAGTAATGAAGTGTCGAATCGTTCGCTGTGGCGGAAATTAGCCGAGGCCTATGTCCAACAGTGGACGTCATTGGGCTGAAACGATGATGAATGGAGTATACAGTATGCAGAATAATGTACCTTTTTTAATGCTATTTATAACCATTTTTAGGTAGAGGAAAGATTGTTGCAGATTATGTGAAAAGTAACGAGCCAGTCCAAAATTACGTTGATAGTTTAAAAACTGATACCAAAAAATACAATGGTTTTGTTTTTATTGCTGTTGAATTTGGGTAAGTATACAGAACCCTAAAAAGAAAAAGAAATTATATAATAAAATATTTTTTCTTTTGAGGGTTCCGTACTATATCAGCCTCTTCATCATTACAACCCATACTGCCGTACTCAGAGACGTTACCTACTTAACTTTAAAGTCTATTTAGTAAAAACGTGTAATACTTAAGTCGATACGCCTAAAGACGATTATTCAATGAAAAAATTAACAGATTACAGCTAATTGACGTCTCTGAGTGCGGCAGATAAACATACCAATACTGGAAACGAGTCCCTCCAAAGATTTTGGAAGGAATTTAGCCTACTATACCACGCTGGCCAGACGGGTTAAAGGTACAAAAGAAACCTATATTATAAGGTCTCGCTCAAGAACGACGGGAGTGAAGCCCCAGGCAACAGCTAATAAGACTATGCACAAAGTTATTATTTTGTGCTTTAAGTCGTAAAGAGATATACCTCGTTCTTGAAGTTGAAGTAAACGACGCGGGAACAGAGGGAGTTCAGCTCCCTGATTCTGAGCTGTCGGAATACTTTCGGCCAGAACTGTCAGTTTACTTAAAGTTAAAAACCAGAATGTTAAAAAAATTGATGGATGTAGAAAAAAATCCTATATTCATCAGTTTTTAATTTTCTATACGGTAAAATAATTTCTAACACTTAATAACTTAAGCTGTAAAAATACGTCGTTCTAAGATTCGAAAAAGTTTACGATCCGGGAGCAATCCGATGAGTCAGAATCAGGGCCCAGATAGAGCCCAAAGGTATATTAATTGCTTAACTAAAAATTTTATTTAAAATTCCCATTACAGAGATTCTACTCCTGCAATATATTCATACAGCAATTGGACTGATCAACTACAATTACACAACGAGACGTACCTAGGCTTCGGGAACTGCTTACCTCAGGCACCCCTTAAGAAGGTAGAAGCTGGTAGGGAACAACTAGCGGATGTGTGTAAAAGATTCAATAAAGCAACCGATGAGAAAGAGCTTGTGGAAAATTTAATTGCACTGTTAAAATCTGAAAAAAGGTACAGGCCTATAAATTTTTTTCAACATCTCTATGGTGCCAAACCAATCCCCTTCTGCCGTTATGACGCCGTGCCGGCGTATTGAAAATAATGATAAACTCTTTTCAGACATCTTCCGGACCCACAGCTGGAGACAACTCGACCAAAGTTATTTGAGCAACTAAGTTCCGTATATGTTTGTATACCACAAGAAAGATATGGCACAAGGTACATTCAGCTCAGATTCATCTGAATGCTTTTTACAATATTAATAAATCATTTTAACCTAGACGTAATCGAGGTAACTGCCTTGGTGGCGCAGCGGAAAGTGTATACGACTGCTGTGCAAGAGGTCCCGGGTTCGATTCACGGGTCGGGTGAAACATAATATTTTATATTATGTTTATATTATGAAATTCCAGTATTGAGATTTTCCCGGAGTTTGGTAAAACAAATGTTTCCGGTTGATGACAATAGGCTCGCCCCTATTTCATGGGCGAAATGTGGGTTTGAAACACCTCTGCCTACTCCTTCGGGGAAAAATGCTGGATACAGCATCACGTGTTTTTGTATGATGCTATGTAATCGACATATCAGCCCACAACGTCCACTGCTGCCTCGCCTAACTCCGTAAACGTTACGTTACGTTTGAATGCTGACTGTACCAGTTACCTACTGTGTTGTATTGTGTACTGCTTCTGTTTTGTGCTATATAATCATTCTCTTATATATTTTTAGGACCCACACAATAGTGCTTCTAAATAAATGTGGAATCCTTACTATAACTGAGATTACACAAACAATGCCGATCGACCCTACAACTCCGCAGTGGGAAACAAAGACATTTTCTTATAATATCTATAAATAACAGTTGATTAAACTTCAATATTGTTTTATAATAAAGCACTGTTTAGATTATAGTATATTTTATTTGAGTTCAGCAATTTATACTTTAATGAGACTAGATTGGATGTATTGTTACAAAAGAATTAAAACTCAGGAATTTTTATGCGTTTTTCATGCTTATTTGTGCCGCACGCCGGGCGATTATTGCCGAAAATAAGTTACTAAATAAGTTTAAAATAGGTACTTACCTACACAGGCGAGTAACTATTTAAAACTTATTCAACCTCTTATAAGGATAAAAACTTCTGCATTCTGTAGATTGTAGCAAAAAAAAATACCATAATTAATTGAATTTGGAAGAATTAACATATATTATTACAAGGTCCAATTATGGATTTTAAACAATTCTGGCACAGAAAAATCTGCATCCTGCTCCAAAACACATGCTAAAAATTTAGGAACATTCAATAACGTACCAGATATTATATGAGGAAACTTACTCAACTTATTTTCTACATATGTGAACATAAGTCGCTTGCTTATAAAATCTCCACTTAACGATACATTAGCTACTTCTACATAGTCTTGTGAGGATGTAGAGTACATCTCGATTGTAATCCGCAACGATTCCCACATATGCAGCTTATCGGCTGGAACGATACTTAAACGGTAATGGTAACCCAGTGCATTATATGCCTCTCTTAACATGTCCACTAGCCCATCAAACATTTCATCAGCATCTTTAGCAGTTTTTGCAACTCCAAACATTTCTATAACTGACGATTGACTGACATGGAATAAACTGTCTTCATCTGATGGTGACGGTACATACTGTCTGCCCATTGTAAAGTATTTCAGTGGCATCACTTTAGGATATAACACATTCTTAGCATGGTAGGCTAGGAAGGAACACAAAGAACCACCTCCGGTAAGGTGTAATCGGCTGTCTACATTAACTTTAGAATATTCATCGTCACGTAAAATAAATGTATTATCAGAACTTGTATGGTCTTTCCCACAACCTTCTACAATCAAACTCTTTACGAAATCTGGGTTAGAAAACTGTACAAATTTATTTTGTCTCAATATCTTGTTGAAATAAAATTTTGCACCCAGTTCAAATATGGCAGCTTCACCTTTAAGATAATATGTTTCATTCTTCTTCAAATCAATCAGGTTTAAATCAATTCCTATCTGTAGATGGTTTTTACTACTTTTAGGCGGGGTTAGGTGGGTGTATAAAATATTATTTTCCACATCAGGGGTTCGGGAATGTAAGCTGTTAGGTAGCTTTAATACTTCAACAATAGCAGCCTCCTCCGCAGACCATAAAGGTACTTTCAATTTTTTAATATTATCTTTGATCAAATCACTTTGTATTTTGAGTTTTTTTGTGGTATCACTCTCCGGTTCAGTTTTAATAAGTTTACCTAACTCTCTAGATAATTCTTCTTTTCTTTTGGTATACTCATTTTTCATAATGATTAGGTCCTCATACACTTGCCAAAGACTTTCTACCTTATTTAAGTCAATTTTAGCTTTTCTCCTTCTCAATTCATTCTGTAACAATTCCTTTTGTTGCGTTCTTTCAGTGAAATCTATATGCGGTGTAAGATAAGCAAAATTTTCTGTTGCTTTAGCACCGCTAATAAATAGTGCAGAATGTCTTGCTGATGTGATTTTGCTGTCCCAAACCTTGCTTAATACACTTGTAAAACTACGAATCATTCTGATCGATTTTTATTTTCTTATTTGGACTGACATCTAAAACAGCATCACCATCTTCATCAGTTGCTCGTTCAGTGTTTTGTGTTTGTATTTTTCGTTTAGTTGGCTGTTTAAAGTTACCAAAGCCTGCCGCACGTTCAGACTCTTCTATGCTATATGGCTCTAACTCTAACGCCTTCAGCCTACGTTTATGAACTTTAGTCTTAAAATGTTCACTGAGTGCTTTTTCATCTATAAAGTATCTAGCACAGTGTAGGCAGTAGTGTTGTGCTGCACCAGGCAGATCTAAGTCAACGTCTTGATTTAATAACTTGTCGGAATTACCTGTAAAACATAACAATGAATAATTTCTTAAGTAAAACAAATTATGCACAAAATATATTGGTTGTAATTACATATTTTTGTTTGTGAGTATTATTATGTTATAATCACGAGTATTTTGTATGATATTATAGGAATAGGTGCATTATTTTAGTAACATAACCTCTTAGTCAAAACCATGTGTGTACCTGTCTCAAGTGTCTCATACTTTGTCAGACTACGTACCTTCTTTTATATCTTCGTCAATCTGATCAAGATCCTTTTTTCTATTCCTTACTCTCCACCGTTTTTTAAGGTGAGTGTCACCGTGGTGGTACTTTTTTCGTTTGTATGTCATTGAATTTCAGAAAATAACAACACGTTCAATATATGTAAGTAGGTGTGAGACTATGAATGTGTGTGTGACGACGTTTGACTGTGTGTCACTGTCACTGTCAGCTGTCAAGCCACAGAGTACATTATGCTATACTGAATGTAAAGCAAAGGCAGGTTGCCGCCACAGAACTCTTATACCGTTGCAGCGTTGCAGCCACGATTGCATTCATTGCAGCTTAGAGTATATAATGCAGTTGCAGCACCGTGCGCTGGTACGAGAATTTTGGGGAAAAAAACAATTTCAAAATGATAAGACCGGTTAAGACTTAAGGGCGTCACATACGGTGAAGATGCTATAATATTTCATCATAAGCTACCTTGATATAAAATATTATAGCATCTTAAGGTATCACACAAGGTTAAGTTACTATAATATATCTTTTCGAATTATTCTCTTTTGTACTAGTACAGGAGTCATACGTACATTTCGTCACTCTAATATACATGGTGATCCAAAATGAATACGGTACTATTAGATATATTGACATACATAAAAATACAAACGAAGAAAGTTCGCACACTGAGCGGGAGTGAGAGCGATGTCAAGAGTCATGACCAGTCACGAAACACGCCCTACACCCCGAATTCTGTGCACAGCCTGTATAAGTAACTTGCTATACCTATATATTGGATCTTAAGATGATATTTTCCATGTTAAGATATATTTCGTATCTTAACATGATATTTCGATATCACTTCACGACACCTTAAGATGCCGTAATATGAAAATATATATTAACTTAACCGTGTGTGATGGTTCATAGAAAATGTATAGTGAGCGATATTGTATCTTAAGATGAAATATTATAGCTTCTCCATCTCTTTAGGAGCATGTCGGATCGTGCTCAATGTTCGTTCTGTAGCTATGGGTTAAGTGCTCGTAGTTCTGTAGCAAAAGAGTGTATATTCGTGCGTGACACTTACTTTTTTCGGCAAGAACTCAAAAACGATTTAAATATCCGATCATATTCAAAATTATTTTCGTTGGAAGTATTTAATATGCTTTATTTTTTGTGACTTTTTTCTGTGATTGGTTTACGGTTTAGAAAATAGAGGGGGAGGGACAATTTATGCTAGAGTCTGGCCATCCGTTCTTTGCACAAGAAAAGAGCGGTAAATTCAAAAAAACAAGGGGTGACAACACCGACTATAGACTGAAAAAATGCGTTTGATACTATTATCTCAACTTAAGTAAATATCAACTTTCTAACTACGCCTTTGATAGGTTTCGGCATTATTTTTCAATAATTTCAAAAGAATATTGATTGAAAAACACTAAAAAGACAGTGACATGACAGTTCAAAAATATTGCCATGTATAGATTTTAAAAAACAGTCCAGTGCAGAGAACCGGTAGCCATACTTTACTTTGGCAGCGATTATTTCCAAAAATATTCACGAAGTACTTCACGTAAAACTTTTTTAGAAATCTTGAAGTGTTTTTAAAAGATCTGTCGAATTATGTACCATTAGTAAATAATTGCTGAAAAATAAATTTGAAGTTTTAACAAACTTCAAATTTATTTTTCAGCAATTATTGTGTGATAGCAGTTTAAAAAAAGAAAGAATCTTTATTTTAGTTTTTGATCTGTTACTTTGCTTGCTATAAGATACAGTAGGTATTCATGAAAGCTTGTGCCTATTTATTAATATATTTAATAAATTGATAAAAATGTTAATTTTATTTTATATAGATAATTTGGGTATTGGGCTACTAAGCTACTTAACTGCAACTGAAATTTGGCTAAAAACAGCGACATTAGGCCGCGGCCGAGCGCTGTGTTGGCCGGTATAATATTGTAGGTAGTTTTTGATGAAAATTCATTTTTAGGTAGGGACCAGTGTTGCCATCATAGACGCCGCCTTATAAGGTATTGAGACTGATTGTAAAAGTTCTAAAAGGCGATTGGTTGCCTATTATGCTACTTCAGGTTTTAAGTTATTTAAATCAGCCTGAGCCCAGCAGACTTAAGGGGTTGCTGATGATGATAATGAAATCAGCCAACTCGCAAATAACGTTAAATAACGGATGCTAAACGTCGCTGAACGTCACAAACGAATGCTGAGCAATTAATAATTTTACCTCCAATAATTGCATTGTTGTCTGTCCCTGTTTGTTCACTATTCGTTAGTTTCGGGGATTACCGGTATTAGTGTATAATCTATGAATACGAATACCCTGAATGTGTCTTAGCTATCATGTAAGCAAATTTAGAACGCATCAATATTATTCAAATAGATATTTTAGTTTTTGGGCTCCTTTAGGCTACAAGTGCAACTGAAATTCGGATATATTAGGCTACTTTAAGAATGAAAAATGGAGACATTTGCTATTTATTAGGCCAAGCGCCGTTGGCAACACAGGTAGGTACCTTTTCTACAAAAGTTAAAAAGTACCTAGTTAAGTTACATTTTTTAAAATGAAAACTTGAAATTAATCTTACTTGAAACCGTGGAAACTTTCGTAAAGTCAAAAGTAAAGAGGCAAATAGTGAAGACTGAGGACAGTAGTATTACCTACCTAGGTACTGAATAAAATGGCAGAAAATTCAGAACCAGATACAGAAAGTGATACTAGCGAAAGCGCAAATGAAACTCTGGTAAGCCCGCTAAGCCGAAGAAGAGAAGAATATATTGAACATACGCTTATTAAATTTATTATTCATGGCCTCCATCCTTACCGAATTGTCGCCGAAGAAGATTTTAAAGCTTTTATCATGAGGTGTGGATATTATGTTTTGCCAAGCCAAAGTTATCTGTCACGTTCCATTAAACAAATGTATAATAAGAAGAAACAAGAAATTACTCATATTATTCAAAAGCAACGAAATAAAATTTCTTTATCTATTGGCTCTTGGACATCTGTAACAAGCAAAACCTATATAATTGTAACAGCACATTTTATTGCTAACAAAGACGAGTTAATTTCGATAACGTTAGAATTTGATTACGTACCTTTTCCAAATGACAATGATCAAGTATTGTCGAAAATAAAAAAAGTAATCGAGGACTTTGATTTAAAAGAAAAACTTATTTCAATTACAACACATCCTAGTGTAAGTAACACTATTGATGCCCTTTTATTACACAAAGAATATAAAAATGTTGTACATATTGAATGTTTGGTTCATGTTTTACAAAATGTTGTAAACATAGGTTTAAAAGTGGTCCAAGATTACATTCTACCAATACAAAATATTGTGAAATTCATTGGTTATTCACGGAAGAACAAGAAACATTATAAAAAGTGTTGCAGAATTTTATCTATTAAATGGTTACCTCTTGTTAAAGACTCACCAACTAGATGGAACTCAACATACCTTATGTTACAAAGAGCTCTTCAAATGAAGAGTGTTCTTGATTATATGTGTACCACTTACACAGACATAGCTCCATACACTATTGATAATTGGGAGAATGTTAAAAATTTGGTTGAATTCCTTGAACCATTCTATGAAGCCACCACTGTACTCATGCCAACTCAGAAAAGAGAGCCAAACAATTACTATCCGAGTTTGTGTTATGTAGTGCCCATACTGGATATTCTATTTGAACATCTTCGTTGCTATGAAGGTAAAAATAAAATGAAAAACTGTGCAATAGCCATGATGGTTAAACTGAATGAGTACTATAACACAATGAAAACGGACTTGGCACAAATTGCTACAGTATTAGATCCACGACTTAATAATCATTATTTTGTTTCAAAAGGCTACAATGAAGACGTAGTAAATAAATTGAGAAATTTGCATCCAAAAGCTAACGAACAAAACGAAATGGAAAAGATCAGCACGGAAAATGTGATTGGTATGGATCTTGATGAGAGGTCAAATGGGACTGATCTCATTGCACCACAAAGAACCAGCTTATTTGCATCAATATATAAAAAATCTGAAACATTTGATGATATAGATACATACATAAGCATGCCTAGTGAACCAGAGAACACAGATGTAATTTTGTGGTGGACAAAACAAAAAACGAATACACGAATTTCTACTTTAATACCACTAGCATACGATATATTGCCTATACCAGCTACATCAGTTCCAAGTAATGAAGCATTTACTATTGAGGGAGACATAAAAACAAAGACAATAAACCGTCTTGGTTGCAACCATATTCAAACATCAATTTGTTTATCATCATGGTTGAAAACAATTGATATTGTTAAGGATAACTCTTGATATGTTACAATTTTGAACTAAGAATGTTTAATTTTACTAAATAAATATTTTCTTAATATTACTTACAATACATAGTTCTCATTTAATTAAACTCCGTAATAATTTAGGATCCACGTACCAGTTTAATATGTGTGGCTGACACTGGCTTGGCTACCATCAGGGATTTTGATATTGATAACACAAATATTTAGTTGTATGGTTCAAAAGTTATAAGCGTGTTAAGTTGGCCGATCTGGGACTCCCCAGCTTAGACACATTTATATCTCAAAAACTAAAGACACCTAGCGAAGATTTGTTTTCTTGCAGATTTAATTGCTAACTGGTCGAAATTAGTCACCAAATATCAGATTTGGTCGGGTCTTAGAGTTAATTTTTTAAGATAAAGTCTAGGAGCTAGACAAAAAAGTTTTTACCAAATTACTTACAACGCTCCTAGCCTATACCTTAAAAATTGAACTCGTTCAACGTATCTTTAAAACTTAGGCGAAATCTGTGATATGACTATGTCATAGCCAAAAAAGGGTCAATATCGGAATTTCAGCTATAAAGCTGCCAACTTGTATATGGCTTCATTTTGTTTTGTCACATATTTTTAAATAGATGTGCGGGTCCCCAGCTTCCTCATTGGTATAACTCTATGTACAACTGAATATTCGTTTCTAGCTGTAGGAAACGAACTACAAGCATGTAGTCATATATACGACTTCTTGCCCGTTTTTATAATTTTCCACGTGTTATTTACTTTTTTATTTTACTTTAATTTTTGACCGAACTTTGCACCGAAGTTCAGCGTAATACCAATGTACAAAATTTATTTTTGCCTTAGTGGATCACCGCTGCACTATGGTGCAGAATTCGACCCGAAACTGAAAAACTTCTTCGAAACTTAGACTCCTTGCCCGTTACAATTAATGTGGTAGGAATAGAAAAATCAAATTCATTTTCATTTATTCATATAATATAATCTTACAATAATAAAATTCAGGGAAACAGTATCATACATGAATAAATACAATGCTATTAATAAACAATGAATTTTCTTTCAGTATTTAAGTTAATATTTCTATAATTACGAAAGAAATGAAAATATTAATAACAATCGATATATTAGAATTATTATCGATCATAGTTAATGATAGGAATGATTTGAACGAGTCAGTTTAACATCAATGATATTTATTTTGCAACTCGCAACCGTGTTAGATGACGTAACAATATTGCTACCCTAATGGCGGCTGGCGGCTTCCAACATCTTTCAATGTGTTAATAAAAATATTCTCTACAAGTGTAGGACGGTGGTGTGCCTCCAGCCGCTCGTATGTAACTAACTAGTGAAGGCATATCAATGTGTAGATGACAACAAACCGAGCACACTTCATGCACACATACACAAAATAACGTACAACACTAGTTTCGCCTAAACTAAACCTAAACGTATCTAGATATTCATTTACCGTACAAACAGCATTCGGCATATAGGGTGTGAACAAAGTGCCGATACTTTCACGACTTCAAATGTGGTTCAATCTAATAGTCTACACAGTAAATTTCATCTTGTACTTATTGACATAAGGTTGAAATTCTTGTATTCCACTCGAGTGTGATGTTTAACTTTTAATTAATGCAATTTTAAATAGTCTCGGTATAGCTTTCATAGTGTGGTCTTAAGTTTCAAACTTTCCTTTACATTCTGTTAAATAATAGTCACCGGAATCATAATTACATTTTAAAAGTGCCAACCCTGAAAGTGTCCCTTTGTTTACACCCTATATTACAAATAAGAACTGGCTCGTATCAATGCGAAATCATTATATACATATAACATTATTTTCTTTATCTTTGTATAACTATTGAAGAATTCAACCAAATTATTCCACGACAACTGAATTGGGAAAAACAAAATTCTTTTCAGTCTATTTCGTACATTTTATTTATATATACGTCTTTTTTTTTATAAAAAGTAATGTTAATTAATTTCCATAATAATGATTGACGACATAATTAAAATAATAATAATATATATCTAAATTTCTAATTTCAAATGTAATTTATGAAATATTAATTTCAATATTATAATTTAATTATCTGTGTTGAGATACCGCTATATACAGGTATTTTACATGTATACGCGAGAATGGACTACTTTTGGTCACAATCATTCATTCTACCGTGACACCATCTACTACACATACACCACGTATTTTTACAATTCATTTATTTTATCTAACGCTTTCGATACATAGGATTGTAACGAGTTCAACAATTACTGTATCTAGTGCACGCATTTATATAAAAAACAAGACATCTTCGATAGTAACTATCTTAGAAAAACAACTAAATTAAGGCCTATACTATATCTCACTGAGACACCATTAAAAAATGTATACAGTTCTATCGAGGGTACCTCCATACCTCCAAGACAAGTAGCAAAAACGCCGCTTCTATTCCAAATATTCAAATGTCACTTGAATTCTATTCTATTTTCTCATATGGCAAGCGTTGATGTCGACAATTCTGCCAATATCAGACGTGCAAGGAAAAGCAAGTGTGAAAAAATAACGATTATTAAAAATTAAATTTTAAAGTACTTCTGTGCTTATTCATGCTTCAAATGCTATTATGACATTAAAACAATAAGAAAGCATTTAGTTTCAATGCACAAAAAAAACTCAGAAGGCATGTGCAGAAAAAAAAAACCAGAAAAAAAAACAATAAGTTATACGCTTCACGCCCGCATCAAAAAAGGACTCCAGTTCAGCTTAACCTTTTGAACGCCACGTCAAATCGGTATCGCCGTGCGTTGTGCGCCTAGCTTTTAAAATACAGTACATTTTTGACGTGCCATGCCGTCATTGGCGTGGTGAGCACATTTTCATTTTACGTGTATATATCTCTGGCGTTCAAAGGGTTAATGCGGGACACAACTGGTGTCCTGCTGTTTTTCAACTGGAGCCGTTCGTATCAGACTTTAGAATAGATTGCCTCTTGTGTACGCTTGCTTGATCGCGGCAGCTACGGTGTCCTAGTGAGATAAGAGCCCTTAACCCCGTTACAACCCTACACGTAGTTACATGATTGCTGAACAATTAAATAAGTAACCGCATTAACATACTGTAAAGTGTTCAACTACACGAATAATTAATTATTATCGACGCAAGCGACAACTCTTTAACTTCTATATAACTCTCATACACGATTAAAAAATAAAGCACTTTGTAGTAATGAGAGCTACTTAGCAATCAAATATATTAATATAATTTGTACAGGCTAACAATATTTTAGTTCAGTTTTGTTGACTCCGCCATAGCACGCTCGACCGATCATAATACTTTCATATATTTTTACAAGGGACTGTGAAAGAAACTTTAGGCCTCGGCGTCGCACTGAGAACATTAACTAACAGGAAACTGTGATCTCACGTTATCAACACGAGTAATCACGAGTTATATTATAGACGCAAATAAACTATATTCTAGTCGGAGTCGAACGTGAATCTAACATTTCCTGTTCAATATTCGGATATACGCGAACACTCATTAGCGGCAGACATTTTAATTAAATTGGCTACAATCTTCGGGTAGCGGTAGGCCCCCTCTCAGTGGCGTAACTATACCATCTGTCACCCGCGACAAAATCATTAAATGGGGCCTTCTTGTAAAAAGCTTGAAATGGTAATTTAATTTCTTTTATAATTTTTTTGTTATAAATGGTACAGTCGGCATCATTATCAATGGTACAGGTTCATTTGAAGGTTAAGAATCAATAAGGTCGATTCTCCTTGCAATAATATTATCACAGTGATCATAGCTTTCTTTATTATGTTATTATATTTACGTCATGTCGAGCCGTTAGAAAAGTGATAATTAGATCTCACAGATCTCGCTGTCAAAACTGGTAGACCACTTTCTTGCCCGACTGTACATAAGTGACCTCATGTATTCGCGGCCTTTTGGGCCGTGTCATCCTGTTTGCCACCGCATAGTTAGCCCACTGGTCCCCTAATGAGTGGTGTGTATACTGTATAGTGTAAGACAAGTTAAGCTAGTTCATAAGATGTGGTCGATGTGTGTGTAGCGCCTACATGCCGTAGCCGTGGTAGGGCGCGGGGGAGGGCGCCTGCGCCGCGTAGGCGTAAGGTGACGCCTGCGCCGCTACGCCGGGGACTACGCCGGGTACTACGCCGGGGTACTGCATTGATGGTCCTACGGATACAAACATTTTATTTTTACATAACGTTTTTTAACAAAATTATTGTTGATACTTTTGGTACTGGTTTGGTATATTCTATATAAAAAATACTTTGGTAAGAAAAGTGTCTAAATGACGTTATGTGCTTACCATCAGGCCGTTTACTTGCTGGCCAGGTATATAGAATACTAAATAATTAACCGCGGCTTCGCTTCTTCAGGTCTTAAACTATTTATGCGAAATTACATGAAAATCGTTTGAATGCTTATGGCGTGTGAAAACAGTTACTATCACATTGTAGAACATTGATATAAGATTGAGAAGGTATTAATATCCTAGCCTTCTCCTATTATCTTGATATTAAAATACAATGAAATCCGTATAATAAATCCACTTCAGAACAGTCTAAAGGAGTTGATAAGTCAAAAAATGGCACTGGGCAACTTTTAACTTTATAATAATAGGCAGAAGACACAAATTGCCATGCTTTAATTGCACCTTATACTTCTAAGATGTTAACTAAGGAACTCACCAGCGGTAAGCATGAGTTGCGGCTCCATAATCATGGCGGGCTTCGCTTCATGTTCTGCGCTCTCTGTGCTGCGTTTGGCGTCCGCTTCTTCCAATTTCTCCACCTTCGTTGTAAGCTCTCGGACAGTCTGGAATTTGTGTAAGCAAATTTTATGATTCATTATCAGCAAACTATTAATATCCCACTGCTGGGCTCGAACCTCCTCTCTTCTATCTAGAGAGCTGAGAGAGTGTAAGGCCATAATCAACACACGCTGGCCTAGTGCGGGTTGGTGGATCAGACATACACTTAGAATTTCTTCTAGGGTATGGTTTTCTCCACAGTTATTAATTAAATAGGTATCTAAAAATATTTTCACTTTATAATGATTAACATTGACTGCCGTACTCAAAGACGTTACTTAACTTTAAAGTTTATTTAGTAAAAACGTGTATAATCCTTAAGTCTATATTCCTAAAGACGATTATTCAATGAAAAAATTGTGTTAATGACAGATTACTGCTAAATGACGTCTCTGAGTGCGGTAGTGAGAGTAGTATTAATATACTGTAATATAGTGATATAGTTTACCTGAATAAGGAAGGGCATGGCGAAGTCCATGATGTTATGTCTCCACGCCAGCTCGATGACTACGTCAGGTTTCAACAGGTCGTAGCACTGCGAAGACATTATTTTTAGATTTTTTTTATTAATTTCAAAATTCGTTTCTATCTTCTTCTCATCGTATTATGGGCTTGAAGCAGACCCTAGTGTTTGAATTTATCAAGTCGCATAGAAGGCTTCCAACTTGACTTAACGACTAACAAGTAATAACCGGGACCAACGGCTTTACGTGCCTTCCGAAGCACGGAAACGCTCGAGAATTAAATTGCCACAAACGGTCACCCATCATGGACTGACCTTGCCAAACGTCGCTTAACCTCGATGATCGTAACGAACATCTTACTACCAGAATACGAGCGTCCGTATTATTATAGTGCATGACAAGTGGTGTCAGACAGTACCTGGTAGAGACAAGCGGAGAAGCACTCGTAGTTGTCCCTCTCCAAGAACCAGTTGAGCAGCTCCTCGGCGACGTCGGGCTGGCGCGACTCGCTGGCGTACTCCATGGCGTCCGCGTACAGCGCGTCCTTCTTGCACAGCTCCACCGACTGCTTCCATCTGTTGTTGCCTGCGACATACCAAAATAAACATAATTTTATTTTTATAATAGTGGTGGACAAACGACCAAGCAGTTCTGATGTTAAGTGGTCTATGTGACCCATGAACATGTGCAATACTGCGGATTACAGATGCGGTACCGGCTTTTTAAAAAGAGATATGACCGTTTTTTGAAGGTATTAGGTCAAAACCGTCATGCATAACTTAAAGTGTATGTAGATCATTAGTCGTATCTATCCGGAGCAGATACAATCTTATAATAATCTATTCAAATAAAAACTGTTACGGGTAAAATTTCAAAATGACTGGATCAAAAGTCTTTTTTAAAATATTTGATTGGTTGAATTCCGAAAAAATCATTCGCGAAGTCTGAAAATGCACTAAATAATAGCAATTATCTCGTACCCTATTACACAGGACCTAAAACATAGTTGGTAAAATGTGGATGTAATACACGTCTCTCTATATAATTATGTGTTTATGTATAAAATACGTACCTTTGTATAGGTATGCGGCGATTCTTCTGAACTCAGTAAGTTCGTGTTTCTCTAACTGTTGCGCGAGCGCGATCGTGTCGAAGTTGTCGAAGGCGTCTATCGATGTTCTTAGACCCTGAAATTAATTCATTTATAATTTATTTATTGTGTGAAATTCGGTAGAAAAAAGATCTAAGAAAGAACTGTTGAACAATAATGATCTCCAAAAATCTGCCAGCTGAAACTGCCCGTATTGATCGAAAAGAATTTAGAACTAAGGGTATACAGGGTCCATTCGGGATTAGCTATACGAGGGGGGGGGGGGGGAATACTTAAAATAAATCAATTGTCCAGTGCGGCTAAGAGAACGGCTTTTAGTTGAAAATAAGCCTTGCAAAGTTGTGGTGGGTACCTGGTAGTCCTCCTCATCGATAAGCAGCGAGTTAAGCGCCTCGTTGACCGCCTTGTTGTTGAGGCTCTGCACGGAGCGCAGGTAGGCCTTGACGAGCTGCAGGTGTCCGGCGCGAGAGAAGAACGTGACGGCGCGCGTGTGGTCCATGCGCGGCGCCAGCACCAGCAGCAGGTCGTTCAGCAGCAGCGGCTTGAAGTCTAAGTAGAACTGGATCGCTTTGTAGTATAGCTCCATGTTCGCCACCTGAGAGAATAACAGGCACGGTTAGACATTGCGATTCAGTAATCCAATAATTTAGGTCGATCTAAGTACATATTTCGACATAAATTGGTCAAAAAGTTAAGCGAAATAAGGTATGTAAATACCTATTACGTGATCGCATGAATTCCCGTTTTGTAATAATAAATAAATGTATTTTTTAATTACAGAAATCTGCTTTATATTATTCAACTCGATAGAAATTATAACCAAATATAATTAACACAGTACCTTTTTGTCGACGAATGACACCAGATACTATAGCACTCTAAAATTTATCGATTTATTAAATGATCGATGGTCACAAAGATCGATAAATAATTGATTTGAAATGTTACAAGTGCATGCTTCGAGTTGATATTGAAAATTGCGAGTTTCACGACAGAAATTCCATTGTAAGTTATTCAACAAACGAAACGATTCTATTGTTCATTAACAAACACATCCCTCGTCATGTATACTTGAACATCTTTGGAGGAAACGCACACTTAGGGTCAGCGCACATATGACAAAGTGCAGCACAAGGGATGTGTGCGAAATTTTCATTAGGCGAATTTTATCCGAGAATGTGCGCATACTCGACACACCGTCGTCATTCAGCGAGCTGGCGCCGACCGAAAGTGATATCTTTCGTGTGTAGTCGCTTCGATACTCTTCAGAAACTAATTATTGTGTTACTTGATTTCGGATGTTATTTCAAAGACCACAGTGTCGATATTAGTTTGTCAGTGAAAAATGCTCTGCACTGTCCGCTACTTGGGCGCCGAACTTGCGTAGCGATCACACCCAGCTGCTATTAATACTTTACCTTAGTGATGATGTCCTTGAAGTGTCCTTCGCGCCAGGCCTCAGTGGGATGCTGCATCATGGTGAGAGCAGCGTTGTCGTACTCCTCGTACTTGTCATACAGGAACACCAGCTCAGACCATAGGTGCGCCTGTTCTGCCGCGCGAAGCACCTAAACACCACAATGTCACGTTAAATATAACACTTATATGCGGACGTTATAGTCTGTCGTAAATCATTAGGAGGAAAAAGGTTTTATTAAAAAAAAATAGTAGAAAATAATTTCATGAAGAAGGATTTCGCTGAGATAGCAATTCTTTGGGTAATCAATAGATTCAATGCGTGTCTAATTATGACTAATTATGAGATGAATCCTATGAGCTTTATATAATGTATTTTAGCTATATTTACCAATACATCAGTAATACAAATATTATGGATCTAAATAGAACTTGACGATATTCATCATATTATCATTTTCATCATGATGATGATGACGGTTTTACCTTAGGAATGTTGACCCTGGACCAGAAGAGTTCGAGATGCTCCCTCATCTTGGCAGGCTTGTATTTGGAGTATAATATGGCGAGTTCTGTGAACATGCCCATGTGAGCTCGCTCTAAGCCTAGCGCGGCCTCCAGCAGGCTGATCAGTTCGTCGAAGTGGCCGCGGTCCTATGAACAAATAATAATTATTTGTACTTTTTACATAAATAAACAATTTATTATTTTAAATAGTTTATTCAAGCAGTAGTGAGCAATCACTGAGTATATACAGTGGAAAGGGAACGAAGTTAGTGCATCTGATATCTGAAACAATGCTGCAAAAAAAAAATCCAATAGAAAATTTAGTTACTTAGTTCATTTTCGTCATGAGAATAGAATAAAATGTTATAAGGATAAGGTTGTATTTTATTTTTCTTGAGTTTCAATAATTATTGCATTGAGTATTACTGTAAATTGAAAGGTCAATGGAACTTCCGACACAGTGAGCGTTACAAACCAATGATTGTTTTTTTAATTGAATTATATATAGAATTGAATTATAATAAAGTGAAAAGTATGTGTACCTGGTAGTAGTTGATGAGATCCTCAAGTTCGTCGGCGTGCACGACGATGTGTAGTCCGCACATCTGCGCGAGGCGGAACTCCCCCGCGTCGACGCAGGCGAAGCACACCTCCTTCCACGTGCGCGTCGAGTTCGCCTTGCGCGCGCTGTCCACCGCGCCTGAGTACCGGGGGGTTAGTCTATTGAGTTTGTGACTTTTTTGTCCCTTCTGAGTTTAAAATCGATGTCAAAAATGATAAAAAGCAAAACTTAATTTTGGTTCAAAATAGCAATGAAATGAAATGAAGTTCACTTTTGATAAATAATACGAATATATTCGTAGCCATTTTGTCACAAATATGACATTATAATATGGAAACAGACTACCTTCTCGTTGAAGGAGATAAAATCGTATTATAATTTAAAAACACCGCCTCCCCACCTAATAAGTAGTGGCATAAGGTTATTGAGGAGAAAAAGGGGTCCAAAATCAATGCATATGATGCTCCTGGGGCCTGATTTAGACTCATCGGATTGTTCGCGGATCGTAAACTTTTCGAATCTTAAAACGACTATTTGACGATTTTTACGGCTTAACGCTTATTTAATGTTAGAAAAAAGTTCACCATATAGAAATTTAAAAACTGATTTTATTTCTACAACCATCTATTTCTTTAGTGTTATGTTTCTTAACTTTAATTAAACTGACATTTCCAGCCGAAAATTTTCCGACAGCTCAGAATCAGAGAGCATATTACAAGCGTTCGGTACAAGAACCATTTCATCATCATCATCATCATATCAGCCCAATGACATCCACTGTTGAACATAATTTCCGCCACAGCGAGCGAATGAACTGTTTCATCATCATCATCATCATATCAGCCCAATGACGTCCACTGTTGAACATAATTTCCGCCACAGCGAGCGAATGAACTGCTTCATCATCATCATATCAGCCCAATGACGTCCACTGTTGAACATAGGCTATCAGAAAATTAAATTAGTTTGCGTCCTTCATGATACTAAAAGAACTCACCCTGGAACTCCTTGAGATGTACAAGTGTGATGGCGAGCCGCGCGAAGTTGCTAACATTGTTGTAGAGCAACTTGGCGGCGTTGTACATGTGGTCGTCGAAGCATCGGTCGCCGATCTTCTGTATATCAGCGTGGTTGGGTCCCGAGATGAACTCCTCGAGGTCGGCGAGGCGCCCGGTGCGGGCGTACGCGTAGATCAGCTCCGACTCGATGTACGACTCGCGCGCCTTCTTGCGAGCCATCTGCAACTCACACGTCACGGTTATTACACATATTTTAAAGATTTATAATGGAAATTTCGTAACCTGTATCATCATATCCATATTATGAACATTTTCTTGAAAAAACGGCGAGAATTTTTAGTTACACCTTTTTTTACTCGCATTTTATAATATGTATGTATTTACAAAAAAAAATGTATTTAAGTAGGATATCAGTTGTTTAGTACCCATAACACAAGCAAATATAATTGCTTACTTTGGGACTAGATGGCGCTGTGTAAATGTGGTAGAATATTATTATTATTATTTGAAAATGGAATATTATCACGAATAATAACAAAAATATGGAGGTAAGAAGTTCGCCGGGTCAGCTAGTTTTTAATATTAGAAATAATTTCAACACAGCTTATTCTATACAATTCCTATACAATAAATAACATAGCAGAACAATAATTTTGTTCAAATACAATACTAGGTACCGACCTGTAGATATCTGACGAGGTCCTCCCACGACTGCTGCTTGGTAGCGGTGGCCACTACATCCATGTACGCTGACGGATCATCGGCCTTGATATAAGAGTCGATAGCTTCCTTCACCAGACCTTGTTGTAGCTGCGCCTTAGCGAGTTGTGACCAGACGCCGGGTTCATTGCACCGTTCAGCAAACTCGTACGCGCGCTCCAAATCTTTTACTTGTTCTATCAAGACCTGGAAGGAAAAGATTGTTTTTATTTCATTTGTTGGCGACAAAAACAGTTACAAGCTAATATAATTTAAACAATTTGTAGAAAAAATGGTAGGTATTAGTATTTTCTGTCTTGAAATTGTCAGTATAGTTAGATTCAAACTTAATGTCGGCTCAGATATTAGCTGCTGCCACGTGAAGCGTAGGTCGTCATGTGTATGTGTGCAGTACACAAACGTAACTTGTACACTCACACTGTGACGCGGGAGTGTGCGCCCCCCCTCCGCGACGCCATACTCCCGCTGATACACCATTTTGTGTTCATATTTTTCATGTTCATCATTTATATGGCAATAGAGTGTCCCCCCCCCTGGCGTGAACGGCGGCGCCAATTTCCTAATGATATGATGATAAAAATCTCAATACCGTATAAAATTTGCTCATCATTATCAGATATCTTGTAGAGCAGCATTAAACACCACTGCACCAGAAAAGCAGCTATTTATTTGACATATTTAAATTACCTGAATAGCCGAAGTGTTGACATCAAACTTCTTGAATATAGCGAAAGCCTCCTCGTACAGCTCGTTGTTGATGGCGATGTTGGCGATGTCTGGCGCGTCGTAGTTGTCCAGACGGTTGATGTACTCCATCACGCGACTGCGGTCCGCCTTTATTGCTGACAATTTATTCAGTTTATTAAGAAAAGTCTGTTTTTTTTTTCTATAATAAATAACCGGTTAGTAGGTAGGATACTGTTAGTAATTCCTTACTTAAAGGGCAAGGTCAACGACCACAGTAGTGCATGCCTACAGAGCTAGTATTGAGGAAAGTTTGGGTCATTGACCTGGAACTCGCAAATCAGCAGGAAAATTACATGAAATTTTTCTCTCATATTTTTTTCATACACGAACTTTTATAATAATAATTTTAAAATTCTACATTCTCGATTATATTCTTTTATTGGCATTGCTTCAAGATATCGCTCGCACAATTACCAATTTCGATATTGAGAGGGATTTTCTCTGCCTAGAACATCATCATCATCATTTCAGCCTATTGCAGTCCACTGCTGGACGTAGGCCTCTCCTAACACGCGCCATAACACTCTGTACTCCGCCTTCCGCATCCAGTCAGACTACCTTTTTCGAGCCCCTAGTCCATACCGTGTGTGAATCAATTACATGCACTCACCAGTAAGTATAAGCAAATTCTGCAGGTTCCTGTGATCGGAGAACACGGAGTTGTCGAGTACAATCTTCTCTAGCAGTTCGATGAGCTCGTTGGGTAAGTCGGCCGTCATGAACGCCTTCACGGTCACTGAGATGTCTTCCGGATCTTGGGTTTCGGATAGAGCTGTTTGGACCACCTGGAAGAATGGAATTTAGAACTAGATATAGGAGTTCTAATTAGTTAATTTAAAAGATATACTGTAATTTAATTTGTCTATAAATGTTCATATAAACATTATTTTATGAAGTCTATTTTAAATATAATTTAGGGAGCCAGCCAAGATCATGAGCGCTTAATTGTGAGAAGGTTAAACACAAGAGGATATGGTGCTTGCGACAATTTCTATTTAAAGATTTGAGGTCTCACAATATTGCAGTTCACTTGGGGAGGCGAAGAAAAGTATTGTGAGACAGGCGGCGTAGTTACCGCCGTACTAATGATATAACCATAGAAACGGGAGCGGATGAGGTTACAGTTAGTCTGGCAGGTAGGTACCTGGTCGATGAGCTGTCGTTTGTAGGGGTTGGCCTCAGCGAGCACGTCGAGCCACAGTTCAGCGTCGCGGCGCCGCACGAGGTAGCGCGCCTGTGTCTTGAACAGCGAGTTGTCGTTGCACACGGCGATGAGCTCGCGGTCGCACTGCCCGCGCTCATACGCTACACACGCTAAGTGCGGGTCGCGCTTCTCGCAGTAGCGCCCCACCACGCGCGAGTCGTACCTGCGTAATATAATAATTATTTATTTCGAGATAAAAAAAGTCTATTAAATACATACCTTACAGACATATACAATATCATCTAAAACAAAACATTTTTTTTTGTTGATGCTCAACCTTCCGCCAAAACTCTTCCTTGTAGTAAATTGTCTCTTGGACCACGAACAATTTAAAATTCGTGTTGTGACGCGCCTCCAACCTTTGAACTCTCAAGGTCAGACTGAACGTATAAAAGTGTTCCTCACCCCTCGCAGTAGTACCCAGCGCTAGCCCGTAGACGTCACACCAGATATAGTCTAAGATCCGCCCAACTTCTACTGTCACCCATCTGCTTGCCGGATGAAACTTATTTCATAACAAATAAAATATAGGTACATATATGTATGTTAAAATATATATTGCGAAGTTTGCCTGTTAAAATCTTGTCAAGGCACATGTAATCCAAAGGATAAAACACATTTTTATTTTCAAATTTCACCGTAGCATTCGAATTTTGTTAATTATATGAAGCATTTAGTTAGTTTGCATGCTTTTTGTAAATTACTATTACTGTTATAAAGTATAAAGAGACCGCAGGTATGTTGACTTCAATTTTAAATAGTTATCTTGCCACCCCAATCATGGACTCGAATCAATTAATTAGCGAATATTTCGCATTTTCTAAATACGAGAAAATGTGGGCAGATCTTAGACTAAAAAGGCGGCACGAATCTGCCATGGACCACGCTCAGAACCCTTGCGTTCGGAAACGCTATAGAATACTGTAAATTTTTGCAGTAGGTAGTAGGTACGCAATATTTTTTGTTTGTACTTAAAAGAAAAAAAGAAATAAAAAAAAATGGTGGCTGACTTTTACGACCGATGTACACACTCCCGTTGTGCCACCGAGGTATTCAAAATAGATGATATCATTTAATAACAACTACTTAACTGCCACTGTCTTCTATGTGCCACAAATGGACACATAAAAATTGCTCTTATTATTTAAACAATAAATGACATTGTCATTTACCGGCAATTTTAAAAGGATGACTCACCATTGGTTCTCCTTGAGGAATCTTTCGGGGTTGTTGTTGGAGTCGATGTAGATCTTAGCGAGCGCGTTGTGTGTCGCCGGCTCGTTACTGCCCTCGTGTACGCGGGTCTCCAGCCATGGTAGTAGGAGCTTCAGTCTGAAACATTGAAAAAATCCATTCGTTTTAATCCCATTAACATAAGGTCAATGAACCGTATTCAGCTGCAGCACGTACTCGACCGTACACGACCTCCACCAATTAGTGTTAATAGATATTCGATGACGAGACAAATAGACAATTATTTTGCTAGATTACGGCCAACAAATTTTGCAAGCCAAACGACCAAAAACGACCCAATTTGGTTGACCACTGATTTAATGTTTAAATTATATCAAGGTATATTTACTTATCGGCGAGTGAGCGACGCGAGCGTTCGAAATATAATTATTAATTTTGTACCTGCCAATACTTAAAGATGTTTCTGAAAATAATAAAGAGGGTCGCATCACGGGCGGCGCCCCCTTTTACTTTCTATGGTACACAAGGGCACGGCGGCGTCACGGCGGACACTTTGCGAACTTCTGTTCTAGGTATGTAGTAATATTCGCACCTGTTTCTCTTCTCAACCTCAGCCACCAGTTCGTCGGTGGAGAACTGTCCGCGCACCACTAGTATCAAGTTCTTTATGATGTCTTCAGCGCAGTCCACGTCGAGTAGACCTCCCACTACGACGGGCAGACGAGAGGGGTTCACCTACGTACAAATAGTTCCGTTATTTGATGTTACAATTTTGTGCTTATAAATAATATTTTATTATACTTCAAAACTTATAATTGTGCAGAAAATGGCTCATCTTTGTTTGGCTATATAAGTTAATGCACCGCGGACCGTAGACTGAGTATAGCTGTTCTGAATTATACTGCAGTCTCTGCCTACCTAAATCGTCGACGGGCATGATGATATAATTATAGATAATACTCACTTTCTGTACATAAATCTCAATGTACTTCTGGAGACTGTTTCTGTAGAGATACAGCACCAAGTCGTGTACAAAGTCGAATCTATCGCAGACGATGATGAGAGGCAGCTGGTCGGGCAACTTGGCCTCCTTCAGGAAGTTCTTGACGCGCTCCGCGTTGTAGCAGTTGGACTCTCGACAGATGCGCTCCACTTCCTTGATTTGGCCGGTCTTGCAAGCAGCCTAGAATAATGTGGATCGCCTTACAATAACATATGGTTTTCATTTTTTAAATGATTTAAATTTTCGTATAGATGATGATCATGATGATGTTGGTAGATAGATAGAATACTCTTCATTACATACCACTAATCTAAATTATAAGGATTATAAGGAAATCAACTTAATAAAAGGCACTGACAATGAGCTAATATTTTTAAAAGATTTCTAACTAAAAAATTATGTTTGGGTACTGTTATAAATCGCGACTTTACACATCAAAAAGTTACGAAATAAGTTGACTGTGAAATATGAACAATACCGGAATATACTTATACTGAAAACAAACCTGAATATACTTGAAATGCACTTCTGGATCCTGGCTGAAGTTAACAATGGACCCGAGGAAGTAGAACAGCCCCTCATAAGTCTTGAAGCTCTCGAACAGTTCTATCAAAGACTTGGTAGTGAGTTGTTCATGGTATTTGGTGGCGATTTGTACGCAGATCTGCAAGTTCTGTCGAATGTTGGCTTGCAGCATCGCTTTGAGGCATTCCAGGGAGTCTTCCACAGAGAGACTGCCGAAGTACGTCACCAACCAGTCGGCTGGCAAGAGGTGGGTGTGAACCTGTACACATAAGTATAGTTTGAGTATGACTTTGAACAAAAGTATGTTACTATAGATATTGTCCCGGTGCTAACACTTTTAATGTTCCTGTTTCTTTTTATTTTAAACGCAAGAATTGTGGTAAAAATCCCAAGTTCGGATTGTATTCGGACTTCGTAACTGAACGCACGTATACGTACGACTAACTCGCACGCAGTCTGAGCATTCTTATTGTACTTTGAAGATCGAGATTGTTCGTGCGTGTGCGTAAATTCGAATAAAAACGTGTTTAAAGTGAGCGCTGCCTTTTCGCAGGATAATGCGTATGTACGTAGAATGGTCTACGGCGTAGACTCGTTTGTACACAGATGACGCTACGAATTGGGCGCAGTTATTGAAAGGAACTCCAAGCGTATACGTAGCATGGTCTACGTCGTAGAGGAGCGTATACGTACGATACTACGAATTGAACGCGGGCAAATTCTATTGCAGGGTAATGTGAGCGCGTACGTAGTATAGTCTACGTCGTAGAGTGGTGTGTATACGTACGACAGCGCGCTTGATGTCGTAGAGGTCGGTGTAGTGCTCGAGCGCGCGCTGCAGCAGGCCCGCCTTCTCGCAGAGCTGGGCCACGTGCGCGCGGTCGTAGTGAGTGAACATCGCGTTGCCGAGGATCGCGTCCGCCACTTGTGGAGCTGACATCAGGTTCATTTCCAACAATCTGTCGGTGTAAAAGAATAATGATAACATAGCATCACGCCTTTTTCCCCGAAGGGGTAGGCAGAAGTGTTTCACAACCACGCCAGCTATGTATGGTCCCATGAAATAGGGGCGAGTCTATTGTCATCTACCGGGAACATTTGTTTACCAAACTCCGGGAAAATCTCAATACTGGAATTTCCTGATAGAAAAACCCAATACCATTTTCACCCGACCCGGGAATCGAACCCGGGAACTCTTGAACAGCAGTCTATACACTTCCCGCTGCGCCACCGAGGCAGTTATATTACTGCTTTAAGGACAAAAAGGCAGTTTTAGGACCTGTGCAAAGGTCCTAAAACTGCCTTTTTCTTCTTCTTTTTCTTCTACAAATGTCGATACAAGACTAAGATGTTATACACAATACAGTACCTAGTCTGCAACGGTCCTTCCTCAGGCCTGTTATTCTTGAGCGCGTCTAGCAAGAAGGCGGTACACTGCTGCACCATGTTCTGTTCCATGAACACGTCGACGATCTGGTTGATGTCTGCCAGGGGAGGTTCCTCGGCGACAAGCATGCCCGCGAAGCCTGCGCCTTGCTCAGGGTTGGTTCGCATCACTGAGCGCAGGAGGTAGATGTAATCTGGGGTGTAGCCCACCTGTGTATTACATGTTTTTATTAAAATCGTTTGAGAGCCAACGAGAAGAGAACAAGTTTAAAAGTGTTTTTTATGCGTAATATAATTTCTTGATAGTTAAAGCTAGTTTTAATTTTGACTCCCTGCTTTATGCACTTCGAGTTTGCACCAACTCTTAGATTATGGTAAACGTTATGGATGTCACAATGGCTTACTTATATTATAATAGGCTCCTAGTTGGCAACCTTCAAAGATGGAGCAGCCGCAATTAACAATTCACAAAATTTCATATTTTTTAGTGTCAATAAATAATATAGTAATCATATTCTACCACATTTATACAGCGCCATCTAGTCCCAAAGTAAGCAATTATATTTGCTTGTGTTATGGGTACTAAACAACTGATATACTACTTAAATACATTTTATTTTTTTTGGAAATACATACATATTATAGATAAATTACACCCAGACACAGAACAAACCTTTATGCTCATCACACAAAGATTTGTCCTGGGTGGGGATCGAACCCACGACCTCCGGTTTAGCAGTCAGGGTCACTAACCACTAGACCAACAGGCCAGTCAAAAAATAATTCATTTTACTAGATAGTTTTTTAGTAGTTTACGAACCTTTTTGGCATAAAGAACAATCTTCTGGAACTGTCCAGTCTCAGCGAAGCACTGTATAACCTTGCTCGCAACGTTCGCTCGGAGGTAGACAGACAAAGCCAACGTAGGATCCACTTGTTTAACAAGGTCACCCAACTCTTCTGAACATTCTAGTTTCTCTTCCTTCAACCATTTCTCTAGGAGCTGCTTGCGACCTGTGCAATACATTTACAATGATTAGTTGTCAAACTTAACATATCTGGTAAATGATAATGCGTTCTATTAACTAAGCATTAGGATCATAATATATTTTGATTGTTTGAATTGTCAAAAAGTTGTGTTATTTCAATTTAATTTTGTTCGATTTCGTAATACATACTTTGAAAAATTCTACAAAGGACAAACGGTGCGATTGATGAATTGTACAAATATCTGTACTCACCTTGTAAGAGCACAGGGCGGCACAACTCGAGTGACTCAAATTTGTTCAGCTGTGCTTGGTCGAGCAATATTCCGAAGTACTGCAGTAGAGGGGACGTCTGTCCCGGCTGTGTGGGCACTTGTTGGAACCGCTGGATTGTCTGAGGAGTGCGGAGGATACCCCTGGGCGCCATCGCTGCCACCTAAAAATGTAACAAACAAAAAGAAAATATTAAGTACTAGCGGACCCGACAGACGTTGTCCTCCATGATATACCAATCGATTGCATTTTTAAAATTTTTTATTTGCGAATCTAAACCATCCTCGAATCCACTTGAACACATACACAAAATTCATTCAAATCTGGTCAGCCGTTTAGGAGGATTTCGCTGTCAATACACGTACAGAAGAATTATATATATAAAGATAATATATTATGTAAGTGAGACAAACATTTATTTTGTTAAGACGGACATAAAGAAAACCCAGACTCGAAATAAATATATTTGAGCCACACAAATACTTCTAGCGAACACATAAAACCCGACAAGGCAATATTTGTAGAGGCGAGGCCACCTTAACCGCTACACCCCATTGACAGTCATAATAAATATATGATAGGTAATATGAAATATATGTTGGCGAAGAATGGAGGGTGGTCAGAAATGATTACCAACGAAAAGGTACTAGAACGAGTACAAGAGAGAAGAACTATGACAGAAACCATTGAGAACAGAAAAGGAAAAAGTGTTGGACACCTGATACGACACGTTCCGTTTATAAAAAACATCATAGAGGGAAAGATAGAAGGCAAAAGAGGAAGAGGTAGACCAAGGAGGACATTTATTAAACAGATCAAGGAGAAGGTACGGGTGGTGTCGTATCAGGAGGTGAGAGAAATGGCAAGAAAAAGAGAGGATTGGAAATTACTCTACCGACAAGAGCGCAGCTCTTAAATACAGAGAGAGAGAGCTTATATGAAAAACCTAAGACAAGTTCGCTGACAGAGTAGATCAATTAAAAGAATTGGCAAGTAACACACGCCATACTTTTTGTAAGTTACAATTTGGGTAGCTTGCAAAGTGACGCAGTAGAGTATGTGTCAAAGTCAAATCTTTTTATTTAATTTAGATCGCATACATGATACTTATGAACGTCATACAAAGCCAAAAAAAGATGTCAGTAACGGCCAGTTCACTGACAAGGTTGAGCTCTGAGAAGAACTTTGCAAGAAACTCAGGCCACTCTTTTTAATCACCATAGTTGTTACAATTTATATTGGTTACAGTTTGAAATATCACAGAAAGGTACAGAACCAAAACATCATACTAAATCAAATTCAATAAAATTTGGATATGAGAAAATATTAATAATAAGCAATCAAAGTTTAATTTGTGCTACTCTGTAGAATATTTTATACTTAACTAGCTGACCCGGCGTTCCATTTGAAAATGGAACCTTATTACAAACAAGTAAATATAATAAAAAAAAATTAATAACCCGACTGCAAAACATCAACAAAGAGCAACGCACTAAAAAGACCGTAAAATTATTGCAATATTATTATCATCATCATCATCATATCAGCCCAATGACGTCCACTGTTGAACATAGGCCTCACCTATAATATTATAATATAATATTATATATATATTATTATACCTGATTAAATTTAAATACATAACATATGTATATATTTGTAATTTCCATTTGATTCCCTTTGTTTTGATACTCGATAGGTTTGGTTAAAAAAAAAAATAGAACTACTTACAATTTGGAACCATTCAATTATGTATAATCTCTTTTTGAATATATGTAATCTCCTTTTGATTCTCTTTATATTGATACCCAACTCGATAGGTTTGGTTAAAAAAAAAGTTGAACTTCTTACAATTTGGCGTCAAAAGCCCGACGTTTAAGTCTTTTTATTTTTAAAACCTATCTAAGGACACTTGGGTTTTCTAGACGAATCTAACGATACCCTAATTGTCAAAATTCATCCAGCCGTTTGGAAGATTCGTGGGAATAAAGAAATTTACAAACATTGTATGTATGATACACGCGAAAAACAATACCCGTCCTGACAGTCGGGTAATAATAAAATATGGCGGTACGAAGTTCGCCGGGTCAGCTAGTTTATATTTAATTTTTATTTTAAAGACACAAAACTTTCCCAACTTCCCCGCTATATAAAACACGGTTAGTGACGTCATCGCATCGATCACCCCGCCCACTACTTGATACAAGTAACATTAGTCACACCGAATTGATTACATCAACCGTCTACGTATGAATGGAACGTCTAACCTTACAAATTTATTTATAGCATGTTATTATTTTTATTGTTAGATTTCAGTTATTTTTGTATTGGCTGGTGTATTTTGACTAAAGCTGTTGGTTTCCAATGTACCAACCTAAAGAAAATCTTACACAAATAACAATGACTGAATGAATTGACTGGCTTGTTGGTCTAGTGGTTAGTGACCCTGACTGCTAAGCCGGAGGTCGTGGGTTCGATCCCCACCCAGGACAAATCTTTGTGTGATGAGCATAAAGGTTTGTTCTGTGTCTGGGTGTAATTTATCTATAATATGTATGTATTTACAAAAAAAAAAAAATTATTTAAGTAGTATATCAGTTGTTTAGTTCTCATAACACAAGCAAATATAATTGCTTACTTTGGGACTAGATGGCGCTGTGTGAATGTGGTAGAATATTATTATATTATTATTATTAATGGCGTATTATATTAGGCGGTCAAATATTGGGAAGCACAGCGTGGGACGGCCCCCCGCCAGATGGACCGACGACCTAGTAAAGGTTGTGGGTGGCCGTTGGATGCGGGCGGCACAAAATCGCTCGCTGTGGCGGAAATTAGGTGAGGCCTATGTTCAACCGTCGACGTCGTTGAGCTGATATGATGATGATGATGATGATTATATTAGCTGGAAGGGATGACTTCTGATTAGCGAAAACTGGGGATAGCGTTAGGACTTCTTAACACAATGCGCAGGGTCACTGACTTCGGTTGTGTCAATCAGTATATCATCCTAAAGTGAACCTTAGACAAAGAGCAACAAGTAATAAATTACCTAAACTAGCTCTCCATACTATCTGTACATGTTTCTCTACAAGCGACAAGCTAAAGAGAACCTTATACAATTAACTGTAAATAACAAATTACCTTAGCTGCCTCTCCATACTGTCCGTTAGTGAAGAGCATGTTGAACTTCCTGACGAACAGCTCCTCGGCACCAGCTAGGTTATTCCTCACAGCGAGCCGGAGGGCCAGCTCCGGGTTCTGGAGCACGGTGTTGATGTAGGGCACTATCGAGTCTTCTTCTACAGTTACTGAGAGTACTTGGCCTTTGCGGTTTACACCTACAAATAAATAAGAGTTTAATCAGTATAATTGCTAAAATAGCTCACAGATGGCATCGCTAAAGTGGCAATGGGTAGACCACATAGCTCGCAGAACTGTTGGCCGATGGGGGAAAAAGGGTCTCGAGTGGCAGCCACGCTCAAATGGACCGACGACCTAGTAAAGGTTGCGGATGGCCGTTGATTGAAAGCGGCACAAAGTTGTACTAGCTGTAGTGAAAATTGGTAAGTGAGGCTTCCAGCACTTTACTATCCCGTAAATATTTTGAAACCCAGTATTAATTTTATTTAGGTTTTACCTGGACTTGGACACATTATTATTTTCTGACTTGCCCAATATTGGATTGGGCTAGTCAGAAAATAATAATGAGTCCAATTTTGACAGTAACAGGAGCATAATTTCATGTGTGGATTCGTCGATTACATAAACAGAAGTGTTCAAAATGTAAAAGATTTAAAGTTATATAATTATATAGCTTTAATATGACATTTAAAATTTAAAACCAACCTAACCATCAAGCCTTTTTCCCCGAAGGGGTAGGTAGAGGTGTATCACACCCACATTTCGCTAGCTATGTTTGGTCCCATGAAATAGGGGGCGAGCCTATTGTCATCAACCAGGAACATTTTGTTTACCAAACTCCGGGAGAATCTCAATACTGGAATTTCATGATAGAAAAGCCCAATACCATTATCACTCAACCCGGGAATCGAACCCGGGACCTCTTGCACAGCAATCGTATACATTACCTGCTGCGCCACCGAGGCAGTTTTACATTTTATTTAAAACGAATATGTACTAGAAAGCTGATTATCAAAAGGTCAATAACTCATAACAGAAGTTTCTCATTTTATAACCTTATTCGACTGAGACAAGAATGCTATTCAACATTGAGACTCATAGAATAAAATAAATAATTTACATTTTAAGCAGTTGACTGTATAAATGCATCTATAAACCATATAAGAAACACTATGAATCGTCCTCTCATGGCTATATAAGGAGTGGCAATTACCATACTAGTTTTTACTAGAAATGAGGACAGATGCATTATTACGTTTTATTTTCTACGAAGATGTGTGCAAATGTTACACACACACGTTTCGCCAGCTATGGTTGGTCCCATGTAATAGGGGACAACCCAAAAACATCCCACTGCTGGGCACAGGTGTCCTCCAAAGAATGTGGAGAGAATTAAGCCTACTATACCACATTGAAATGAAATTAAATCTCGTTTATTCTTCTAGGTTACAAGGTAACACTTATGAAAGTCACAAAAATGTAAGTTATCCGAAAAGTAGTGTCAGCAAATTTGCCTACGACCAGTTCCCTGACGGGGTGGAGCTATGAGAAGAACTGGCAAGAAACTCACGCCACTCTTTTTAAAAAATGGATAGTGACAATCTTTTGTAATTTACAATTTGGGTAGCGTGTAAAGGATGCAGCAGAGCACCACACCGAGTTAAAATGAATAATAATAATAATTATCGTATTATATATTTATTATATTCGTTATCTTCTCATAAGATTAACGCAAACTTGGAGGGCAGATTAGTGTGGCTTTTCAAACACTTGCCATATAAACAAAAAAATGTATTGCAAGTTTAAATGAAGAGCCCACAAACCGCAGGGCAGCTAGTGGCGAGCTGAATGTGATTGGTGACACTGCGGTCCTGAATGCCCCTGAGAGTCGGTCTAGGCCTCGTCTCCAGCAGGTCTTTGTTGGCTGACTGGAGTGAATCTCCAAGAGCGACCACAGGACTCTCAACTCTGGCTTGCCTTAACCAGCTGACCAGAGAGGGGTCGCCAGAACTATATGCTCGGGGGTGGAAGTGTCATTTTTCAATGGCATAATTACGAGGAAACCCGCTCCGGGTCTCCGCTTGGGACCCGCGATGGCGAAATCGGCGCCGCACCGCTCGACACCCCTAGCCGCGCACTACGGTGTTGCCCTGAGACCCGTGGACTTCGGCCCATGTCGGTTGTGGAAGGGGCCCATCTAGTGTAAGGCGAGTCACCGTCTGCCCAAATCCTCATTTAACATCATATACTCACCGCTGGAGGAGGCAAGCAGGCGACGTTAATCCCGTATGCCAGATATCACCATTCCACCAAACACCCAAACCCATAGCCCAACTTTATTTAACTCCATAATATCATGCAATAGCTCTACACCTACCGGTGACAGATCATAGCTGTACTACAATAGTGCAGCTGTGATGTGGCGGCGGTAAGTGTCTCATCCTATTCTAAATTAAAATTCTTTAAAGGCCTCTGCGTGTTGGACCTGTGTCCCCGCGTAAGCCTTCCAAAAGGACCGGGTATACTTCTCACCTTAGAGACAAGTGCCGTGAGAAAAGAGACATAATAATAATAATATTCTACCACATTCACACAGCACCATCTAGTCCCATAGTAAGCAATTATATTTGCTTGTGTTATGGGTACTAAACAACTGATATACTGCTTAAATACTTTTTTTTTTGTAAATACATGCATATTATAGATAAATTACACCCAGACACATGTGTTGTGTGAATGTTTACAAAATAAATAATAAACAAAAGGCTCTGCGGTTGCATCACTTTACACATTGCTATGCAGCCGTTAGACTGCATTGGTCAGACAGATTGGTATAGGGTTGGTTTTGATTTTTTTATTTTCCCGCAGTGCTCTTATCTGACATGGGGTAATGACATTATGTATTCTTAATCCGTCACTACACGGATTGTACAGTCAAGTTCATTAATATATTGGCACCATCATTAGACATTTTTGTTGAAAAGGGTGACTACAACTTATTGCATAATGTACAGCATATTTTATTAGTATTTATTGAGCTTTTCACGCTCTTTTTACGCTCACAATATTTTGAATCCTTGATGGTGCCGAAGAAGGGACAGATCAGGCGTACCCTCAACCGGCGAGAATGCATGAAAAGCCTGATGAATGTTGAAGAAGCCAAAGATGTATGTCAGAATACTACCTACCCCTCTGTTGGGAAAGAGGCGTGATCTATATGTAAGTATGGTGCCAATATATTAATGAACTCGACTGTACAATAATTTTGTATACTACAACATATTGAATGGAAAACTAAGGAATGCAAACAATGAATCATCACTCTCCTCTCTCTCTCTCTCTCGGCTGTGAGTAAAGAAATATAACAATATATTATTTAATTAGGTACTCAAGTCATTATTCTAAGCACGACAGACGCGTCGGCTTATACATAGATATACTAAGTGATAACCTATGTGTTCTGACCTCAATATTATGTCTGCATTTGCCTATTAATATGTATTGTACTCGTCTGCCATTTAAGAGGGTTCATACAGAGGAATCGCAACGTCGCAATTTAGTGTCATATTACGTGGTTTTCGATTTATATTATTTATCAGAGTAATTTTTTTTTTAATGTTTTTATATACTTTTTAGAATTGGGTGAAAAGTGTGTAAAAGGTACGGAATCATTGCGTTTACAGTTCTATTTATATGCGATTTCGATGTGTTATTTTCATGTAAGCATTACGGATATTTACTTTTTAATACACGTTCACGTAATTCTAAAAAGTGTATTAAAAACATTTCAAAAACAGCTACGATTAGATAAAAAAAATTCGTTGCCATTCAACCCTCTTAAGGCTATAAAAGAAAAAAAAAAGGAAAACATTTAAATAACACTCACCAATAATTCCTCCAGTAGCTTCATGGGGTGCAGTCACGAATATAGTATCCGAAGAGATCCTATTCATATAGATACAGGTGCCGGTCTCAATATCGTACATATGGATGTATCCATACTTCGTGATGAGGTATATGACGTCATATTTGGGTGACACCTGCATCGCTACAGGGAAGTCGTTCTGTGCCTCCGCTGGGAAGAACACGTCCACAGCTTTCTTCGGGAACGGTTGGTTGCCAGCTGGTGTTTGGCCGACCTCTGTAGAAGAAGAGAAGAATCATTATGAGAGGTTGTTGTAATCTTCTTATCGAATGGGCTTTAGGCAGAATCTAGTGTTGGAATTTAGCTGGCAACACACCATTTTTTTTTTAATAATTAAAATTTTATTCTTGATAAATGGGCTATCCAACACTAAAATATTGTTCCAATTTGGTTCAGGAGTTCCTGAGATTAGCGCGTCCAACCAAACGCACAAACTACAGCTTTATAGTATAAAATCAAAGGAAAATAACTTACCAATGATATGCAGTTTGCCACCCTGTGCAGTTCTGACTGCGAAGCAGAACAGTGTGGATGGTTCCGCGTTACCCTCTGCCTTGAATGTGGCGAAGGAAGCCGCGTGGCCCTCGATGGGCTGCGAACACTTGCGCTCCACTGAGTACAGTTGCATCGCGCCCACTACGCGGTTCTGTTGCGCTGAGATACCTGGGCAACAAGTATATCATATTAGTAAATTAGGTGGTGTCGTAAAATGCGACTAAGGGAGTAACGTTATGCAGACAAGAGCACTGCGAGAAAAGAAAAATTTGAAACAAATCCTATACCAACCCGTCTGGCCAGCGTGGTAATAGTAGGCTAAAATCCCTCCACATTCTTTGAAGGAAACCAAGCAGTGGGACGTTTATGGGTTGAAATGATGATTATGTTAGCTCTTTTTTAGAAATAGAAGTCTATGCTTAAAACATGATTCTGGTACTATCATTGACGGATTCAAATGAAAGCTTCTTTAAAAAAAACCGAAAAAGTGCGAGCTAAACTCGCGTTGAGAGAGTCCCGTAAGTAATATTGAGTAATTTTCTATGTTACTTTAAATATCATAGAGTTCTTATAAGTTTCAAGCTTCAATAATTAGGGCATACAATGATGATAGAAAACTATTAAATACTTTTCCTTCCTTTGACCTTTGACTTTTCTGCCTTTGACCAGCAGCAGCAAAACGCAGTGGGCTCACAGTGACGTACTTAAAACTAGTTAAAACACTTTTTACGACTTACCCACTAAAAGCAGCCACTGCTGTTTCGGATCGGTCCTATAGTTAATAATCTGACAGTCAGCGAGTGATGAATGCCTGTCAAACATCTTCACCGGTGTAGAATCACCCTCCATGGACCAGTGGTACACTGACATCTTAGTGACTAACGCCAGGGTGTTTAGTGAGATCCACTTCCAGAACACGATGTCTTCGGTCATCGTGTGGGCTTTCATCTTCGATTTCATTTCGATGTTGAAGATTTGGAGGGTCTTTTGAGCTGCTGGCAAGACAAAAAAATAGTTAGACAGTTATATAAAACAATGTTTGGCTAAATACGATTCAATTGATGCATTCGTAAATTTGCAGACTTGGGGCCCAGTAAGTTAGGGAGTCTCTAACTTCGAAGTGTCTGTTGTTCTGCCAGAGTTAATCGCATTTTATTCTAGCTTACAGGTCAGCAGTAGTAGGAATGAGATCGTGAATTTTCACTATCAGCCCGAAGTCTGGAGTAGTGCCCGTTTAATGGCAATAGACTCGACAAATTTAGGTGGTGAAATGTGAATTCGATGCATCTCTGCCTACCTTGTCCTTCTTCAAACGAGGTTTAAAGAGAGCTATTCTCTCAAGGTAGGCAGCGGCTTGGCTATGCCCCGAACATTGCCAACGTCCATGAGCGGCGGTAACCACTTAAAACCATCAGGTGGGCGGTCTGCTCATCTGCCACTTCAGGCAATAAAAAAAAACCTCGTCGGAGAAAAGGTGGGACACTATGTTTATCTTTCTTATTTTTTGACATTCATAACAATTGAGGATATGATTATGCACATGTTCGAAGCTCTTCTCTAAAAGAGTTGCTTTTGCAATATACCTATATCGAAATAATGTCAATTCCCTTAAAAGTCAAGTTAAGATATTGATCTAAGTGGCAATCCACGTCGATGTTATAAATTGAATTTTCTACGGCACCTTTACTTCAATTTGATGGTAGAGATGTACATATAGTAATTTGATTCGATTCCCAACCACTTGTAAGATATCGAGTCCTCGATAAATATTTTCATGAATTAAATGGAAACCGTACCAATATAAGTTGAACATTTTGTTGATAGCTTAAATGCCCATTTAGACTATGCAAGTTTTGCCAGACAATTTATAATGCTTTCTCTGTTCTCTGCGAGTAAGACAAAACGAGCGCGAAAAGAGGATAAAAACTTGCACCGTGTAAATGACCCTATATATGACCTGAACCTACAAAACTTTTACTAGTAAAACAACTTTAGAAATAAAAGTTAATGACTAAACGTGTTGCTAAGTTCATGTGTTAAATAATGTGTAACTCGAGAACGGCTGGAACAATTGGGCTAATTAGATATTTTAATGATTGTTGAATTCAAAGAAGATCCTTATGAAGGGAAGTTTCTGTGGTCATCGGAATCAAATTCTATGGGTTATAGCTATTTTATAAAGTTTGCAGGCCATATAGGTACCTATTTAACATTTTCATAACAACAAATATATTAAAAATAACGAAATCCCCAAAAATACTTTTCTATACAAAACGTGTCGACTGGCAGGCACAATACAAGAAGTACGTCTGTGGCGTACCTACTTAGAAGTATTAAAGGAACTTTCTCGGCGGTTTTCCGAAGATTCGCCCACGTCCGCCCACACAGGCCTTCAACACCTACTCGTAACGTTTTGATCGATATTACTGAATATATAGGATATTTCAGGATACAAGACTTTTCCCCCTTATTACAAAATACGGACTAAGCATTAAACCAGGTTTAAATTGACAACTTTGACACTAAAACAATGGCTTACGTTTTTTTTTTATACCACGACGGTGGCAAACAGGCGTACGGTCCGCCTGATGGTAAGCGGTTACCGTAGCCTATGGGCGCCTGCAACACCAGGGGCATCACGAGCGCGTCAATTTAAATCTGGTTTAATACTTTATCCATTAATAAGGGGTATATGTTTTGTAATAGGTATAGTTAAATAAGATCAAACAAGAGAGGTTTTTCCTCTACTCGACTGACAAGACAGTTAACTCTACTCACATATTAAAAACATAGAGCTATAATGTGCTCGAAAACTACAACTTAATGATCCATTAATACGAATAATGAATTATTGATTTAAAATTACTACGCTGTTCGCAGTTAAATATGATAAAATAGGTAACAGAAAATATGGTTTCAACACGGCTCAATTAATTTCTACCCTAAGTCAATTATGAATCAAGCCGATTAATTTTAATTTTATGGCATAAAAATATTATAGAACTTCACACAGTCTTTTGTCCGGGATAGGATTAATCACTAATTATAGATAAAATCAATAATTCACCTTTATATTTAATTTGGATTTTAAATTGTCTGCGTGTTATCAATGGTTTTGTGTAAATTTGACACTATTCTATTAATTGTAATTTTTTCGTATTTTTAATCTGCTTACAATATGGGTGTTTGTCTGAAATAGATGATTCATTATTATTATTGATTTCATCGTGACAAAATAAGTCAGACTATTCCAATAGAAAAATACTTGCTATCGCCTAGCAATTTCAGTACGATCAAATACATCAACTGCAATGATACCTAAAAAGCTCAAATTTTGAACAGCCCTAAGCCCTATAATTAATATAAAGTTCAAAACATCCTTTAAACCGATAAGAATCTATAGCAAGTGTTACAAATCTATACTAATATTATAAAGCTGAAGAGTTTATTTGTTTGAACGCGCTAATCTCAGGAACTACTGGTCCGATTTGAAAAATTCTTTTAGTCTTGGATAGCCCATTTATAGAGGAAGGTTACAGGTTATATAACATCACGCTACAGCCAACAGGATCTAAGCAGTGGCCAAACAAAATAGACGGCAGCGAAGCCCCGCGCGACTTCTAGTAACACAATAAAACAACACCTTTCAGAACACATTATGAGCAAGAGCGAGACAAAACTATAATTTTGTACGGCACTTGCTCAATCCTATCTCCTTCTTGTACAGTGTGTGCAACTGTGCAGCAACATTAAACGATTCAGATACTATCGTGTCACGGGATCTGAACTACTAAATTGGAGAGCACGCGAGTTCCGTACGTTTACGTAACAATATAGAGGTACCGATGTGAAATCGCACCCTCACTTGAAAAGCGTCGTAAGATAAAACAATCCTACTACACAATTATCAGCCTTAAGAGGGAACGCGGCGCACGATTCTTCATACAAACGTATTCCCCTGTTTTCTCCCTGAATAATGTCTAAAAGGCAATTTTTTTTAGCTCAAAAATTCAAGCTCAGCTATAGGCATGTCCCTATCATTTCTTTTTTTTTTTAAACTTATTAATAAAGAAAATATGAGCCTCCAAATATTGCTAAAATTGCCGTATTTTTAATGTCGTAATTAGAGGACTACCAGAGGTATTCTATTAGTTATTTCCATAAAAAAAAATGATAGGAACCTAGTCATACTCTTTCTGGAATTTTTCATGTAAAAAAGGATTGAATCCGTTCAGTTTTCGAGGAGAAAACAGGGGAATACGAAACGTCCATTTCGTCAAAAATTTTGTCTTAAAATCTGTCTGAGCTGTAGCTGTCTTTATCGCACTCTTCGGGGGTGACTTACAGGTAAGGGGGGTTACATACATGTACATGACTAGGGAAGTGATATCTGTCGATATTTTTTTATCGACACTGTAGTGATGTCCATCAATGTCGATGTTGACGATTTACTGATTTTATTTATTAAATTGTGAAACTGTAAGGTTAATTTCCGACTTTTGTATTAAGTTAATAAGATTATCAGATTAGGTCGCAACGATTTGATTTAGCTGCTCTAAAAGTAAGACTAGTCTTATCAAGTATATTCATATACACGCATTATAATGGATGCAAGAGAGGTGTAGGTTGTGGGTATTTTATTTAAAATAGCTGGCAAAATGCGAGTTGGATTCGCGCACCGGGGGTTCCGTACAATTATAATTTTTTTTTATTATTTGTGATTAAAATGTAATATATTAGAAGGTAACGGGATAGCTATAAGTTACAATAAACATTCACGTAAAGTTCACATCAGTCCAGAATAAACTCTCTTTCTTATTCAATTTATTTACGAGTATCATCTTATACTCGTTCCAATAAAGTTTTAATATATTCAGTGATAATAATATAACTACACGATTACGGTTTTCGGTCTTTTTGCTTTACTTGTGCAACTTAATATTGCTTTTTGCCAAATTTCGTGATTTTAGGTCAAGGGGAAGTACTCTATGGGTTTTGACTTTTTTGATCGTCAAGATATGCAGCAAAAATGGAGCATAAACGGCTGTATCTTTTCATATCTTGCATTTACTTAGAACTCTGATCTTTTATTATATTCCAAGGGATAGCAGACCCGAGTATTTTTAGGGTATCGTCCCAAAATTGATTGATACCTCTACGCATTCTTGAGAAAAATATTCTTGACAGACAGACGGACAACGGAGCGATCCTATAATGATTCGTTTTTTTTTTCCTTTTGAAGTATAGATTATGGAACCCTAAAAAGAATTTAAAACAATAAATAGGACATTTATTCTATCGTCATTTCCGTCTTTTCGCTTACGGGTAAATTGTGTGATCCCGTCAATTATTTCAAGCAAAGGCCATTCGTGAAAAGAAATATCTAGTTTAGATAAGTTCGATCATCATCAGCAACCCATTAAGTCCCACTGCTGGTCTCGGCTCGATATTTTGCCAAAAGACATATTTTTTTAGTTTCTATTCCATTTTCTGGAGTTTTTCAGCAATTTTATACCGATATTTTATTTGTATATTTATTGAGCCATAATATTTTACAAGTTCATCAAGACTTGCAGCTTATTAACTTTTATTGTTGTTGACGAATAACCAAGTTGACGGACAATCTAGTTTCTTCTGAAAATTGTTTTCATGTTACCTCTTCTTTTACCATAATTATTCTCTTGCTGTATTAGGAGTGCCTTTGATTTACGAATATAACAATGATCTTAATTACCATTACAATGATATTAATAAAAACTAAAATTATATTATAATTCGAACAGAACCCTCAGGATATTTTATTCATATGTAGGTTAGCGATAAAATATTTTATAAATCTTAAATAGAGGTAAGGTAAGTACTACGATTTTTTCCATTATTTACATACACGTAAAAGCAATAATAACAACGTGTAGGTTACTAAGTAACACGATGACATCAAATGGACCGATTTAAGCAAAAATGATCCAATCAAATAAACCCCATTTTGACAGCCAGAGAAATACTGCAATGAATTTTAAAGTCAAATATCTCAAAATGAGGTTTGTGTTGATTGGATCATTTTTGCTTAAATCGGTCCAAATTTCAAAAACCAAATAAATGCAAAATCTAGATTCGCCGACTCGCCGGTACACGGGCGCGGGGAATATGCTAGTGGGGAGGAGTAGGGGGGGGGGCTACTACGCATGTGGACCATCCACTCACACATTTCAATCTCAGGCTCAACGCGACAGCAGTAGCTACTTCAAATACCTACTTTTCAAATTTCTCGCTGACCGCGTCCCCTCTTAATAACATTAATACAAGTTGGGAACTTTTTGTTTACAACACCAAGCACTTGATACTGACAGATATCATTTAGCCAAGCATTTTCCCCAAAATGCATGCTCTCTAACAATACATCAGGCGCCTACAAAACTATAATCAAGGGTAGATTAAGGGTACGGAAGTACGGCTCCTAATCCTTAACGAATGAATTACGGACACACACGAAACCTGTACGTAAGATATATAGACATGACGTAAGCAGCGGCTTGGCTGTGCCCCTAGCATTGCTAACGTCCACGAACGGCGGTAACCACTTACCATCAGGTGGGCCGTCTGCTCGTCTGCCACTTTAGGCAATTAAAAAAAAAGGTGGCATGTATGTCCAGACCGACCCATCCTTTGTTCTCTTGTGTATTAAATTTTAAATTACATTGTACAATCTCAATAACTTTATCCAAAACTAGCTGATGCGCCGGGTTTCGCTCCCGTGGATCTTTGTTTGGCCACTGCTCAGCTCCTATTGGTGGTGGCGTGATGTTATATAGACTATACCCTTCCTAGATAAATGGACTATTCAACAGTAAAATATTTTTTTACGATGATTACTTATATTTAACCTTTTGATCGGCGCTGACGTAAATACCTAACAATGCGACATTATGACATGCTGTATAAAGTTTGAAAACTAAGACTCAACTCCAGCAAAAAATGGTGGATACACCTACTAATATAAAATCTGCAGAAGTTTGGATGGATTGATAGATTAGTTCGGGATACACAAGCTAGTTTTTACAGAGATACCACACGAGCGGAACTGCGGGCATTAGTAAACTATTGTCAAATAGTCTCATAATTAATTTGCATTTATGTGCTACAAACAAAAATTACACGTATAGTGCATCATTTCCAACATAATATTTTACTGGCCTGTTGGTCTAGTGGTTAGTGACCCTGACTACTAAGCCGGAGGTCGTGGGTTCGATCCCCACCCAGGACAAATCTTTGTGTGATGAGCATAAAGGTTTGTTCTGTGTCTGGGTGTAATTTATCTATAATATGTATGTATTTACAAAAAAAAAATGTATTTAAGTAGTATATCAGTAGTTGAGTACCCATAACACAGGCAAATATAATTGGTTCATTTGGGACTAGATGGCGCTGTGTGAATGTGGTAGAATTATATGACAGGTATTTTAAGAACCATTATGAAAATAAATAAAATTTGAGGTTAATACCAATGATCAACTAGAAGTCTCGTAGCCTAATAATGCCTCTTCAACGATTCTCAAAAGCAATACGAGCAAAACGGATAGATAAATGATTGTGCCATATCAAAATCTCTTTTCAGAATAGCTTCTGTTTCATCGTATTATCTTTGACATCCTATCATGTCCTATTTTATACCTATTTCTGACAATCCGAAGTACCTACTTACTATCAGAAATAAGGTCAACAAAATAGGTCACTTAACTACATCTTAATGCCAAAGTTCAAACACTACGAAATCTATACCAATATATTCTGATGCCCTAAAAGGAGGAATTAATGTCAACTAATTTAACTGTACAAACAACATTACTCTTTGATATAAGAATATATTTGGTCATATACACATAAGGAGGTAATAGCTGCTATAAAAAATTAGTACAAGGGTATTGATATAGGCAACTAAAAACTAGAAGAAACATTACTAAATGCTCTACCAATAATATGCTAGATGCGCATCGCAGTGTTACCCGCTTAAAAAATTGCCTATGTGTAAATCCAGGCCTTTGGCTACCTCCATACCAAATTTTATCAAAATTGGTCCAGCTGTTTGAGCGTGCAGGAGTTACAAACATACAAAACCGCTCACAAACTTTCACCATTCCAATATTAGGATACAAATAGGTTTCGTATCGAGTCTTTTTCTTTACTATTAACTACGATAATCATATACACAACCCGATACTATGCATATCAAGCTAAAGGTCTCCGACCCCTATTGATTGACAGAGGTCGTGGGAACGAATTTATTATTACTTTGCTATCAACCCACACTGTAAAGGAACCATTTATAAAGGTATCACGACTTTCGCTTCAAACGTATAATGTCTAATTTTAGAATGATTAATGGAGGAAACATTGAATATAAAGTTCATTTTGTGAATTAAATTTACCGAAAACAGTTTATCGGGATATTAATCTTTACTCGCTATAGTTAGAAATGCATGCTTGCGGTTTATTATAATGAAAAATTAAGTTCTATTTCCTATGTCTGTGTAGTTGAAAGGTCTCTATTAAGATCCTAATTCGTTTGCTGGGTGAAACATTAGCTAGCGGCCAATCTGATTGTAAGAACTAGGTATAAGTAACGAGAAATGCATTTATGATATTTCTTAATTAAAAAAAAATATATATGAGTGGCACGCCGCGGGGCGGCCCAGTGAACAGTTATCAGAATATGAACTAAAAACTTTCTTTGTACCATCATTTCGCTATAACGAAAGCAAAAGTCCAGAGTTTTAAACCTATAAAACACACAATTTTGCTTTTCTGTAATTAATATCAAAGCCTTTAGTCGTTCGTTGAATATTTGGTCCGAAAAGTATGGAAATCACGGGACGGGACCTTTGACTAGCAATGAGATGACGCAGCCCAACTGTATATTAGGGCGTTGAACAAAAACATCGCGATACAAAACTTTTACTTCGATTGCGTATAATATGATAACCAGACAGTAGTCGGCCGTCCCGAGCTTCAAACAAATCAATGAAATGTGTAGGTCAAGGATACTTGGTAGATGGTGACGGCACATCAATTATCACATCAGCCTCGAATTTTGTAAGCCCTTTAGTTCGGATACAATATTTAGTTAAATAATAGCTGTGCCCGCGACTTCGTCCGCATGGAGTTTAACAAAAGCAACATTACTTTTTTCAAAGTAGCCTAAGTTACTCCTTATTACATCAGCTATCTGCCAGTGATAGTCTCGTCAAAATCCGTCCAGCCATTCCATAGATAAGCCGGAATAAACAGATAGACAGACAAAAATTGTAAAAAATGTTATTTTGGTATATGTACCGTATATATATTCATATAATTATATGCATGTAGTAAAAAGCGGTTATTTTAATATTACAAACAGACACTCCAAATTTATTTATTTGTATAGATTGTTGTTACAGAGGCGGCTGTTAAGTCGCTACGCACCTTAAAATGAACTTGTAAAGTATTTTTATTGCCAGCAAAGGTTTTCGGATTTTGCTCAAAAAATGGACCAAGGGAACAAGACCTGTGACGCGGGGGACTTACAAAGATACAATCAAGGGACACGTGGGTTTCCCTCAATTAACTCAAAAAGTAATAATAATAATAATAGCAGTAATCTGTCATTAATACAATTTTTTCATTGAATAATCGTCTTTAGGCGTATAGACTTAAGTATTACACGTTTTTACTAAATAAACTTTAAAGTTAAGTAACGTCTCTGAGTACGACAGTAAGTTACGTATTTCTCTTCTTCTCTCTATTTTGAATGTATTGGTGTAAGACTATTCTAACATAAATTTGTTTGCAAAAAGCGCCATCTTTTTTATCTTCAAAATCAAAGTAAGAGTATAAGCTACGATTCAGACCAACCGGCTCGCATCGGCCCGCGCCGGGCGGCATTTTACAATGCGTTAAAGAACATTGAAATGTATCAACAGTAATTACAGTTCATATTTGCATGCAACTTACGCATAGTTACCTCCGTCGGCATCCCGCGACGCGTCGCGACGGCCGACCGGCTCCGACCGTAAGTTGCATGAAAATATGAACTGTAATTACTGTTGATACATTTCAATGTTCTTTAACGCATTGTAAAATGCCGCCCGGCGCGGGCCGATGCGAGCCGGTTGGTCTGAATCGTAGCTAAAGCAATGCATTTTATTTTATCACTATAAATATAAGTAAAAAAGTGTACCCTCAAAATATAAAAATAACAAAAACACAATGTGTTGACTATTCCAAACGTAACCGAATATGAAACGAACCGTGACCACTTTACCCGTCGGGACGCAGCGGTGCGTTGATGCGCAAATATAATCCTGCAACCTGTCACTACTTGCGTATAACCTTTAAACTTATCAACTCAATATCGTCATCATCGTGTCAGCCCAATGACGTCCACAGCTGGACATAGGCCTCACCTAATTTCCTCTACATCGAGCGATTTTTTGCCGCCTGCAACGACCGCCCGCACCTAGTAGGGTACCCGGCACGCTACCCGGCTTAATTTATTATGTAGGTTATCACTTGGCCCGATTTAAGCAAAAATGTTCCAATCAACACAAAACAGTTTGCAGTATTTCTCTGGCTTTGTAATTCAAAATTTAGTTTTTGTAATTTTATGTAATCCTATATGAACTTAACTAAAAGCCAGAGAAATACTGCAATGAATTTTAAAGTATATATCAAAATGAGGTTTGTGTTGATTGGATCATTTTTGCTTAAATCGGTCCACTTATTTTTAATATCTCGATGGATTTTTTATTCAGTACAAAATAATTAAATAGGTCAAATGGTTTGAATCTGGATGATACAATCTACGTCTAAAAAAACAAAAAAATAACAGTGAAAAAAAAAAACGGAATCTGCTATAGACGTAAAATTCGCAGTCTGTTGGTATCAGTCTAGAATAAATAGCATAGCTTGTAAATCTATACTATTATTATAAAAATGAAGAGCTTGTTTGTTTGTTTGAACGCTAGGATCTCAAGAACTACTGGTCCAATTGGAAAAATTCTTGGTAATTGGTTTTGGATAGCCCATTTATCGAGGAAGGTAAGGAAGCCTATATAACATCACGCTACACCCAACTGAAGCTGAGCAGTGACCAATAAAGAACGACGGGCGCGAAGCCCCGCGCGACTTCCATTGGGTAATAAACTCGACCCCAATTATATTAGACTCCACATAGCTGGCGAAATGTGGTTGTGATATAACATTGATGCTCCAATTTTCAGGGAAAAAAGCCTTACCGTCTATATATGACGTCTCATTAATTTATTTTTAGGTTACATAGCAAGTAAAGCGAATAAAATGTCCCATTAGAGAATATACCTACATCAAACATTATATTAATACAACCCACGCCGTTAAATTGTACTACCGAGAAGGATAACTTGAGTTACTTGACTGACGTGTTGGCATATTCACTATTACCCTTCTAAAATTTAGGGGAAAATGTGTCTTAAGTTGTATACAGGGTTAGCCATGTATGGAATACTTTGTCGGTATTAGGATGAGCATCTCTTTACATTGTCTTGGGCCAATATTAATGTCAACTGCCTGGACATAGTCGGGGTTTGATTTTGTGTTGAGAAATAGCCCGGTTAGCCTATAGCCCCATAAAACTAGTTAGGGTCTACCTAATAAATACCTAAAACTTATTTTCCTTTGTCTAAAATCTCTTATATAGTGGAAGACCTTCAATCCACAGCACTTTTAACCCTTCGAAGAAAAAGGCGTGATGATAATATCATATACATTTTCTTCTTATTACGCAAAAGACCTAACGTTTACCAGCTCCATAAAAATATCTACTATAATAACAAAGACACAAAAGCCATTATAGTCTGCATCTACACCAAGTAGGTACATAACTGGTCAATAATTCCATCTCATTAACCAGCCTTCATAGAAACGAGTGCATCGACTCTAAAATTCATAAAATTATTTTGTTAATGCCACTTCCGTCGTACTGTTTTGTGCCAAGAATATAAAGGCACAAAACACATGAACATGACTCACAGCCAGAACTAACATTGGACGTCTATATATGCATGATGTAATCAATAAATGAAAACACCACAGACATTTTTAATGTCTCCGTGAAATGATGCGTTGTTAGAATTCTAAACATGGCGTTAATTTTTACATGAGCGTGTGGACATTCGTGTTAATAAATAATTATGGCATGTTATGATATTCATCTTTTTAATAAATACATTTTTAAAAGCATGTAATTTATGTTAATGGATTATTGGGTTTAGGAAAATAACACACAAACAAAACAAATATACGGCTCGAATTCAGAACCTCGTTTTATAAAATGGTTTAAAAAATTACTTTCTTCTCTTTCCTTCTAAGATATCGCTCTCCGTAATTAAGCTTTTTACTCTTATACGTAGTACGGTCAGATTGGGAACAAATGTATTGGTTACATCAATCTCAAAAGAGGAATATATGATGAGAAATTTTAAACCTTATACTTTAAAACAGAAGATGGAAATTACCAGACACAAATCTCAACTTATTTCTTTATTACATTAAACAAATTATTGCGAAAATAGAGATTCTATCTACAATTCATCAGTAATTATTTTTCACCATTTTACTCTTTGTCCATGTCCTATTTATAAATTCTTAAATAATAACGAGAGTATGATTTAGGTCATTATTAGACCGCAATATTTGGGTTTAAATTTTCTTTTTTTGGAGTCTATATGGCACGGTGCCCAAGGTTGGAGGTGTCCGAGTCCGCAGTCTGGAGAATCGAAGTGGCGCGCATTCCCACTCGGTCCAAAATGTAACGTAGGTAAAATAAGTACCTACGTATATTATTTCGACACATTTTATAATGGCTGGTTGTTAATTTATTACGATATTAAATTGACTAGACAATGCCACGACGTTTTACGAGTTACATGCTTTTTGAATTTTAAGGCTTCGTTAAGGACATACAAATATCTCTTACGTGATCTTTAAAATCTTTATTTATAAATCCAATAATGCACGCCATGTAGAGTACTTATAAATCTACCAAAACTGTTATACATATTTAATAAAAAAACAACATTAAAATAATAGTTAAATATAAAATAAAGCAAAGAAAATATACGATTGATTATTAACAAAACAGCATTTAAATCACAAAGAGAAACAATAATTGTTATCTGTCATATAAACACGTCCCAAACTGTTTATTATTGCCAACAACGCTGATAAAAACAATGAATTTTTGTGTTCACATCCGAATTGTGTTCCACTGAAATGTTGTCTTTATCTGTACCTAGTGTGATTAGTTGAATCATCTGTTACCGAGGTTGGTTCATTGATTAACTCGTTCATTAAACTGTAGGAACGATTTTATTTACTATTTCTGAAGGTCACAGACGGAGTAATTGTCCACCTGGTAATTTCATGGTCATTAGCCCTTTTCTGTCCACTGCTGAACGAAGGCCTAACTTTATCTCTGGGCCACCTATAACCTACTGCTCTCTACAACCTTCTCAAGGTCGTCTGAACATCAAGTGACTTAAGAACTTTTTTCCCGTCATCCATCAATTATAGTATGGACATCAGCAATGTCAGGGACGATTATCTAGAGGCACAAAGTTCTAATGCTAATATACCATTTTTTTTTCCAAATAAAAAAAAGATGATTAAATTTAAAGAGCTCTGAGAACGACTATTCATCAGTAGAAACACTACTACAATTATTAAGTCTGCGGTCTTCTATGTGAGTAACTTACTGCCTAGTAAAATTTTGCGTCTGTCCTGTGTGTGTCTACTTCGAAACTACAGAACTTATTTTGAAAAAAGTCAAGTTCCGTTCATGAAATCACACGCGAACGAAGTCGCGGGAACAGCTAATTCTTAATTATTCACAAATACATCTGTAAAAATACTTTTAAGAAGTTTACGGTTAGCGTGCTTAAGCGCCGCATCCAAAGTCCATCCTAATCACTACGTTTCAGAACGCAAATACGCATCCAATAAATACACACGTTTCATCATTTGTCGGTCGAACTATTAATAGTATTCCCGCTTTTATCGTAGGGAATCCCTCAAGGAGAACGACTCTCATCAAACAACAATAGATAAATATTAATGTTTTTATTATATTCACAGAATTACGTTTACAAACAAATGATGATAATTGCAAAGACATTACTATGTTATCTGACATCTAACGTGTGGGTATAAAGTGTGCTTCTTTGTGAGCGATCCTTTCTTAAAATTTAGAAGGACATGTACATTCCATTGTTTGAGTATACAATGAAAGTTTATCCGAGTATTGGCCTAAATTTGAAATATATAAATAAATAAGGTTTGTCTTAAAATATTGTACGATGTAGACCCGTTTTATCTTACTTATATTATAAATGCGAAGGTTAGGATGGATGGATGTTTGATACATAGTCACGCCAAAAAGGCCGAAAGGCTCTTTATGAAATTTGGCAATAGCAGATAGGCTAGTAACAATTTAATACCTAAAACTCAATTCGTCTTACACATCAGCAAACCATTAATGTCCCACTGCTGGGCTCGGGTCTACACTCCTCTATCTAGAGAGCTGAGAGGGTTTAGGCCATAATCCATACACGCTGGCCTAATGCGGGTTGGTGAATCAGACATACGCTTAGAATTTCTTCTAGTGTATGTGGGTTTCCTCACGATGTTTTCCTTCACCGTTAGCAGATGGTAATAGTAGGTACATATAAATTTCACAAAGTGAAATCCACATTGGTTTTGCTGGTCGGAATCGAACTCGGACCGCGTTTACACAGTTTCATTCAATACATTTATACTCGCTTTATTCACCAAAAATATATGTGCGATAGTTACTCGACTTACTCGTTTGAAAGTCAAAACTTGAGGGTAGAAAGCTTCCAGTACAACAGTAATCGGCCGGGGTAACAATGCGTGGGTTGAAATGGCAAAGGTCGTGGGGGAACCGGATGCCAGATATTGCAATGATACGGCGAAAAAGAGAAAATAAGATAGGAGAGAAATGGATAATCTTATTGAGAACTTACTTTTTATGTTAGTAAACTTTTGAAAAGATACTTGAATAGTGATCTATTCTATTTTACGCCTACGCAAAATATCTCAGACAAGAAGAGAAATGTGTGACGTGGGTATTTTGTAATGTATTCGTTGTTCTCAGCACCTATTTCATTTATGAAAAAGAAGTTACATTGCTTCGGCAAAAAGACTTCAAAAAGACGCCCATTTCTGTGAAATTCGAACGGCATACTTAAATTTTTTCACTATTTGCAGAAGCTAGAAAGCAAAAAATATTATCAACACGATGTAAAATTGATTATCATGGCGATTGTCCTCTGTTACTTTGCAGTCGAGAATCTTTTTAGCTCCTTCTCTATTTATATTTTAAGATCTTATAATAGGTAGAAAAATAAAATTTAACAGGAATTTATAACCAGCATCGTAATCGGATTATACCGCCGGGTCATTAGTAGGCGTCTAAAAACATTTTTTTAATGACAGAGATAGCGTGGACAGAAGAGGGGGCGGACACGTAACGATATTATTATGTACGTAAAAATGTATTGAAACTTGCGATATTCCTGCCCTTGTACTCTATACTTAGTAACGATAAACAGTTCGTATGTATGTTTGAGTACGATGATTTCAGAAACTACTAAACCAATTAAGAAAATATCTTTTATATATATCCTGTAGGAATCTCCAAAACATTGTGCCATAATCTATTAGATTAATTTTAAATTACACATTGATATTATTATTATAGGAATTAATACTTAGGATAAAAAGACGTTTTGTGCCGGCCGCATCCAACCATCCGCAATCTTTACTAGGTCGTCGGTCCATCTGGCGGGGGGCCGTCCCACGCTGCGCTTTCGAATTCGTGGCCGCCACTCGAGAACTTTTTGACCCATGGGCCATCAGTTCTTCAGGCTATGTGGCCTGCCCACTGCCACTTGCAGCGTTGCGATTCGGTGAGCTATGTCGGCAACTTTAGTTCTCCTGCGGATCTCCTCATTTCTGATTCGATCACGCAGGGGAACTCCGAGCATAGCCCTTTCCATGGCTCGCTGAGCGACAGTAAGCTTCCAATAAGCCCCATAGTTAGCGGCCACGTCTCAGTACCATAAGTCATCACTGGCAACACACATTGGTTGAAGACTTTTGTCTTCAAATATTTTGGGGTGTTGTGGACGAGAAAATAGTGCGTAGCTTCCGGAACGCTGCCCAACCGAGTTGGATTCGGCGGTTAACCTCTTTCTCGAAGTTGGACCTACCTAACCGGATCGTTTGTCCTACGTATATATATTCGTCAACAACTTCGAGATTAGAGCTCCCCACAGTAATAGGGGTGGGCGCTACATGGCGATTAGACATAACTTGACTTAACTCTCACTCAAATTTACCCGAATCATACTTCTCAAAGCTCTTATTTCCACAGGATTTACTCTATTTTCATGCTTCTTCTACCAAACCCAGCTTCATTCCCTAGAGAATATACTCACAAGTTTTTATTTTATTAACATTATATCAGTAATCGGATATCAATTTGTAGATATTCATATTTAATACTGTTTAGTAATATAGAATCCACAACTAACTACTGTGCCCCAAATGCAATCCAACTTATCCTAAGAATAAACTAAAACTGACATACCTTCAACTCCTGCCTTTCCTTTAAGTGCGATAACCTTGCTCGCAGGGTTCATGATCGCTGAATCAGCGCTGATTGGCCGACGGATGGGGTTGGTGGGATCAGCCATATCAATGATAACCACTTCAGCTGTCTCGCCCACTTTCTCGCGGACACAGATGAACTTGTCCGACTCCATTGTGAGAGTGTTGAAGGATATTGAGGCTGGATTGATACCCACATTTGTGAGCTGAAACAATATTTTATATTAGTAAAAAAATACTTCCCAGAAACAGATACAAGAGGTGAAAACAGAACACAAACAGGGATGTCGTACCTCAAAATCCCTGTCTAAAAAATTTAATGTGTTAATATTGTGTTATTATTAAAATCTGTCTGAAAAAGGCTTTCTGTTTTTTTCACAGCATCATTGATGGTAGCAGGTCACACTGATTTATTATAATAGTGTTTAATGCATGACGTGTCAATTCAACCGAAGGATAAAATAATGTATCATGAAAATTGATTTCACCCCATTTGGTGGTTTCTTTGGAGGAGACCCGTACCTGGGACGTTTATGGGTTGAAATGATGATGATGATGATGATTTTATTAATAATTTTTTGTTTCGAGAAAGGTGTCCGAATTACACTGTTTTTTTTTGTTTAGGGCACCATAACACCCATTTGATTTAGGTTTAATCACATCCAAGAATGTGAACACCTAAAAGCATCCATGGGGATTAGCATAACATGTTAGGTTAAACAGCAACAGTGTAAACCACCAACAATAAGAATCTTAAGAGGGTTTGTGTCAAGCAGCCAGGGTTTTTGCCAAATCTTATTGAATAATATGAGATAAGGGCAATAAGCATATATACATATAGATCACGCCTCTTTCCCATCAGAGGAGTAGGCAGAAACCATTTCCTTCCACTTGCTATGATTCTGACATACATCTTTGGCTTCTTCAACATTCATCAGACTCACAGACAGAAGTAGTAATGAACATTCAGTTATTGCTAATAGAAAATCGTTGTGACATTTTATAACTACAATGCAGGAATCAACATTTAAGTGTTGCCATCTAAAGTTCTAAGGCCTGTAGAATAAAGTCTGTCTAAATTTTTTATTGTACACAAAATTACATAGAAATATATCTTATTTCTACAAGTCTACAATGGATTCATATTGGATTCTTTTTTCCAGAGCCCTGGATGGATGAAATCCTTGATAACAGTACAATACAACCTCAAGAGGTTGAAATCATTGAAGATGTCACATTATAAACATAGGTAATCATAATGTTAAACAAAATCCTGCCTAATTGACACTAGGAAGCCTTATCATAGCACTTCACACAGTCATAAGCAGCTGGTGCTAAGCTCCTATAATCTTACAGTTACAGGAATGACATAGTATAGGATTATGAATCTTATTAAGCTATGCATAAAATGAAAATTACAATACAGCTAATTTTTAGTTTAGAGGCTGCTTATTTAATTTAAAAAGGGATCTTAATTCCAAGTATTTCAGTTGATATTTTTTGCTCTTGCACGAGGATTCTTTCCTGGCCACTACTCGGCTCCTATTGGCTGTAGCATAATGTTATATAGCCTTCCATATGGCCTATCCAATTCTCAAACAATTTTTCAATTCAGACTAGTGTATTCATCCAAACAAACAAACAAACTCTTAAGTTTTATAATATTAATATCATCATCATCATCATTATCTCAGCCTATTGCAGTCCACTGCTGGACATATGCCATAATATTAGTATAGATGTGATATAATATACTGATATGCACATCAAATAATAATAATGTGGGTGTGAAACATCTCTGCCTACCCCTTCGGGGAAAAAGGTGTGATGCTATGTATGTATAATAATAATCTAAAGATTTGTTACTGATACATGAAAAAGGTTGTAATTGAAGTTCAATGTCTTGTAAAAATCACCTAAATATTCATTATTATCTGTTTCTTTGACATTATGATAATGTGATAAGGCCAAGGTGTATTTTTTCTTTATAATAGTTATGTTTTTGTGTTTTGTTGTTTGACTTAGGTTTGTATGAGATATTATTATTATAATTACCTACAAATTTACTTATTCTGACTCATGGTAAATCAGCTGTTAAATATCTTATTAGGTTTCTTTTCATGACATTCCAACTGGATTTGTCATTTGACTTTTCATATATATAACAGCTACCTATGTTGTTTCAAGACAAAAATCTGACAAAGACAATTCTTATTTCATTCATGTCCAACACAATGGTTCGTAGTATACTGCGTATACGTTGAACGGCTACATGAATGAGTAAAATTTGGCATTGGCTCACAGACCATATGATCCAGAAGGGAATGTGGAACAAATCGATACCGGCCGCTCGTTCCATAAGCTTGGCGGATAGGGGGTGGCAACTGTCACTATGATAATTGCGCAATGCCATTATAACCATCACTTAACTATCACACTCGACAAAGAAATGCTCCACTGCGCTTCTAAGACCTCTCACCAACGTAAACTGATAAATTGCTTCCTCAAAGGAAACGCTATCGGCAAATCCAATAAACCGATGGGCGTACTCACCTGTAAGTGCTCCTGAAAACGTATCGGTAATACTTGCGCCATCGCTGCGTTTACCCACGGCCCAAATTAAACGAACCGGATAACAAGCGACCCTTTGAAATCACCAACTCTGAAAAAATTTCACAAATCAATTCACTGCTGTCTCATCCGAAAACACTTTTGACAATCAACATGGCGTTCATGATCGCAGAAAAAATGACAATGTCCGGAACGCGATAATAATATTTAACAAGCGGATACCGTTTTAACTGATTTTACTCACAATTTTTTAAATACTACATTAAGCTAAACTAGGGGCTAATGAGTTTTGCTATTTCGGAGAAATATGACGAACAATCTACACCCGCGGCTGCCACATATACAAATGAATGAAATGGCAGATAATGTCAGAAAAAGATAGCATGAATGAGCATTTCTTTACATTGACTGCGTTCAAAATTTATAATGCATGAATGTTTATAAAAATCATTGGTAGAAAAACAGACTAAGGTTGCAGGTTGTTAAAATTACTCAAAGCGATAAGTTGATTTTGTTTGAACACAAAACTTTGTTCCATACATCATTTATTCAAAAGTGTTTCGTAATAATACTTGTAATATTAATTTAGTTCATAAATAAAGTATATTAAATTTCTCGAGTTCCTTACAAATTATTGCATGCAAAACATTTGAATTTTATTCGTAACATCGCTGCATCGTTTTTCGTTCTAGCTAATTATAAAAAAAAATCATCAAAATTTGCATTTTCTTGAACGCAGTGGAATCTTTGATAATGTCAGATGAATTTAGTTACGTGTAATCGATAATTGAAAGTTTAGCATTTATATGATTCGTTTTCTCTTTCACACTTGTGGATAATGTTATTATTTATCTCACCATAGCACTAGCGCTGTCAATTTAACTGACTTATTACTTTCAACTTTGACAAAACTGTCAAATCACAACAAAAGGTCGACTGAATTGTTTTGAGTGTGAATTGCATGATTTGCATTAATTTTTCAAAGAGACAGATATACAAAAATCAGGCGGAATGGTAAATTTAGTGACCAGAATCAACGCTTTGTTATATATTTTTATTAATTTGCTTAACGTACACTTAATTAGTTTCAGTTTGGATTCAACATGTTTCATGAGATCAGCAGACCCTTTAACATGACCTACAAGTGCTACTCGGTGTCTATGTTACCCGGGAATGAAAGACAAGATGTTGAAAGGGGAGGAAAAAGTAAGATTCCTATCCACATTCTTTAAATTTAATTTAAAAATTAATGGCCGAATTTGTCAGTTGTCTATGTAAGCAACAGAAGAAAACTTTACATCATTTTTTAGTCATTTTTCTTTTTAAACAATCGTATTGGTAAGTCGTACCAGAATTACACTAGCATTTAAGTGTAACTTATAGTTTTAATACCTTTGCAATTTGCCAAACACTATTTTTTTATATAAGTCTAGGTTCAATAATAATGATTGCCAGTTTTTTATTTATGATTAGGTACATTACATTGAACCAGTTAAATATAAATAAAACTACAAGGAATAAAAAAAAGTTGTTTGGTGCTCTTTCAGTAGTCTTATTATTCTAGAATTTTAGATAGTACATGTATGAGCATAAAAAAATATCTTCATTCTTCAGTTATAATGCCGCCATCAGCTCTGGAGCAATTGACAAGGCTGAATATAGAATATCCTATGATCTTCAAACTAACTAATAAAAAAACTAAAAGAATCACACATTGTGGTGTACTGGAGTTTGTTGCTGATGAAGGAAGAGTTTATTTACCACATTGGGTAATGTATACTTTGTGTATTAAAAGATCCTGCTTTTTAGATGGACACATATAAAACTTCATTCCTTTTTTCCCATAGAGGTATAACCTCTGCCTTCCATTTTAAAGAATCTTCTGCTACACTATACCTATGCATGAGTCGATTTTCTGTTCACCTACTGCAGTATTGGCTATTGTTATAGAAAGCAATAATTGTGAGGCATTTAAGTAAAACTGGTAATGTGTAATACAATACTAAACGGGCCAAACCCCCACAAATTTTATCGTGAAATTTGTAAGTGTGTTTCTGAGGTATCACATGACCCAAGTGCTGGCCTCTACCTGGGGCAAAACATTAGCCTTGCTATCCAACACGGTAATGTGGCTAGCCTTTTGGGTACGTTTCCTCAGGAGTCTGGTCTCAATCAGATATTCTATTTATAGGAATTTCCTGTAAATAGAGTATAGCTATATATAGTCAACCTAAACAGATGACAACTAACCCACTAACATGACTGTGTTCGTTTTTTTTTGTTTAGTCTATTTCATCCCACTGCTGGGAAAAGGCCTCCCCCTGAGCCTTCCACTGCATCTCCAGCCCTATTCCACCATTCCCTGTCAAAGCCATCACACCAGCGCTTTTTAGGCCTGCCTCGACGACGATGCCCATCTTCAGACACCCTTGTAGTAGTTAAAATTAATAGTATTCTTCTATTCTATTCTTTCCTTTTACAGATGATGGCTAATTTAGTACTAGAGGAAGGTGCATTACTTCAAATAGAGAGTGTATCACTGCCTGTAGCCACTTTCTCTAAGTTCCAGCCTTTGTCTGAAGACTTTCTAGATATCACAAACCCAAAAGCAGGTAACTTGACTAAAGCTTTAGCTAAGCAAATTTACTATTTATATTATTAACTGACTGTGTCTGTGGCTCTGGAGGGCTGTTCTCGCGCAATAATTTCACAAAAATAATTTCAAATAATTTCACGGTTAATTTTATATTATGTTTTCTTAGGGAATATTCTTTTTTCAAATACCTCTATAGAGATAGTTTTTCTATTGCACGAGAATACGGCCCCTGCTTTCACGGAATTACTTTTCCATGACCACAGTAATTTTCTGTGTATAAATTTTTACGTTTTACCGATTTTTCTCAAATGAATCTTCCTTGGACTTCAAATCCAAAGCATAGTTTTATAAAAGAATCAGCCAAATGGCCAGCCATTCTTCTCAGGCATTCATTTTTATACATACAATCATCATCATCATCATCATCATCATATCAGCCCAATGACGTCCACTGTTGAACATAGGCCTCACCTAATTTCCATACAATACTAATATATAATTATACATACATATAACTTATGGATAGGTACTACATTATTTATGGTTGTTAAACTTTATCTAAATGCTTCAGTGAGTCATTGTTTATTGGAATCCTATTCTTAGAACCATGACAATTAGATTTTTTTTATATCGTTTTATTTCCTTTTTGATGACCAGTGGCTGGTACCAATATACATGTAACCAATTGTTGAACTAGGATCAGTAATTCAACTTTAAACGGTAAAACGATTAATTAATGGAAATATTGATACTGGCCCAATTCAGTAATTTTTTTTCATCCATCAGAATCCATCTAATCAATAAATAGCGAACTTTTTTAGTCTCGGAACTGCTTGTTAATTTTTCATTTTATAAAAAGTGTGCACTACATTGGACAGCACTCCGAATACTTTAGGACACACTCCTATCAGATGGAAAGAAGATCTAAGAAGAAGGCAACTGGTTGAGTAGGGCTATATCTAGCAGGGGACTGGCAGAGGCAATATAGTGATGGATATAGAAAGAAAGAAGATTTTATGTATTCACACGAAGACCTAGGCATTAAAAAGGCGTGTATGCTCAAGGCCGCTACAATAGATCAGTAATTGCGGCCCGAGTCTGCTAACACAATGGTAAGCCGATGGTCTCATTCGACAGTTGTGATTGGCTTACTAAGTCAATCGCGCCATATTGCTGGCCAGTGATTGGTCGATATTAGTTCATTGGTCTGCTATCGACGAGAGTAATTTAGCAGAGTCGACCCCAGGTCGAAGTAACAAAGAGGTCGTTCAAGCTATACTGTCGTTTTAATATATTAATGAAATTCGTTTTGTTTCAGTATTAGAAAACTGTCTACGCAACTTCTCGTGCTTAACAAATGGTGATGTGATCGCTATCAAGTATAACTCGAAGGTGTATGAGCTATGTGTGTTAGAGACGAAACCTGGGAATGCAGTCATCATTATAGAATGTGACATGAACGTATGTATACAGGTTTATTTAAATTTATAAGTTTCTGAGGATAAGGTGATCGCCTGGCACCTTACATAGCCGTGTAGAATGTCGTTGGTTCGATTCCCATACGCGAGACAAATATTTGTTTGATGATTTAGTGTCTGTTATTCGTATGTTTAAGTCACTTGTGACACTTACCGTTCCCTAGTACGAAAGTTGTTTTTTTTTTAACCGAAAAATAAAAAAATAAGTTGCCAAAATTTTCATTTTACTTTTTATTTTTACACATTTTTATTATTTAAAATCGCTCTCTGTGGCGGAAATTAGGTGAGGCCTATGTCCAGCAGTGGACGTCATTGGGCTAATATGATGATAATGATGATGATCCATTCAGCCACCATCGCTTTTAATATATTCAATATTAGTATAGATTTTATCATTTGTCTTAGGTGGAATTCGCACCACCAGTAGGATACAAAGAAGATGAATATATCCGTCGTTCAGGCGCGGACGGGGCTGGGTCCGCTATGGACGAAGACCCTTCCAACATGATGCCTGAGCCCGCCGGCTTCATAGCCTTCAGTGGGGAGGGCAACAGGCTAGATGGGAAGAAGAAAAAGTTGATTAGTGAAAGCGAAAGTGAACCTAGCGCGTCGCAGTCGAGACAGGTAAGAATCAGGGGTGGTCATTGTTGTAGTTTGTGGGGCCCTGGGCTAGTTGCCAACTCTGGAATCTCAGAATTTAAGAAAACTGCCCGGGGGGGGGGGGTTTGAAAGAAAACCTTAAGCATTTACTAATATTACATATTTGAATGTCGTGTCCTAAACCTTTGTCCGTCCTCTGTCCCGCACTCACAGGTTTAAGCCGACAATCGGCATGGATGCCGATGGACGCGCATAAGTTTTAAAAAAAAAACCGGAAAATTTATTGTACCTCGGGAGACGGGAGGTCAACCATTATTACCGGAGTCTTCCGGGTAATCCGGGAGGGTTGGGAACCCTACCCTGGGCTGATACTAACCGGGGACCCATGCCTATATTATCAATTAACTACCATTAAAAAAAATTATATACTTTCTCTAATTATATGTTTTCTATTGGGACTGGGGTCCCCTTATAAGCGGGGGCCTCGGGCTGCAACCCCTATAGTCCCTACATAAATCCGGCCCTGGTAAGATTTAAACCGAAACTATAAGAAATAAAATTAGACTAATTACTTTTTAACATTTATCATACCAATTAGAGACATATTTCGATGCAAATTAATCGCCATTAAAGTTATTGCTTAGAATAGAGAGTCATTCATATATATTTTTTTTATATTCTAGCCTTACGTCCGTGGAATTCCAGACTATGATTACACGATAGGCACACTCAGGTTCATCAGAAACTCTCGTCCAGCCAGTGCGAAGGAAGAAGCACCTCCGGAAATACCGTTTGAAGCCTTCAAGGGGGAAGGCTTCACGTTACGGACTGCGAAACCTAAGAACTGAATACAATGCTAGATAATGTTAGATTTTTTACTTATTCATAGTATAATAAATAATGTTCTGCTGCTGAAGAAATGGTTAATAATGTCATGTACTGTAAGGAGAAAGATCTCGGAAGCGAAATCTGGGGATTTCCTAGTAATTCTTAAATTAAATTAAATTTTTGAACGCCAACGTTGGCTATACTCGACAAGCGCAAGCGTGCTCTTAGTGCGGATGTCGGCTATATTTGACAAATCTTAGGTCCATAAAAATCAAATAAAAATAAAATATTATTTCTGGTATGTGTTTTATTACTAAATCTTAAAAACCGAACTTTATGGCTTGGCGCTCAAGGTACCTACGGAGTTTTGAAGTAACAATCAAAAGGTTAACCTTTTCAGTGCCATCTTCAAGCCATGTACGTCAAGCCAGGAAATTCTATTTTTAGCAATAAAAAACAAAAGTAATTATTTAATATCTATTACTTGTTTATTTTTTATTGATCAGTATATTGTCAGCTATAGCCGTCGTCGGCGGACAGCGCACAGTGCACGCTTAAGCTTGTCGAGTGTAGCCGACGTTGGCGTTTAAATGGTTAACGCTGTACCATTCGTTTTCGGTTCCTCCAACCAACCCCATTATTTGATTGCACATCCCTTAGCACAATCATCATTACAACCCATAATTTAATGTCCCACTGATGGGCACAGGTCTACTCCAAACATTTTGGAAGGAATATAGCCTACTATACCACGCTGGCCAGACGGGTTGGTATAGGGTTTGTTTCGGATTTTCCTTTTCTCAGTTCTCTTATCTGCATAGCATATATCTTATATGCATCCTAGTCCCTTAGTCGCCTTTTACGACACCCACGGGTTATGATGGGACAGTGACATTATGTATTCTTAATCCCTCACTACACGGATATATGTTTGGCACAATTATTAATTGAAAATAATATATTTGTAGCATGAATTACATCACCCTATCGAAAATCCTGCGGTTTTTTAGGTAACTGAGCTTATGTACAGCCATTCCGCGCCCAGTAAAAAAACAAATACGTATTCATTTGATTCTATCAATTGTTATCAATAGGTATGTGATATGATAAACATTACGAGTAGTTCCCATTTGTTCTATAGAACTGACGTCACCGGGACAAAAAAAAGAAAAAAACGATTCTCAATTTTTTCCATAGAACTGCATACTTGCCTCTCCACCCGGATTTACTCATTAATATAAATTGGGAATCGTTTTTTTTCCAAAACAGTTCCATACCATGTTTGTCATGAATTTTTGAAAATTTGCAAAAACGTCATGTTATCAGAAATCAGTTTGATAATCATCAAGGAGTCTTGTTATCTTGTTCTATAAAACGATTTGACAAAAATAGGTACTAAATGTTCTATAGAACCATTGAGAATGTTTTTTCTTTTTTTTGTCCCGGTGACGTCAGTTCTATAGAACAAATGGGAACTACCCAACATTACTTCAGCCGCAGAACAGCAACTGTAGAATGATTTATAATGTTGTGATTGTCCATTACTTAAATCATTGAAGCTTGGCGTTCCAATTACATTGCTGTTACGTTATGAACAGGTTAATTTAATAAAAGGCTACGTTTAAAGCCGTGCCACACGGTTGTAAACTAGCGTTCCAACAGAGTGACCTTGGTGGGAGCGTGGTTGCCATCCGCGTAGTTTGTATGAAATTTAGTTTACAACAGCCGGCTTCACGATTAGAAACCACCAAGATCACCTCTGTGGAAGGCAAGTTTACAACCGTGTGGCACGCGTTTTAGATGCGCAGAATGCAATAGCTCAGTGAATAACATTAACTAGTGGGTTTACAAAAATGGTTGATAACGTGCGTCGCACATCTTATCATCATTGATGTATTCAGGCCATGTTGACAAGAGACTGCACGCGATTTTCGCAATACGATGTAACTTTCATTTTGTTGATTAAAATCATGGTACAGTCAGCAACAAAAGTAGCTAAACATATACAAAATTTACTTAAGAGGGTTCATACAGAGGTATCGTTGCAATTAAGTGACATAAGTTAGTGATTTTCGATTTTAATAATTTTTTTTATTTTTATTTTTTTAAAAGACAACGCCCGCACTAGGGTACAAGCCCTGTGTCGCGGGGAGCTTTACAAACATGAAACTAACGGACACAAAGTACACCCAAACTAGAAACAAATATCTATGAATCACACAAATATTTGTCTCGTGTGGGAATCGAACCCACGTCACCCAACACGGCGATATAGTGGCGAGGCGACCACCTTAACCACTGCGCCACGGTGACAGTCAAAATAATTTAATCGGAGCTTTTTTTTTTAATGTTTTCAATACATTGTTTATGATTACGTGAACTTTTATTAACAAGTGAGTATCCGTAATGCTTATAGTAATTTTTTACTATGACAAAAACGCCCTGCAATTTGCATATAAACAGAACTGTTAACACAATGATTTCGTACCTTTTACACACACACAGAAAACATTTAAACAAATAGCTCCAATTAAATAATAAAAATCGAAAATCACTAAATTATGACACTTAATTGCAATGTTGCCATTTCTCTTTATGAACCCTCTTAACAAGACCAGTGCCAGAATTGAGTTTACAAATGATAATTCAATTTTAGCACTAGTCTTGTAGGCAGTTTATGTATGCTACGGTTTACATGTGTTTTGAAATAGTTAGCTACTTTTTTTGCTAATTGTACCTAATAAGTTTAATTCAAAATGGCAGGATAGGATCAGCAAAAATGCACCTTTTTCATTAATCTTTTGTCATATCAAGCAAAGGCAGTCGTAAAGACAGAGTAGGCAAAAGCAGAGTAGGTAACTATTATAGTCGCTTAAAGCCAGTTGCTGCAACATTTGTTTTTTTTTATTGTTAGCCTAACATAGTTATTTAGGAAAAAAAAAACACCAACTGTGGAAAACAACAAAAAAAGGAACACCAACTGTGACTTTGTCAACAAGCAATATTTACCTCACTAAGATTTTTGACTATGTACATATCTCTTAGCTCTGAAGTATACTACTTTTACTCAGACTAGGTGTTAGTATTAGAAAATAATTACAGTCTGGCTATTTCAGATTGCCGTTACAACAATAATGCGATGCAGCAGTGTGCTTTGGGCCTAAACATGCTATGTTGCAAGCAGAATAAATTTGTGGCACATTTTATTGAATTTTTATGTAATTTTTAAAGAATTTTGAATTAAGAATTTTATCTACCGAAGTCACTTTTGTTGTGATTTCATAATTGGAATTGATGTCCTCTGTATTATTTACAGAGGGTATCTAAATTAAATTGGTGGTCAAGCCACTAAATATACATTGGCAAACCATAAAATGGTTGTTTAATGCATATTTAGTGATGTCAATTTGTTTATAAATGCATAGCTGTGATTTAGCAGTGCCTAGGATCAATATAATACAGAAGTTCAGAATTCAGCATTTCTTTTACTAGTTTCGGCTGGTGGTAAAATTATTCATTTCATGATATCATTATTTGTTATAGCAAGAGAATATTGAAATTATTTAAATAAACATCCCATTGAAAAAGTGTTTGTTTTTATTTACAATTTCCTGAACAATTTTATTGTGTAGCCAAGTAAAGCAATTAAACAAAGTTTTATTAAAAATATTTATTAAAATTTATAATACATCAATCATTTACAAGTCAAAAGAAAGTTTTAAATGCCTTAAAGTTTTTGGAATTATTAGTTTTCATAATCTAAAACTTAAATATCACTAGTATATTGTAATAAAAATGAATGGGACCCTAATTAAATATAACTAAGGCTCTTATATTAAGTTAGCATAACTTTGATATCTTTACAGGCTTAACAGAACACTGCTTAAAATTAAAAAACATAATCCCTTAAAGCTCATTTACACCGGGCAAGTTTTACAAAGCTAGGCTTGGCATTGGAAAACCTACATAGTGTAAATGGCACTTTAGTGACAATAAAATATTGAACACTTATAATATTATTGAGTGTTGTTCATGAATGTACAGCATTAAGTTTATGGTTACAGTAAATAATGATCCCTATACAATGGGACTGTAAATTAAAGAGGATCACAATAATTTCAGTCATAGGGAAAATAACACTAGATCACCATTAGCACTAAATTATTACTTTAGCTTTTTAGTCACATAGCGTGAGCACTTAGAACCTCTTCAAGAACTCCTCAGAACAAATCCTAGCGCGCGCATTGACAGCTAGTTTCATTTCGCTTATTTCCTTATCAATTTCCTCCATGAAATATATGACAAAATCGACCAGTTTGTGTTTATACATTTGTTCGGTATGGAAGTTTGTTATTAAGAAACTGATATGATATCCGTCCACTGGCTTCCGCCTCAATACGATAAAGTTTTCCGCCCTCATCATCATGAAGCGCATGAACTTTTTGCACAGAATCTTCTCGATCTCATCCGCCTGCTTGATCATGATGCTCACTCTGATAGAGTTAATTGATGATTCGATCAACACTTTCTCGTTGGCATTCCGAGAGATTATCACTGGATTCAATAGTAGCTCTTTGCTTGTTCTAACCTCGACCTCCGGCTTGTTGTATCTCTCCACTACTTGTGACGAAAAGTGTTCCAAGCACATAGCCGCTGTCAGCGTGTGCCGAACAGCGGTTAAATAAGGCTTCAAAGTAGCCGACATTATATAAAATTTTAATAAAATTTAGTTTATCCGTACCACACCTAAAGTATTTGACAAACAACTTGACAGTTGTGATGACAGATAGATTTGATTACTCATACACAGACGCAAACAGTCAAGAAGGAAAGGAAATAAGACTTTCACACCTGGCCTAAGATCCATTCGGGCTTAATCACTTTGGGATAATGACCACGGAACAAAAAAACAACAAACTTGTTTTTTCTGTTCCGTGATTATGACGGACCATCGCTGCATCGGTCAAATGTGAAAGATTGAACTTTTTTGCAAGGAACTTACATCTTTTAGTTAGGAGCCTTTTTTGTATGGATTTGACTGTTCCTAACGCGACCGAAGAGATGCAAGTATGCGTGTGATGCGACAGATCTTCTATGAAGCAAAAAGGAGTCTAAAGTTTGTGTGCGTCCAGTACGGCGGCGTTTCGCACCCTTATATTTTCGCACCGGATTCGCATAATCACATTAATTATAAACTTGAGATTCTTTGTATGAATTATTTGTTGTTTCTTTTTTATATTTATTTATTGAATAAAATCTGTATCTTTTTTTATTCAGCTACTAGCTTATGCCCTCGACTTCATTCGCGTAGATTTTGATATTATTCGAAGTAATAGTGCCTTTGCATGAATTTTTTGGTTCATTATTAATTTGCTTTGTTCTAAATCTAATTAGCATAGACAAAAAAGTATGATTGTTCTTCATTATTTTTTCAACTGGTAATTGAAAACAATGATGGCGACCGATTGTAAAGTGATGGAAGTGTAACGATAACGGCATGAGTTTCAATAACATTTCTGTAGTTAAAGTTGTACTAAACTCATTTTTAACAATACTAGTGAATATATGACCAATTAGTTTGATAATAATTACATTCTGAAACCATGGCACGAGAGTTCGACCACCTTTTCAAATTGCTGATTATCGGTGACAGTGGTGAGTGGGCGAGGCCTGTGATGTTATAACTTTACAACTGATATTTGTGTCCGTGCAGCTTAGTCAAGGGTGTGATATTGAAATGTTTTAGGTGTGGGTAAGAGCTGTCTTCTCCTGCGGTTTGCCGACAACACATTTTCTGGTAGTTACATTACTACGATAGGAGTCGATTTCAAAATAAGAACTTTAGAAATAAACGGTAAGCGAGTGAAGCTTCAAATATGGGATACGGCGGGTCAGGAGAGGTTCAGGACGATCACCAGCACATACTACAGAGGCACCCACGGTGTCATCGTCGTGTACGATGTCACGAATGGAGAGTCCTTCGCCAATGTCAAGAGGTGGCTTCATGAGATTGAACAAAATTGTGATGTTGTTAATAAAGTGTTAGGTGAGTATCTTTTATTACTTTACACATTACTAAAATCCATATACATACTTCTTTCAGAGTCTTGACAATGAAGTTGTATGTTTTTAAGGACATAATTATACATATTTCATTGAGATTTTTGAGTGTAATTGTATAAAACTAATGAAAACAAAAATATCTATAGTTCATCACATAAACTTTAATGACAGATGAGCAAAATGTTTAACAACAAAAAGTGTATATTTGGTTACACTCTAATTACCATGACACAGACAGTTAATTTTATTCCTTTCAAGTAATGATTATATAATATACAGCTTTCTAATGACTTAAGCTGGCCATGATAAAAATTTGGTAATTATAGTTAAAATTATAATTGTTGGTTTATTATTACTGGCTGTATGAACAATGTTGTTGCATAGTTTTATTGGCTAGTGTGATCTCGGCAAGACTATGGTCATGTATTGCCTCTATAGCACATTACAGAGTCTAAGATTTATTTTGGTCATGTGATGCGTAACACCAAAAAGTATGTGCTCCTTCAATTAATAATGCAGGGTAAAGTGGCAGGCTGAAGGAGGCCTGGCCGCAGAAGGATATTGTGGCTCAAAAAGCCAGACAATGGTTTGGAAAAAAGTACGCGTTCCCTGTTTACAGCAGCGGTGTGCAAGGTGGAAAGTGCCATAATGATTGCCAACCTTTGCAAGGTGACGGCACACATACACACTATACATACCAATAATAGGACATTATCTATTTAAAAGGCTAATTATGAGTAATGTTAAATTTCCCATGAGGAAAGATCAAAAGTTCGTTTACTTTTACCTTAAACTTGGGTATTTTTAAATCAAAACTCTAAAATCAAAACTCATTTGTAAAGGCTTGGCCCAGTAAAATGACAAAAATGTCTCGAAGTTTTTATCTTTTATATTTCAGTTGGTAACAAAAATGATTGTCCATCAAGAAAGGTGGTAGTAACGGAAGATGCACAAAGATTTGCCAATCAGATGAACATACCATTGTTTGAGACGAGTGCAAAAGAAAACATCAATGTCGAGGAAATGTTTCTCACTATCACGAAAATGGTAAATATATCTTATATTACTTAAAGTTACAGATGGTAATAGTCAACAAACAGAAGAGAAAATAGGTTCTTGTGATTTTAACTTTTGAACGCCAAGTTGGGCCATACTAGACAAGTGCAAGTGTGCCCTAAGCACCTACATCAGCAAAACACAGGTCCATAAAAATACAAAAAAAAAATATTCTTTGTTTTATTACTAAATCGTAAAAACTGAATTTCATGGCTTGGTGTCCAGGGCATTAATTTGCCTTTATACAAAGCTTTATACATTAAAATCTTAGATGCAAGATGACCATATATCAAATATAGTATTAGTCCTACAAGCTTCTGTTCATCCACACTTATAGTGATTATTGGTTGTCTATACATGAGAATATGGCTAGTCCTATAACCACAGGTCACTCCAGATCTCCAGCAGTTGGTGTAGGTTGCTATGGTCTCAGGAAGTGATCTGAAAGGTTAACTTTAATAGTGTACTTGTTCAAAATTCTGTTGTAATATTGTTATCAGTTATGAATCATTGACCTCCAAATTAGCCTTGCTTATCATGGAGGTCAATAATAAATGCTAACTATAGAAAAATCTAATTATCATATTATTATGAAGAGTTTGATTATAACAATTATAAATTAGTATAAAAGTATTTTTTTAATAAAAATTCTATAAACTAAAACAATGCAAGCAATTTCAAATGGTTTGATTGTTTGAAACTTAATTAAAATGGTCAGTTACTACCATTCCAATGCTTATGCATGATTTATAGCCGGTAGCCGTGTAGTGACAGATTAAGAATACATAATGTCACTACCCCATTTCGAACCAGTGGGTGTCGTAATAGACGACTAAGGGAACATTAAGCAAACCAGAACACTGAGAAAAGAAACATTTGAAATAAACAAATAACCAACCCGTCTGGCCACTGATATAGTAGGCTAAATTCCCTCCAACAGATCTGGCCAGCGGTATAGTAGGCTAAACTCCCTACACAATCTTTGGAGTGAATGAGATGTTTATGGGTTGAAATGATAATGGGTAGTATTTTATTACTATTATAGATTCGCAGTTAGAATTAAGTTCCTTGATTAATGGCTAAAACAGTAATGCGGCCTGATGTCTAATTGCCTTTACTAAATTGGCCATACTGGGAAGGTTGAGCGACCCTGGTCTAAAGCTTACCGCAATAAATATTACCAGTAAAAAATATTTGTATTGGATTAGCCAGTATAGATCAGAGATGGCAAGTAAACCTTTATTCATGATTGTCCCATCAAATAAACTTAACTTGTGATTTAATAGAGAAACTATACTATATTTAATCTCATCAGCAACCCATTAAGTCCCATTGCTGGGCTCGGGTCTCCTCTCCTCTATCTAGAGAGCTGAGAGGGTTTAGGTTCCACTCATACTGGCCTAGTGCGGGTTGGTGGATCAGACATAATTATAGAATTTCTTCTAGGGTATATGGGTTTCCTCACGATGTTTTCCTTCACCGTTAGCATATGGTAAATCACTTGACTAGTACATATAAATTCCACAAAGTGAAATCCACACTGCCGGTCGGGATCGAACTCGGACCGCGTAATTTGCACGTACGCATGCTATAATACGGCTGTGGGGGAAATTGGGTGAGGCCTATGTTCAGCAGTGGACGTCATTGGGCTGATATGATGATGATGCCATAATATATGCACTCCTTGCTTGGTATAAATACTCATATTTCCTTTAGAAACTGCATTAGAGTAATATGTCGTAAATGATAGGGGCTGTTCATTGTTCTATATTACTTGCTATGGAATTTCATAATTATGGATGGTTCTAGATTAAATATAACCTTCATATCTATTAGTCTATGATAAAGAAAGAACTTGACTACGTTATTAAACCTTTATGCTTTCAATATTTCAAATAGAAGTCACGCGGGGCTTCGCTTCCGTCGTTATTTATTTTAATAGAAGTTGAAAAGCTTCCATCGTCTATATATAATAATTTTTCAAATCGAAGTAGTTCCTGAGATCCAAGCGTTCGAAACGAATTTTGACTTGTGCAAGTCTACAACAATACAAAATTACACAAACTCTCCCCACACATTACCATAGACTTGCACAAGTCTGAGTTTGAACAAGTATACCTGAAGGTGCATGGTAGTGTATGTACACTTATCATGTCTTAGCACCATTCTCCCCTTCTATAGACAATTAATCGTCGAATTTCAACCTCTAGTTATTTTAATAAACTAGATATCGCAAGATGGTAGTGAGAGCTTTATTAACTTGGGTAACCGCTTAGTATCAAGGTGGGGGTGTACGTCTGCCTACCTTTGTGGTATAAAATAAAACATGATCAATACACACAAATGAAAATGGGTCGTAATTTTCTATTGTTTTATCTATTGTACTATCTTCTGCCCGCTGCTACTCCCGCATGACTCATGGGAACTCATTATCGGGATTATAAGTGTTGTATGTGTAAATACAAAACATTGGTTATCTGCAAGCCAAGTTTTATCATAATTTATCTAGTAATTTTTATTGAATAATTAATTTATTCAATAAAAATTACTACTTTTTTTTTTAACTGCCTCGGTGGCGCAGTGGAAATTATATACGACTGCTGTGCAAGAGGTCCCGGGTTCGATTCCCGGGTCGGGTGAAAATTGTATTGGGCTTTTCTATCATGAAATTCCAGTATTGAGATTTTCCTGGAGTTTGGTAAACAAATGTTCCCGGTAGATGACAATAGGCTCGCCCTCTATTTCATGGGACCAAACATAGCTGGCAAAATGTGGGTGTGAAACACCTCTGCCTACCCCTTCGGGGAAAAAGGCATGATGCTATGTTATAATTAATTTTAGTAAAGCCTATGGGCACCAGTGGATACTTACAGATGACCAAATTAGGCGAGGCCTATGTTCAGCATTGGTCGTCATTAGGCTGATATGATAATGACCAATATCCCGTTATTTAAATAAACATATTTGAGTTTCTAGGTTTGATACTTGGATCGTGTGAAAACCGTATTTGGTTTTTGTGTCGTGAAACATGCTCGATAATTACCAATTGTTTCGCCTCCTATTACATGAGACAACATAGATACACTCTGCCTGCCCCATGTTGTGTTCTTTGGTGTTAAAGATTCGCCCAGATCAGACACAGGCATTCGCTCTAAGAAGCCTATTTTAAAAAGTGGATGCCATATTATCATCATCAATTGATGACTAAAATTAAATATCCATTAATTTAATGAAAATTAGCTTCGCCCGCGTGTTCAGTTGTAAAAAAATATTCCTGACTATACAACTGCGCTTTGTGTCAAATTTCATTCAGATCCTTTCAGCGGTTCTGATATGAATGACCAACAAATATCCATCCATACATGCTAACTTTCGCATTTATAATATTAGTAGAATTAATTAACAAATTCTAATTTCAGGTACTAACATCGAAGCTTGAAATGAAGGAAAGACAAAATGTGACGTCAAACGAAACAGTACACCTAAAGAAGAATCACAAAATTAAAAAGAAATGTTGCTAGTGGTATGCAAGACGCCATTGTGCCACGGACAATGTTCTCTATGCTCAAATATCGAGGGATTAACCACCTAGCAGGTTAAACAAATGAGTTCTAATAAGATATTAAAAACTTTGTGGTAAAGAGTGGACTAGATATGCAGCCTAAATTGACCTCTTCAAAGCCTGCGTCAATGAAATATCGCCTTTATTTTATCAGTATAGGGCATATTTTCATTTGGAAACTATGGCTTTGGAGGTCAAAAGTTCTTAATAATATGTCGCAATATAGCATGATATCTTTTTTCTGAAAGAGAAAAAAAGGGGTTTACTATCCAAAAATTAAACTATGGTTTCTTATGAGTCAGGAATAAAACGGTCTGTAAACGGTAATAGTTTACCCCTTGGATATTGTTAACCCTTTCACAGAAAAAGACGCAATGCTCTGTTATATTCAACTACTGTCATGTGAGAGCCATGAGAGGTAAATAGTGTAAATTGGCATGAACTGGTTATTTATTTTGTTTAAGTGGAAATAATAATGTATTTATAATATTGACTATATCAGAAGTTTGTTATACAAAATTATTTGGCATCACAAGCATTTAAAAAACAGCATTGCTTAGAATAAGTGACGTGTGAACCAATAGTAATGTAAAATTAAGGAATAATCAATTAGAATATTAATTACTGTGTGGAAGGAAACACTCGTTCATCATCATCATCATCATTTCAGCCTATTGCAGTCCACTGCTGGACATAGGCCTCTCCTAACACACGCCTTAACCCTTTGAACGCCAGAGACGTCTATACACGTAAAATGAAAATGTGCTCACCACGCCAATGACGGCATGGCACGTCAAAAATGTACTGTATTTTAAAAGCTTGGCGCTCAAGGCAAGGCGATACCGATTTGATGTGGCGGTCAAAAGGTTAACACTCTGTCCGCCGCCTTCCGCATCCAGTCAGACCCAGCGACCTTTTTTAGGTTGTCGGACCATCTAGCTGGACGGCGTCCTACTCTACGCTTGCCGAGTCGCAGTTAAGGAAACACTCGTTACATACTGAAAACTGATGGGAATACTGATGATTGACCGCCACGCTTATAACGAAAGCTGTGTTCCCTACGCCAAGCAATAAATATTATGAACAGTTATAAATGTTCCTGATTCTGAAAATAAACCAACTTTTATCAGCCACTAAAAGTTGAAGTGCGATGGACGCTTTAAGACGTCGTTGGCGTCTTGATCAAGTTATTGAATGACGTTATAACACGTCCTTGGCGGTCAAAGTGTTAAAAAATCATGAATTGTTTTTTTTTGAATCAGATTATGCAGATACACCTTTATTTTTCTTATCACTAACATTAAAGTGAATTAAATCAGCTGAATCATATTTTAATGACTAGACTGTTGTTGTTTTTACAGCTAAATCTATCCAACATTGCGGTCGATAACACCATGAATTTTATTAGAAATCTTCCTGCTTGTTTTCTTTTTTGAGTGTTTTTTTTATACCATGACGGTGGCAAACATACGTACGGTCCGCCTGATGGTAAGCGGTTACCGTAGCCTATGGGCGCCTGCCACACCAGGGGCATCACCAGCGCGTGAGTGTTTCCATTTCAAACAGTATAAAGCAGAAATATTTTACTTTGATATGACCAAATAGTTTAATCGAATACTGCCAAAAATATGGCGTCAAAATGGCGCCGACTTGCTAGGTCGAACAATCTCATATTTTAAGAGCATGTACATAAATACTAAGGGTTTATTTACTCCAAAAATTAATAGAATATTAATGCCTAGTTAATGAGTGTAATCTAATTATCAAAATTTATGTGATGAAGTTAATGTTGGAAGAATGTTAGAGTAAGGAGTATACCATTATTATTATTTTTTATTAAATAATCATCAAATGTTTTATTGGTCACAGAATGAGTTGATTGTGATTTCGTGATTCACAACGCGATAATGCATCGGCGTAAGGCAGTCAAGGTTGTTGTAATTATGTAGAAACTCCGTTTTCCATTTTAAGTATGGGATTAATGAGTATTTTATATCGGTGGTTTTGGTAGCATCATGCATATGGGGCGCCGGATTCGAAATTGGATTGAGTCAAATACAGTTAGTGCTTTTAACAGACCTGAAAAAAGTAGGTTCTTATTTGGACCCGTATGCAATACTGTAATCATCATCATCATCATCATCATCAGCAACTCATAAACTCCCACTGCTGGGCTCGGGTCTCTCTCTGTAATAGTTGCAAGATATTTTTCCTAAGAAGCAATATTATATTCCATTATATGACGTTAATTTTGAAATTGGCCGTGCCTCTTTATCAATGGAATACAAATGTTATCTGAAAAATTATATGTTTTCGTAACCCGTGTCTTTTAGATGATAATACTTGAAGATTGAAAATACTTTTAAAAGAATATTAATATAATTTCCTCAGCTGCCTTACGCTCATGTATAGATTAAAATACTCGTCTGCAACGCGTTGCCGACCACGGCACAAGCATAACGTTGGAAACATCAGTCTCGGGAGACATTTAGAGCAGTATGATTAATATACGAGATGTCTCTGTATATGAGCTTCGTCACTGCTGGTCAGATGTCTCGCATATTCGGAGAAAATATAGTAAAATCGGCTACACAATTATCAACTTTAAGGCTATTAATTTAAGATGGGGATCGCAATAGACTTGTTAAAACTTAATGCCCATTGCCAATAATACAGTATAACTACAAAATCCATCTTAAATCGAGATTTTTATGGTTTAATTAGAGTTTTGATTTATTCCCTGTTTAGGCAACTGACTTAAAATTATGGTTTCTAGATGGCATTGTGGTCATTTAAATTGAGAAACGTAGTGAATTCGAATAAATTAGCCAGACAAGATCGTAATAGGTTTAAAGAAATTAGTAATCGGAAAGTTTATCAAATTCATTTCGATATTTTAAGATGAGATTATTACCTAGTACCAGGAAGACGTAAGACATTCCGTATTTAATCATTACTGTGTCCTGAGACAAGTTGTATAACAAAAAATATAATTGTAATATATAAACATAAAAGGCTTACCACACAACACTGGTACATTAAAACACGTATTTTGTAAAAGTATTAATAAGGCCCATCTACACGATGCAAGTTTTGTAAAAATGTCTATTCAGTCTGTAAATATTTGAGTGTTGGTAAACATCACATAAAATAGCATCATGCCTTTACCCCGAAGTGGTTGGCAGAGATGTATCGTTATGTAATAAAGGTGGAGCCTAAAACTGGGCACATTTCTAGACGCCGGGTTGATACTAAGAATTTCAAGAAAACCGTGCAGAAGACGTACAAACTGTTTTTACCCAACCCGGGATCTCTTGCGCTACAGACGTACACACCTTCGCTGCGCCATCGAAGTAAATGCAAGTGCTTGTCTATCCTAAAAGGTTGAGCCAAGACTACGTGGTTCTACAATAGATTCTTCAAACTACACTTCGGTTAGTTTTGATGCACCTGCTTCCCAGCTGCATAGTGATTATCCAGTGAGCTTCATATCAGAATTGCCTACCCTTAGTGTAGTTTAAGCGTGGTACTATCTTGCTGAAACCAGATTTATTAAAGTTTATTTTGTAAAATTTGCATCGTGTATATGTCCCTTTACACAAGTAATAATATATTATGGCAATAATGAGTATAATTACTACATTAGTATGTGAGATTTATATATTTTTAATATTGGCTCTTGTGTACAGTATTCTGAATTCCAAATTTTTTTATGATGCCTTTGTATAGACGTTATTTTTTAAATGAACATAGACAAGTCAAATGAAACACGGTAGTAACGTAAAAAGTAGAAAAAAAAAATTGTTATCCATTTATATACTTTGTTTAATTGTTTTTAATATAATTGAAGTATATAATGAGAATGACATTGAGCATTATGCCCGCACAAACCTTTATACTTGCACTAACTCAGACTTGCAAGTTGCACAAACTCAGACTTGCAAGTCTACGCTTACGTGTGTGGGGAAGTTTGCGCAACTTTGTATTGTTGTAGACTTGCACAAGTCTTGAGTTTGTGCAAGTATATTTGAAGATGTGTGGCTGGCATTAAATTATTTTAAAAACAAATGAATGTTAAATGTATGGAAATTCATGCAGAAATGCAAAAAGTTCAGAGTTTTTTTGGTATTTTTTAAACAATCAGTCGATAGACCTTACTGTGAAATAGTTCATATTAAATTGTAAATGTATAATTTACAACAATTATTGCATTTTATACACAGAAATATTAATTATTTGTTTGTCGTACCGTTATTAATATCTTATGATTGAAATATATAAGTTTTTTTTTGCATGAAAAGAAAGTAGGCCCTACCTGTAATGTCATTCTTATGATAAGTTTGTAATAAATCGCTTTATTATTTATATTTTGTATCTAAAAGACGAAACTATGTTATAATTATTTATATTAAGTATGTATTATGAAAGTATATTATTTAATTTATGGATACCTAATTCGTTGCGTCGGTTTGAACGTTTCGATCAAAATTTTATAATTTGTTTGTTTCTCCCTGTATGTGTTTTATTGTTTAATTATAAAATCGATGCGGCCTTCGCACACCGGTACAGAGCGTATTCATTTAAAGAAAACTCTTGAGTCAATGCACAAAAACAATGCTTAGATTGTTTTAATGATCTCCAGAGCTCGGTAAAATTGTTGTTTTTGAGTAGTTGGTCTTTGTCACATAAGCGCGTTGATTTATTTTTATACATGGCAACTATTTCTGTATCAATAGCTGAGTGTAGGGGAAAACACATAGTCCTAAAGAAACCCTTTGGGTATATTTTTTCGTGACCGTTTTATTACAGTTGCGAGGTTCTATCAGTACAGTGTGCGAGGGCTATATCTGACACAATTTACAAGCCTACATATCACGCGAAATATAGTTTTAGCTTCGGACTGAATCTTATGTAATTTTGTGGCATTTTATTATATTAAGAATTTACAACAGTTTCTTTTGATCCCTAATTTTTAAACTAATCTGGAATTACCTAAACAATGTGTGGAAGACCAATTGTCTGGTTGTTATCATTCCATAAACAATGTTTGTACACTATCATGTATGGCGTATTTTATTTAAAGCGTGATTCAGACACGCCTACTCATTATTATTTATAGAAAGTATTGTTCATGAGTCATCATTTTGTTTTAATACCTACATAGTTGTAAATATATCCCCTATTTTCATCATAATATATTTGGTGTTTTATTAGCCCTGCCCCATGATTCTGAGCTGTCGGAAATTGCAGATTATTTTACTTTAAAAAACATAATGTTAAAAATATAAATAGTTGTAGAAAAATATCTTAAATTAGTTTTTTTTTAAGCTTCGAAAACGATTTGCGAACAATCCGACGAGTCAAAATCAGGGCTACAATACTGCATGTAATTCTATTAACCTTATGACCGCCACGTCAAATCCGTGCCCTGGACGCCATAAAATTCGGTTTTCAAGATTTGGTAACAAAACACATAAAACTAATGATTTAGTATGTTTATCTTGTATTTTTATGGACCTGAGTTTTGTCATCTATAGACGACATCGGCGCTCAGGGCACACTGCGCTTGTCAAGTATAGATGACGTTGGCGTTCAAAAGGTTAATACTGTGACGAGGCGTTCGTCTCTTATGTTCTGATCTAATAAATGACAGTTCTAAAGTATAGAAGCGTAGGAAAGAGCGGTTCGGTGCGGTCAGATGACATGTGGTCCAACCCATACTCTACCATAATCAATGGCAGATAAAATTTTGGTTAATGTGAGCATGGATGTCCACTGTTGAACATAGGCCTCACCTAATTTCCGCCACAGCGAGCGATTTTGTGCCGCCCGCATCCAAGTGGGATTAAGACGATGCTATTCTTTTCAGATTAATATTATATATGTAATTCAGAGGTCAATCACACCGCCTCGCGCCGGATCATGAATAAAATAAAATGGTAAAAAATGGAAAATATTTAATCTTTATGATTCTGCAGTGGATCAAATTTGCATTCTTTTGTTATAGTTACGTCGTCATCGTCAACAGTAGGAACAGTCGTACTGCAGTACTCCCCCATACTCTCTAAATCTAACGCATAAAGTATTTTATTAATTTCGTATTTAGCTCTTGATTGTAATTGAGGTGAATATTTTCGTAAATGTGCGGCTATATATAGCCCGTAATTAGTTAATTCGTCACTGTTCCACTCGTTTTGCATTTCTCTTATAGATTTTAATGTTTTTATCGCTTGGTGGAATAATGAGTTTTGAGCGACCACGTCTTGCTGTGTTTGTGGTACTGAAACAGATGTACGACAAATAGGCGGAGCCGGTGGTGGAGGTGCCAGCGTTGGTGTCAATGATGGGCTCTCTGAAGAATCGTCTCCCTGAGGTACCAAATTTAAAAATTAAACATTGGTTTACAAAAAGGTAATGCAAAAAATTACGTTAAAATTAAATATCGGATAGATAAATCTAATTTCAGCGCGTCCACTCACATCAGATTTAGTTTCTTGATTCCAAAAGTTTTTTATCGGCCGTTTATTGCGTGACATTAGTGCATCCATGTCTTTATATGCATACCATTTTGTAACGTATGGCGAGTCTCCGCCACTCTCTGCACAAAGAAATAAAAGAATTAGCTAAATAACAAGGAAAGTCACCATGGCGAGGGCAAAACAAAACATCTAACAAACTTGCCGGTCGGACTCGAACTAGGACTGCATGATTTTCATGCCGGTCACATACCTATCAATTCGGTCACCATCGTTTTACCCTCTCATTTCCTTTATTCCCGGTCGTCCCCACCCTGTCGTCCCCACTGGGTACAAGTGGGGGGAAAAAGTTTTGTTCGTCCCCCGTGGTGACGATTGGATCTTTTTCTTTCCCACTCGTTCCGCTTATAGACCGAGAGGCTTAATATTTCCTTAAGTTATTGTAAATTAGGTTGAATGTCTATAATACATCACAATACAGTATAAAAACTTAGGTCTTTTTAATTATTTTAAGTAGGTATAATGTTGATTATTGCATTTTGACTCTCGGTCTATATATATAAGCGGAACGAGTGGGAAATAAAAAGTTCCAATCGTCACCACTGGAGACGAACGAAACTTTTTTCCCCACTTGTACCCAGTGGGGACGACCGGGAATAAAGGTCTCATTTTCATATGGCTACCCTCTGATTTTATTGGTTTGGTTCAATCAGACTTTAATCAGTTAATACTGATTAACGAACGCGGTGGTATAATCTTTTACTGATACATATAGTTACTTTGATGTTTCGGGTATGTATGAAATAATACACACTTCATTTTTAAAAGTTAGGTGACAAGTAAAAACATCTCACCAAATATATTTATAAATATAATTACCTGTTATTTTTCTTTTCTCCCTACTGTATTGATTACGGAGGATGATCCATTTCGTGTTTACTTCCTTCGGTGGTACACCCATCAGCAGCGCTATTTCTTCTACGGCCTCATGCCTTTTACGTTTCAGTTTGTGTTCAGGAGACTGAAAATCCCAAATAGCTGGTCTTTGTTTTATTAAACTAATGAAATGTAAAATGGTTTCTCTATTCCATTCCATTACTTTGATAATGAAAGATAAGAATGAAATAATTAAAATAAGTTTAATGTTTTGATGTTTTACACTAAACAAAAACACGAAGTGCAAAAACAATGTTTCTCTACACAAGTACAATGGTGTGCCTTGATAATGAGTGAACAAGTGAACAATGTTTTCGCTTTTCCATAGCCAATAGAAAACACTGAAACATTTCGTATAGTGTGTCGGAAGATAAGTTGGCGTACAAGTTTTTGTTGGAATTTGGTCCTAGTCTTAAAACAAATTAATTTTTAAACTAATAACTTTCTTCTCTCAAAAATTTAAATCGGAAACAATTTAGGAAGTAGTGCGGTCCGTGGCCCTGATTCTGTTATTAAAAATAGGAATCACATTTTTTTACAAAACTGATTTTTTTTTACCAAATTTTGATAGACTTCCACTGCCACACAAACAGCTAGTGTCCAAACACAGATATTTTTGACAGATCAAGAAAATTCTACTTTTTTATACTTTATTTATGGTGTTCATTGAGCGACGAGTGCGACTACGGTTGGAAAAATAATTTCCTCGTATTTTAATTCTAATTTCTAAGCGAAAATGTCTATCTGGAATACATTGAACCGTGTCGTTTTCAAACGCAATTCCACTTTCTTACTAGCGGGCGCCGTAGGCGCTTTCTTCTTTGAAAGAACCTTCGATGTCATTTCCAACTCAATTTTCGAGAGCATAAATAAGGGAGTGAGTATTTTGTTATGTAATTTTTATTGAGAACATTATTCCTGACTTTGTTTTATTTTTCCCGTATAATGTGTACAAGTTAAATAAAATTATTCTACTTCTCGAGTCTAGTAGAAAGTGTATCGATTAGTGATAAAAAAATTAGAAACTATCCATATCATTGCTACATTTTTTATATTCATAGTACATTATATCAAAATAACCTTTTAAATACTTTACTTTTGTTATATTATATTCTGGGTTAAGTGTTATAACAGGCTATAAATATTTAATAACTCAAAGATGGAGCAATCATCACTGTTCTCTATGTATGATATTTAGTAATATGATTATTTAGTAAAACATGTCTTCAGTTCAGCTGAAATTATAGTGGGGTAAAAGTTTGGTATCCCTGAATGTTGGTAGAAAGAATTTAACGCTATTATACTAGAGTTTACTGAGCCATATTCATCTATTTTAACCTAAAACACTTTGTGTTAGGAACACGTAAATAGTGTTTAGGTTAATAATCAATCTCTGGCTCTGCGGGTTGTGCAGCCTCTTTGCCCTAACAAACTAAAGGCTGAATTATACAATACAAGTTTTGCAAGGCAGTTTTGTTGTTGTAAAGTGAGCCAAAAAAATTTCATGTACAATGTACACTGTGTAGATCGGTCAAAAGGCCCCGTTTCAGCACTGATAGCTAATTAATAACTAGGAAGTAGATTTTTTAAAAATACATAAAAAATCTGTCATCTTAGTAATTTTGTTACTTACTAGAAAGCTGCAATTGTAGGTTCTCATCCAATTTGGCTAGGTAAAGAGAGGATTACGGATGGATATTCGTCTCCCTCATAGATCTAGCAGTTTTCTGCCAGTAAAACAGGTCCTTATGCCTGGTTTCTGGACCATCAAATAAAAGTTATTGTTGAAAATATAACTTAGAACAAATTAAAAATGTCTGTTGTATGAATTAACTAGTTCTATTGTTTTATATATACAGTCAGGGTACACTTTAATTGATGAATAACTTTTGTTTGATGGTTCAGAAATGAGGCAGTCACTTGCTTGGGGCTTATGTATGTGGAGTTGTGACTACATCCTCAGCATGTGCCAGAAGGCCTGCAATTTTTCAATTGTTAAATAACTATTTTTTTTTCCAGAAACTCTGGAAAGACATTGAGCACAAGTTCCAACAGCCAGCAGAATAGAAACTAAATGATTGAGATGATTTAATTTATTAGATAATTGTTAACTTACTTGATTAAAATGGTTTAATTTCAAGTTACACTTTGTTTTATTTAAGTGTTCTTCACATTAGTATTTTAAAACAGCTCGTATTTTGTTGCAAATAAATGCCTTATCGGAATTCAAAATTCAAGCATTTTAGAATTTTAATGTAAAAACGCACTTTAACATACATTAATAACATTATTTTTATATTGACTAGATAACAATAATTATAAGTTATTGTATATTATATTAATAATTATTAACATTTTGACCACCCCAGTGGATAAATATTACATAACAAATAAACTTTGTCCAGCGGTGGACATCTACAGGGACACCACCAACAATCCTGACTTCAGAATAGCTGGTCAAATAAAAATTCATATTATTCTGAATGTATCATAAATAAATAGAAATTATTGTGTCATGCTCCGGGGCAGGACAGTTGACGCTTTTGGGATTTTGTCTCGGTGAAAACAATTGTGCATAATGGGTGCATAATTAGTACTACCTTACAATAAATAGTACTTCTGTAGTTTAAGAGCACATTAACTTGAAATTGGGACTGCTGTGGAGCATCCTCTCCAGCAAACCATATTGAAGAAATATAAATTTTTTACATAATATACTTTCAGAGCCGTTTGCCATAGACAACCAGCAACCAGCTTAAAAAAATATTTGTATACTAAAATCCCACTGTAGGCAGGTATTTTAAACGTGAAAGTTTGAGCTGGTTTCAAACATTTACTCTTCAAACTACGAGACAGGCAAATCATTCCTGTGCTTTCAGTGCTCTACTTTAGAGATATTTGAAAACAGGTTAACAATGCCTTAAGAACACATTTTAAAAATTAGATTTTACTTATTTTAGCCGATATCCGACTGAGGTGATCAAAGGGATAAAACAATATTACATTCTGACAGGAAGACATGACCTGACTTCCCTTTGGATTACCTCAACAATAATATGAACCGCTAACTATTGAATGGAATCTAATACTAATAGGTAGGTATGCATTCGATTCAAGACAAATTGCAACTTCTGTTTATAATTATAAGGTTTAAAATTGCCTAGTGGCGTATCTTACTGCCGCACTCAGAGACTTCAATTAGCAGTAATCTGTCATTAACACAATTTTTTCATTGAATAATCGTCTTTAGGTGTATAGACTTAAATATTACACGTTTTTACTAAATAAACTTTAAAGTTAAGTAACGTCTCTGAGTTCGGCAGTTAGACTTCAATTCTTATCCAAGATTAGCGCGATCCGCATTTCATTAATTTATTTATTTAACATAATATATTATACCATTCATACACATATACCTACTTTTTATTTATACCATGATGGTGGCAAATAGACATACGGCCCACCTGATGGTAAATGGTTATCGTAGCCTGTGTTACTTGTTACCTTTCTGATGTAGGTACCTTGTTCTTTTTAGTCCTGTTTACAAACTTTGTCTCAGTCATAGTAATCAGATATTATACAATATTTATACTAATATTATAGAGCTATAGTTTGGTTGAACGCTAGGATCTTACGAAGTACTAGTCCGATTTGAAAAATACTTTTAGTGTTGGATAGCCCATTTATCGAGGAAGGTTATAGGCTATATAACATCACGCAACGGCCAATAGGAGCTGAGCAGTGGCCAAATAAAAACGACAGGAGTGAACCCGCGCGACCTCTAGTAATAGATATTATGTATTATATTATTTGATTACTACGACCCTGAAAATAGGTTACACCAGCCGTGATCATTATCTGCTTGAACATGGCCGGTGTGCCTAATGCATAGTTGAAATTCCCGTTGTATATAATTTAAAAGTGCTATAATATTATATCTTAGGTATATTATTTATTGCAATATCATTGGATCCCCAGCCGTGTTGCTCATTTAAGTTTTGGACCTGTAACAATAATACACTAGTAATAATTTAAAAATTAGGTGAGGCCTATGTTCAACAGTGGACGACATTGGGCTGATATGACGATGATGAATATATATTTTCAATAGAATCATATTTACTTTGCCATTATGCTATCCAGAATAAGTGATAACAGTCGGTCGAACATAAGATATTATTATGTATACGTAAAATTATACGTGCACGTATGACGTCAATCTCACAGGAGACTAATATTATTACTAATATTTGTTTCAAGTGTGCGTGCACTGTGTGTGTTATTTGTAAAATCCCGCAAAACAGAGCTTGTTTGCTACTGCGGGTGTTGTCATTATAAAAAAAATCAGCATTTTAAAATATTAATTAATAAAAGGAGACCTCAAACAGTAGGATGAACCCCTACATTGTTTAAGTAAATAAATTAAGTTTAAATATAAATTAAATTTTTACCTATTCCTCAAAGACTGCGAGTACTCAGGGTCTTCAGTCAGTGTGTCGGCAGACGACGACGATGGTAATGACCTTGGTTGTACCGGGAGAGGTCTCTCGCACTCCAAATTCTCAGCTACTGCTGTTAGGATGTCCACCAGTAAGGGCTGTGCTAGGTGCTTCATAGCTTCTTGTTTGGCCACCTGTAATCAAACCAAATAAAAAAAAATCAGGATAACAATTTTCCGAATAATAATAATAATAATATATTATTCTACCACATTCACACAGCGCCATCTAGTCCCAAAGTAAGCAATTGCATACAACTGATATACTACTTAAAAACATTGTTTTTGTAAATACATACATATTATAGATAAATTACACCCAGACACAGAACAAACCTTCATGCTCATCACACAAAGATTTGTCCTGGGTGGGGATCGAACCCACGACCTCCGGCTTAGCAGTCAGGGTCAGTAACCACTAGACCAACAGGTCAGTCAAGTCAAGTAGTATATCAGTTGTTTAGTATCCATAACACAAGCAAATATAATTGCTTAATTTGGGACTAGATGGGGCTGTGTGAATGTGGTAGAATATTAAATATAAGCAGTATAACACTCGATCCTCCGCCTTCCGCATCCAGTCAGACCCGGCGACTTTTTTCAGGTCATCAGTCCACCTAGCTGGAAGAGGCCTATATCCAGCAGTGGACTGCAATAGGCTGAGATGATAATGATAATAATAATAATATTCTACCACATTCACACAGCGCCATCTAGTCCCAAAGTAAGCAATTATATTTGCTTGTGTTATGGGTACTAAACAACTGATACACTACTTAAATACATTTTTTTTTGTAAATACATACATATTATAGATAAATTACACCCAGACACAGAACAAACCTTTATGCTCATCACACAAAGATTTGTCCTGGGTGGGGATCGAACCCACGACCTCCGGTTTAGCAGTCAGGGTCACTAACCACTAGACGAACAGGCCAGTCAGATGATAAGCAGTATACATAGCTTACCTCAGTAAAATGATGTACGACCATTTTCAAGGCGTATTCCTTGATGTCGGTGGCTCTCATTCTGTCAGCTGCTTGCAGTATAGCGAACACGTTGTCAGGTGAAACATTACTCTGAAGATTGTGCTGACAGAATACTTGCAGACGGTTGTTTGTGAAACCTGACGGAATAGTATACAGTTTTTAATGTGTATAAAGTACTTGATGTCGCGCGGCGAAAGCTCGTCGTTCTTTATTTGGCAACTGCTCAGCTCCTACTGGCCGTAGCGTGATGTTATATAGCCTATAACCTTCCTTGATAAATGGGCTATCCAACAGTAAAAGAATTTTTCAAATCGGACCAGTAGTTCGTGAGATCCTAGCGGTTATATACACATTAACATTATTTCAATCCATAAACGTTCCCACTGCTCAGCGTGGGTCTACTCCAAAGAATGTAGAGAGAATTTAGCCTATTTTACCATGCTGGCCTGACAGGGTGGAATAGGGTTTGTTTTGTACGGTACCCACGGGTTGAGATGTGGTATTGACAATCATGTATTCTTAATCGTGACAGATACACGGATATTTATTTATTTATTGCGGTATAAGAAACATACAGTACTATGATAACAATAGGAATCTAAACAATAATGCTAGCAATGTCACTAATTAAGTTTCTAAAAACTAAATTGCACTCGACGGTAAGTTGCACATAAACCACTTAATAAACTTAGAAAATAATAACAAAAATAAAAATAAAAAATTCTAATGATAAGCAAGTAAACAATCTAGTAAGTTACATTAAATTAAAACCAATATTTTAGAAAAAGAAACTTAATACTAAAAGTGAAATCGGTACTTAAATTAACAATAAACAAAAGGGTGAAAACAATATGTAGTTATTATTATATATTTCTATGTTTAATAGGTATGCCTTTAGAAATATACAAGGTGGAATTTTGTAACGCCACCTGGAGGGAAAGTACTCTAAATACTTGAGATAGCTAATTTTACTCAAAGGAAAAATTCCTTTATTTTTAAAAAGAAACAAATCTGCATTCAAATATTTTCTAAAATTCGTTTGCAGCACCCGTTAATCGAACCAGCTAAAATCCAAAAAAAAAACACCTGTACTTTTATGGCATCGATCGGTAGGGTCAATCATAATACTCACCATAATAAATAGGCGCTTGGAACAGATAAAGACAGTCTTCGGTAGGCATGTTGGTGTCGCCGTAATACAGATAACGTAGTAAGGAATCAAACGCCGCTTCTGTGGGCACTGTGTCGCAGATTTGAATCTGTTGAAAAAACATAATATTTAATTTTGTAATTACATCTGGAAGATATTCCAGTGAAAAGTAGTGTCAGCAAATTTGCCTACGAGGCTGGAGCTATGAAAAGAACTGGCAAGAAACTTAACATTTAACTAAACGATAAAAACAACATCAGCCCCCTAAACAAATGGCAATCGCTTCTATCTATCTATTCTATACGACATCTCACTTCAATACATTTGAACACATCCCTGACATAAGCTATCGACATGTCACGTGATCAATGTACTAATTTGACATATCGATAGAATAGACAGATCGAATCGATTGCCACTTGTCTAGGGGGGCTGATGTTGTTCGCACGAGTCGGCAGAACAGTGTTTCTCAAAGTGTGGGGGTGCTGGTTAGGTTCAGTGGAGCGTTGGCAGAAGTTGACGTTTAGTGGGGATAGAGAACATTTTAAGAAAAAATTGGGAGCATTGACATTTGGACCAGGGGTCAGTGAACAAAAAAATGTTGAGAAACACTTAAAACGTTCCGTCAAATACTGTAGCGTTAGAGGAATATGCACGCCTGACAAACTAAAAAATTGGGACAGACAATGTCTACTTTAAAATAAACAAATATTACAAATATAATACTAACATTAACAATATTATCCTGCGGTGAGAACGACCGGAACATGGCCTCGAAGTACGCGGCCCTGGCGGCCAGCACCGAGCGGTGCGCGGGTATCATAGAGTTGCCGACTTTCAGGCGGATGTCGGACAGCTCAGCACTGCCTGATAGTAACACGCACATGTCTTGTTCCAGCGTTGTACCTGCGTATACACGTATTTATTAATGCCTCGTTTATGTTTCATTGTATCCCAATTGGGGTCATATGGGGGTCATAGGGAACATGTGGTATTTATGTCGCATGCTTAATGGAAAAGTGACCCTAGTAGTTAGGTCAGAATTGAGCTACGTAAAGAGACAGGTATACGTACCATACGTTCAAAATACGAGCATCCATGATTAATTAATTATCTGTGTTAATTTTATGCGTCAACAAGTGGTATTAGTCATCAAAACAAGATCTTCTTTTGTGATTTCCATAAAAATGCTTTTTTTAGTGAAGTCAGTGATCCATTAAACATGAGATGTGTATTGCGGTCATCGAAATTATGACCCCTCACCTTGGGGTGGAAAATTGTATTGATCCAGTCAAAGATAATCCTATTTTATTTTCGTCTATGTCTGCTACTTATTGTAAGGTTTTAAAATTATTTTTTTTTGGCGTTTTTACAACGCATTTTCAACTTTCTATCTACTACCGCGGCGTGCAAAAATTCATAACGTCAGATACAGTAATGTTAAAAACAACTTCAATCTCATAAGGCTACTTCCATACCTATAATTTCCTCTTCAGTCTCAGATGAGGTGGCTTGTTTACTAGGGGGTTGCTGTCGACGCCTGATGATTTCCACCATCAGATTCTGTTCCATCTCTTCGAATTCGCGCGACATCACTATCGGTGTGAAGTTGTAGTCTTTTACTACGAACCTGTGCAATAATAATGAATTTTTTTATTGCCTGATTTTGACCCCGCATAAGCGGCAATCTGATGGCAAATGGTAATCGTCCCCCATGGACATGGCTGTGATTTATTAGAATTACAAAAACAATTGAGGAATTAGGCTTTCGGTGCTCCACAACATTTTTATAATTAAATAGTTTTCGAAACTCATTAGACAGCTATGAATCTCAACTTAACGCTATATTCCCATTGACCCCATCACCTTTCACCCATACAAGAAACACTGAATAAAATGGATCAATAACATAGATTTAATTTTCAGCGAAGTCGCGCTTTGACTGATTTTTGCATAGCTTTATGTCCATGGAAGGAAGTTTCTGGAGTATCTATGCCTCATGTAAGCATAAGAAGCGAATATGTGCTTTCGGAATTCATTGAACTTTATACTCAAATCACACACAATAGAGTTGTTTTTAATCTAGCACAATACATTACCGGAGACAATACTCTTTGATGCAGTAAAGGTTGGCGTGGTGCGCGGCGTGTAGCGCATGTAGCACGTTGCCGTAGCACAACGTAGAGCGTAAGTAGCGAGCGCAGAGGCCACGTAGCCGAGGGATGTTTAGTCGTAGCGCTAGCCGTAGCACTTCCAATACTAGCAGCACTGTAGCTGGAGATGCTGGGTCTTCATCTGTGTCGAATATAAATATAATATAAGTAACTGTATAGTAACGAGATTGGTTTAATGACCGCATGGGAAAAATACTCTGTGTAGATGGGAATGATGTACACACGGAGTCAGTCAGCAATGTAGATTGCAATATTTTAATGAACACAATCGATACAAATTATTGCGTGATCGAAATCGATGACCATGTAAATGGCAATTATTTAAAAAACTCGGTCAACTGCGTAGATGGCAATTATTGTACAAAGAGAGTCTACCAACTGTGTAGATGGGAATGATTGCATAAACGGACTCCATCAACTGTGTAGATAGGAATGATTTCACAAACAGACTCGACAAACTGTGTAGATGGGAATGCTTTCACAAACGGAGTCGATCAATTGTGTAGATGGGAATGATTACACAAACGGACTCCATCAACTGTGTAGATAGGAATGATTTCACAAACGGTGTCGGTCAACTGTATAGATAGGAATGATTTCACAAACGGACTCGACTAACTATGTAGATGGGAATGATTGCACAAACGAAGTCGATCAATTGTGTAGATGGGAATGATTTCACAAACGGAGTCGATCATTTATGTAGATGGGAATGATTGCACAAACGGACTCGACTAACTGTGTAGATGGCAATGATTGCACAAACGGACTCTATCAACTGTGTAGACGGGAATGATTTCACAAACGGAGTGGTCAATTGTGTAGATGGCAATGATTTCACAAACGGAGTTCTTCAATTGTGTAGATGGGAATCATTGTACAAGTGAAGTTGCCTTACTGTATAGATAGAAATGATTGTACGAATGGAGACGATCAACTATGTAGATGAGAATAATATCACAAAAGGATCAGTATTTAAATCGGAATGATGTACATCCCAAATCGAATTGTTTACTAGGAGTTTACCTTTTTCAGTAGGATCAATTCTATCAGTGTAGATATAGTTGAGCACCATATTGAAAGCTTCTGGCGTCGCTTCAGGTAGCAACACTGTTAGTCTCGGCGTCGCCGTATATGAGTACACCTCATAATCTCTCTCTTCACCGGACTCTATTTTCCTGTCTAACTCTTCGCGAGCCTCTCTGGAAATTAAAGCTCGCTTTAGATATCTTTTATTTAGGTCAGCTCAGCTCCCATCGGCCGTAGCATGATGTTATATATACCCTATAGTCTTCCTATATAAATGGGCTATCCAATACAGAACAGACCTTTGCACATCACACAAAGATTTGTCCTAGGTGGGGATCGAACCTACGACCTCCGGCGTAGCAGTCAGGGTCACTAACCACTAGACCAACAGGCCCGTCAAAAAACATTGCTACAAATGAAAATCTCATCTTTATACATGTTGTTTCTCCATTGCTTATAATTATTTCGACACATATGTATTTATATAATAAATAAATAAATACACAGCTTACTTGATCTTAGCCCGTAGGTACTGAGAGCGTGCCGCAAGTATCGCCTGGTGCGCCAATATAGTCGTCTGGTCAGGCCCCACGAGAATGCGCACGTCACAGAACTGCTGAGACTTCAGGATACGACCGAAGTCATCATGTAGCGTACAGCGGGGGTAGTTCGATAACTGGAGGCAAATATTGTATTAAGCGATGGTGGCTGAATGGATAAGGGACCGGCACCGAGCCCAGTAGTGGGACTTAATGGGTTGCTGATGATGATGATGAATATTGTATTTGCGCCTACTCAGAGACGTTACTTAACTTTAAATTTTATTTAGTAAAAACGTGTAATACTTAAGTCTATACGGCTAAAGACGATTATTCAATGATAAAATTGTGCTAATGACAGATTACTGCTAATTGACGTCTCTGATTGCAGCAGTATATAGTCTAACCATCAACGTCCGAAGTTCTGAAACACAAAATTGTGCATCTATTTGACAGGCTTATGCTTCAATCAGTCTGTCATAAAAATAAATTGGCGTTTTATATGAAGTTAAAAAAAAATGTATGTTGAACATTTTACGCAAATAAATGTATACTTAATTATTATTAAAAAATATAATATATAGATATATATATATTTGCCTAAATCAGTCGCTCAAGATCATCATTTACAGGATAAAATTTTGTAATGACACCTGGAGGAAAAGTACTCTAAATACTGGAGATAGATAATTCTACTCAAAGGAAACATTCCTTTATTTTTAAAAAGAAACAAAACTCCATTTATATATTTTCGCAAATACGCTTGCGACACGGCATTTGAACCACCTAAAATCCAAAAAATATTCACCCTGTACCTTTATGGCATCGATCGATAGGGTCAATCATAAGGATTGAATCTCTCTAACAAACCTGCCCCTGTGACGACACAACAACTCAGACCCTTATGCATCTTATCACTCAATGCCCCCGATATATGAATACCAGAAGCAAACATGAGCATTATTGCTCGTTTGAAAGGCTAGATCCATACAACTTGACACAAATAATCACCAAAAACACAGTGTTAAACACTTTCATGAATCATATCACCCATATTGTCAAAACACTCAAACAATTCAATAATACTTAACATACACGCAGCCACACACACACAAACACACACACACCCACAGACACACACGCACATGTGACACTGTATATACCTAAGAATATGCCATTATGTAATACCACAATAGTTATAATACCTTGCAATAATTACCTACCTAATGTAATATCTGTATCCAATAGCAGATTGATAAATAATAAACTCTCCCTCAAAGTGGACTTAGCCTTGAGGGAAAATTCAAAAAAAAAAACAAACCTGTGTAATTAAATAAAAAAGCATAACCATAAAATCTAAATTTACGTTAGGCTCAGCGCAAACGAGCCACCGACCACGAGCACCAGTGGCGACCACTGACACTTGACACCCTCCAAATCGTACATAATTATGTAGATTATTAATTTTTTTTTGTCAACCTTTGTTGTCCCACTGCTGGACAAAGGTCTCCCACAAGATAGATTAATATAGAGTACAATTATTATCATCGGTATAAATAACTAAATTACCTGAAATCTAAACAGTTCGCCGCTGCGGACATTATTGTCGACAGTGCCTCCGAATATGTACAAGGCGTCTTCTACGACGGCCCCCGCGTGGAACAAGCGGCCGGACGGTTTGTGTGAGTCTGCCGCTGGTTGGATCACTGACCTGAAGAACGTTTGTTATAAAGTTAGATTAGGCAACTTTGTGGTTAAGAAGTTTGAGACTAAATGCGGAAACTTAATAATTTTATAATATTTAAATCCCTTATTACAAAATATGGACTAAGTACTAAACCAGGTTTAAATTGACATAAGCCATTGTTTTAGTGTCAAAGTTGTCAATTGAAACCTGGTTTAATGCTTAGTCCTTATTTTGTAATAAGGGGAAAAAGTCTTATATTGGGTGTATATAGGGTTTACCAACCTTTACCTCGCTGAGCCTCCCCGAATCCAAAATAATATTTTCAACAAAATTAAGAAACACATATTTTTTTTATCAACGAATTTTTTTATTTGAATTTCTATTAGGTACAATATCTACAGATACGATATTTTTTTTTCCGGAAATGTAAACGTACCTATTACGCATCCCCAGACATATTTTACGCTCCTCAAGGGGGGCGTGCTCCCCTGGTTGAGATCTCCTGGTGTATAAGTACCGGCGCCCACTGACAGCATGGCATTTTTTCATGAACAAATGATTTTCGCCCTTATTTCAGTTAATTTAGCACTGACATTTTTTTATTTTAACGTAAATTATTAATAATCGATAACGGCCTCTTTAGTTTTACTGACCATAAGGTTTTATATTTACTTATTGAATGACGGTGTTCTTCATTATCTAGTCCCAATGTAAGCAATTATATTTGCTTGTGTTATGGGTACTAAACAACTGATAATACTACTTAAATATATTTTTTTTTGTAAATACATACATATTATTAGATAAATTACATCCAGACACAGAACAAATCTTTATGCTCATCACACAAAGCTTTGTCCTGGGTGGGGATCGAACCCATGACCTCCGGCTTAGCAGTCAGGGTCACTAACCACTAGACCAATAGGTCAGTCAAAGGTGAAAAGGTGTCCATTGACTGCGACTCTCATGTTCCACCGAACGTAATTGTTTGTTGATGAATCATATGTGTGTAGTGACGTACCATATCTGCGTGTCGAGATCGTAGCAGTAGAGGTCGCTGGGCAGCGTGTTGTCGGCGGCGCCACCGAACACGTAGAGATGCGCGCGGTGCGACATCATGACGTGTCCGTAGCGCCGCGCCGGCGCGCCGCCGCCGCACAGCAGCAGGTGCTCCGTGCACACGCGCGACCAGCTGACACCACAACACTACACTTGGACTATCTACATGGTAGGTACGGTGGGTTGGGGTTTCAACCCCCCGCCCCTCCGACCCGAAATGTTTTAGGTGTTACATAAAAAAATTGAATATTTAATTTTGAAGTTTAATTTTATCAAACCCCCCAATTATATAAAATAAGTCAACAAATAAATTAAAACCAAAGAAAAGGGAACCAAAACCTAAATTGATTTGCACAATGTAATATCATGTGCGTCATTTGACAATGGGAGTGTCTCAAACAACGCAATAAAAAACTCACGTGTGTGTTTCAAAGTCAAACTGGAACAGTGCATTAGTGATCTTGGCGCCACTCTGTCCGCTGAACACGTACATCTTGCCTCTAGCGACCGCCACCGGGAAGTTGCAGCAAGTCGGAGGACATTGACCCTTCTGCTCTATGCGCTCCCATTGGTGATTTTCAGACTGACAAGACAATTCAAATTTTACCTATACTACTCAGCTGTCCTGCCTTTGTAAGTATTTAATATTTTCATATCAATTCAATAGACCAATTTGATACAACAATTTGATGAGAAAATACCATATAAAATCATCCGTTTAATTCTTATAATTTAGTGATATAAAACATTATTTGGGACTCTATTCACTGGGGCCCCGCTAATTTGGGGCTCCATGCTAGAGTAAAAACTATTTTAATAAGATTTTTTTTTTATATGTGTTTCTAGAACTTAAATTACCAATTTAGAAGCTCAGAGCCTGCCAGAGTTTAGGGCTGGAGACTGGAGCTGATGCCGACGTGGATTACTAATAAGAGCTGTTGGTACCAGAACTTACCACTAAATTAGTAGTCCACATGTCATTGAGTCTCGCATTGCCGTCATATCCCGCGAATATCCAAAGCTTATCGTCATAAACAGCCGCTCCATGTGCCGACCGAGGTACCGGCTCTCTGAATAAACGATTTGATTTGATTTGAATGAGAACTTAATATTAGCTCATAGACCATTTTGCATTAGTGCTCGTTATCATTTGTCAGATTGTCGACTGTGGTTGCAATTTTAGACTGAAATTTATTCTCTCCTTGTCATAGTGGAATTTTTTTTTATACCGTCGTGGTATAAGTATTTTTTTCGCACCATGGTGATAAATTTTTTGTGTCCGTTAGTTTCATGTTTGTAAAGCTCCCCGCGACACAGGGCTTGTTCACTAGTGCGGGCGTTGTAAAAAAAAATAATAATAAAAAAAAAATGTGTGCTGTTATCAAAATCTGTTCATTTTTCTATAAATAATATGATGCGGTGATTTTAACAAAATTTTTTCAAAGGCTAATATATTATATTCAACCCGGTAGATGATAATAGGCTCGCCCCCTATTTCGTGGGACTAAACATAGCTGGCGAAATGTGGGTGAGAAACACCTCTGCCTACCCCTTCGGAGAAAAAGGCGTGATGCTATGTTATGTTATGCTAAAGTATAAGGAAATTCCAATATTTTTTGTGGGGCCCTATCTATTTAATGGGGCCCCAAATAAATTGCAGAATTAGAATTAAATTAGATAAATACTTACTGGCCGGTGAATTTCCATTGCACCCATTGTGCATTTTGGAACTTATATTCAAAAAGATCGTTTTTGTTTGTCAAGTTAGAGTTAGCAAGAATGTCTCCTGTGTACCCTCCAAACACGAACATTGATGAGCGATGTACCTATACCATAAAAGACAGAACACTTAGGCTTTTCAGCTAAATTTGAGCCTTATCTATAGTTTATAAAGCATCAGTTTGATAGTAGCTATAAATAATATTAAGAAGGTCACAATGACTGGCTAATGAAAATGATTTTTATTTAAATTTATATTTCACTTTACTGGTAAAATACGTATATAATAATTATATATAGATTGCTTGCACAGTAGAAGTAGAAAGTACTATGCTTTGCCTGTGCTAACAGGCAAGATGAAGAGATTTTTCTATATCAGTAGAATAAAATAATTTTATCAATTCTTACCACAGCAGAATGATGATACCTAGGCGCTGGCCGTACTCCCATACATCCAGTCTTAGTCCAAGACTTCTCTCTGATATCAAAACGGATCATATCGTTCAACATTGACTTGCCATTGTCACCACCAAATACGTATATAGCATCTTTGTAGGCAACAGCTGTGTGTTTACTCCGTCTGTGAAGAATTAATATTATAATTTGGCTGGCCTGTTGGTCTAGTGGTTAGTGACCCTGACTGCTAAACTGGAGGTTGTGGGTTCGATCCTCACCCAGGACAAACCATTGCGTGATGAGCACAATAGTTTGTTCTGTGTCTGGGTGTAATTTATCAATAATATGTATGTATTTACAAAAAAAATGTATTTAATTAGTATATCAGTTGTTTAGTACCCATAACACAAGCAAATATAATTGATTACTTTTGGACTAGATGGTGCTGTGTGAATGTGGTAGAATGCTACTATATTTGCTGCACGGATTCACACTTTCCTATGTTCGGGGAGCGTCACATCGAACAGATTATTTTTAATTTTATTTTTTACTATTTATAATTTTATTAATGTGTATAATAATGCTTACTAACACTAGTTTTTAATTTTTATTCTTGTTACTAACACAAATATGGATTTATATGGTCTGAAATAAATTTATTGTTATTATTATTATGTTTCTATCCTTTTCTACAGGCAAAGCTACATGAAGAAGCTAAGCTGGTAATAAAAAGTCAATAAAGATTTATTTATAAAAAAGATATATTTAGGCTAATCCATACCTGGCTCCAACAAACTCGTAGCATTCAGACATTCGCTTCCATTTGTGCACAGTTTCAAAAGGTCCAAACTCCATTCTCAGGTTGATGTCCAATTCGTTTGGATTCCGGAGTTGCTCTGTTATTAACTTTGCTATGTGTGACATTTTATATTATTTTCTGAAATACAATATTTTTAGTTTTAACTAAATTTTATAGTTTCTCTCATAATAAACTGTTTTTCGTTATTATGTTGTTTTATAAAATTACAATACTTATTCAACATTATAAATACATATCAAATTACTCAACATTTTATTAATACTAATGATGATGTTTCTTCTAACTATTTATGAACTGCATAATTATTTTTCCTACATTTTTAACGACTATTCAAAAGAGTTTTTTTTATTATCTTCCGATTTTTCATGGCCAGTAGCAACAACTTTAACCACTATGCCACGAATTTTATTTCTATCCACAGAGCTGAAAAAAATTGCTCCTTACTTACATGCTTTCTTCTCTACTGAACAGCAGGTCAGCAAAGCTTATTCTTTAAACATTATCTTTAGCAACTACCTTCTTGTATATAATTTTTGTTGATAAATACTTTCACTGCTCAATTCCACAGTTTTGGAGTAATTAACTAATAAACATAAGCATGACTATTCAATCACAATGCAATTATTTCTTGTGCACCTTAAGGTCCTGTGTAATGGAGGATAACCAAAAAGAATTTACTGTCGACTTAGCTTCTTTAAAAAGCTAGAAGCGTATCCGGAACTGTGCTAAAAAAGGCAGAATTCTCAAAATAATCTCACGAAAATAGGTCGTTCAATTAATCTCAAACGAAGTCATTGACTTGTTCGTAAGTACTTAAATTGTTGGAATATCTGTTGTTTAAACTATTTACTAAATGGATAAACACAAAATTCCGCGAAACACTAAGATTAAAATGTTTAATTAAATGCACGGCAAATTCTATGGACTCTTTCGAGCTTTTGACACATTTTTGACAGTATTTTTAATATGAATGAATTTGTTTGTAATTTTCTAATCATTCATCATCCTACACACACAAACAAACACACCACACACACAAAATCATCATTCATAAAAATATTCCAAGGACTTTTAGATTGAGATTATTTGAGATCCCAAGAGGTCCCAGACGTTACTTATGTTCTGACTTTCTGAGAAACAAAATGTCGACGAGAAGATAGTGTGTAGCAATAGTATGTACTATGAACATATATAATTATGCGCATACTCGCTAGCTAGCTTGTGCTGACGGCCAATTTTTAGATATTCGATACTACATAAAGTCGGATATCGTCGGTAATCCATGTCGGATCCGCCCAAAAAGGAGCAGAGGACATAATCACCCGCGGGTATAACTTAATTTGGTGCACTTTTACTAAATTTGGTGCACATTTACTAAATTTGGTTCACGCATACACAAATTTATTCATTTTGCGGGGTTTTTATCGATCTCCGAGGCTTTTAGGCCTTTTTTCTTTAAAATGATATAAATTCTCATGGCTGTAGCAAGAGAGGGGTTTTGGGGGTTCTTGTGAGTAAGTTTCAGTTTAGCTAGGATTTACCAAGGAGGTATTTACCCGTCAGCTTGCGCTGACCCTATAACCGAGTTCAATTTATTAGATAGGTACAGATAATAAAATTTATAAGAACAGCATTCGATCAGTTACTCAGTCTTTCCTGCTCAAATTTCATTTCACTCTTTAGTTCATTCAATAACCGAACTTCAACGAGTTTGTTTATAATTAATTTTCCAAATTTCAGAAAATTTCTTTGGAAATTTAATTGTATTTATTATTGGAGCTATGTCTACACCGGTCAGTGCATAATTTTGAAATTGGTATAGTTGTACATTCTCCCATGACTTTGATTAAAATTTGTATGTCTTTTTGTTTCTAATTTGTAGGCTGAAGAAAGCGTACGGCGCAACAGCGAAAGCGAAGATGCAGAGACTCCTGAGCACGACCCTCATTACGAACCGATTGTTACTTTACCCCTTGTAGATATTCAAACAAACGAAGAAGATGAGGAAGAATTGGCTAAAATTCGCGCAAGACTCTACAGATACGATACAGCAGACCATGAGTGGAAGGTGAGACAAAAGAGTTTTATTTAATTTCATACGCCAATTATAATAATACTATCGTTTTGTTTATTCGTAAAAAACAACAGTAACGTTGATTTACATTTTTATATTCATGTAAATAAAGGTAGGGCATTGACATTTGGATTCAAACAAATCAAAAAGATTAGAGGTTAGATCTAAATAGACAATAGATAATGGAAATTTTATAGTATCTCTTGACCAAAGTGTTGCGACCTTTTTGTTCAACTTTGTAATTTTTAAATAATTTTCTTATCAGGAGCGGGGCACTGGTGATATTAAACTTCTTCGTCACAAACTAAATAACACAGTGAGAGTAGTTATGAGACGTGACAAGACCCTCAAAGTGTGTGCCAATCATTTTATTACTCCGGACATTAGAATGAATGTACACTGTGGGTCTGACAAGGCATTCAATTGGTCTGTATTTGCTGACTATGCCGATGAACAAATGAAGCAGGAGCTTCTTGCTATTAAATTTGGAAATACTCAGAGTAAGGTTTTTTTATTTTATTGTACTTATATAAATGCATTCTTTTATTTTGGATTGCATCAAATAATACGTTTGTCACCACTCCCACTCTTTCCTGGGATGTCGTAAGTGGCGACTATGGGAAAATTACGCCATAACTGCACTAGAGAAGGCAAACATGAAACAATATCCTGTACTAACCTGTCTGGCCCGGGTGGTATCAGTAGTACAGCACATAAAGTACCCTGCAATCCCACCAGCCCAGGCCAAGGTCGCGGACTTATGGTACTGAAACGTGGGCGCTAACTTTGTGGCTCATAAGAAAGCTCACTGTCATTCAGCGAGCCATAGAAAGAGCTATGCTCAGAGTTTCCCTGTGTGATCGAATCAGAAATGTGGAGAACTATACATAGTTATAGAATACAATATTTTGTTTTTCAATGTTATGACTAACCTACTTACTAATGATTATTTAATGGAAGTTAGGTATGTATTTGATTTATTTTGCTTGCTTGCATGCTTAACAAAAACCATCTATATATAATGCAACTATTGCAGTACCTGTCTTAGTGAAACTGGAGTGGTTCTCATGTAATTTGTGACCTTACATGAATAGTGAAATATTTGATATATATAAAAATCTCATGTAACATGTGTTTGTGGTTGCACTTCCCTGAAACATCGGAACCGATTTCAATAAATTTTTTTGGTGTATTTGGTAGGTTATAGATAGATTATGATAATATAATATAATAAATAAAGTATTTAGAAATATTTTTTATTATAATAAGTTAGAATGGAAAAATTTTTACATCCGAAAAAAAGTTTGCCCATGAAAAGTAATAATCTTTTTTTTTTTATGAACAGATGCTGAACTATGGAAAAAGAAGTTTGCAGAGGCTCAAGAAATAGTTAGAACTAAGTGTAGTTTATACATACAGGACCAATCTTCAGATGATGATGATGAAAGCAGCCTAACTAGAAGTGAAGACACAGACACACCGGAGCCTAAAAGTAATGATAAGTCCCATGACGATACGAAATCAGGTGACGCTGGCGGCATAGTTCTAAAATTAAAAGAATTAAAAGTGGAGAGTGATAAAACAGAGTAAATTTCTTAACATTTCAATATTACAAATGGTCAAACATAAGTAATTTAGTTTGTTGACAAACAACTATGTATTTTTAAATGTGATGCTGCATTTAATCTATATTTTCTTTTAATCGAGTGACTAGTAAATGTATTGTCCTAAATTTAAAAAGAATGTTTTAATTTTTCATGTATTTGGCGGGAAATTTGTGGACCTGTCAAAATAATATGAGCGCGACAAAAAGTTCTTTCTTATCTACGGTTTAGCAGAAGTGCTTTGATACGAATATGAGCAAAGGCTATGCTAAAATTAATTTTGCGGTTTCTTTTTTATTTTGATAATACTTTTTCACGCAGTTTCATCCATATAATAGGCAGCTTCTTGACAGCAACCCAGAGAATTTCCCGCCATAATAATTCCACAGTCATTTTTAGTTCTAGCAATGAGAAATGATTTGTATCTCATGCTTTTCATATAAAATGCTAGTTTAGTTAGAGAATCTAGTTGCATAATGTCAAATTGGTGATATTTCTATGGAGTTACAGATTTTATAAGCGAATTATTATTCGTTAGGATTTGATATTCGATAGAGTCTAGAGGCTCGAGTTAGCGTGTAATAATTTTAATAAATAAAATGTTACATATTGTAAGATTTATTTCAAGTGAAACAATAATGTAATAAATATAATTAGTAACAAATTGTTTAATCAAAGGCAATGAGAATGTTTGAATATTATGATACACAAGTATTAATGGAAGTTTTCATACCAATACAAAAAAAATTCTTTTATTTTCGTAGCTGATTTGATTTTCCCTTTTCTAAATTTAATTGCCACCAATCACTGAATACCCGCATCTACAGAACTCAGCAGCAGTGTTGGGCACATTTTAATTGCAATTAATGATAGCCACTAAACTAACAATTAATTAATTTTAATAATTGTAGAAAATAACAATTAATACCTAATACGAATTAAAATAATTTTCACAATTACAATTAATTAATTGTTCGTTATTTGGTGGCAATGAATCATAAATTGTTAATTGCAATATGTGCCCAATACTGCTCAGCAGTTGCTAAGCGTTTCTCGCTTTTATTTGATGCCATTAATGTTCAAGTCATTTAGCAGAGTATATTTTACAAATCTGAGAGGCATGGATTATTATCTAACATTGGATATTTCTGACTATATATATTTTTTAAATTTGTGTAATATTTGAAAAAGCCGTTATTGTTTCATTTGAAGTCGATAGATAAGTTTTTAAGTTGTCATGAACATAATATTTGCATATTGTTTTCTTACTATACATAGGTAATATTTTAGATTTTATGATTTTCTTCTGTGTCGAGAGTATATACTGTTAATTTAAAAAAGTAAGTTATATTTGTAGACTATTGAGGTTGAAAAGGGTCAATTTATGACGAATTAAACCATTAAATCTTTAAACGCCATGTCGGACACCATTGTCTGACAAACAATTAAATTTCCATTGAGTCTGCAGTCTGGTGTTCAATGTGTTAATACAATTATCTTGACTAAAATATAAAATTAAATTTATTTTGAAATGGAAACCTATGGTTAACAAATAATTATGTTATAAAACGTTTTTCAAACTTTTTTCAGAAAATTTCTAAAACAATACAAGAACTTCAGATATTTCAAAACAGGGACTAGCGCAAAACTAGTCTTGAACCTTAAAGCTATTCATAATTAACTGTCAAACTACAGTCGATAAATGAAAATGTGTCTTATTGTGAAAGCAATAAGTCGCATTTTTTGATTGTTCAAAAGGTGACGCCTTGCAAGTTAGTGTTTTGTAATCAAAATAATTTGGTTTTCTCGGGTCAATGTGCCATTGCATCGTCATAGTATGTGAGATCATGCACGTGACGGTTTGGTTATATTGATCTAATTGATTGTCTAAATGCGGGGAGTAGGTACGTCTGTTTGCCACCATCGTGGTATAAAAAAAATGTGCCGTTGTAAATTTCAGCTCCTAGAGTTTGACATTAAATTGTTTCTAAATTTAGATGGATTTTACGTATGAAAACGACGTAATCTTGTACATATATTATTAGTTTACACAGGTCATGATATAAACATATATTATGTATAGTTTAATGATGTGCTGGATATCCTTATCCGTATCCGCGGATATCTGAGGGAAAAGAACGATCGGGATCCGTATCCATATGCGTTACATTTGAGGCGGATCTTTTACCTTATTAATTTTCAATAATATATAGATGGAATTTTATATATAGGTGACTAGGTAGCTATGAAAAACTATTAAATTCCATTGAAATTATTTTTAATTTCTTAAACAAACTAAAAGAAGGTACCTCTCTCTGTGCCAGTCGCAAAATGTCCTATGCCAAAAAGCGTCAGGTGACGATATTACCGTAACAAGGTCACGCTCAACGTCACCGATTGATTAAAAATGTTAAGATCCGTATCCGCGGATCTTGACACCAAATATCCGTATCCGCGGATATGCTATTAATTTCTAATGATCCGGCACATCACTAGTATAAAGTTATTGCATATCAAAATAACATCTACAATTTTCTATACGTAAATAGGTAGATAGGTACTAACACGAACATATTGGCGTGTCCTTTTTCTGCCATAAAAGAAAACAAATCTAAAACCAGACATTGAATAGGTATTACTATTTAATAGCTTGTACTATTATTCCTTGCTATAATGTTGTTCTATAGAAAATTGTTTTTCTTATCGCCCGTATCAATAGTTTTTGACATTAAATTTTACTTCGCAATGTGGTTAGTGATTTGTAAGGAAAATGTTATTAGTAATTAATGCCGTATCACTTTCAAATTGTGACGGAATTTTCGCATTATGCGCTTAGTAATTAAGGTAATTAATGGTTAGATTATATGCCTCAGAACAATGATTAACAATCATTTTATGAGCGGCCTTTAAATTATGTGGGTACAGATATTTTATAAAACCTAATGCTCGCAATACACGCAATGTTATGCATGAAGGTTTTGACCTAACAGGCACAATCGTCATGCAAACAACAGAACCTTTTTACACCTAGCGTGTATGGCGTAAAACTGTTCACTTATCCAAGTATAATGGAATACTGACTTAACTAAAAATAAGCAGTTTTTGAAATTAGCAAAAGATCTTGCTTTGAGGGCTCATCCTACTTGTTAACGGGTAAAAACACAGATAATTAATTAATCATGGATGCTTGTATTTTGAACATATGGTAGGTATACGAGAGTAGATGGTGGTAATAGAAGCCTGTCTCTGTACGTAACTTAATTCTGAGCTATCTACTGAGTTAATTTTTCATTAAGCATGCGTTATGTTCACTATGGAGTTTGGTTGTCAGACGGCTATGCCTATAAGGTCATGCATAACCTTACGTGCAGCCCCCTGATTCTAAGCTGTCGGAAAACTTTCGGCCGAAAATGTCAGTGTAATTAAAGTTAAAAAACATAGTCTTAGAGAAATAAATGGCTGTAGGGAAAACCTTAAATTAATCAGTTTTTAATTTTCTATACGTTAGACTATTTTTTAACATTAAATATCATAAGCCGTAAAAATACGTCGTACTAAGATTCGTAAAAGTTTACGATCCGGGAGCAATCCGACGAGTCAGAATCAGGGGGCAGGTATGCCCTACATAAACTTGAAGTTCTATGACTTGTATATCAGATGGTTATTCTGTCTGTGAAAAAAAAAGAATATTTAACGTCTGTAAACTGAGCGATACTGTAGCCTAGTCTACTACCTACATAAAAAAAATCTGTTCTAGATTGTTCTATTTGTGACAGTAATGGCTAATACAGTCCTAAATTGTTCGTATAGTCTTATTATTGTGACGTAAAAGCATCGCTTTCTTACGCTGCTTCCATATATTGGCCCAACATGCACCAACATCGTGCAGTATATACACTTATCAATGCAAAGCTTACACAAATTGATGGTAGTTCAATTTTGTAATGATAATTTTTCTATGCTGTGGCTTTTAGTGGTTTAGTTGGCCCAACGTGTGGATGTGGTTTTAGCTTAATAGATTATATTTTATTAGCAGTTATTAAATGTCTATACTCTCGACACAAGTTTTAAGACGTGTCATGATCATTAAGCCTCTTGCATATCTGACTGGTTGCAGTGTATTGTCCAATGAATGCACTGATATTGCTCTAAACACCTAATTATTTATAAGAATTTATCAGAAGTCAGAAGTTAACGTCGCCTAATTTTAATCATGCTTCTTGCGTAAACCAGCATTTTCATTGATATAATAACTGTTACAAATAAATCAGGCGCCAGTTTAGATAAAAGTTGTTCATTTTGTATAGCACCCTATTCAAACAAATCTGACTATGGAAAATGATTAAGTAAAAAATACTTGCATCTATTCAGGGTCCTAACTCTGAGCTATCAGAATGATTCCGCATCGTAAACTTTTTCGAATTTTAGAAGAAGTATATTTATGGCCTACATTATACGTACTTATAAGTTATAATAGAGAAAAATAAAAACTATTAGAGATTTTTTTCTACAACTATCTGTTTTTTAACAATAAGTAAACTGACATAACCCGCCGAAATCTTTCGGATAGCTCAGAATCAGGCCTCAGGTGCACAATATCCAAAAAAAAAAAATAATTAGAAAAATTTGCCAATAACTTAGCAACCTTCTAGATTTGTTCGAGGCTTTTTAAGTAATTATATTTTATCTGAATGTAACTGTAAGTCACAAACGGTGGTAGCGAGCTACATTCCGATTTCCATTGTTTTGTAAAATATGCGAAAGCCGTTTGTGACTAAACGGGGCGTTTCAATCTATATTATAATTTTATACATTTCAAAAACCGAATAGATGTATTTCATCAAATGTTGTGTTTCAATCTACCTACACATTCATTTCTATTGTTTGTGGAGCAGGGACTTCAGTTCTAATGACTTAGCTTTTATATTCGTTTATGTTAATAATATAATATACGTTTTAAATGACACCCACATCCATCAGATAACAATAAAACAGGAAATTGTTCTTTATCTGATCGGACTGACCAGTATTGCAAAATCCACCAAATTTTAGTTTATTTTCAGCCTGTGCAATTAGGATACAGAATTATTATCCAGATAGATCCAAAGATTATGTGACTTATGGTACTGAGACGTGGCCGCTAACTATGGGGCTCATTAGAAAGCTCACTTTCGCTCAGGGAGCCAAAGTTGCTGACATAGCTCACCGAATCGCATCGCTGAAGCGGCAATGGGCAGGCCACATAGCCCGCAGAACTGATGGCCGATAGGGCAAAAAAGTCCTCAAGTGGCGGCCACGTATTGGAAAGCGCAGCATGGGGCGGCCCCCCGCCAGATGGACCGACGACCTAGTAAAGGTTGCGGGTGGCCGTTGGATGCGGGCGGCACAAAATCGCTCGCTGTGGCGGCTATGTTCAGCAGTGGACGTCATTGGGCTTATATGATGATGAGATCCAAAAATATAAGATGTTAAATTTTTAAGGTATAGTCTCTTTGATCTAGCTCCTAGACTATACCTTAAAATGGAACTCCTTATATCCTCTAAACTAAGACCCGACCAAATCTGATACCTGGTGGGTGTCTAATCTCGACCAATTAGCAACTAATTCTGGGAAAAAACAGATCTTCGTTACGTGTCCTTGTTTTTTTAGATATAAATGTGGCCAAGCTGAGGACTCTCCACAGATCGGCCACCTAAGATCGCTTATAACTTTGTGTGCGTTCGTCCAGCAAAAAGTACTCGCCTTTCAAGAATTGAATGCTACAGATAATTAGTGCCTTATCTCGTGTAAATGTGCATGAAATTTGCAATTCGTGCGTGCAACGGCTTCAGTGATTTAAGAAAAATTGATTCTGCTGCACGAACGTTCGCCCAGCAGAATTTTTTTTAATTGATGCATCTAGCTGGAAATGAAATATGCAGAAAGGTAGCTTATTATTCCAGTCAATTTTTGGTAAAACGTATTAAATTAAAAAGGCAATATTTTGTAAAAATCAACATTTATTAAACAGAAAATTAAATTATAATTAGCAAAATCACTAATTCATTATATTCACACAAGACCCATGTGTCGTTATCTGTACCTACTATTATTAGAAATAAAAGAATACACATTTTATTTCATGTCCCTATTATAAAATATTTTCCGACATAACAATTCTGTACGCATCTGTACTAATTAAATTTCATTACAACACCGTCAAGTGAGGAAGGATAGCTCGAAGTATCGTGCGGCCGCTTTTTAATGTTCATTCGAATTGAGTCGGTTAATTTACAAAAGAGATTTCGAATGGATTTTTATCATTATCATCTAAATTAACGGGTGTACATAGCTTATTTTTTGCATACGCATTCTTAAAATAGATCACTTATTATTGTTGAAGAATGTAATAAGCCAGCTCACAGAAAAATACTGTTTCCGAACTCGAAATAATTTACTTCAAGATAACCTCAAAAAAAAGCAATAAAATGTTAAAAACTCGCTAATGATAAGCAGTAGGCCAGCGAAACTTTACAGGATCGTGTGCATATATAACAGGTACCAGACAGCACTAACGCGAAGTCCGTGGTCTTCATAATTCCAGAGCCAGAGATGTTTTCGTGTTTCTAGGATAAAGTGTAATAACTCCTGAACCATGCTAGTCATATTAGTAAACATTTGGGCACAAATAAGCACTAATGTACTGTATCCGCATAAAAAAGTAATCATGTCTGTACGGCCAACCGTTTCCGATATATAGCAATCGCCAAAACGTTCGCCCAGCAGAAAATGAAATATCTCTGAAATCTTAATGCGCACTAATTTGGCTTTCACCGCACATTTTTACTGGAATAATAAGCTACCTTTCTGCATATTTCATTTCCAGCTAGATGCATCAATTAAAAAAAATTCTGCTGGGCGAACGTTCGTGCAGCAGAATCAATTTTTCTTAAATCACTCTGAAGCCGTTGCACGCACGAATTGCAAATTTCATACACATTTATACGAGATAAGGCACTAATTATCTGTAGCATTCAATTCTTGAAAGGCGAGTACTTTTTGCTGGACGAACGCACACTATAACTTTTGAATAATTGTGTCAGTCAATTATTCAAAAGTTATAAGCGATCTTAGGTTAGGTTAATTCTAATAATTGGCGATTAATTTTGACCTATGTTGTGTTATCAAAATCCCCGATGCCAAGCCAGTGTCAGCCACACTTCGTCGAACTTCAAGATGATGGGTGATATATTATTTAAGGCAGTTGAAAATCATTTCATAACAGAAATAAAATTGGCTAGATTAAACTACCCTAAATAAAACCTAGGAGAAAAGGATCAAAATCCTTTCTGGTCTGACCCTGGGTTAAATTTTTCAGTTAGATTTTCTCACAATTTTGACTATCACTGGCGTAGCGGTTAAGGTAGTCGCCTCGTCACTACCATGGCCATGTTGAGTAACATAGGTTCGATTTCCACACGAGACAAATATTAGTTTGATTCATAGATATTTGTTTTGAGACTTGTTCCCTAGTCTAGGGAAAAAGCCGTATTTATAAAAAAAAAAAAATGTAATGAGCATGTCGGATGATGCTCTATGTAGAGTACCGCAGAAAATTATTCTCATGGCAATTTCATCAATATACATCGAGTAGTTTTTGCGTAAAATAATTGTAACATAAGGGCGGACGCACATACCCATTTAAAAAAAATCAGTGGTATACACATTATTATGGTCAAGGTCTCTTAATAACTTATCTCTTAATTTCTTAATCCGAATAGATAAGATTTCGAATGATGAGAAAATAATAAAATTATATATTTTCATAATTTATTGCAACACACATTATGTAGTGCTTAGTGCCCAAATAAATAACACTATAATTATGGAATTTTAAAGTTCACAATCCATGTATCATTCAAACGATTTATAAATAGGTACATTTTTATAACAACTTCTATTATTGTTTGTCACAGGTAGGTTTCACAAGAGTAGGATACACACAAACAGTTCAAGATTATAAAAACTACTGTGCAATTTTGAACCTTAGAATAATTATGTAAAAGACAGAAATTGACGAACAGATAAATTTCATCTTATACCTGTTTTTCATGTGTTTAAATAAATAAAGTAAAAAGTAAATATTGCTAAAAAGAAATTCGTCCGGATATCATTGGACATAATTTGTAACACACATTCATATTTTTACCTCATCCATGACTTCAATTTATACCAACACAACATACAAAAATAACATCTAAGGGAATGTATTTGAAGAAATGCATTCCTACAATCTTACTTAATTAAAAATCCTGTCCGAATGAGCTGTAAAAGCTAATTTTTATAAAAATATAGGCAACATACAGAAGTAAAAGTGTTTACTTAAGGCTTATTTTTCCACAGAACCCATAATACATCTGTCTTAATTGCAGAAAAATAAGGTATCAATATATTAGTCTGATAGTACATGTACTGTGTAAATGGGCTTTTATTAACAGAGAATAGAATGGCTCTAACTCAATTGAAGAGCTCAGACAGAAGTAGTGGCTTCATAAGTGCAACTTTAAACTGTTTTATTAGATAACTTTTATGGAATTGAATTCTTGAATTTGATTAACTTTGGTATTACATTATCAATAATTAAAACAATTATTTCTTTGTACTAGGACTTTTTTAAATGCCATCACAAGATTTAGTAGTTTCTATATACAATAGACTAGGCAGGATAATTAAAAAAAAAAAACTTGTATAGCTATAGTGTTTGTGATGGAAAATGGAAGGCAGTACCTACCTATTGAATAATTTTGGTAAATAGCTTAGCTTAATCACTGTAAATTCTATACTTGTTTTTACAAAATGTAAGTAATAATTATTTTCTTGTGCAAGAACTACAGTTTGTAGTTGGTCAATGACAAATTACTTTTAAATTTTAAATACTATTGTTAAAATTTTTGTGCCAGAATCATCAGAATAAAATAGCTTTTTAAAAACTCACATAAATTCCAAGTCAATACAGATATGTTATAAATAATTTTTTAAGTCTATTCTAGAGGTCTATGGCCATAATCACAGCTCTGACTTTTCAGTTTTGGCTTTTTGGTCAAACAATTGGAAACTTTGTAGTATGTTAAGTCTTATGCTTATTTCCTTTTTCTTCTCTTCAGACACTTTGCTGTTGAGGATTTTCTTTAGTCTGGCTTGTTCTGTTTCCACAAATTCATCACCCTTTTCTAGAATCTTCTGCATGTAAGTTGTGTAGGTTTTGCCATAAATCTTGTCCTGGAAAAGAATAAATGTTATTGTGAAATGGAAAAATAAAGTGTACTTATGTCTTTATGTCTGCTTGTGGCACATTTCCCGCGCCACGTCGGCTATCTATAAAGCGATAATAATAATCTTACCTTGTCAGTCAATTTATTAGCTTTCTCTTCAGACTTCTTTAATATTTTATTTTTGTTATTATTATCGGCTTTTAAAAACTCAGTAGTAAGCTTGTCCATTTCTTTCAAGCAGCCCGGTAAACTTAAATACACGTTAGTGTTTTCCCGAACAAACCGACGCAACGCATCGCTAGTAAACTCCGGCGATTCGAAGGTTATTGGCTCACTTTTGCCTTTGATGAAGAGCTTGACTACTGGAAAATTGTCTTTGGAGGCACCATATTTGAGTGCCAGTGCTTCATTGTCCTTCTCACCATAGTCTTTCACGCCGACTTCGGCTACCAATAAATCTTCCTCATCTTTCGCATCTTTTGCAAGAGCTAGGAAAGCCTCGTGTTTGTCACCAAATGGAAATGATACATCGAATTTGACAAGAGATGCTTTAAATTTCTTTGTTATTTTGTTAAACGATAATTCGTCTAATTCGACAGAGCCGTGTTTTGACGTTGAATATACAAATGGAATTATAAGAACAATACTACACAACAAGAAGAGCCGATTCATTTTGTAACACCTTATTCGTGTGGCAACTTATGCGATATTGGTTGTATCAATACAGTGTGTCTTTACAGTTAAAAACTACAATAACAGCCGTGTTAATGTACAATTTGTACACCGCGGTGAATCAAACTGGAAACTGACACTGACAAATTCTATTGAACTGTTTTTGAATGTTGAGTTGACGAGTTACGTGTTCGTTCTACGCAAGTATTTGTACGTAAGCTTGGAATTTCTATAAACACTGATTATTCTCATATAGTAAATGTTTTTGTAATATACAATTTATGTTAAGTAAGAGAGGCACTGAAATCGAAATATAATTGAATTAAGTAAAACACTAGAAAGTTTTCTTTAATTTACATGTAACGGAACGTGATTTCTACAACTTCCTTTGACAACTGACCGTGGACTTCTGTGATTGGCACACGGCACACGCCAATCGGCAATTTGCAATTCGTCTCTGCCGCCGCCGCTTGGGCTGCGAGCTGTGTGTGTAGGAAACTCGGAAAGTTTTCGGGCGGAAATGTTAGTTAAGAGGGAACGCGGCGCACGGTTCTTCATACAAACGTATTCCCCTGTTTTCTCCCTGAATAATGTCTAAAAGGCAATTTTTTTTAGCTCAAAAATTCAAGTTCAGCTATAGGCATGTCCCTATCATTTCCTTTTTTTCAAAACCTTATTAATAAAGAAAATATGAGCCTCCAAATATTGCTAAAATTGCCGTATTTTTAATGTCGTAATTAGAGGACTACCAGAGGAATTCTATTAGTTATTTCCATAAAAAAAAATGATAGGAACCTAGTCATACTCTTTCTGGAATTTTTCATGTAAAAAAGGATTGAATCCGCTCAGTTTTCGAGGAGAAAACAGGGGAATACGAAACGTCCATTTCGTCAAAATTTTTGTCTTAAAATCTGTCTGAGCTGTAGCTGTCTTTATCGCACTCTTCGGGGGTGACTTGAGGTATGGGGGGTCACTACATGTATATGACTAGGGAAGTGGTATCTGTCGATATTTTTTTTATCGATACTGCAGTGATGTCCATCAATGTCGATGTTGACGATTTACTGTTTTTATTTATTAAATTGTGAAACTGTAAGGTTAATTTCCGATTTTTTTATTAAGTTAATAAGATTATCAGATCAGGTCGCAACGATTTGATTTAGCTGCTCTAAAAGTAAGACTAGTCTTATCAAGTATATTCATATACACGCATTATAATGGATGCAAGAGAGGTGTAGGTTGTGGGTATTTTATTTAAAATAGCTGGCAAAATGCGAGTTGGATTCGCGCACCGAGGGTTCCGTACAATTATACATTTTTTTTATTATTTGTGATTAAAATGTAAGATATTAGAAGGTAACGGGATAGCTATAAGTTACAATAAACATTCACGTAAAGTTCACATCAGTCCGGAATAAACTCTCTTTCGTATTCAATTTATTTACGAGTATCATCTTATACCCGTTCCAATAAAGTTTTAATATATTCAGTGATAATAATATAACTACACGATTACGGTTTTCGGACTTTTTGCTTTACTTGTGCAACTTAATATTGCTTTTTGCCAAATTTCGTGATTCTAGGTCAAGGGGAAGTACCCTATAGGTTTTGATTTTTTTGATCGTCAAGATATGCAGCAAAAATGGAGCATAAACGTCTGTATCTTTTCATATCTTGCATTTACTTAGAACTCTGATCTTTTATTATATTCCAAGGGATTGCAGACCCGAGTATTTTTAGGGTTTCGTCCCAAAATTGATTGATACCTCTACGCATTCTTGAGAAAAATATTCTTGACAGACAGACGGACAACGGAGCGATCCTATAATGATTCGTTTTTTTTTCCTTTTGAAGTATAGATTATGGAACCCTAAAAAGAATTTAAAACAATAAATAGGACATTTATTCTATCGTCATTTCCGTCTTTTCGCTTACGGGTAAATTGTGTGATCCCATCAATTATTTCAAGCAAAGGCCATTCGTGAAAAGAAATATCTAGTTTAGATAAGTTCGATCATCATCAGCAACCCATTAAGTCCCACTGCTGGTCTCGGTTCGATATTTTGCCAAAATAAGACATATTTTTTTAGTTTCTATTCCATTTTCTGGAGTTTTTCAGAAATTTTATACAGATATTTTATTTGTATATTTATTGAGCCATAATATTTTACAAGTTCATCAAGACTTGCAGCTTATAAACTTTTATTGTTGTTGACGAATAACCAAGTTGACGGACAATCTAGTTTCTTCTGAAAATTGTTTTCATGCTACCTCTTCTTTTACCATAATTATTCTCTTGCTGTATTAGGAGTGCCTTTGATTTACGAATACAACAATGATCTTAATTACCATTACAATGATATTAATAAAAACTAAAATTATATTATAATTCGAACAGAACCCTCAGGACATTTTATTCATATGTAGGTTAGCGATAAAATATTTTATAAATCTTAAATAGAGGTAAGGTAAGTACTACGATTTTTTCCATTATTTACATACACGTAAAAACAATAATAACAACGTGTAGGTAACTAAGTAACACGATGACATCAAATGGACCGATTTAAGCAAAAATGATCCAATCAACATAAACCTCATTTTGACAGCCATAGAAATACTGCAATGAATTTTAAAGTCAAATATCTCAAAATGAGGTTTGTGTTGATTGGATCATTTTTGCTTAAATCGGTCCAAATTTCAAAAACCAAATAAATGCAAAATGTAGATTCGCCGACTCGCCGGTACACGGGCGCGGGGAAGATGCTAGTGGGGAGGAGGGGGGGGGGGCTACTACGCATGTGGACCATCCACTCACACATTTAAATCTCAGGCTCAACGTGACAGCAATAGTTAATTCAAATACCTACTTTTCAAATTTCTCGCAGACCGCGTCCCCTCTTAATTTAAAGTTAAAAATACTTCATTGATGTAGAAAAAATGTAATACTTGTTTCCCGCAAAGTACTAGATACTGCTTGATTTTTCTACAGGAGTCCTGCAATAGATTTAATTAGACAGATTAGATTAAATTTTATAATAAAAGTAGCTCAGTCCCAGTGAATGGAAGTGGGGTGAAACAGGTAATCAGCCCCCTGATTCTGAGCTGTCGGCATATTTTCGGCTAGAACTGTCAGTTTATTTAAAGTTAAAAAACAGAATGTTAAAAAAATAGATCGATGTAGAAAAAAATCCTATATTAATCAGTTTTTAATTTTCTATACGGTAAACTAATTTCTAACACTTAATAACTTAAGCTGTAAAAATACGTCGTTCTAAGATTCGAAAAAGTTTACGATCCGGGAGCAATCCAATGACTCAGAATCAGGGCCCGGTATTAGTTAGCACATTGCATTAGGAATCACTAAAACTATTCTCAGTTTCCGATTGATAATAGAAACTTTTTTAAACAAAAAAATCTCTTAAGCTAGGAACAAACTTTTATCCAGAGATAGTACAAATACACAAAACTGTGCCCACTATCAGCTGTCTTCTTGGAGTGTCGGACATCCGAATAGAAACTGGCGGCGTCCGCGTCCGATAATTGGTTCCCGGCTTTAGTATTTAAACACACTATGTCGTGTAATACTAGACCGAAGACATAATATTATTATGGTTCAAAAATCAATATCCTAGCCGTATGCAGACACAGCTTTTTGAAAAAAATACTATTGAGAAGATCACTGGTGTACCTACTCTTAGATCCCCCACCCTTCTGTAGTACGTATGAGAAAATTTAATATAATTATAATATGACAAACAAATTAGGACTTCGTCCTTCTCACAAATTACTTTGTAATTGAACAATCAATACGGAGTGTGCCACTGTTTTTACGTTGCTATTGTCACTACTACTGCTGGCCCGAATTCTGAGTTGGGGGCAGACTTTTTACGTATCAATTATGAATAGTTTTGAGAGAAGGACTATATCGTGACCAGTGGCGGAGTTTGTATTCTTGGGCGCCCTAATCCCCAGGCCATGTAGAATGTACCAGCCGTCCGTTTCTCAATTTTTTGACACGATTGGCCGCCCCTAATTGGCCGGGCCTACTGGGCCTTAGGGCAAATCCGCCACTGATCGTAACTTGTTTGTCTTATATTTAATTTCTCTTACTCACAAACACTAGTTAATAAATCAGTTTGATACTCTGTAAACATGCCAGAAGCACAGCAAAGACGTGGCACTCCTGACAGTCCCAACATACCCAACTTGCAAAATAGATATGCGGAACTAGGGAATTCGCTCTCCTTTTTTCCGTTCATTTCACTGTTTTGTGATTGCAATAATATGTAGATGTGCCTATAAACTTGCCACAACATTATTGAAAGTATATAAAATTTACAACAGCCGTGAAACCCGTAAGTATTATTGTTACGTTTTATTGGTTAAAATTTAGTTCTCAAAAATGGAGACAGTCGTCTTATGTTTTATTATTTTTGTATTATATTATTGTGGGAGTATAGATTGTTATCCCGGCGATGGGTTTGTTAGTGATGTTCAGGTACCTTCTGGAGATGACAATAAGTTGTCAGGGGGTGAAGCTCCGGGATCGATAGAAACTCTGTTTCTTCCAGTGTCTCAAGTAAATCCAGGTAAATTTGGTGGTGGTATTAGTTTTAAGGATGCAAGGGCATTTGAATTTTGATATTACAGTTATCCGCCACTAGATTGATAGGGGATATTTCAATAAACCTACCTATCCCTTCGTCAAGTGCAGCGTAGGCCGTCCACCCGCGGATATATGATATTTTGCGAACCGCAGGATCACGCTGGGTGCAAGCCGTATCATCCAGTCATAATGGAAATCTCTTGAAGCATATTTATATTATCTCTCTCTGTGTCCAAAAGTGATACTACGATTTATATGATTATGATGATACCGCTGGGGGAATAAGATAGGTATAATCTTTTATATTCACAGGCCAAGGCACCGACCGACCGGGGCGGAGTTAGCTACCTACTGATGCCGAAATGACAGTGGAAATTCAAATAAATTGGAAATCCCTTAGTTAGTCGCAAATTAATGAAATTTCACTCAACTTAGCTACCTTTACAAAATTTTAGTTCAGAGGGAAGCCATTTTGTCATATCAAATCGAATTGTGTATTGCGTTGGGCGTTCTGGTTCTTTGCCTTTCAAGAGGATATTTATTCTATTTGACAATAAGCAGTTCTATTTTCTAAAGAAGGTATTCGAAAACCTACTAAGCTAACCTTTTTATGAAACTTTGCAGGTACAGGTCCAGAAGAAGCATTGTTTAAACGTAAGATTTTTTTAAATCATTAATTAGCGACCCTTCAAAATGGTTTTGAAAAACCATGCTTTGACAATGACAAACAAAACAAAACCGAATTAGTCTAATCGGTCTACGGTTTATCCAGAAGTCTAGCAACAACAGTACCTAGATGATTAATTTTTATACCTAGGTACCTATATAGATTTAGGCACGATCTTTGGAAAGTTATAGAATTCAGAATATAGGTATTATCACAATTTTTTCAGTGTTGGAATCAAAGGGTAACAAAGAAGCGAAGTATTTCAAGAAGTGGCGAATGGGAACTGTGCCGTATTATATCGATGAAGAAAGTTATGGTAATCAACAAAATTATGTACCTACTTACCTACTTTTTTTCTTGAGACTTATCTATAAATAATCTTTTATCAATAAAAACTTACTTAATTAAATAAAAATCATGGATTCTTGCGAAAAATGTGTGTCTGTCTGTCAAGAATAGGTATTTTTCTCAAGAACGCTTAGAGGTATCAAGCCGAAATTCTTGTTGCAATAGAAATCCCTTGTTGCAATAGAAATCCGAGTTTTTTGTAAACTCAATCAAAACTTTTGTCGAATAGGTAAATTGATGATCAAAAAAGCCAAAACCTATAGGGTACTTCTCGTTGACCTAGAATCATGAAATTTGGCAAAATGCAATATCAAGTTGCACAAGTAAAAGAAAACATTGCAAAATCGTACTTATGTCGTTATATTACTGAAATATATTTGAAGGTTTATCTAATGATACGCCTGGTCTTCTAGTCAGAGTATATACCAGACTGTTTGGGTTTCAAATTATTTTTTATGGCGATCAATTTTACTAAAGGTACTCAGTTTAGACCACCATAATATTGTGTTACCTTCCTACTGGTGACTAGTGGTTTAGATAACTTATTGGGGAAGCAAGGGATTTTAATGGGTCGGCAAATCGCATGTTCTTATGCTCCTGCCCCCTGATTCTGAGCTGTTGGAATATTTTCGGCCAGAATTGTCAGTTTATTTAAAGTTAAAAAAGAGAATGTTAAAAAAATAGATGGATGTAGAAAAAAATCCTATATTAATCAGTTTTTTTTTTCTATACGGTGAACTAACTTCTAACACTTATTAACTTAAAGTGTAAAAATACGTCGTTCTAAGATTCGAAAAAGTTTACGATCCGGAAGCAATCCGATGAGTCAGAATCAGGGCCCTGGTCTTCCTAGTGTCCATACGCTACGGTAATGGCTTACCATTACGTATGACGTGAGTTTATTTGCCACAATCGTTCTATCTATTAAAGAAATATCGCAATTTGTTCTCAGATTCAATAATAACGCATCGGATACATTTAGCTATGAAGAACATTGAAAGTGCCTCTTGTGTGGTGTTTATGACTCTCGAAAATATACCGAATCACAACCGCTTTGGAACTGATTGGTTACACATCACAAATCCGAGGAATGAGAAAGATTGCGTCCATTCTACTAGGATCGGCAGTTTTGGAGAAGTGGTAAGAGCTTTTACTTATAAATAAACCAGAAGTCAAGCGGGGCTTCGCTCCCGTCATTTTTATTTGGCCACTGCTCAGCTCCTATTTTGCCAAGGACAAGACTCGTGAAAACCCCGGATTTTAGAGGCTAGACCCCTAGATTTTAGAGGCGGAGCGATGGTGAATTTATTGAATCGGTTGTCGCGTTTGTCACGGGCGGCCCATAACTTTAACCCGGACACGGATGGCATCCCTTTAAATAGCCTAAAACCTTCCTCGATAATTGGGCTATCCAATACAAAAATAATTTTTCAAATCGGATCTGCCCTCTGATTCCTGCTGTCGGAAAAAATTCAGCCGGAAATTTCAGTTTAATTAAAGTTAAAAAACGTAATGTTAAAGAAATAGATGGTTGTAGGAAAAAGTGTTTAATTTTCTATACAGCAGACTATTTTCTAACATTGGCTTAAGTTATTTACTTAAGCCGTAAAAATACGTCGTACTAAGATTCGAAAAGGTTTACTATCCGGAAGCAATCCGACGAGTCAGAATCAAGGGGCAGTAGATCCCGAGATTACCCCCTACAGCGTCACAAACTTTACCTCGTTATAATATTAGTGATGATGATGATGGATGACGACTACAATTTACGTTTTCTCCATTAGCGTAACATTTTGTTCTCGAAAGTCACCATAACTGGCTTCATTAAATGAGACTGCTGAATTTTTTTATTTTTTGATAAAAATAAAAATATATTTTTTTACGATAGTGTTGACCTACGTGTACAAAAAAAAACATACACAGCTAACCTATTAAAAGAAAAAAGAACCAGATACTCTATTTACAGGGAATTCCTATAAATAGAATATCTGATTAAGATCAGATTCCTGAGGAAACGTACCCAAAAGGCTAGCCACATTACCGCGTTGGATAGCAAGGCTAATGCGTTGCCCCAGGTAGAGGCCAGCCCTTGGATCATGTGATACCTCAGAAACACGCTTACAAATTTCACGATAAAATTTGTGAGCGTTTGGCCCACAAGGTCCAAGAGTTTCAACCCCATAAGGCTCAAAAATGTAAGTCTCACCAAGACTTTCATATTTACGCCTCTTGAGGCACTCTGCAGAATTGGCAGCAGAACCCGCTTTAATACCAGTCCGTGAAAGATGAGATGCCGCCAGTGTGTCAACGCAAGTAGCATCCCACACCAAGGGCTTACCCATCTTCCACGGAACGAGAGTTATACCGTCGGGTCGCTTACCATCGCTACGCACTAGGCCGTTAGGCTCCAAAACGGACGGTATACTCTTTTTACTACTTAGATAAGTTTAACCTCCTGGTGTCGGGTTTCACGGGGTTTTCTTTAGGCTATCTACATTAAATGGCAGTTGAAAGCCTCACACTATGAATATGGATGAAGTCTCAAAAATGAACCTTAATCTCATGTCATACGGATTTAAATTTAATTAAACTTTGCTAGGTGTTGAGCCTGGGCTACGAGTGTATACAAAAACGGGACATCACACATGCTTTGCTGCATGTGCTCGGTTTTAAGGACGAGGTGACGCATCCACAACGAGACTCTTTTGTCAGAGTATTATGGGAAAACATACAGCCAAGTAAGATGACAGTTTTTTTAATGTCTTTGTGACAGCTAAGCTTATTGTTGTATTTATTCTTTTTGTTAGGCTGAGCAATTGAATTTATATTTTTTATATAGGTTTTTTTATTATTGCTAAAAGTACTCTTTATATAATAACTGTTACTGTAGAACTAATTATCAGCATAACAGACGTAGGACGTCGACTTGCACACAGGCCTCAAGATTTCCTATAGGACTGGTTATCTGACTTGCAATCAGCGCGAACTCAAAAACTCGAAGTCTCAAATGGATATTGTTGAGTTAGAAACTTCTTCAATACCCTGGCTACATATCCACTTATTGCGTTTATTTCGTCAAATAATCAAACCGTGTTTAAAGCCGATGGGATTGGGGCTGATATCTGTTTTGTATCGGATTCTCGTCCCATCATACTTTAGATGTGTTTTCGATCAGAGAGAGAGTGGCCATACGTTTTTACTTTAATCCTCGTTAGAAGAACTCCCAAGAACAGTAGACCCGCAGTAATCCATCAAAAGGCGGTGGCGATGTCAGATTACCTTATTTGTCGGACTACAGAGTGTTACCACCGACTTCTCTGTAGTGCGGAGTTATAGAAGTTATAGAATACATGAAGTCTTAAACAATAAAAAAGGCAGGCCCCGGGGCTTCCTCAAGAGATGGGCCCCACAAAGAAGAAAAATACGGGTCAGCAGATAACGTGTTTTAAAATGAGATTTTTTCTCAAAACTTCAGCAAATATATTGTGCCAGATGATAGAATATAGAAGATTGTTTAACTTTGTTAGAACAATTACATTCGCAATAAACGATTTTGTTTTTATTCGGAAATTAATTAGGGGCCTGCACACCTTTAAATCCAGCCCTGCTAAAAGTGCTGGGTGTATACCTATTCAAAATTGTTACCACATGCCATACAGTATCGTTTATCATCACTTCAACCCATAAACGTGCAACTGCTGGGCACAGGTTTCCTCCAAAATTAGTGAAGGGAATTTAGTTATAATGACCAAAAAGCAAAATGAGCACTACTTTATGGGAAAAGCTGCAGGATTTGACGTAATATTTGGTTTTTCAGAATACTATCACTTGTTTGCTATTCAACATGATCCGAATCCTTACGAAACGTTAGTAGAGTACGACACAATGAGTATCATGCAATTCCACGATCGGGCTTTCAGTAGTAACGGAGGCGCTACTATCACACCTTTGGTAAGTTCGATAAGGAAATTGGAGTTGGGTTTAGCAAAGTTCCTCTACGCTGGAAAAAAACTAACGCTATTACGTGATATACTAGAGAATTTACTAGAGCCATATTCCGTAATTTTTTCTTCATGGAGCGTCTCACACAAGAAATATTTTTCTAATAAACAAAAAAGTGATATTTTATGATGATATTTAAAAAAAGATAACCTAAAAAACATTTTGTTTTTGTGTTCATAACCTAAAAATCACTTGACAAATAGTTTCAGTGTGTAGTTTTTAAGAAAATCGTGGACAAACAAGTTTAAATATATACATTACATAAATACCGGTACAGAATATCCTTTTTTGAAGTCGAAAATAGGTGGGCGTCTCCAAGAAAAAAATACTCGATATATGGCACAAAAACTCTAGTATCATGGTAAAGCGTTACATTATTACCAGTAAAGAGAAGCGTTACTAAACTTTCACCATATCTTCAAACAGTCGCGAACAGAAGCTAATCCCTAGATTATAAATGCATGATGTAATTTTAAGAACTTAATCACCTCAGTTTATCGCTATAAATTGTGAAATTTGCACTTACTGCAATTTAGCCGGGCTTCCTCAATATATTATTTCAAAACGATACAGATATCATAAAATTTAAGTATTATAGCTATAACTATGACCTAAGAGGGGTAGGGACTAATTAAGTAGTCAGTAGGTACTTAGTAACGACTTCGTCTCCGTTTTAAAATTTTTGTTTTATGTGCGTTCCAAACTGACAAATTTAACTATACCTATAACTAGGTCATGAAATTATTGAGTTTTCGGGTTTCATCCATTCGTTTGATTCTAGTTCGTATATATTCGACTAGGACGGGGGACATTCAGGCATACAACCACGTGCGTTGTTGCCAAGGCAAGAATAGGGAGCATTAATGCCCGGTTTCTCAACCATCAAATTAAAGTTATTGATAGCATAAAATATAACATAAACAAATTAAAAATGACAGCTGTATGAATAAACTAGTTCTATTGTTTTACGTTTAGATTCAGTCAGGTTATACTTTAATCGATGATTAACTTTATTCTTTTATTTGATGGTTCAGAAACTTAAGAAACCGGGCATTAGACCCGGTCCCCATCAATAGAAGTGTGGTGAACGACAGGTGCATTACAAATATTAAAATTATGGATTTCAGATATCAGGGCTTTTAATAAACCCATCTGAAGGTCTTTCACAGCTAGATAAAATGAAACTACGATTAGCATTTGGACATGAATGTAATAAGCGTAAAGTTGACAATTTATTTGAGACTTGCATGAGTTCTATACAACTTGATAAAAAACGCAAAGATGTTGAATCGGGTAGTGGGAACGAAGACGATGGCAATAGTGGCAGTGATGCTAACGATGAAGAAGATGATAAGGACGGTAGCGAATCAGCGAATGAAAACAAAGTTGAAAATGTGCAGTCGACGGTTCCAGGACTCAGTGATAATGAAGTTATTGTTTTGGAAAATGACGATGGTAACGAAACTGAAAAAAGCAATAAAGATAAAACGGAGCTAAAAGGATCGAAGTTTGGACCTAAAATAAAGGAAAAAAGAGGTAGGTTTAATAATTAAAGTTCCGAATAAATAAATAATATTAACAGAATTAGTTGCTTTATTTTTAATCCCTGTACGTTGTTGATCTATGTATATCTGTGTACGGTAGCATCAAAAGTAGCTGAAAATATAAATCATTTCAGATATACAGGGTGTATACGACGATACGACATTAAATGAAACCACGTGTAGCATGTGATGTTAGAAGACTATACCAAAAAAATTTAACAGAAATTTGCAATAGTTTAGACGCAAATTTACTTTCTTTATGTCACAGTTGTTCACAGTTTTAAACAACCTGTAGGTATTTACGTTGATCGTATGTTGTCATTACGTCATTCTTTCATATTATCTTATCTCTTACTCTGTTCCCCACTTTTGTCATCGTCATGTCGAAAACGTCATGATAGAAAAATAATGTGTGGTTGTATATTCTTAAATTTTTCGACTTTAAATAATGTGTAAGTAGCTTTTTTTTTTTTTTTTTTTTTTTTTTTTTTTTTTTAATAATTTATATTAGAATATGTTTATAAGGGTTAACACTGGCTGCCTTGTCATTTAATGTCGTATCGTCGTATACACCCTGTATACAGGGTCTGTCGTAAGTAATGGATAATCCGTTACCTGAAGGTAACTCTGATGTCAGGCACCTAGAAAATCATATTTTTATTTCAGGGTCGCCAACGGTGTGAAAATGGTATACTTACACATTTAGATTATTTTTTAAATTATGCTCCTTTGCCCACTCATTCAGTTGCCATTTCAACAAAATTAAGTATTTTTGTGTATTTTTTGTTGATATCGTACTGCTGTAGACTTGCGTTATTTATTTTTTTTTCTTTACTTGTAATTTTAACTCTTGATTGTGAAAAAAAAAGTAGCGGTGCTATAGCTGCCCATTATTTTAATAACATGCCTAGTATGTGCAGATTATAAAAATGTATGATAGTATGTACTTAAGCAAGCAATACTAGTAACAAGAGCAAAATAACTGAGCAAGGTCGAAATTTAGATTTTTAACAAATGCTGCAATTTTGGTGATTTATGTTAAAATACTCCAAGACATGATTTTATTCAATTAAGATTCCAATTTTAAGTTGAATAGTAGGTATCTAATAACATTTTTATTTGCGTTGATAAAAAATCTATGCGAAAGCTTTCGGGGCATGTCAATAATAAAACGAGGTTATTCCTACTTACAATATTTATTGCTCAGATTACTACACTAAGTGCTCAAAATGTCCACCGTGTGCATTTCTTGCAGCCTGATATCAGAGCTACCGCCAAGTCCTCAGGTAACGGGTTATCCATTACTTACGACAGACCCTGTATATAATGTGTAGGGTTTTTATTAAATAAAGAAATTGTAATTGTGAAAATTTTGTTTTAATTTAAAAAAAATTACAAACATGAGTTGCACTCGAGAAGGTTCCTGTCTGAGAGAGAGCAGAAGTACCGCCACACGGAAGGCCGTGAGCAAAACCTAAACTAATTAGGATGCGTTCCAAATCTATCAACATGTTCAACTACTTTTGAATCTGTAATTGAAAGCCAGGCAGGTCATATAAAACGTATTACAATGAGAAAAACAGGCAGCGAGAAAAAATGGTTCTCATCTACTTATAATGTGATCTACCTGCAACTTTTTAAAAAAATTTAGGGCGCAATAAATAAAACTTCTAGGAACTTTCATCATTCCCTAAATATTTAGTACACGATCGTTTTTTAGAGGCAGCATTTCCATACTTTTATTACCTAAATCTTTGCAGTACAGCATAAAAAATAAAACAATAGTTAAAGGAAATAAGCTAAATATTTATTTGGGCATATTCCTCATTCGTAACTCCGCTTCATCTGCCTGCTGTCTTCTCAGCATGCATTGCTTGTAATATAGCAGATTTAACTTTTGTACGTCAATCGAACTGAGGCCTTGCCAGTGTCCCATAGCCCAGCCATCATTCTGAAAGCATATAATTATGTAAAGCATTTCAGGATGAACTTGCAGCTAGCAACAGTGGTTTATTAAACCCATGTGATGAAAATATTTATGTAGTGTTTGTGTTTTCGTTTTAATCTCACTAATAAATCATCATTATAATCATGAAAATATATCGTTCCACTATGGGTCTAGGTCTTTTTTGTTGATACAAAGTTTTATATCCTAAGGACCTGACGAATTCCTAAGGATGACTGAGTAAGAATAAATGGCAAGTATCTTTTTCTTCTTCTTCTCGACATTTATTCTTACTCCGTCATCACACTTTATAATAAACTAGAAGTCGCAGTCTTCCGTCGTTCTTTATTTGGCCACTGCTTAACTCCTATTAGCCGTAGCGTGGTGATAAATAGCTTATGTTACTCAGTGATAATGTAGCTTTCTAACGGTGAACGAATTTTTGCAATCGGTCTTAGGGTGAATTTCAACAGGTCCATTAAAATATTCATTTCCGTGGATTTTTTTATCTTTAGTTTTATATAAAAAAAATTAAAGTTTTTTAATTTACGTGTCTTTTTTTTCATTGCCATAGCAAATTTTGGGCACGGAAACCATAGCAATGAGAACATGGCGATGAAAATCAAGGCAAAAATATAAAATAACAAAAAGTCTATTGATTGTTCGAAGTAAACAAATAAATAAACAAAAGAAATGGCGTTCTATCGAATGTATAATCAAGACGACAAACTTATTCAATAGAATGTTATATCCATCCATAGCGATGAAGATTTCATCGATGCCACGCAATTTTTGGTCCCGGGAAATTCACCCTCAGTAGTATTTAGGTTTATTCGTTAGAGTCTGGCCATCCGTTCTTTGCACAAGAAAAGAGCGGTAAATTCAAAAAAACAAGGGGTGACAACACCGGCTATAGACTGAAAAAATGCGTTTGATACTATTATCTCAACTTAAGTAAATATCAACTTTCTAACTACGCCTTTGATAGCTTTCGGCATTATTTTTCAATAATTTCAAAAGAATATTGATTGAAAAACACTAAAAAGACAGTGACATGACAGTTCAAAAATATTGCTATGTATAGATTTTAAAAAACAGTCCAGTGCAGAGAACCGGTAGCCAGACTTTACATACAAAACTATAAAATACAAATCTTTCTTGTTTATAATAATAGTATAGATGTACTTACCCAAATGGGGTACATGATGTTGGTCCGTCCATTCTTGATTTGAAGCCAAGGGTAGTGCATTACGCTCTGGTAATCGTACGGAAAGCCCACTGATGCTGCCGGCGGCAGTTTCTTCTCCATGTCATGCTTTACTTCTGTATACAAGATAAGTAGATGAAAAAAACGGAGGTCTTATTATATATAATAATAATAATAATATTCTACCACATTTACACAGCGCCATCTAGTCCCAAATTAAGCAATTATATTTGCTTGTGTTATGGGTACAACTGATATACTACTTAATTATCTTTTTTTTTTTGTAAATACATACATATTATAGATAAATTACACCCAGACACAGAACAAACCTTTATGCTCATCACACAAAGATTTGTCTTGGGTGGGGATAGAATTTTTGTCTGATTGAAAACAGTTTGACTAGAGTCACGTACAACTAAATTGACATCTTAGTTCCCAATCTGGAGCAATTAGACGGGAGTAGCCAGTACTTTATCTAAGGGACTAGTCAAATGCATGCCCTCCCCTCTGCCAAAGAACATGGACTATCGTCTTGTGTCCATATATTTGAGTGACGATTTTATTTTTGTGTTTTTATAGAAATGTGTATATTTTCTCATGAGGGTTTGTTTCGAATTTTCCTTTTCTCGGATTGCTCTTGTCTGCATAAGCCCCTGATTCTAAGCTGTCGGAAAATTTTCGGACGGAAATGTCAGTTTAATTAAAATTAAAAAACGTAATGTTAATAAAATAGATGGTTGTAGGAGGGTGAATTTCAACAGGTCCATTAAAATATTCATTTCCGTGGATTTTTTATCTTTAGTTTTATATTTAAAAAATAGCGTTTCTTAAAGTTTTTTAATTTACGTGTCTTTTTTTCATTGTCTTAGCAAATTTTGGCCACGGAAACCATAGCAATGAGAACATAGCGATGAAAATCAAGGCAAAAATATAAAATAACAAAGAGTCTATTGATTGTTCGAAGTAAACAAATAAATAAACAAATAAACAAAAGAAATGGCGTTCTATCGAATGTATAATCAAGACGACAAACTTATTCAATAGAATGTTATATCTATCAACAAATCTTAAATTCGGTTTCTAAACTGTACGTAAGTAGGTACTTTCTGTCTAAATTGTATGTTTGTAAAGTCTAGCTACACAGGGCTTGTTATAAAGTGCCGGCGCTGTCAAAAAAGAAAGATAATAAATAGACTTACTGTCAGTAAGTTGATCCCACACGATATGAAGATAAGAGTCTCTGTCGTAACTGTTATGTTGATGGTCCAAGCCGAGGATGTGCACGAACAAATGTAGCAAATCGTTCACAGAGTTGAAGCAGTCCGCGTTTATCTCAACCGTCTACTGAAAATATACTAATAAAGTAATACTAAACAGAGGAAAATCTTACTAATACCTTCTACTACTCGACTAAAACAATTAGGCGCAATACAGAAATGCGGTTACGGCAACTGCACCTTGGCTTCTAGCTTCTACCCCTTCGCCTTCCCCTAATGACACGATAGCAATCTTGTACTTGACTACTTACTACAGTGATCACGTTCCGTGGTGATCACTATAGCGTGCTTTTTAATTATGGGTTCAGTTAGTTTAATAAAAATAAAAATGTCTAGCTGTCTTGCGCCTAATTGTTTTGGTCGAGTTGTAAATGCGAAAGTTAGGCAAGATGGCTATGTTTGTTACTCAATAACGCCAGGACGGCTGAATAAATGAGGTTATTCCATGAAGCACATCTAAGCGAAGCACACCCGGACGAAAGACACCCAAAGTATTCCATTTAGCACATCCATAGGTAGGTCAATTAAAAAATATATAAATAAATTAAAAAATATTATTAATTTTCTATTCCACGAAGCACTAGGTTAGCACTAGCACACACCACGAAGGAGTGCATAGGTTTAACTGCTAACCATCAGGCGGGGCCGTAAGTCTGTTTGCCACCGTCGCGTCGTGGTATAAAAAACACACACACCTAAGAATATTTCATATCTTAGTCCCCGCACTATGCGAGTGATATTCGTAGGTGTGGTGTGCTTCTTGGAATAGAAAATTAATTATTTTTAATTGAAGCCAACCTATATGGAGTGGATCTTTTTTTTTTTAATGAGACTCGTTTTGTCCGTGCTTTCGGAATTAGGAACATAATCTCTGACCTTATAACTATTTTTTTCTGCGTTGGTGTTATTTAAAATTAAAAGCATATTCTATTGTGTATCTGTCTCTGCACCAGGGTGCAAAATTCATACCGGTTTACCAAGACATGAGTTTTGCAAAGATGTGTATGCCGCTACCCTGTGTGGGTATGCTTTGTTTGGATGTGTTTCATGGCGTACCTGGAATAAATTATTAAATTTTCCACGCAAAAAGGTTAAGAATAACACATATACTTAGGTTACTTTGTACCGATATACTGGCACAGCCAGTTACTAATTAGGTTATACAATTGGAATAGGTACTCAATTATTGCCTCGAATATAATACCAGCTTCACCTATGTACATTTGACCTATTAACCTAACAAGATTTTTTGTATTCAGAAATATCTAAAAAAAATTTAGCTATAATTTTGTTTTCTAATGGCAATAACAATTGCATTTGAGTTGAAAGCTGTTTGTTATTGTTAAATTTTGTATGAATAGAAAAGTAGAATTTCTGGTATGTACCTATGCATTTTATAATTAATATAATCTTTTATTTTAATAGAAAAACATGGAGTGTCTGTTTCTAATATTCACATGCCTACTCCAAAGACCTATTATTTTGATATTAGAAACATACTTGCATAAGTAGGTATGTAGATACGTTGTCTGTCTGTTTGTTTGAGGTAAAATCCCGAACTACTGAACTGATTCTGACGGAACTATTACTGGCGGATAGTTAATGTCATAAGGAGTAATTAAGACTACTTTGATTTTGGAAAAAATATCAAGTGAAGAAATAAAAAACTATGAAATATGAATGCACGCGAACGAAGTCGCGAGCAGGGTTAGTAATAAATAAGTATATACTTAACCGCCTGAAAGAAAATATATAAAAGTATTAATATGTAATTTTTTGTGCGTAAATTAAATATTTTATTATTAGAAATTTATTTATTTTATGGATTTAATTGATAAAATTTTATAGCTAAGAGATCATAAAATATTTCTAATGACAAAAATATATTACCTACCTATACATAATATTTTATTTTAGAATACCTAAATTAGAATTAAAGTCATGTTTTGTATCTAAAATTGATAGAGTTTGATGTTGTCTGATTAGAACATATTGTTATTGTTATTTATTATTGTTATTTGATTAGAAAAGTAAAAGTAATGAGGATAATTCTATGTGGTATTACCGAACAAATACGACTGAAAGACTTTAAAAAAACCAGCTTACTACTTCATTTTAAAAAGCCAGTGACACTTATGTCATCACCTATGCTTATATGAAGCTGTAATTACTTATCATCAGCTTAGCCGTTTCCTCTGTTGCCCCAAAATTAGAAAAAAATAAAATAAACTTTACTGTAACAGTCCCAGGTACTCCAGACTTGGGGCAGGCGCATCCAGGGTTAGCAGATCGCGTGAGTATCAGGATGTTGGTGGCATGTCTTCTTGAAGGAGATATTGGTGTTTGTTTCTTGTTCGTTCCACCTGGCTTGTTGTTATTTGGATGAATTCCTGGTCTTGTTTTGTTGTATGTGGTCGGGTTCGACGCGGATCCGTCTCCTATTAATTTAAATATATTAGTAATTTGCATTCGCATCCGTGGCTTCCGAATTAGTAACTTAAAATAGTAATATGCGGCCTATTTTTTTTTATTATTAGGTTCATAAAACTAGATACAAATGTTACAAATACAAGTACATAGAATAAAAAACGGCGACAATTGTATCCTGCTGTATGTGAACACAGCTCGAGTCGTCGTATCAAATAAATTATGCTTAAAGATTTTACATTATAAGTACCTACAGTAAAGTAATAAGTAAAGGTTAAATTATAAAGATGAGTGATTATTGAGTTAACATTTGAAATAGTGCGTGTTTCAAGAATGCTAGAGAACCATAGTTATACATATTATGCAGGACTAAAGGACAATGGGGCAAAGAAGTTCTCGGGTGGACATCATGCACCGGCAAGCGCAGCGTAGGACGTCCACGGCACAAGTTGGTCAGATGATTTGATCTGAACCGCAAGATCGTGCTACATACAAGTACTGCTGATCCACTAATAAGATTTGCTGCATCATAATTTTCCTCATAGTTGGCATAACAAAGGAGTCAGTTAGCCGTGATACATTTTTGTTTGTGTTTTCGGAGAAAAAAGTGACCTAGGCCTTTTCTCAAAATTTCAATCAGATTCAAATATTTTATCTGTCTACTTCTAAAAATGTATTGCCAAATGTATGTGAGGCTAATTTCTTTCTTGTTAGGTTGGTTATTGTTGAACCTTTTCAAAAAAATCACGGGGTAATTGAGTACGAAGCCGCTTTACAATAAAAAAAAATATTGCGGACAAAAACTACTTACCTATTTAGGAAACAAACACCGCCGGTCAGGTTCTTTTAAAATTTGAAAAGGTAGTTAACTATTCGTTTATAAAAAGTAATTAAGTAGGTTAAGGAATCACGAACACTCATATGCGAGTGTAAAATAATCAAATAAACTTTCTTTTGTCCGATCGCGTGTTTGAACGTAATACTAATGTTACATGATTTTGTGTTCAGCGTAACAGTAATAACGAATTTAAATTGCTTTCTCAGTCATGTTGACTAATAACAGTATAAAAAGCATCAACCACTTGATGGTAAAGCTAGAAATACAAATGCATAGATAAGGGTTTACAAAAATGTAGATGGTATTATGGGTACAATTAGTTGCTTTGATATATAATTATATATTATAATTATTACAATACTATTACGGACTGTCACCGTGGCGCAGTGGTTAAGGTGGTCGCCTCGCCACTACATCGCCGTGCTGGGTGACGTGGGTTCGATTCCCACACGAGACAAATATTTGTGTGATTCATAGATATTTGTTTCTAGTCTGGGTGTACTTTGTGTCCGTTAGTTTCATGTTTGTAAAGCTCCCCGCGACACAGGGCTTGTTCCCTAGTGCGGGCGTTGTCTTTTTAAAGAATAGAAAAAAAAAAGAATACAATTTGGAGTCGAAATGCTTGGGCCATGGAGTCCACGTGCTTGAGGTCGGGGAGGGGGGGGGGGGGAGATCTAGCAGCGAGATGACGCAGGCTAACTGTCAATATGAAGACAAGACAACTTTAAAAGAGGTACTTATAATTGTATGTATTTGAAAATGGAACCACAACTTACTTTTAAGGTATATAGCTTTCTTTCTTTTTAAGAATCTCTTCTTCCAGGATTTCACGCTGATCTCACCGGTACGCCCGGGTGCGTTATCAGCAGCCCTCTTCTCAGTACCAGTTGCAGTGTCAGAAGCCTGTCGAGCGGATTCTGAGCCACGTTGGCGGTCAGAAGCTTCAGGGCTTGATGCAGCTTTATCAGATGAATGATCCTGGTTACCGTCTTCGTCAAGTTCACCTGGTTCCTCATTATTTTCTTCTTCAGCACTGCTTTTGTCACTGGCTTGGGAAATTCTATTATCTGTTATTTCAGTTAGCTTACCGCTGCCCTTATCACTTCCACTACTAGTCCCTTTTTCTTTCTTTGATTCTTTTTCTGTCCCTGATCCTTTTTCAGACCCCGTGCCTGATCCTTTTTCACTTCCAGTCTCTGATCCTTTTTCACTTCCAGTCCCTGATCCTTTTTCTGTCCCTGATGCTTTTTCTGTCCCTGATGTTTTTTCTGTCCCTGATGCTTTTTCTGTCCCTGATCCTTTTTCAGACCCCGTGCCTGATCCTTTTTCACTTCCAGTGCCTTTTTCTGTTCCAGTTCCTTTTTCATTTGCCGTCTCTGTTCCAGTACTTCTAGCCTCAGATGATTCTTCTTCTACCTCTATTGTAGCATGTGGATCAGATGTGAGGTCTCGGAATTCTATGCACGTCTCCTTTTCAATATGGCGGATGACTGCGTTGATATTCTCTCTTTCTTCGTTTGCTGTTAAAAGCGAGTTTAAATTGACTATTGTATTTTTAAATCTGAACGGAGATTTTATTATATCATTGCCAATGCGTTGTCTGAGACATAATTATGTTTTAATATATTATATGTCCACAGTCTACAACATCCATCTGAGCAAATATGCTATAAAATTATTTCAAAAATAGGTTTCCTTTTCAATTCGCGCTCAAAGGTTTAAAATGAATAACTTAACAATTTTCATTGATACTACGTACCATTAAACACCTTTGGAGATATCAAATATATATGTACAAGACAATAAATTGTAATACTTACAGAACTCCATCTTATCTCTCAATCTATAATTCACAATGGCATAAGTCCAAAGTCTATCTTCATAATACTTTTCAATTTCTTTCTTCGTGATGTTAACCGGTTTGCTCTCTGGCTTGTTCTTTACTACGCTTGGACAAGTCTTCAGTAAGTACTCCCTGTTACGTTTCACACATTCAGCTGAGTATACCGCGCTGATCTTCTCCACGTCTATCTCACTAAGGCCTTCGCGTTGTCCTACTTTTACACCAGGCTTTGAAGAAAAAAAAAATAGGTTAATAAACGATGACAATATTTATTAAGTATTGACATAAATTTGAATAATAAATTACGCGGGTCATTATACTAAGGAAGTCGTGAAACGTTCGCCACGCACTGTGTGTACTCGCCCTGGAGTATTTGTTTGTTTTGTTTTAACACTTTATTGCACACAAGAAAATAATAAATACAATTACAATATATACAAAAAGCATGTACAAAGGCGAGCTTAACTCAGAATTGAGTTTTCTTACAGCAAACCTTAGAGTGTAGAGGCGATAAGCGTAAAGAAGAGAGCATGAATGAAGTGTACAACTAAAGAGAGAAATAAAGAGGATGAAAGTAAAATAGAACGAAAAGTAGAGGAAAGGATTATTATATTATTGTGGTACGTATACCACTATGCTATATAAATATTAAATAGACATCATATATCATAGTACCATCTTCACCTTACCTTACGGGACTGAAACTCGGTCGGTAGTCCTGACGTCCTTACGTGAGTGATCCGTAATTTAATATTTACCATGTCTCAATAACATTTATTTGAATGGAAGTTACTTATCATGTTCAGAAGAGTATAATATGAAAGGATACTATAGTTACACTCCTTTGTCAATACAATACAACATACCTGTGTCATGATAGTCACCTGTCCGTTTCTAGAGAAAGCTCTCGGCGGATAGTGCAGAACACTTGCGTAGTCATAAGGTAAATTCTCTACCACTGGCTTGTTGAGAAGCTCGAAATATTTCTTGTAGCCTGCATAATGAGATATTAGTCCACAGTTAAAAATCTCCTATTACATTTTCGTCTTTCTACCATATATTAATGTAACACGTGATTAAGTTTATGGAACTATTAATTGATTCGGTCATATAATGGAAAGAATACGAGTAGATGAGGAAAGAATAACAAATGAACGAGTAACATCAGTAAGGGCAGTCCTAGGCGAACGTACCCTGGTCTAATTGGTGATGGACTAACAAAAAATACCTGAAACATTTAGTTATAGGTACTTGAAGAGAGAAGCAAGTATAAAGATAACAAAAGATTTGCGTTTGTATCAGAGCAATTGACTTTCTGTGTTTCCAACTGGGCATCGGGCGAGATGATAATGTATATAAATGTGATGAATGAATGAATGAATGTTTATTTGAAAAAACAAAAATAAAAGTTGCATGTTACATTTCTGTAGCTTTACATAGTATTTAAATTTTTGTACACAATTTTATGAAATATTGGCCCGATAAGTACTAGGTGATGATGGTTTTTTAGATCTGATTTACTTACCAGGTTTAATATTGTCCCACAGAATGGTGATGTAGTGGTCCCTGTCAGGTCTAGTATGTTCATGAGAGAAGCCAAGTACGTGCATAATCTCGTGGGTTATATCGCCCAGGGACATGCAGTTGTAGCCGAATACTATCATCTATGTACAGAAGAAATATTGTGGATTATGGATAAATTTACAGCTTGCTAATAAGACAAGCACGGATGCCTTGTTTAGCGGAGTAAGAAAGTTTGAGAAGGGATTCATTATTCTGTCGGAGGTTTCATCAGCAAACTGAGTAATCTGTGTATACTAATGTTTTTACAACATTCTTCTTCTTCTCGTGTGGGCTTGAGGCAGACCCTGGTGTATGAATTTATCAAGTCACCTGGTCTAGAAGGCTACCAACTTGACTTAACGACTACCACATTAAATGGTAACCGGGACCAAGGGCTTTATGTGCCTTCCGTTTGTGGAAATTGCCACAAACGGTCACCCATCATGGAATGACCTTACCGAGTGTTGCTTAACCTCTATGATCGTAACGAACATCTCAGTACCACAATGCTACGAGCGCTTTTTTACAGGAGTTATTTTTAATGTTTAAAAACAATCAAGATTCATAATAAATTTGGAGATCACATTGCGATAATAATACAATAATAATAATATTCTACCACATTTACACAGCGCCATCTAGTCCCAAAGTAAGCAATTATATTTGCTTGTGTTATGAGTACTAAACAACTGATATACTACTTAAATACTTTTTTTTTTTTGTAAATACATACATATTATAGATAAATTACAACCAGACACAGAACTAGGGCATCGAGAACCGGCCATATTTTAAGAACCGGTTCTTTCGGTTCCAGTGAAAACACAGAACCGGGTACCCGGTTCTTTCGGTTCTTTTCGGTTCTTTTGCTAATTTATTAGAATTTTGTTCGTAAAGTCCACAACCAAACCTGTAACACTGTTACTTGTTGAGAAAAAAATTCCCATCATGTCACACTGTTACTCGATGCAACTGCTGGCATTTTTTTCTCCCAACCAGTAACACTGCCAAATATTGGTGTTACTGGATGGGAAAAAAGTTGCATCGAGTCACACTGTGTCTTGTTAGGATAAGTAAACATTTTATATTCTTATGGAGTCACACTTTTTATTTTCTTATTATTGATATTTTTATTATATAGAGAGTTGCTAGTTGCTACTAATCGTTAGACAGTTGCCATTCATCGACATCGACATTTTTTTAAATAAACCTATGAATGGGGATATTCTGGAAAAGCGACATTTTAAGTCGATGAATGGCATGATCGTTTTCATTTACGCAGTTTGTTCTCACTGGATAGGTGACCAGCCAACCTGATGGAATGATTCATCACCTCAGAAAATAGTTTATTTTAAAAAATGTCGGGGGTAGCAACTGTCTAACGATTACTAGCAACTAGCAACTCTCTATATAATAAAAATATCAATCACTAATATAATAAAAAAAAGTGTAACTTGATGGGAATATAAAATGTTTACTTTTCCCAACAAGACACAGTGTGACTAAGACTTGATGTAACTTTTTATCCCATCCAGTAACACTAATATTTGGCAGTGTTACTGGTTGGGAGACAAAAATTGCAAGCAGTTGCATCAAGTAACAGTGTGACATGATGAGATTTTTTTCCCAACGAGTAACAGTGTTACAACTTACAGGTTTGGGTGTGACTGGATGGGAATAAACCCTTTTGATCAAATCTATAATCTATTACTATATATTTTGAATGAAAAAAATTGAATATTTTATTTAATAAAATTTACAGAATTGTTGTATAATAAATACTTACATCTAATAAGTATGTAGTACTGTCGAGTGCCATTATTTGGCGTTGGTTTTGTATGCGAGCGTGTATCTAGTGCTTATTTGATCGAAGTTGATCGGCGTTAATCACTAATTTGTAGAAGAACCGAAAGAACCGAAATACCCGGTTCTTCATATTTTGAGAACCGGTTCTTTTTGTAGCCCCTAGAACCGGGAATTCCCGGTTCTTTCGGTTCCGGGAAAAACCGGTTCCGATGCCCTACTGACAGAACAAACCTTTATGCTCATCACACAAAGATTTGTCCTGGGTGGGGATCGAACCCACGACCTTCGGTTTAGCAGTCAGGGTCACTAACCACTAGACCAACAGGCCAGTCAGATAAGTTGATCAGGCTGCATGTGCATAGGGTTAAAAATATTTTTTTTGTGAACTTCATTGAAACTCTTCTGTTATCTGAATTTTAAATGAGAGCAAGAGTCATATTAAAAAGAATTTGGTTAATTTTAGTCAGCAGCCTTACAGATGATAATCTCACCTGAACACCTTTAATCTCAGTTCGATCATTACTGTGCACACACTGTTTGATGCCAGTAGGGTTGGTGATATATAGCCATTCCACTTTCTGTAACGACTCTCTATCAGTTGGTCTCTCACGTAGACGCTGCAGACGGATACAGGTTACCTTCTCGAAATAATCGAAGGCTTTCATGATCACTTCAGCAAGATGAGTGTCTGAAATTGTTTCGTAGATTTAATTTCATCCATTTTTTTAAACGTTGTGGGCGTGTGATAGTATGACGTTTGAATGTGTAAGCCTGATGCGTAAGAGGTCCGATCGGTCAGTTGTAGATACATAATGATGAACTTTATATCATAAAATTCTGAGGCCTGAAGTCTGCAAATACTCCTGGTTAGTGGCAATAGGCTCGCCTATTACATTCATAGGACTTAATATAGGTAACAAAAGAGGGTGGGCAATTTATGTATTTTTTATCAATTTTACTACTCTTATTGATTACTATAGAATTTATAAAATTTATCAGCGATATCAAAGTTTATCTGCCTGATAAAGATTTTGAACGAGTTGTATTTTCATCGTATCTATAGTAATAATAACAACAGCAACCCATATTCCACTTTTGGAAAAGGGTCTACTCTCCTCTATCCAGAGAGCTGAGAGGGTTTAGGCCATAATTCACACACGCTGGCCTAATGCGGGTTGGTGGATCAGACATATCTTTATAATTACATTTAGGGTATGTGGGTATCCTTCACTGTTAGCAGATGGTAAGTCATATGAGAAGTACGTACATACATAAATTACACAAAGCGAAATCCACATTAGTACTGTCGATGCCGCCCGGTCGGAATCAAACTCGTACCACGTGTTTAGCACATCAGCGCGTCACTTAGCCATTCAGGCACAGTCGCTTATCATGAAATGAAATCTCGTTTATTCATCTAGGTTACAAGGTAACACTTATGAAAGTCACAAGATAAGAATGTAACAGGTTATCCGAAAAGTAGTGTTAGCAAATTTGCCCTCGACCAGTTCGCTGACGGGGTGGAGCTATGAGAAGAACTGGCAAGAAACTCACGCCACTCTTTTTAAAAAAATGGATACTTACAATGTTTTGTAATTTACAATTTGGGTAGCGTGTAAAATGATGCAGCAGAGCACTACACCGTTAGATTAACAAATTTTAATGAATGTTTACAAACTAAATATTAAACAGAAAGTAAAAAGTAAGGCTCTGTGGTTGCATCACTTTACACATTGCTATGCAGCCATTAGGGGCAGTCTGTGAATAAATATAGTTTTAATTTTGTAAAAACATAACTTAATAATAATAAAAAAAAACATTTATCTTAATAAATGTCATATTTCTTACCATATGTCCTCGAATCGATGAAGTACGGGACAATGCCGTGAGCAAACCGTGGACCAGCCTTACTGTTTGGAGTGGTGATCTCTGGTTCCTTAAAGGGTTTATGGGTAACCTTAGGGCCAGAGAGGATAGCCGGCGCGAAGTTAAATTTTCTAGCGGATTTTGTTGCCGATTCCTAGGAGATAAAATACGACATCAGAAAAATCAGTTTTTTTTGTATCTATTTAACATTTTTTTTTAATATAATTTTTTTTTAATATTCTACCACATTCACACAGCGCTATCTAGTCCCAAAGTAAGCAATTATTTTTGCTTGTGTTATGGGTACTAAACAACTGATATACTACTTAAATACTTTTTTTTTTGTAAATACATACATATTATAGATAAATTACACCCAGACACAGAACAAACATTTATGCTCATCACACAAAGATTTGTCCTGGGTGGGGATCGAACCCACGACCTCCGGCTTAGCAGTCAGGGTCACTAACCACTAGACCAACAGGCCAGTCTGACGACTGGCCTGTTGGTATTATGGTCATAGAAAGAAAGAAAATACTTTTATTTTATCCCCCACAAATATATTACATAAAAACTAAGTATTGCTGTATAATAAGTAAACTAGGTACCACTTAAAATTAATTTTAGCGGGGACAAAAATGCCTAATGCCGAACAGACTTGATGGACAAATGTAGATAAAGATAAAGATAGTTTATTTGTCATAACATGTGTACAATATATTATGGTCTTACAACGTGGTAGACCACGAACACAATTTTTTGTTTGTGGTCCACATAGGTGAACTGACGAGGTGTACCACGACCAACAAGGGCAGAAACACAATACTAGTAAGCTGTGTTCCTCATTTCAACCCATAAACGTCCCACTGATGGGCAAGGGTCTCCTCCAAAGAATGTGGAGGAAATTTAGCCTACTATACCACGCTGGCCGGGCGGGTTGGTATAGGGTTTGTTTCGAATTTTCCTTTTCTCGCAGTGATCTTGTCTGCATAAGGTTACTTCCTTAGTCGCCTTTTATGACACCCACGGGTTGAGATGGGATAGTGACATTATGTATTCTTAATCCGTCACTACACGGACGAGCTGTGTTATTACTGCAGTATTCTGTTGGATGCTTTCTAAGCAGGACATCTCACTGACTTACCTTTCTTTAAATTCTTTGAAGACGGTAAAATTCCGACTGTGTATAATATATGTCTTTTCTAGCAAGATTTACGTCCATTGATATCTTACCTTACTATTGTCACTGATGTTCTTCATAAATGCAGTTATATCGGCACGTCTGTATTCAACCTTCTCTCCTCTTTCCTCCAGGTCATCGTACATTTTGTCCACAATACTCTCCACTCTCTGTGCGTCATCAAGGTTCAGGGCGGGGTTCAAAGCTTGCTCTGCTATCGCTCTCTTGGCCCTTACATGTTTCTTCTTCGGGTATTTAGATTTAATTATTTGGTTAAGCTTACGAGTTTCTTCAGTGAATATGCGGCACATGTCCCTTGTGTCTTGACGTTTCTTTTGGATTAGTTTTTTGTCCACTGGAATGCGAAAATGCGTTAAATCTATTTCGCTTAAAATTCGGGCCAAGTCTTCCTTAGAAATGAAGTTGGAAAAACATACAGAATTTAATTTTAGTATTCTGTACAAAATTAAGACCTCTTACATTTCAGCGCATCTATTTTTTACACCTTTTGCATATAAAGCCGAAGAGTTTGTTTCATTTCAACCCATAAACGTCCCACTGCCGGGCCTGGGTCTCCTCTAAAGAATGTGAGTGAGTTTAGCCTACTAAGTATAATACCACGCTGGCCAGACGGGCTGGTACAGGGTTTGTTTAGAATTTTCCTTTTCCCGTAATGCTCTTGTCTACTTAAGGTTACTCTCATAGACGCCTTGAACGACACCCACGGGTTGAGATGGGTTAGTGACATTATATATTCTTAATCCGTCACTGCACGGATTTTGAAGAGTTTTTTTAACGCTACGATATCAAGAACTACGGGTGAAATTTTAATATTGGATAGCCCATTTATCGAGAAAGGATATGGCTATATAACATCACGCTATGGCCAATAGGTGCTGAGCCGTGGCCAAACATAGAGCAACGGGAGCGAAGCCCCGTGCGAAAGCTAGTTTTAAATTATAAAATTCATCTCATCGATCATGCGTTAGTAAAATAGGTTTATTTTGGATGACGCGACGATTCTACTAGGTTACATTACATCCATCTTAATGTCAAAATTCCCGTTTTATACGTAACTCAAATAAATAATATTATTCAAATAATATTATCATGTTGTTAATGCAAATATCTACAAGTAAGTACCTATAACAGTCATCAAAAGAAAAGACTGCATGGAAGATATTTATATATTTAATTTTAATACATATTGTCCTTACAGGAAACCTAATACGACAATACGATACTTAAATCTAAGGTACAAATAATAAATCTATGCTTAAGTCTAATAATTTTTACTTAAGGGACAAATAATAATGTGAAAATCGAATATATATACCATAGACCTAGGATCCGCGCGCTACATACTAAATCTATGATATATACACAATCTAATTCACTCAGAGACCAACTGAAAATGTCTATGACTAGTGATACCTCATTGAGCGTCAGCAAGGCTCGCGTCAGAGGGACTTTGTCGAGTCATTTTGGTTCTTAAAATAATTGTCGGATATAATCTGTTACAAGATTACAAGTGCTAATAAAGACTTTGAATACGTACTTCTTTGGACACTTAACTCTGGTTGAATACCCGGAACAATACATTCTACAAAAATAAAACAAATATTCATTAAAATACATATCTTCACCCACATATTGCCGGGTAAAGAATAATTGGAACTTATTTTGAAACAAAAACTGATATGGAAATTGGAAATGCATAATAAAAGTTTATTGTTTTTTTATGATTTTATTCACAGCATGTTTTATTGATGTTTGAAATTATACTAATTTTTTAAGTACCTTTACATTGGCATTGATTTCATTTCACAAATCTGCGCAATAACATTGATATGATAGCGTTGTCCATGTCGTGACGAATTAAGAATACATAATGTCACTATCCCATCTCAACCCTGGGTGTCGTTAAGGCAACTAACTTAGCAATTAACTTAGAATTACGAATTTAATCAAGCGTTTTTTTTCTTTAATATATAGTATTATCGAGTTTAAATAAAAAACAGTTCCATGACTGACCGACTGACAGGCAACGAACTATTAGACTGAGAAACCTGATATTTGGAGAATATATTATTATTTGTTAGGTACTCAAGGTGAGCACTAGGCACTAGCACTAGCCGACTGACTGAATCGATTTTTAGACTTAGACGTTTATTTCTTTTGTTTCACAATTAAGTAAGTATAGTTTTTCAAAAATTCCTCCGATATGCGGAGGAATAAGGTTGTGGACATTTTGCTATCTATCAGTTTACAGTTAACAGGTGGTCTTAGTAGAAATATATATATATGCGACTGTCATAATAACTGTTGAGTTAATTGACAGAAATATCTCGAATTCTGTAAACGAAAAATAATTTTAATTAAGTATAATATTAATTTTATTACATAGGTACTTTTAATTAAGAACATGTTATGAGAAAGACGGAATAATGTAGTTTAAAAATAAAATAATGTGATTGTGTTGAAGTTTATTTTTATTCAAGTTCTCGGTGTATAATTAGCGACCAAACAATGTAACATTATATTGCACATTGCACATGCGAAGAAAGACGTGAACTTTTGACCCTTATTGTACAACTATGAACCTTTAGACAATAAAACCTCTTTCTCATGGCCACAGATAGTACACACGATGTTTTAACTTTTACTATCATAGTTTGTGATCATCGGGCCGGTAGTACCACTGTGGAACACTGGCCTCACCTGTCCGTGCGATGGATTCGCAAATTCGAATTTAGAAAGTTAACTTTTTATTCCGGCAGTTTAACGAGGTTGAAGGTGTGGAGCGAAGTGGCCAGTCGTGTTTTATATGTCAGTGAGTAAACACGCGCGCGTCGCTCCGACATTTTTATTATTGTGAACAAACGAGTTTGGCGCGTTCGTGTTTTTGTTAACATTACCAAATAAAGGATTTCTAACAGTAAGTGCTATGTTTGTCATTAAATTTTATTTGTGTATTATATTTAATTTGATATGAGCATGTCTGATAACGTGGTTATGTGGAATTACCGGCGTTAACATTTTTAGTTTGTTGACACAGCAAAAATGTTTTGCAGTTAGCTTTGTAGGTAGAAACAGTTTGATAAAAGTATACCTGTTTACCGTTATGTTGTCTGTGGAGTTGATTGAGCTCTGTGGAGGTTGGCAATGAAGAGGTCGATTGTTATTGAGCTCTTGTCTTTTGTCAAATGGAATTATGCCCTACATGCATTAATGATCATTCTTCAACAATCCCGCCAAAATAATTCAAGCGAATGTAACTCTAATTGTAATGCAGTAAGGGTTTATATGCAATGTTCGGATCGTTGTGATCATGCCACCTGCTTGATCAGTTTGTGAATGAATGTCTAGTCGGATGTAGGTACGTTGTACAAATAATTACACACTTTCACTGAACTGGCTTTCCTGATGTTTATTTTAGACAATATTACGTCCGGATGAATGTGATTTATTAAATTCCGATGATACTTTCTCACTATCTTCTTTATTATATTAAGCTTAGGTCCTAATATTATAAAGCTGAAGAGTATGTTTGGTTTAACGCTAGGATCTCAGGAACTACTGCCCCCTGATTCTGACTCGTCGGATTGCTCCCGGATCGTAAACTTTTTCGAATCTTAGTACGACGTATTTTTAAGGCTTAAGTTATTTAATGTTAGAAACATTATGTTTTTTAACTTTAATTAAACTGACATTTCGGGCCGAAAATTTTCCGACAGCTCAGAATCAGGGGGCTGGTCCGATTTGAAAAATTATTTTAGTGTTGGATAGCCCATTTATAGCGTTCTACTAAACAAACTAACTCTTTATAATATTAGTATAGATTTGGCTTATGCATTAAGAATTTCTATTTGCAGACATAACAATAATATATAAGCACAATGTAGGTACATGTTACTAAGCTCCACTTTGAATGAGTCTGTAGTAAACGTAGATGCTTTGATTACGGCATATCACGGTTTGGTTTCTTCTCACCTACGATATGGGATCATCTTTTGGGCCAACTCCACGGATACAATTGCAGCTTTCAGAGCACAAAAAAAGTGCATTCGGTGTATGTTTTCTCTAAAGATACCAGAAAGTTGCAAACCATATTTTATAAAATATAAAATCCTCACACTGCCCAGCTTGTACATTTTTGAAGTGGTAATGTTTGTTAGAGCGAATCCTAACTATTTTCCACGTCTAGAGTGCGCGGTTTCACGTAATAGACATGATAATACTAGACTTCGGATGCCATGTGTATCCACAACACTTATGCGTAGGAGTATCTTCTGCATGGCTCCATTGATTTATAATAAATTACCAAAACAATGGAAAGAGTTAGACAACAATGCATTCAAAAGAAAATTAAGAAACTTTTTGCAATGTAAAGCTTACTACAGTGTTTCTGAATATTTATCTGAAAATTTGTTTCACGATACACATATGTAAGTTTGACATTTAAATTATTATTATTGTTGTTAAATATAGTTATTACTCAAATTATTAAAATTGAATTTTGACATTGATGACGTTTAATAATTCTTCTGACATCAATATTATTATTTTCTGACATTGTTTTTATTTTTTATTTTTTTAAATTTTTTCAAGTTTCTGTGTTGTTCAGTTTAAATTGTAAATTATGTTAAATTTTTAAATTTGTATATTTTATTATGGACACTATCTTAAATATTTGTATGCCCTTGATAAAGGCTAAAACATGTCTGATCATTATTATTATTCCAACTTGCATGCCTTAAAATGTATGTAACACATGTTTTATAAATAAATGATTTGATTGATTGATTGATTGAGTCCCTGATTCTGACTCATCGGATTGCTCCCGGATCGTAAACTTTTCCGACTCTTGAACGACGTTTTTTTTACAACTTAAGTTTAATTAGGTAAGTGTTAGGAATTAATTTACTGTATAAAATATAGGATTTTTTTCTACATCCATCTATTTTTTAACATTCTGTTTTTTGACTTAAAATAAACTGACAGTTCTGGCTGAAAATATTTCGACAGCTGAGAATCAGGGGACAGGCCAAAGCCAAAATTCCTTTTTAAATTACTTTTTACTTCATAATGAACACTCGGGTCAATGGTTAAATCGATAATGGTGAAGCTATTAGCATATTTTCTTTACATAAATTGTATAAAATAATTAGTGGTTACTTTGTTATTGTCATTATGTTAAGGGTTAATGAGAATCGTCTATTATTTCTAAGCGAGCCATATATTTCACTGTTTGGAAAACAAGCCTCTGCTTGCTCAATGTCAAGTAGTTACTACAAAACTTGGACGCACTTATACAAACAATATCATCAAGCCTTTTGCCTAGAAAAATCCCAATAGCAGGAAGTTTTAACAGCGGCTTGGCTGTGCCTTTAACTTTACCACCGTCCATGAGCGGCGGTAATCACTTACCATCAGGTGGACCGCCTGTTCCTCTGCCAGTTCAAGAAATTAAAATTAAACATCAATCTGTTAGTCAGCATCATCAACAACCCATTATATCCCACTGCTGGGCTCGGGTCTCCTCTCCTCTAACTAGAGAGCTGAGAGGGTTTTTGGCCATAATCCACGCACGCTGGCCTAGTGCGGGTTGGTGGATCAGACATACTCATAGAATTTCTTCCAGGGTATGTGGGTTTTACCTCACGATGTTTTCCTTCACCGTTAGCAGATGGTAAGTTACTTGACTAGTACATATAAATTCCACAAAGTGGAATCCATATTGGTACTACTGCCCCCTGATTCTGAACTGTCAGTTTATTTAAAGTTAAAAAACAGAATGTTAAAAAAATAGATGGATCTAAAAAAATCCTATATTAAGTCCTCGAGCGCCGAGGGGGTCACCGGTGTCCCCCAAACAATACATAAAAATACGTCGTTCTTAGATTCGAAATACTTGACGATCCGGGAGCCGAATGAGTTAAGCGTGATGAATCCGATGAGTCAGAATCAGTCTAACGTACAGAAAATTAACAACTGATTTATTTAAGATTTTTTCCTACAACCATCTATTTCTGTATCATTATGTTTTTAACTTTAATTAAACTGACATTTCCGGCTGAAAATTTTCCGACAGCTCAGAATCAGGGGGCTGGTCGGGATCGAACTCGGACCGCGTGGTTTGAACGCCGCGCCGCCGCCCGCGCCGGTCCCTTATTTATTCGATTTCCATTCGATTATTAATATGATTTGGTTATTTTTTTTTTTTTTTTTTTTTTCTTTTTAGAAGACAACGCCCGCACTAGGGAACAAGCCCTGTGTCGCGGGGAGCTTTACAAACATGAAACTAACGGACACAAAGTACACCCAGACTAGAAACAAATATTTATGAATCACACAAATATTTGTCTCGTGTGGGAATCGAACCCACGTCACCCAGCACGGCGATATAGTGGCGAGGCGACCACCTTAACCACTGCGCCACGGTGACAGTATTAATAATTGTTTAAGTTTATTTATGAATACATTTGGTTTGTTTTCGTTTTTGATAGCTTCTGGTAACTTATTATACATTTTTATAGACATAACTTTCGTACCGGAAGAATGCATTGCTAGTCGTGAAGTTTGCAGGTTAAGTCTAGGTATTTCTATGTCTCAGCGTTATTTTTGTTTGGATGTCTGCCCTTTTTGTGTAGGAATCAGAGTTGTCACGTTCAAAAGACATTGGGCAATTTGTATGGAACGATTACCCACGCCGAACAAATATAAAATTAGATCAGAAAGATAGGTAATTACATCTAGATTGCAATTCGAATTTCTGTGGGTTATGGGAATAACGAGAAAATGAATATAAAAAAAATCAAAACAAAAACTTAATTCTTTCTACTTTTTTGAAAAACTTAATTTTTTCTACTTTTTTGAAAGGAATGAAAAATAAAAAAACTTATTTTACTTATTACTTTTATTCCGCTGCATCCAAATCCATCATTATTTCATCTAAAAAAGGCGCGGGTGCGTGAAATTCGTCTAGAAATCTAGCATAAGATAAAAAATATACTACACTGACAATGTGCGCACAACTCCCAAGAGTACGGCGGCCGTGTATACAGGTACAGTAATATAATTTAAAAAATAGTCAACATTAAATAATGATTTATCTATATAGTTACTTAACTGATTATTTTCGTTTTCCTATGTTGTACATTATAATAACTACACAAAATTAAAACTAGTTGGAACCTCTATGATTTAAAGGTATTTCGGTTTTTGTTCGTTCATTTCAAAAACCGGGTAAATAATGGCCAATGTCTTTTGTACAATTCCATTATGTATAGGCTAGGTAATGTAAGTATTTTTAGTTCCTGGAAATGTGGTTTACAGCTACCTTCTTGGTCTATATTTGTTAGTATTCTAATGAGTTTTTTTGTAGAATAAATAATGTGGGTGCGTCGGTACTATTGTCCCATAAGATAATACCATATTTAAGACAGGCGTATGCGTATGCGTAGTATGTGGCCAGAGCTGTTTTCATGTCTGTAGTTTTTTTAATTTCACGTAAAGCGTATGTGAATTCTCTTACTTTGTTTATGTGAGGTTTCCAATGAATGTATGAGTCTATTCCTAACAATGTATTCTATTTTATTGTTTTTAGATGTAAAATTAATAATTAATGGTGTTTTTTGTCGAGGGTGGAAAGGTATTAATTTAGTTTTGCTGTAGTTAATTTCTAGGTTATATTCTTTCATCCAATTCGTTATGTCATTTCGCAGGGAATATAATTTATTATTTAGGTTACTGTTACTGTCACAAGAAGTTATTATTGATATATCATCTGCGAATAAGACGCACGGTTCTAAAATGTTATTTGGTAGGTCGTTGATATACACTAGGAATAGAAAACATCCCAATACGCTGCCCTGGGGTATAGAAGCTTTTATGAATGTTGTGTCTGATCTAATTAATTCTATTTCGTTAGTATGTAGGTTGTAAGTTTCAATTTCAACTTGTTGTTCTCGATGGTTTAGATAAGATGTGAACCATTCATAACATTTCCCACGAATGCCTATAGAATATATTTTTTTTAATGAAATATACCTAATAAATAATTCAATTATTTTAATTTAAATTAAAAAATAAAGTTATACATAAAAATAATAATATAAAAAGAAACAGGTAATTAAAGCATAAATTAAATCATACATCTTATGGATTGAAATGATGATGATTAAACTGACAAATTATATCTAGGCTCGGCCTGCCTATGCGCCGCTTATTATTTACATTTAATTTTAACTAATTTCAGAATCGAACAGCCACCTCTAGGTCCGAATTTTTTAACTAAATCAAAACTAAAACTATATTCATCCGAAATATCGGTATTTCCGGACACATAACTCATTTATAAGTAACAGCAGTGAAGCTTAGATACGATTTACCGCTAAAATGCGCTTGGCATGTATACGGTAAATGCATACGTAACAGTTACGAGATGATTACGATACGAACCGCACTGGTCACGCTATACAGCACAGCTTAGGATTGAACAGCTGGTTCAAGTCTATGTAATGTACAGTAGCAGGAAACTGACGTCATCATTCGTTTGTTGACGTCTAGAGTTGCAGCTGAATTAGGCCCTGTTTATTGTGCTGCTGACGATATATCAAGTTTCAGGGCCCATCCGACAAGGACGAAGTGACGACCCTTGGGTCTCTTTTGGCCGGCGGGTCCCACATAACCGTCCTGTGTTTCCGCACGGGGTGGTGTTCCTGGTATGCGTAACGAATTGCCCCTCTTAAAACAAAAGAAGACAGATAAATACGTCAAACATTTTCGTCAACTAAAATTCAGATGTATAGGCTATCCAGCACGTATCTGTCAGTAGGTAAACAGGCCCTTAATGTTGCTTATAGATAGAATATCTGAGAGTCGTGTCCTGTATAATACAAGTCAGTTTTCTAATAGCGTATTCGTTGTTACATGCGAGGTTATTATGTGAATCTATTTGGAAGGCCGCAATGAAATTGATCAACAGGTGATAGTTGAATCCTGCAGTTTGATACGGTTGCTAGGGAGGTAGCTACGGGCCTTCTCGGAATCTTGACCTTTGAATCAGTCGATTGCGATATTTGACTACGACAACAACCATATTATTAATAATTTTAAAATATTTGACAGCGGTATCGAAATCGTCAAAGATACTGGGAAACTCGTTATAAAATTGGTGACCTTCATTGTATTTTCAAGTACACTATTTCAAAGGTATTTTTTAATTAAATGAATGGTTTCCTCTTTATTCAGAATTGGCAGTTCAAAGTACGATTTAAGTACCTAAGTATATTGAAAAATTTCAATATTTTAATGATGTTATTTGTGTAAATATGTAGATTGTGATATCCATTTTTTGTGTCTAATAAATTAAGCTTACTCGTTGACCTTACTAAGCTCATATAAAAAGCAAAAAAATCTGTCTGAATACGCTTAACTCAGAAATTACTAGTTCGATTTAAACATACCTAACGTATTCAGAAAGATTGTACGTTATAAAACTTCTCGAAATGATTTAGAAGAGACCAGAAAGAACTACAATTACCTTCAAGAACTTTCACAATTAATAAAGTGCAGTTTTTTACTCGTCGTGTTTTAGTAGGTACTACTCTCAGACCAACAAAAAACAAAAAACTTTCTAATTGTATGATTTTTTAAATATTTTGATAAAAAAAAAAAATTGCGATGTGTGAAGTTTTTATACGCAATAGAAGTCATTCTAAACAATTGAGATACAATACATACACAACAATATCTTACTCGTACAATATACATACTTATCCCACACACATAATATGATTTCCCAAATTATAGGGAAAATGTTTAACAAGTGGCAACCCTGCCAACAAACACATAGACAAACAGGTGGCTTCATTTTGATGTTCCTGATGCTCCGTCTTTACTTTTTTGTTGGTCTGAGGTACTACTCAATAAAAATACAAATTGTGTGGGAATGAAATTTCAAATGATTTTGATTAGAACAAACAAACCGATTGATGCAGCTAAGAATTATAACTTAGTATAGACTATTACCACAGAATATAAAGGTACTATAACTGACCCGAATATACGATCCTATTGTGATGTACGGGTGTACCTAAGTAAACCGTGGTACACAGTTCTTGGTAGATTTAATTACAATAATCATCATTGCAACATTAATGCGGTTTCCTTGAACTAAGTATAGATATGTGTATATAATAATAGTACATAAAGAACATAAGATAGAAGCAACAACAAGATAAAAAAACTATACCTACTTTTGTTTGAGTTACGAATTATGTGGTAATTGTGTGTATTTTTAGCTTGTGTTAAAAACTTTTTGTATTTTTTGTCATCGCCTTTTTACCCTGAAGAGGTCGAGAGAGGTGCGTTTCATTCGTAAACTACATAAGATCCCAAGTAATTGTAGACAAGCCAAAGGTATAGCCAACCCATCACAGCGAAGAAACGGTGCACAGAGGGGTTTAGTGGGCCTGTTGGTCTAGTGATTAGTGACCCTGAATGATAAGCCGGAGGTCGTGGGTTCGAACCCCACCCAGGACAAATATTTGTGTGATGAGCATAAAGGTTTGTTCTGTGTCTGGGTGTAATTTATCTATAATATGTATGTATTTACAAAAAAAACATATATTTAAGTAGTATATCAGTTGTTTAGTGCCCATAACACAAGCAAATATAATTGCTTAATTTGGGACTAGATGGCGCTGTGTAAATGTGGTAGAATATTATTATTATATTATTATTCTTATTCCAACCAACGAGTCATGGTAAGGGCGGTATGCGTTAACGCATTCACCACTAAAAAAAAAAGGACGCCATTTGACTAGTCTACGAACTTTACTAGAAGTACGGTTATAAGCACAGGTTATGACATACTGATGGTAATTTCATACGTTATAGTAAACATATATGAGCAAGAACGCTAGCTCCAGTACCGGCTTTCCATGAGTCACTTTCTAACGTAGAAAGTGTGTTCCAACATTATGAGATTGTACAAATAATACTGGATTATAAAATTTTAAATACCAAAAATTTACGTCATTTTTAATTCTTTGGAGGATAAGATATACATACTTATATATTATATCATCATGCGCGTCGCAAATAACTTAAACTTTGACTCTCGGGAGCATTCCGATGGCTCAGAATTAGGGTCCAGATCTAAAAATATCTAATATTTTAGGGTTATCATTGCTGCCGTGCTAAACAAGAATGAAATAATTAAATAGTACAAGTCTTGCAAAAATGGTATCTAAGATTGATGATTTTAGACACATTTTTCTCTAAACTTAGGCATGCAGTAGAACTGTTCTTCATTAGTAGGGCAGATTGTATACCCTGGGGTATACAATGATAATCCTAAAAATTTGATGTTTGATGTACTAATATTCAGTGATATAACTACACAAGACCGGATTTCGGATTTTTTCCTTTACTTGATATTACTTCTTGCCAAATTTCATGATTCTAGGTCAACTTTCTAGGTCTAGGGAAGTACCCTATAGATTTTGACTTTTTTGATCGTCAAGATAATTCGACAAAAATGGAGCAAAAAACGGCTGCATTTCAGCTTTACACCTCTACGCGTTCTTGAGAAAAAAATTCTTGACAGACAGATAGACAGACAGACAGACAGACAGACGGACAACGGAGTGATCCTATAAGGGTTCCGTTTTTTCTTTTGAAGTACGGAACCCTAAAAAAGGAACAAACTATAATCTTTAAGTGTGCCAAATATCATGTAGATCGCTTTAGCCTTCCTCGCGTGATTGAGTTACAAATATTCATCCATACTCGTACATCCTAACTTTTTTTTATTATTTATTTATAATATTAATAGGATGAACTGTGAGAATGGAGGTTTTATTAAAAGATAGAGGAGGTTTTATATACAAATTTAGCTTGCAAGACCTTAACAATATTATAGTATACACAAAAATATTGCAAATTACTTAATTTTGTAGAAAACTCATTGATTCATTCAACGAAGATTCAACGTGTAAGAAGGACAAACAAATTAAGAAATAATCAAATTCTTTTGCGTATTTAAAACCGGACTGCATTTGGTAGTCTAAAAAATACTTGTTTGTTTGCTGCAAGTTTACTCAATAAAATATAAATAATGTATTGTATATGCTATTAAAAATATTGAAAAACATATTTAGCGGCAACTCTGAAAAAAAAAGGACGACGTTATTAAGTAGGTACCTATTATATTTGAAGATTAATCTCACAAAAACCATTCGGCTAATTTATTCAAACTCTTCAGAACGCTTTTTGTGTTTAAGTAGATTTATTTGTATTTATTTGGTAAAACCCTACCTCATAATCTCAATAATAATATTTTTCCACGTTTGTATCAAAAATGTTCCCGGTTGATGACAATAGGCTCGCCACCTATTTCATGGGACTAAACATAGCTGGCGAAATGTGGGTGTGAAACACTTCTGCCTACCCCTTCGGGGAAAAAGGCGTGATGCTATGTATGTATGTATGTATCAAAATTACTACTCAAGATAGTTGGCGATTTAAAGGTGTCATGCAACTTAGCCTACAAAAAAAATCGTCATGATATGATTAAGTAAAAGGATAAGTTTTATGGTGTATCTAAGTCCAACATCATTATCATCATCAGCCTGTATTAGTCCACTGCTAGACATGTGCCTCTTCAATTACACGCCACTGACCACGATTGACGGCTACTCTCATCCAGCGCTTGCCAGCCACTCTGCGAAGATCAGTATAATAATAATAATATTCTACCACATTCACACAGCGCCATCTAGTCCCAAATTAAGGAATTATATTTGCTTGTGTTATGGGTACTAAACAACTGATATAATACTTAAACACATTTCTTTTTGTAAATAAATACATATTATAGATAAATTACACCCAGACACAGAACAAACTTTTATGCTCATCACACAAAGATTTGTCCTGGGTGGGGATCGAACCCACGACCTCCGGCTTAGCAGTCAGGGTCACTAACCACTAGACCAACAGGCCAGTCAACTATTATTACTATTATTTTATTAATAGAGTTAATGACACAGTTATAATAGTTTATCTCACGTTTAATATCATATCTAATTAGTGTATAATTGTATCATTTGTTTGTGTTAAGCGTTAATCTGTGTGTCGAGCGTGTTAATACAGTATTTAACTTGTTTATAAACTACTAGAAGTTGCGCGGGGCTTCGCTCCTGTCGTTATTTATTTGGCCACTGCTCAGCTCCTACTGGCCGTAGCGAGATGTTATATAGCCTATAACCTTCCTAGATAAATGGGCTAAGAGAGTTTTTAAAATTGGACCAGTAGTTCTTGAGATCCTAGCAAACAAACTCTTCAGCTTTATAATATTAGTATATTATATTTCTACCTACCATGCAATATAGTATGAGACTCCAATCATATTGTTTTTAACCCTCGATGCAAAAAAAAAGACGTTATCGGAGTGTCTGTCTATGGCATCGTAGGGTCCGTTCACACAGACGGGCTCGGAGAAGAGAGCAGATTTTTATTTCGTTATAAACAGAGTTTTTAGTTTTTAATAAGGTTTATTGTTACATGTCACTTCTTTTATTATTGAGAATGCTTTAGAGCTAACTGAACGCGCTTATTGTGAAATAATAAGGGGAGCAGACCGGCTGCTGATGACGTACGGGCTTCACTCCAGTCATTCTTTATTTGGCCACTGCTCAGCTCCTATTGGCCTTAGCGTGATGTTATATAGCCTAAAATCTTACTCTTTAAATGGGCTATACTAAGATATTTTTAAAGGGGACGTTCCTGAGATCCTAGCGCTCAACCGAACAAACAAACTCTTAAGCTTACAGAGCTTTCAAAGCGATTATCCGACGCTTCCCGTTACCGACAGGCTGGCTATTTTCTTGCACAAAGAATAAGCATTGCCATCCAGCGTGGCAATGCAGCCAGTCTGTTGGACACTTTCCCCCAATGGCAGCGATGCGGAGGAATTTTATGATGCCGTAAATTTGTATTTTTTCCTTTTTCCCCCTTTTTTAAATTTAATGATACATTTAGGTAGGTTTTATTTATAAATATTATTGGTTAAATTTAGTTTAAAATATTGTAGATATTTAGTAAATTATTCTAGATTTTATTGTTACAATAAACAGGTTCCAATATTCAGGGCGAAATGTCAATAAAAGTACCAATTCACAGTAAACATTAGAAACGATTGCACACGAAGCCAAATTTCACCTAATTATCCTCGTTAACGAATTCTGTGATATAAGTAGTTATTTTACTTTCAGTACGCACTGCTGAGCAGTTCCGTAATATGGCCTGACGGGTCCAATACTGCAATAACTGGTTACTATTGCGTTTGAAACGACCCAATTCGTGCCTCACTTATAAAAGAGATTCCTAATGTTAAGAAAAGTGGAAATGACTTGCGTTTTCGTTATTAAACACTTACATTTGCACTTTTATACATACATATAGATCACGCCTCTTTCCCAATAGAGGGGTAGGCAGAGACAATTTTCTTCCATTTGCTACGATTCTGACATACATTTTTGGCTTCTTCAATATTCATCAGTCTTTTCATGCATTCTCGCCAGTTGAGGGTAGGTACTCCTGATCTGTCCCTTCTTTAGAACGTCACCTGTTTGGTCATGGTACGTTCTTCTAGGTCTTCCCCTTCCAACGTTTCCTTTAACATTCGCCTCAATATATTGTGTTTGTCACTCTTCCTTCATTCATTCTCTCGACATGTCCAAACCAGCTTAACATTCCTTTCTCTATTCGTGTTTTTGTTTTGTTTTTACATTATTTGTTTTTGTTTGTGTTTCCTTATTACATTATTTCTTATTTTATCACTCATTTGCACTTTTAGTCGCCCTATATAACTTTGTCTAGGTTAAATTAGGTGATTAGAGTTAGAATAAATCTAGTCATCTTTACTTCACTACGAGTACATACTACATAGTATAAAACAGTCGCTTTCTCTGTCCCTATATATATATGCTTAAATATACCATACTGTGTGTATTGTATGTGTTTCATTCGTAACACAAATTATGGCTTTATGTACGTTTTTTACACAATGTAACGAAATCAGTAGGTATAAGTTTGAGAAGTAGTTACGCAAATAACTTCAATGATATTTAGTTTACTTACCCGTAACAATAATTAATAGGATATGATAACGAATAATTTTCCACATAATTGCATCTAACATTTGACCTTCAGTGCACTTATTATGTAATTAAAACAACACATCATTTACTAAGATTTGCCCGCGGCTTTGCTCTAATGCTTGATATACCTAAAGTAGTTATGTTCTTCTTTAAGTCTAGGGTCCGTGTAGTGATGAATTAAGAATACATAATGTCACTACCCCAACTCAAACCATGGGTGTCGTACAAGGCGACATACATACATACAGAGCATCACGCCTTTTTCCCCGAAGGGGTAGGCAGAGGTGTTTCACACCCACATTTAGCCAGCCATGTTTGGTCCCATGAAATACGGGGCGAGCTTATGTCATCAACCGGGAACATTTGTTTACCAAACTCCAGGAAAATCTCAATACTGGAATTTCATGATAGAAAAGCCCAATATCATTTTCACCCGACCCAGGAATCGAACCCGGGACCTCTTGCACAACAGTCGCATACACTTCCCGTTGCGCCGCCGATGCAGTACAAGGCGACTAAGGGAAAAAACAGACTAGAGCACTGCGAGAAAAGGAAAATTCGAAACAAACCCTATACCAACCCGTCTGGCCAGCGTGGTATAGTAGGCTAAATTTCCTCCACAATCTTTGAAGGAGACCCGTGCCAAAGAGTAGGACGTTTATGGGTCTTACACTATCTTTATGCCAAACGAGACGTACCCGCGACTACATTTGCACAATGATTTCATAGTTTTTTTTCACGGAACCCTGATATAATAAAAGATGTTTGTTTGTTGTTATAGGTACCGGGAGGTTCGCGACAATGTCGGCGACAAAGTTCCTGCACCCGTTTTTGCGCGGGCTCAAACCTCTGCCTGAGGGACATGACGATGAAATACAGGAAGTTAGAGAATGGTAAGTAATTATTAAATACATAACAAATATACATTTATTCAATAAAATATATATACATAACTAAAAATTAAATGAAGCCTATTTAAAAAAAAAGAACTGGGTACTTTATTTACAGGAAATTCCTATAAATAGAATATCTGATTGAGATCAGATTCCTGAATTAATTATTTGTTTTGAAATACAATCGATGGTTGATTGGTCGCATATCATTGGGGTTAACGAGTATTTACGGCTACGTGCCCCGCAAGATTCACCCCGTCATTAAATAAATTCAAATTTGTTAATTTTTTGTGAGTCCATACGCCCATTTTCAAGGGGCAAATTAACACAGAATTAATTTAATATTTTTTGAGTTTACGACCAATCATACCATCGATAGAGGATTAAGGGAGAGTCGGTCTCACATCCACTACTATAACGGGTCTTTCGTCGATTTATATAATAAAATAATAATTATAATTAATAATTTATTTATTCAATACTATAGGTTAATAATTGCTCTTAATCTAAATTCGTTCAATTTCAAATTTCAATAAATCGTGAGAAAACCCACATATCCTAGAAGAAATTCTAAAAAACACCAACCCGTGCTTGGCCAGCGTGTGTGGATTATGGCCTAAAACCTTTTCAGCTTTCTAGATAGAGAATACCCGGGCCCAGTAGTTGCTAATGAAATGAATGAAAACATTCACATGAACTTAAAAATAGATGTTTCAATTCACCTATTTTTTTTGGGTCATAAACTTATAAAGAATATTTTGTACCCGACAAAGCGAACAAAGCCACGGGGAAAAGCGAGTGAATAATACGATTGTAAATAACTTCACGCCCGAGATCGTGACAGGCTCTCAATAATATGGTAATGGTGTGATCCTTCGTATCCTGGAATGTAGGGCGATACTGTGACCTAGTTCTAGGTAACCTATATAAGTCCTACCGCTATAGAAAATACGTCCTTGTCCTGTGTAAGAACGAGAGGTTAGAGAATAACTAACTCCAAGTTGGAAAGAGAGGCAAGGTTATATACTTTTTTGGCCAAATTAGCCATTGGTTAGCTTAGTTACAGAAAGGGTGTTGCTAGCTAAGTGGGAGTTATAATAAAATAATAAATCATAGTACTTTTTTATTAATCTGTTATAACAGTTGAGTTGGAATGCGCGTTAATTGGATAATTAATTTTATCTTACATAACCCACACAATTATTATGTATAAGGAATTACTTTCACAATTTAGTTAGGCCTACACGACTATTAATTAGACTTATTCGCAGTCTAGCCTTCTAATTATATTGTAATAGCAAATTTTAACTTTATTTCTAAGTATATTACGTAGGTATTTAATAATATATGTGTTACACTTTATTTTTGTTCAAATTAGTGAAAAATGGCTAACTTTTTACTGCTAACCCAGCCAGACGGTGCGGTGATCTTCTTACGGAACAATTAATGGCAATGCCATCAAAACAAAACTTGCAAAAAAAACCGATGGTGGCTGATTGGATAAGGGACTGGCGCGGCGTGCAAATCACGAGGTGCGAGTTCGATCCCGACCGGCAGTACCAATGTGGATTTCACTTTGTGAAATTTATATGTACTAGTCAAGTGACTTACCATCTGCTAACGGTGAAGGAAAACATCGTGAGGAAACCCGCATACCCTAGAAGAATTTCTATGGCTACGTCTGATCCACCAACCCTCACTAGGCCAGCGTGAGTAGATTATGGCCTAAACCCTCTCAGCTCTCAAGTTAGAGGAGAGGAGACCCGAGCCCAGCAGTGGGACTTAATGGGTTGCTGATGATGATCACTATAAGATGTTGTTAGGTTAACTAATTTAACCTAGGAATTTAGCCTATTAAAACACGCAGGCCAGACGGGTTGATATAGGGTTTGTTTCGAATTTTCCCATTTCTTGCAGTGCTCTTGTCTGCATAAGGTTATTCCCTTAGTTACCTTTAACGACACCCACGGCTTGAGATGGAGTAGTGAAATTATATATTCTTAATCCATCACAAAGAATAGTCTTTCCAAAATCTAAAAATACAGCTCAATTTGAATTCCGTTGCGAAAACAAACGCGGTCATAACCTGATCTAATTATGTGTAGAACAAACAAGTATTATCGTATGATTTATTAAGTAATTGTTTTTTACTCGATGGTAACGCATCACTGAACTTTGTACATACCGAACATGCTGTTGCGTAGTACTCAATGCCAGTGCAATTGAATTAGTACAACGAATTATTTGTGAAGTAGTACAGGTCACTAGCGCGCTATATACACGATTACACACTGTTAATTCAAGCAAATAAAATAATCCATACATATTATAAAAGGCTTTGTCCTGACTGACTGACAGACAACGCACAGCCTAAACCGCTGGTCGTAGCGACTTGAAATTTGGAAGGTGTGTTTGTCATAATGTCTAGAGGTGTACTAAGAAAGGGTTTTTTAAAAGTCAACCCGTAAGGGGGTGAAAAGGGATAAAAACGATTGTATGAAACTTCTTTGTTTTTTTTGTAACTTATAGATTAGAAAATTTGTTTTGGGGTACTACTATCAAAATAAAAAATACCCTCATCAATATTTTTGACAAGGGTGGCTTTGGAAGGGTGAAATTGGGGATGAAACATTGTATGAAAAGATCTTTGTTTTGAAGTTAACGTTTTGCAAATTAGTATTGGGATAGGAACTTAAAATGTTATTTTTAATATTTTTTATAGGGATGGGTTCAGGGGGTGAAATATAATAATAAAAACTTACCCTAAGGGATGAAATAATTACATACATACATAGTTAAATCACGTGTAGTCATAATTTTTTCCCGAAGGCTACCCCTTTGCAGAGGTGTTTCATACCCACATTTCGCCAGCTGTGTTTGGGCTCATGAAATAGGGGGATGAAATAGTTGTGAAAATACATAATTTTCACAATGTCATTTTCGAGGTTTTCAGGGACACTGATTATATAAATGTTATCTTTAATGATGTAAAATGAAATTCAACTCCTGTAGTGGGGTGTTGTGGAATTAATGAATTGCACTTAAAACAAAGACCTATGTACCTAATATCGAAATCTACGCGGCAAAAGCTAGTACTAAATATATAGCATCATACCTACTTTCGAGAGGGGATAGGTAGAGGTATATCTGGTTAGGGTTGCGGGTGGTCGTTGGTTGCAGACGCAGGCGCAGGCGGCACTTTCCAATGAAAGGGCTTTGTTTCCAGAATTTAATTTTTTTTTTTTACGCCGCGTAGTTTTTATGTTAGGATTAAAAAAAATAAAAGAAGTACCATTCAACCCCCATTCTCCGAAGTTAAATAAGGTAGTCGTCAATGATATTGTATGTTAAAAAAGGTGTAGATTGGTTATACTCGTAAGCGCTCGAAAAGTGGCACACTAAAAATAGTCTTATTAGCAAACTTCATCTCAATGTCCCGTTGACGGCGAACGTATTTTGACATTGCATTATTACGATATCTATGTGTGCGTTTGTGTGCCATTTCCAAAGATCGAACGCTATAAAGAACGCTAAGATTGCAAACTAGAAGGAAAGATATGGAGGCCCCTCAGTGTTCACAGTTGGATGTTGTCAGGCATAGATGTCGATATCAGGCAATCAAGTTATTTAACGCCCTGCCAATGGACCTAAAAACTATAGAGAGTCCAAGTCTATTCATGGGTAAACTGAAAAAGCTTTTGTTGGAGAGGTGCCCCTATTCAATAGATGAATTTATGAGAATATAGAATTTATTAGTTTTAGATATACCATTAATAATTTCACCTACATTATACATTATTTTACTATTATTATTATTTTATGTGACATTTTCTATTTATTTATTATTATTTTTATTTTTCTAAATTAATTTATATATTCATTTCTATTTTATTTGGTCAACATTATATGATATACCTATGAATAATAATAATAATAATATAATAACATGATTTTTTTTTTTTTTTTTTATTATATATTTATATATTTGAATTGCATGATGTAATTTTAGAATTTGTGTACCTAGTTTTTAAGAATATTCAAATACAATTGTAATTGTTCACTGAATAAATAAATATGTAGGTAACCTATCTACACCTTTTTTAACATACAATATCATTAGTGGTCGTGTATACGAGGTAGTCCTTGTATACTACCTTGTCGTAGTCATGTAAACGTCAACGAGGCGTATGGAAATACTGTCTAACTTTCAACCGTGGCTTCGCCCGCGTTTTATATCGGTAAAAAGTAGCCTATGCTGTGCTATGATTTATCGGTTTTGGCGTGATTGAGCAACAAACAGGCATCTAAACTTTCATAGCATCATATAACATAGCTTCACGCCTTTTTCCCCGATGGGGTAGGCAGAGGTGTTTGACACCCACATTTCACCAACTATGTTTGGTAGCATGAAATAGGGGGCGAGCCTTTTGTGATCTACTGGGAACATTTGTTTACCAAACTCCGGGCAAATCTTAATAATGGAAATTTATGAAAGAAAAACCCAATACCATTTTCACCCGACCCGGGAATCGAACCCAGGACCTCTTGCACAGTAACACGTAGTCGTATACACTTCCCGCTGCGCCACCGAGGCAGTTCTATCTAATTTTTCAGATTTATAATATTAGTAGAATATATACCTACATACGTGCGTACTACGTTTATTATGCGGACGACACAAAATCGCTCATTGTGGCGGAGATTAAGTCTTTGATCGCCATGGGGGTCACCGGTGTCCCCCAAATAGATTTTCTATTGTGTCTGGAATCTCGGCGTTCAACGTGTTAAGTGAGGCCTATGTTCAACAGTGGACTTCATTGCTGATATGATGATGATGATACCTACATAGATATAATTACCTATGTATTTATGCTTCACAAAATCGTGCTTTTTGTAACACGCATAATGGCTTTGCCTCTAATTGTATAGATCAATGATTAAAAACATCAAAGCATTTCGCATCGGCTGTGAACAGATGTGATTAATAGATATGAAAAAATAATACAATATATTAGTTCCCAAAGAAACGTTTTTTTAGTTTGTTTATTGTTAAGCATATAAAAAAAAATCATTCTAATTAAAACTAATGGGTATCATTATAAAATAATAGCAATTAATATATATTAATTCGGAAAAGATAACGACAGGCACAAAAAAAAATTGTTTAAAAATTTGTGCGCTTCGGCTGGAATTTCGACATTTGATGAGTCGGTTTTGATGTCGCTGTCAAATGTTTCAACATTTAATTTGATTTACTTATTAACGTTTATTGTTTTAAATGTCATCATCAGCAACCCATTAATGTCCCACTGCTGGGCTCGGGTCTCCTCTCCTCTATCTAGAGAGCTGAGAGGGTTTTTAGGCCATAATCCACACACGCTGGCCTGGGTATGTGGGTTTCCTCACGATGTTTTCCTTCACCGTTAGCAGATGGTAGGTGAGTCACTTGACTAGTACATATAAATTCCACTAAGTGAAATCCACATTGATACTGCTGGTCGGAATCGAACTCTGACCGTGTGTTTAGCACGCCGCGCGCGCCGGTCTATTATCCATTCAGCCACCATCGCTTTTAAATGTATCATAAACTAAAAGTTAAACAAAATGTGTTAACTTCATATTATGCATGTTGTGTTAGCCTGTAATTATTATACTCGAACTTGTTTTAATTTGTTTCTTAAAATTGTAATGTAGTTAACTACATTACAATTAAAATAAATAAATAAATAGATAGCGACCATTTCTAAATTTACATTTGACAGCAACATCAAAACCGACCAATCGAATGTTGATATTCAGAATAAGCCCCCTTGCTACTGTCAACTGTCAGAAATAAAATATGTTTTTCTTTTATTTCTTTCGTTGAAACATAAAATACAGTTAAAATAAAGCTCTGTTGCACTTGTTCAGCTTAGTGTTCAGCTAAGTTCATTGTACTAAAGAGTGATTTGTATTCGTTATGTATTGTTCGTATGTCTGCCAAAACTATGTAGACAAGACCAATATCTGCTTACATATGTTATGTATTTACATATATACGCTATAATAAGTTGGGGTTTAGTGAACGATGTTCGATTTTTGGCTTAGAGTCAATATGTTAGGCCAGGAGCGTATTACGGTTTTTTCGTCATGCGAAAAATACGGCAAGCTTTAAAAATAATTTTCAGAAATAGTTTTCCGAAAATTTATTTTTAAAGAGTTGAACCGTTGTGTTTTTATAACGAAGTTTGAGATGTGCTTGATAGTTTTACTACTGTATAATAAAAATATAACAATACTTGCACCTACATTTCACCAGCTATTTTATTTATTTTTATTTTATTTATTGCGGTATTAGTAACACACAGTACTATGATTACAATAAGAAAAGAAACAATAATGCTAGCAATGTCACCAATTAAGTCTCTAAAAATTAAATTGCACTCGACGGTAAGTTGCACATAAAGCACTTGAAATAAAAACTAAATAAGGTAATAAAAAGAAAAGTAACTAATTATAATAATAAGCAAGTAAACAATCTAGTCAGCTACATTAAATTAAAAACAAAATTAAAAAAAAATATTAGTAAAATCAGTGCCTACCTAAAGTGCTATGTTTAGTCCCATGTTAGGACGAGCCAATCCCCATTAAGGTCTCAGCACACATATGGGATCGGAAAGGGATCGTCACCGTATCGCCTCGAGCCGTTCAGAATTGTTTGTATTAAACTCCCTACTGCAACGCACACTAATCGGAATCGTAACATAATCGCCTCGCCTCGGAACAGACTCCGAACTTGCAATTCCCGCGCTTACGGCTCGTCGTCCCCGCGCTTACGTCTCTCCGTACCCGAGCTCACGTCTCTTCTAAATACAGTAATAATATAAGCCAGCCAGCGGGCGGCGAGGCGTAAGCGCGGTGTCGCCTAGCCGTAGCCGAGTTGACGTACAGGCGCTGCTGATACGCTTACGTTACGTGCGTACGTTAGGTTGACGCCTGGTTGACAGCGAGGCGAAAGGCGATACGGTGACGATCCCTTTCCGATCTCATATGTGTGCTGAGACCTTAAACTGACACATTTGTAATTAACAACTGCTGTATGTGAACTGCGACTACGTCATTTATTGTTATAGTATAGTTAAAATCTCGCTGCAGACTCGTTCATAAATCATTCGAGTGTTTCGCTCTCTTTCCCACTCACGGGCCTTATGGGCAGGCCACGCCCACACGTAGTCCTGTGAATTACTGCAGTCGATGAGTGATATCGATAGTTTTGTATATTTATAAATGGGTGATAGAAATAAATACACATTTTTTTTTATTTTATTACCAAATTTACTACAAAGCATATTAAATATATAAACAAAAGAACGTATATATAAAACTAAAAATAGAAAATTAAAATTCTTCGTCTGAGTCATCGTCATCATCATTCACATGAATGATGAACTCTTCGCATAAATGTGCTTTTCTTAAGTCAGAATTCTGCATGATCCACACATTTTTGCCAATTTTCAATGGAGACATTGGAAACTTATCGATAATGGCCTTGCGCGCGCGCAACTAGCGCACATCATCTCCGATTATGATTTATGACCAAGTCTGCAGCGAGATTTTAACTATACTTAATAGTGCCCAGTATAGCATAAATGTTATTTTTTTATGTGACTGCTAATAGCCATTAGTCTAGGAAAACAACAATAACAGTAAAATTAAAGTAAACTTTAGAAATTTTACTGCAAGGTAGATTTCTAAACACTATTGTACTACCTCTAGTAAATATTAATTACCTCCGCCATCGTATCACCCATAGGAGGTTCAGTGTTGGACATACACCTCTCCAATAGGTTTTTAAAAGAACATAACATAGCATCAAGCCTTTTTCCCCGAAGGGGTAGGCAGAGGTGGTTCACACCCACATTTCGCCAGCTATGTTTGGTCCCATGAAATTGGGGGCGAGCCTATTGTCATCAACCGGGAACATTTGTTTACGAAACTCCCGGAAAATCTCAATACTGGAATTTCATGTTAGAAAAGCCCAATACCATTTTCACCCGACCTGGGAATCGAACCCTCGGCCAGCATAGCACTCGTATACACTACCCGCTGCGCCACCGGGGCAGTTTTTGAAAGAAACGTTGTTTTAATAGTTGCAGTTATCAATTTATAGAACTTCAGCCAAAATTAAGAGGTCTGTATTTTGAGTGTATCTTATGTATAATGAAGCTATGGTGGCTGAATGGACAAGGGACCGTCGTGCAAATCACGCGGTCCGAGTTCGATCCCGACCGGCAGTACCAATGTGAATTCCACTTTGTGGAATTTATATGTACTAGTCAAGTGATTTACCATCTGCTAACGATGAAGGAAAATATCGTGAGGAAACCCACATACTCTAGAAGAAATTCTATTAGTATATCTTATCCATCAACCCGCACTAGGCCAGCGTGAGTGGATTATGCCCTAAACCCTCTTAGCTCTCTAGATAGAGGAGAAGAGACTCGAGCCTAGCAGTGGGACTTAATGTTTGCTGATGATGATTTTGTATAATACATATATTCTTGATAAAGGTATGTAGGACAAAATTTTTGGCAAATAAATTTTAAGGAGCTACTTGTAACTTCAACATTCAGCTAAGCGCCTGTTTTACTACTTGCAAATAAGTGCTAGATAGCCTATATGAAACTTACTTGACAGAATTTTGACGTATTTTTCATATAAAATCTGTCAAAAAAGCCTCAGATAGTTTGTTAGACACTTATTTGAAGGTGCTGAAACAGGCCCTTAGTCTATCTCGATTGATGTCAAATTTTGAAAATTAAAGATTTGTCATGTAATTTTTAACAGAAAACGAAATAGATCAATCAAGGGCTGAGATTGTGAGTTGTGATTTGGATCTGTTAAACTATCTGTTAAGAAATCTACCTCTCTCAAAAGATAATGAATCGTCACCATCAACACATGGTCGTGATCGCTGACTTTCTAAGTAGCAACCTAATAAACGTTAACATAAGCTAGAAAGTTTTAAATTAGCGCCTCACCGTTCGGCCAATAGCTTGTTATCTATAAAACGATGAGTTTCAATAGCAGGCATTATATTACTGTTATGCTATTAATCGTTTAGTTAAGAACAGCTAGCTTCTAAGAAGCTGCCGCTGTTTTGTTTTAACTAAATCTCGATACCGAAAACTAGCTATAATGACATAATGTGAAAGGTCACTGACCATAGAAGTGCATGCCTATAGAGCTATACGCACGGAAAGTGCGGGTAAATGACCTTTCTATAAATAAACCAGCTGATTTACCGCAATTAATTATGGCACGGCTAATATCGTGGGTAAAGATATTTCTTTCATATTTTTATTTTTATTGTCAAGTTTTTACATAATACAGCAGGACAAAAAAAAAATTAAATAACATTAAGAATGTATTTTTAATTGCATTTCTTTTTGTGCCATTGTAAAAGACCCGTGTCCAGCAGACAGCCCAGACATGATGAATAGGGCTATACTACAAACTACTTTTAGCACTGGCAATCGGCAATTTTGCGACTGCATTGATGTTAAATGCAACGCGTTTTAGCGACTCTCTGCATTCCATCAAAGTATCCAAAACGCGACTGCATCGTTAAATAAGTGTTTTTTTTTAGTAAGACTTTTAAATTCAAGCCTTCATACAAGAATCGAGTTTCGAATCATAATACTTTGAATCTACGATACTGTTTTGTAGAGAGCTGGGGCTTGAATCGATGGTAACAAATAACAATTGATCGCAATCGAGTATAATAACTAGGCTGAATATGATCATGTCTATGCCCTCGACTTTTTATGACAATACCATTTTGTAATGGCGGCATTGGCGGCTCTATTTCACTTGTTAACCAATAGTTAATGATTTTAATTTAGTTCCTTCGTTTATTATGAAATTTCCTTACGTTAATAGTACTTAGCTGCAATAATAAGGTATTTATGCATCGTGACGACAAAATACTTCATAAAGAATATTCAAATATCAACTTCATTTTTATTACATAGTACAACTTTTATATACTTAATTTATTTATTTACTTTTATTTAACCCACGGTTTCTTCAGTCACTGAAAAGAATCAGATATAGATCTCTATGTGAAATTTAATCAAGATCGGTTAAGTAGTTTTGAAGATTATCCCCTACATTAAAATTCACAAACATTATCTCTATATAATATTAATATTGATTAGTACAGATCTGTATAAGTGGGCTTGATGATAGGGGGAGGGAAATTTCTTCTTTTTTTTTTTTTATTGCCTGTAGTGGCGGACGAGCAAGCGGCCCACCTGATGGTAAGTGGTTACCGCCGCTCATGGACGTTACCAATGCCAGGGGCACAGCCAGGCCGCTGCCTACCTTGAAAGGATAGCTCTCTTTAAACCTCGTTTGAAGAAGGACATGTCATAGCGCTCAGGAAACACCGCTGTAGTTCACCCCAGAGCCTGCACGTACGTGGGAAGAATGATCGCTGGAACCTTACCGTTTTTTCTTAGATAAGCGATTGAAATCAATACTAACGAATGATTGTTCTTACTGATCGGTAAATTTAATATTTTTCTGTCAATGTAGGAAAAAACAATCTGGAAGCTTACTATGAATTTTGACATTCGAATGTTCGGTTATGATGACGCTGTCAAATGTTAGAAAGTGACAGCGGCCATATCTAAATTTCCTTACAGTTGACAGCGACATGAAAACCGACTAAGTCGAATGTTGAAATTCAGAGTAAGACCCCAGGACTCGACTCAAATTCGAAAATAGTTTCATTACGCCAACCGTACGCCAGCAAATGAAAAAAAAAATAATTTGACCTTTTTCAAATTCCAGGATGAAAAGCCAGCCACACTTGCCTCACATATCCGACGAATACATATACCTATTCCTATTCTCCAACTACTTCAAAGTTAGCGGGACCAAGGAGACCATTGAACATTACTTCACGCTGAGAGCCAACGAGGGCGCTGACCTGTTCAGCAACAGGGATCCCCTGGCTCCGAAGAATAAGGCGGTTCTGGATATCACGTTAGTACTTTAATATTGACGCTCTGAGTATGTTGGATTCGGCTTACATGCAAGACAAATAATAATAATAATAATGTTTGGACATTCATACACAGCGCCATCTAGTCTTGCTTGTCATGCTTGTTATATAGATACTAAACAACTGATAAAATACTTCTTTTTTGTAAATATAATAGATACATTACACCCAGAAGAACATAGTTGAACACATCACACAAAGATTTGTCCTGGGTGGGAATCGAACCCACGACCTCTCAGCAGTCACCACGGAGGCTTTAAATACTTACGTCATTTATTTTTATACCACGATGGTGGTGGTACCACGATTAGTAAGCGGTTGCCGCAATCTATGGACGCCTGATACACCAGCGGTATTACCAGCGTGTTGCGACCCTTAAAACCCTATACATTCCTTTTTGGAGAACCACATTCTTTATACTGAAGTCGAAATAAATGTTTACATATGTCTGTTCTTGTAAAACCAATTAAATTAATAAAATCAACTTTTGTAGTTAAAATGTTTTAATAAGAAGTCCAGTGATATCAAGAAAATATATTTCAAATTGAATCATATAATCCAATTTGACAGTGATTTGTTTACAAATATTTTACACTAATTTCGGCTCGAGTATAATCCCTTGGGAAAACCTCGTTATGGAGTAGGTACATTTCACATTCTGAGAGTTCTCGGGCGGAAAACTTCATAGATGATTGTTTCGGTGTATTTTGTGTCAATCTATCAAATTCAGTTCGTTTCGTTCAAATCTAACACATAGTTTTGATGTTGGCTCAAAACTTGACTAATTTTTAGCGCTCACTGCCGCGATCTCTGACGTCATCGCGGAAAATGCAGGGGGTTTCAAAAACCTTTCAAAATATGTTTTTTTTAGAGCCGTTGAAATGATCTTTAGATAAAAGTAACTTTTTTTTAACATTTATACCTTAGGAGCATGAAAGCGCGGTTTTACTTTTCAAAAAAAGGTTTCATATAGCCTTCGGGTTCCGAGGTTGAAATCTAATTTGACTTAATGAAAAACTTTGAATTAAAAAATAATTATAATAATTAATTGAAATCAAGTACAACCTTTATGAAGAAGTTTTACAAGATTAACATGTTGACAAAATTTTGTTTGTTATCGGAGGTCATCTTGGGTCATCGTTTACTGTTTACAAATTAATTACCATAAATATAATATTAGCATACAATACAATACATTGTTGTGGAATAATTATCATTTCCGTGTCTTTTTAATAGTTCTCGAATCGTTCTAATGTATTTTTAAAAGACTTCAAAACGGAGGAGGTTTTTATAGACTAGCATCCATCTGCGCCTCCGCCCGCATAGTATGTTGGTAAAAAGTAGTATATGTGCTATTCTAGACTATAAATCTATCTGTGTGCCAAATTTCTTTTAGCTGTGATTGAGTAATAAACATCCACCCATCATCCATCCGTCATGAAAAATACTCCGGAGAGTTTAAAACCTTATTATAATACCCGGAAGATCAAAATTGGCAGATTATATTATATAGGTACCTAATTTACTATTTTACAATGGCAACTCTGCTGTACGAAAAGCTATTCTAGAAGAACTCAGCTTCGTTTCACTTCGTTGCTGCGTGCTAACTTTAAGTATATATTATGAATATTTTAATTTCATGCATACATTTTAACATTACGTAAAACGAGTTAAATTTTTTGCATAAAAATAGGCTTAGCAATAACTAGCACTTTCTACTATGACACGCGATTTATTGCGAGAACATGTAAGATATTTTTATAATGAAACTAGATTATGCCCACGGCTTCGCTCGCGTGGTTTGTCTGAAAAACGATTACGAGTTCTCCCAGGCAACGCAATGAAATCAAAAGCAAATCTTGAAAAATATACATATTTTTCACGCCTCTTTCCCAACATAAGGGTAGGCAGAGACTATTTCCTTCACTTGCTACGATTCTGACATACATCTTTGGCTTCTTCAACATTTATCAGTCTTTTCATGCATTCTCGCTGGTTGAAAAATATAAACATAAAAATTAAGAACATGCCTTTTTTTATTACGTAGATATGATTCAGCTGCGCGTAACAATAACTGTAACTACATTTCAGGAAAGTGAAATAAGTTACCAGTTAATTACATGAAAACTTCAAGCACATTTTACACGTTGAACTAACTTAGGATAATAAAGCCATACGTGGCCAAGACTGCCCGGTACGTCGACTTGCGGTCTACATTTTTTTTTCATTGAGAATCTGTGTTACCAGTGTAATGTTTTCAGCAGTTTTTTAAGGGCTATGCTTTTTACCCTTTTATAAGCAATAATTTTCTCTGTCACAGGCACATGGTAGCTCTTCCAAACAAGACTCCGGAAGGCTACATCATTCTTATCTACAGGCTTTCGGATTACGACTACAGTAAGCTGAATTTCGCAGACGCGATTCGAGTCTTCTGCATGTTTAATGATGTGAAACTGTCAGAAGATCTTAACCCAGCTAATGGGTATGTCGTGATCTTCGACATGAAAGGCTGCAGTCTTGGACATCTGACCAGGGTCACCTTGCCCGCGTTGAGAGCGTTCATGCAGTATATTCAAGTGAGTTGGATTTAATACTTCTCTTCTCTAGGCTCAAAACAAACGACGCACGGGGTGGCGCATGACGCGGTGACGGCTGCCTGCACCGGGCCACCGAATACGTTGCTTTTATGCTACTTTGTATGCAACAAAGTTCGATTCACGGCGGTCAGCCGCAGTGGACAGTGGATGCGGTCTTTTTTGCTGCCGTTAGCAGATAGAATTTCTTTTGTTCGCGGTAAAAATGTTATTTATTTCCCCTTTGTTTATTATTTCTGATGAACAGAATGGTACTTAATTTAATTAAGAATAAATCTAATCACTGGGCCCAATAAACTAGGAACTGAACAATAGCTTTATAGTACGATAAAAAAAGTCCATTAAATAAGACAGCTAACCGCAAGATAGGATACAATGCAATTGAATTTCTGTCCCCATTAATAGCTTACTTCATAAAAAATAATGTTATAATATTAAAATTACAGAACGGTCATCCGGCTCGGCTCCAAAAAATCCACGTGGTCCACACGGTATCGTTCATCAATCAAGTCATGTGCCTCATCAAACCTCTCATCCACTCCAACGTGTTCAATCTCCTGAACTTCTCTTCTGAAGGCCCCGAATCTGTTATCGACAAAGAACTGCTCCCAGAGGACTTCGGAGGTCCTCTTCCTCCGGTCAAACAACTCCACGAAGAACAAAGAAAGAATATGGAAGAGAACTACAGAGACTGGTTGGTAGAAACTGAAATTTTCAAAGCTGATGAGAAGAAACGTATCAAGAAACCTAGTAAAGGAATGTTTGCGAGTTTCACTAGTAGTTTCAAAAGTTTAGATATTGATTGAGTTTTTGTATTGACGCGCTAGGGACCTGAGTTTCTTTTCGTCTTTTTGACACCTCGTGGCTTCCAGAATGTTCTTTTTAGCTTGGTCAGGGAGGTTTTGGCATTTGCTTGGTGTTAAGTAGATTCTTTTTCTTCTCGTTTGTATTTCGTAATATTCCTTCTTCTCCTTCAGAAAGAGAATCATTTTAGTATTGTTACAATGTGAAATAGTCTTAAGTGAACAATTTTAAACTGATCTAATACACGTGTTAATAAGATCTGTTTTTCTTGTGCCGTTACTGTGTTATAATTAGGTATAGCAGATCACATCTAAGCCAGAATTATATAAAAGGATATTTTTACACTCTGTTTTTATGCCTTTATTTTATTTTTAAATGACTTGAGTTGACATTTAGCAAATTTTGACCTTATTACATTAAAAATGAAGGTAAATTTTGTTTAAAACCTGTATCGTATATTATGACTAGTTTACATTGAGGCTTAGATTCATACTTATATCTGTATTTCATAATAAAGTATGGCCCTTCCTCGCCCTTAGTAAATTAAGCTCTATATTATATTGTAAATTATGGGAATGTGCAGTTATTTTTCATGACTTTTTAATTCTTAATTAAGGAGTATTCACTCAAGCGGGCTTGAGGTTTACAAACTTTGTCTCGTTAAAAAAGGTTTCATTGTGGTTTCATTACCAAAGTTTTTATTCTTTTTCTATTTTTTTATTTTTTGTATTTTTTATCATGTGACAAAGGTTTAATGTTATATTTTTAATTAAATGCCAATTTATTTTTAGATATTTTGTGTAATTATATTGCTTATTATAGGAAAAGGTGAATATGTTACAAGAATTCTGAGAGCCAACGCAAACTCTCAACATATTGATATAATTTCAAATGTTTGAAAATGTGACGACCGATATTTAAATTTTCAAACCTTTGAAAGCGATATCGAAATCGACATAAGTCGAATGTTGAATTTCCGAGGAGGCCCTTCGCAAATGGCAAGGATGATCAGTAAAACTGTATAGAGCGTCTTAATTGTCTTAAATAATAACAAAGATGCTGCTAAGTTTGAATTTCAACTATTATTCATAAAAAAAATCTAATATACTTGACAAACCTTCAATGGAACATCGGCATAACGGAGAAAAATGTGTGAAGCAATTTGAATCTTGAGCAAGTTATCATAAGGTTCAAAATTGCTGCGAGTATTTTTGTATTAATGCCTTTATACATAAAAGGTGCGACATTGTTCTTTAGTATGTAAGTTATTTTATATTAAATATAAGTATGTATGTGCGTATATTAATATTGTAATAATTATTTTTTGAAAATATAATTGCTCAATTAAAATTAGTCTGAATTTCTGAAATACAAATTTTATATTGGGATAGTAAATAATAGTTTTCGCTTTTAATATTATTATACTCACACACATAGATCCAGCACAAACTGACATGAATTTCGGAAAATAGCTTTTAAAATGACATGCCAGAGAATTGATTTTCCTATAGCTTAAACTATTCTCTGCTCTGTGGCTTATCTGATGCAGTGTAGCATTAAAACAGACCATAGACAATTCTAATTACAGATTTTTTTTCTATAATATCAAATAGATTAGTCCCAAGTGCTCAAAAATTTAGAATATTTTTTATACTTTTATACACAAATGGAATGTGAATTTTATACAGGTTACCATATTTTTATAAACTTTTATTAATGTTACTTAAAATATAAGAAGAAGAGAAGAAAAGAGAATAAAGCTCTTTTACCTTTTAACCTCTAAAGTTGATATAACCAACAAACGGAAATACACCCTATTCTTAAAGTCATAGAGTATATTTCTGCCGGTTTAACGGCTTTAGCTATGCTCAGAATGTTATGTATGTGTTATAGAAATTTGAATAATAATATACTGTTGCAGTCTTTAAAGTCTATATTGAATTAACTTGTATATAATGAATCCAAGATTATTGTGGAAAATATCAATTTAAATTGTTATTTGTATAGATAATAATATATATTAATGTAAATAGTCAAATAAAAATATGATACTATATAAATATTTCTAGTTTCATTAAAGCTTTTATTTTATGTCCGTATGGATTGAGGAGCCACTTCAGATTTTAAAAGGAATCTCGTCCCCTTATTTAGTAGGGAAGTAAATAATTTTGTAGGCAAAATTCTGAAACTTGTAGTAAAATATATCCAAAGTTATATCAATGGGAATGTGGCTCCTCAATCTAAACATGTGAATTGAGGAGCCACCTGAAACACGGAAAGTATTTAATGTAACTTTTTCAAAATTTTGTATTATTTAGTAGCAATAGTGTATAGTGTTTACTAAAAATCTAAAGACATTTAGTAGTAAGTGTGTTCGTTAAATGTCTTTAGAGTGAAAAAATATAAATTGACCAATTACTTTTATGGCAATTCACGCTCTTGTGTATAGATCGAGGAACCACATTAAAAGTATTGTATATTCTTGAATATAAACAGTACTGGGCTCAGAATTTTAGTAGACACTATACACAATTGCTACTAAATGATACAAATTAATAAATAAATAATTTACATTAAATACTTTCTGTGTTTCAGGTGGCTCCTCAATTCAGATGTTTAGATTGAGAAGCTACCATAGATATAACTATGGATATATTTTACTACAAATTTCAGAATTTGGCCTACAAAATTATTTACTTCCATACTAAATAAGGGGGCGAGTTTCCTTTTAAAATACTGAAGTGGCTCCTCAATCCATACGGACATTTTATTTTAATTTGAAATTTTGTATGTTTGTTTGGTGAGGTCAAATCTTGGAAACCAAGTTTGATCCCCTTCTGAGCTTAAAGCCCGCCTGATGGTAAGCGGTTACCGCAGCCTATGGACGCTTGCAGCACCAGGGGCATCATGACCGAAAGACACTGAAACACAGAAAATTGAGTTGAAATTCGGCATAAATATGAAATTCATATGACAATTTAATATTTATTAATTTTAAACAGGAATTCACGCGATTACGATTTAGGTATTTACATACCTTATGGTGCTTGACGTTTCGACCAGGTTACACCGGCCATGGTCACAAGCTGACTGACCACGGCCGGCTCAATCATAATCGCGTGAAATCCAGTTTAAAGTCAATAAATATTATCATGCCACGCGAAAGTTTAAACGTAAATAATTTATATATAACTATTTATATTATTATGAAATGAAAAACTATTTATTTTTAATTTAATATAATAAATAGAGCTGATTTGATGATGGAGGAACCATAATTAAATCAGCTCTATTTTTGTTCGTGTCCTTGCGAACACTGTAAGGTTCAATTTACACCGAGAAGGCAGCGACCGACAGCGGCGCGGCGAGCACCTTGTGTGTGACTGATTAAGAACATAATGTCACTATCCCATCTCAACCCGTGGGTGCCGTACAGGGCGACTAAGGGACTAACGTTAACGTTATGCAACAAGAGCACTGCAAGAAAAGGAAAATTAGAAAAAACCCTATACCAACCCATCTAGCCAGCGTAAAGTAGGCTAAATTCTCTCCTAAACGTTTGGAGGAGACCCCGTGCCCAGCAGTGGGACATTAATTTATGGATTGTAAGAACCCCATATTTGCAAAACAAATATTAGGAAGTACATACATATTTACTTACTATATATATTTACTATAATTAAATACTAATCTTCTAATATGAGAGATTAATAATATTCTACCACATTCACACAGCGCCATCTAGTCCCAAAGTAAGCAATTATATTTGCTTGTGTTATGGGTACTAAACAACTGATATACTACTTAAATACTTTTTTTTTTGTAAATACATACATATTATAGATAAATTACACCCAGACACAGAACAAACCTTTATGCTCATCACACAAAGTTTTGTCCTGGGTGGGGATCGAACCCACGACCTCCGGCTTAGCAGTCAGGGTCACTAACCACTAGACCAACAGGCCAGTCAATTTCTACAGATTTCTACAAAACAATAATACTATAATGTGCTTATCATCATTAGATAAACCAATCTACTCAATAAATTAATTAACCTCAACAAGCAGTCTGTTACAATTATTCATATAAATATGACGTGGACTTTGATTGTCATTAAAAAGGCTCTAGAAAATATTATCATTTATTTTCTATCATTATGTTTTTGTTTCAAGTTTCGTCAAGTTCATACTATTTCAAATTCATACACAGTAACTTGTCATAGTAGTGCAAAAAAAGATGAATCTAATGACGTTAACTGTCATTCTTCTAATAAAAGTGGTGAGGAAAATGACGAAAAATGTCATTCTTATAATAAAAGTGGTGAGGAGAATGACGAAATATGTCATTCTCCTAAAAAAAGTGATGAAATTAATTATATTAAGGAACAAACTAGTGTTTCCAGCGTTGATTTTGATGAAGATAATGACAAAAGTTATGTAAATGTTGTGGTTTGTGAAGTAGGAGGAAATGTTGTAGAGATTAATGAGCGTGAAACTCTATACTTGAAGAATGTAAGTAGGTGTTAAGTAATATAATTATAATAAGACGCAGGGGAGGCACAAAGTTGGGTTAGGGTTAAAAAAAAAAAAATTGGGTTGATATCTTCATAAAAAAAATCTTGAAAATTTTCAACTGTTTCCAAAACAACAATTGTCTGACTATAGAATAGAAAAACAAGTAATGACATTAATATTCGGAACTAAAGCCAATCAATTATGTGTTATAATTTTCTTAAAATAAAGACTTAAACGCTCTCTACGAAGGTCTACGCCGTAGCGCCGTAGACCTATTCAATACTTATTCGGGAATTTATAATTATGTACTTACACAATTGCATAAACTTACTTCATACATTCTTATTTCTTAAATAGATCTACTCCTGCTTGATCCTTATCTTATCTGACCCAGGATGACGATACATTCAATACTCTCTTCTCACGTCCACTATCACTAGCGACATCTATAAAGAACTTTATATACAAGTACGTAAGTAACCTATTGACCAGCATTATAGAACATCAAATAACAATGAAGTGAAACCCTATACGACATAAACAGGAGCAATTAACGCACGTCATAACACAAGCTGTTGAATCTGAATCAGAACGTCTGGCGATATTAATTGGTCGGTGTCAAAACCTCCTTTACGCTATAGACTCGGTCTGAGTGAGTGATAGTCGAATAATGAAGTCAGCGAGTGGCGAGCGGTGAGCGCCGTGAGTGTGCGTCCTGAGTGACGGCGCAACGCGTCTAGCGGATCGCGGAGCGGATTTACACTTAGATATCTGAACTGTGCGCGCCAGCTCGCACTCAGGACAAGTTCAAATGTTTAATTCGCGAACATTTGTTTAATTCGCGGTTCATTCCGCCTGCGCTGTCACTCAGGACGCACACTTAGTGGAGAGCGCTGTCGTCCATTGAGAGGCGCGCGAGGTGTTGCACGCGTGCGCGGCTGACGTCAGACTCGCCGCCGCCCCGCGCCACGCACGCGCGCCTGTATCGAGCGGCATGTGCCTCACTCAGCCGGCCGCCCGCTCCGCCCGACATATTCACACTTTTTTATTTTCCCACCGATCGTAGCGACAGAACACATCCCTATCGTCACACGAAGACACGAAGGTTACCCAAAACCCGCGCCGCGAGCGACACCGGGGCTCCGCCGCCGCCCTCGCGAGGCTCGACATGGCACAAGCGGGGCTCCGCGCGCGCCCGCTGACCGCGTTTATGTTCCACCGTGGTGTCTAGTTATATAAATGTTACGCAAGTTGAGGTCGCAGTGCCCACGACCAGGTGCTTCAGTTCACGAACTGTCCCGTGAGTGCCTCGCTCCGGGCCCATGTAACGCGCGGACCAGCCCTCCTCACTGTGAGTACACCGCCCGCTCCATTCTACATACTCTAACTACTCCACACTCCACGTACAGCAGCGCCCACATATCACCAGCCTCGGTAACCAACATATACTCAACGCTTAACTTGTTAATGAAAATCGCATTCGAGTTTCACGTTTATCGATCCAATACTTATCTGGAGCGAATGAAAAATGTTTTTGTATTTCAGTTACGGGTTATGGGAGGTGTCAATTTGGGGTTAATGTGAAAATAACGGGGGTTTGTGATGTGTGGAGGTGGTCGAGGACTTTATGGTGTACCAGTACTTAGGTGGTGCGCGCCTGTCAACACTGGCTGTTGAAGAGTGTGCCTGTATTGATCAATTTTCTTATTGTTTTCGAATTTCTATATTTGATGAACTTGGCATTTGTATTGACCTTTCAATGTGGAAAGTACGCCTCTGTCCTAGAACGCCATTATCTGTACTTAATAAAGAATTTTTGATTAACACGTTTATGTAAGTAATCTTAATAAATGATATCTATTTGATTTCTTATTGTTATCGTTATATCAATAAATATAAACTAAAACTCTAAGGCTGCGGACACACGTACGTAAATAATACATTTATGGCGGCATACCAACATCGCCGTCTAATTTATTCATTCAGTCATCCTTCAATCAGATTCATATTTCATATAACTTATCATTTAAATGATTTAAATTTTAAATAACTATAAAATTTCCATACAAAGGAATAGAATGCACCAAATTCAACACAGATTCTTAAGAAAACCTTCAAAAGAGTAAGTTTTGAAATCCAATACAACTGTTTGTAATAATAATTTCATATTAGTTTATTTTTACGAACAATTTTACAATACATAACCTCTTTTCTTAGCTAAAAGGCCAGTCAAAACTGAAACACCATTGTATCTTTTAGGATCAGTTGTACCAGTAAAACGAAGTGAAAAGTATTTAAGGCACGTTTTAATATAGCTAACAAGTTTATAACAAACATAATTGGTGCTTACCTACACTTAAACGTGATCAAGGAGTTGATGATTTTCAACTATTAAAATTATAGTAAAATAATATCTCGTCAATAACTAAAAAACTCTCTCCATGTAGTGACGGATAAGGAATACAATCATCAACATCATATCAGCCCAATGACGTCCACGGTTGAACATAGGCCTCACCTAATTTCCGCCACAGCGAAAGACCTTGTGCCGAAGAATGAAAAAAAAAAAGAAAAAAAAAATACAATATAATGTCAGTACTCTATCTTAACCCGTGGGTGTCGTAAAATGCGACTAAGGGACTAACCTTATGCAGACCAGAGCACTGCGTGAAAAGGAAAATTCGAAACAACCCGTCTGGCCAGCGTGGTATAGTAGGCTAAATTCCCTCCACATACTTTGGAGAAAGACACGTGCCCAGCAGTGGGACGTTTATGGGTTGAAATGAAACTGTTATACTAAAAACATAGAAATTCGTTGACCAATAGACGAGAGAATGTTAGTGAACAGTTTATCTTTGCCTATTTAAATATGTATTATATTATACTATTAACTTTGGCCCGCGTAATATGATTTGATATAATACTCTTTATTGGCATTTAATATGTTAATATATAAGATTTTTTCTCCAATTCTGAGACAATTTCTGAGTTTTTTTATTTCATTAAATTGGATTTGAGCGTTGAACAAACGAACTTATATTTCATAGGACATTTTTTGAAATTCAATCATATACATACTTCATATGTGATCTCTATACAACGACATTTTTCCCTATCTACCATTTCCTTCATAATGGGTATGACGAATTATAAGGAAGGTCAAATCATTGCAATTACGCATACCAACATGTTTGGAGATATGGGATGATGAAGTAGGAGTTGGGCTTAGAGATAGTTGAAGGTCATTCACCAGAAGCAAAAACTACTGAAAATATCTGGTTGGATATGCTATCATGAAATCGTTTGAGATGTGTTTGTAAACGCAATGATTTCGTACCTTTTACACACCTTTCACTTAATTCTAAAAACTATATTGAAAACATTTCAAAAAATAACTCCGAATAAATTATAAAAATCGAAAACCACTAAATTATGACACTTAATTGCGACGTCGCCATTCCTTTGTATGAACTTATGAACCCTCCTAATCCCTATTCGATACGTCAAATTTAAAAGATGAATCGTCAGCAAGAGTTCAACAACCCTTCATCCAAGATAATCGCGTTTAAAGTTGTTTATTCAAATACTTAGTTCAGCAGTAAACGTAGACCACGCCCCCTATGGCACGATGTTGGCATCAAGCCGAATGTCCTACATAATACCCATGTACTTTGAACATAAAAATCCAGGCTGAAACTTGTACAATTTGCTACGAAAAGGTTTATTGTTTTGTCGTCCTTGGGTATTGGATGGTAATGAATAGGCTGATGGAAGACTTGGCATTAGACCAGCACCAAATTAACAGAATAGAAACAGAGCTTTGTCTGAGATGGGGTAATTTAGCTATTTTTAACCTACAACGTGAACAGAGCGGTGTTAAATACATAGTAAAATGTAGCAAGTATTATATTAAATAATATTAGAAGTCGTGCGGGGCTTGCTTCACGCCTTCTTTATTTGGCCACTGCTCAGCTCCTATTGGCCGTAGCGTGATGTTATATAGCCTATTACCTTCCTCGATAAATGGGCTATCCAACACTATAAATCCAACAAATCAGACCAGTTCCTGAGATCGTAACGTTCAACCAAACAAACAAACAAACTCTTCACCTTAATAACATTAGTATAGATTCGTTGAAGTCTGAGGTAGGTTCTATTCAAGAGAGTTATTACAAGGAAAGCACTGAAATCTGTAAAAAATCTAATATAAAAACATGGAAACCGATTCGCACTCGGGCAGAGCTTCAAGTAACCTATTCCTAAAATAAAACAAAACACCGACCACTCTTCTAACTCAGAATCAAGAAATAAATCGTATGAACACCGGCATACATATGTATAACCTTTTATTCAGCCTTATCTGGTCGGTTACATAAAATTAGAATCTAAACACGATATACAATATAAAATCGGCAGTTGTTCCCGCGTGAGAGCTCAACGCTCTGAAATATTCAGGCGGACACGCGACTAAGGACCCGTTTAGACGTGCTGTGTCGCTATACCGCAAGTCGCAGCGGCAAATATATTGACAACACGCGTCTCCCTTCTAGATGCACAATTAAGTTACGCTTTAAACTGTCACCGATATACTGTCAAATTATAATTACATTTTTAGAAAATAGTTTTTGTAAAATCAGTCTTATACATATAATACATTTTACGATTATTTCACGCGTCATAAATGCGAAACAATTGTGTGACAATTCAACTCTTTTGAGAGCCGTTTTTTGATCGCTGAGTGTGCGTCATGGATTTTTTTATAAATCAATAAAATTGTTGAAGTAAGTCCACCCAAATTTTGCAAACTTTTGATCCCATGTAATAAGGTCAATGATATTTTGGTTATCCAATAATATTTTATGTTTATTATTAACAAAATAAAAATTAGGTGGTGGTAAAATTTGAAATAATAAATCGCTGGTAAAAATAGCTTTTAGCATTAAGTCCGCATTGTTTTCACATATTTTAGTGCAAGTTTTTTTTTTATCAAAAAGTGAAACTAAATAAAACCCTCATAACATTATTTTTTTATGTCGTTTGAATATTTAAACTTTTACAAAACAAATATTTTGAAATGAAAAATAGAAAATAATATAGGCATACTTTTTTTTCTTAATTAGTTTACCAAGTGCTGTTACCATCGAAGCCGCAATTACAGCGATCTTAACTATGTGTTTGCGATAGTAGAAAAGTGGAAATTTAATAGGCATACATTTCGTTTATACATACATTATTTTTTACTGCAATATGGATTACACTTAGAGGCATTTCACATTATATTCGTAATGACGAAAAATATGACTATAAATTGTAGTTTTATTTTTATTTTTTTTATTTCCGTACATAATGGAAAAGAACTTATCCTACTTATTAAATAAAATTAATATTACTTAAAACTACGGTAGTGTTTGGAATACTTAGCTAGTTTTACCGATTAATTACGCGGGCAGCGCTACGGGCGAAAGCTAATTAAGTATATTATACGTTACTTAAGGACAATTTATTAATAATAATATTTTTTTGGGTTAGATGCCATGAGCAGCTTCTTTGCTATGTGTAGACCAGTTATTGACCTATTGTAGCGCCCACACAAACCTACACTTAGAATTTCTTCTACTTAAAGACTACTTAAGGACAAACAATGATTGTACTCATTAGTAAAGTTCTATATCCAGTAATAACATAACATAGCATCACGCTTTTTCCCCCGAAGGGGTAGGCAGAGGTGTAGTACACCCACATTTCGCCAGCTATGTTTGGTTCCATGAAATAGGGGGCGAGCCTTGTCATCAACCGGGAACATTTGTTTACCAAACTCTGGGAAAATCTCAATACTGGAGTTTCATGATAGAAAAGCCCAAAACCATTTTTTACCCGACCCAGGAATCGAACCCGGGACCTCTTGCACAGCAGTCGTATACACTTACCGCTGCGCCACCGAGGCAGTCATATCCAGTAATAGACTGTTGTTATGCTATTCCGACAATATTTTTGCCGCTGACCGTCGTACGTAACACGTCTGAAACTACCTTTATACTTCAACGCTTCACTGAAACGTCAAAAAATTATATATAGTTTACGGCATAGCGTTTTTGTATTGTGTAATGGTAATGAATACTAAGTGGGTCAGTGATGCGATGTGGTTTATTTGTTAGAAGGTTTTCTTTTTCATAAAGTTGACTAACAAACTTGTGGTCAAAGAAGTTTTGGAAATTTTAAATATTATTAGTGCAACACCAACATAAAATTGTAAATCTTAATATTTTTTATTGTGGCAACACTCCACTTCTTACTGTGACAACGGCCCGAATATACAACCTAAATTGACCGCTCCGCCGTTTTATTTTCTCTTCCCCAGCACCAACGTACCAGCACCTGATCAGCACCCACCACCACCTTACTAATAAGCTACATTGTATGGTATATATATGGTAGTGCGCCGAAATTGTTGAAGGAAAACAAAGTAATAGGTGTTCTACACGGTTATAAACTTGCGGCCCAACATTGGTGGGAGCTTGGTTGCCCTCCGCGTAGGGATTACAATAGCCGGCTACACGGTTGGAATCCACCAAGGACACCTCTGTGGAAGGCAGGTTTATAACCATGTAGCACAGCTTTAAATTTACATTTAAATTTGTTGCTATGCAGTTACCTAGTTGTTTTTAATAACAGCAGTATATCGCAAAACCGACATATTTAAGATGAGATTTCTCTATCTGGAAATTTCGATCTTCTAATTATTATTCTAAGGTTCAAATTTGTTCTCTAGTGCTTTTTAACATTAAACTCTTTTCGACTGTTAGTGCGATAACTAAAAATCAACTAATTAGTTTGACTGTCACCGTGGCACAGTGGTTAAGTTGGTCGCCTCGCCACTACATCGCCTTGCTGGGTGACGTGGATTCGATTCCCACAGGAGACAAATATTTGTGTGATACATAGATGTATTTGTAGACCAGACTTCGAGTCTGGGTGTACTTTGTGTCCGTTAGTTGTATGTTTGTAAAGTTCCCCGCGACACAGGTCTTGTCCCTAGGGCGGGCGTTATCTTATTTAAAAATGAAAAAAAAAAAAATTTGTTACTAACACATTTGAAAAAAAAATGTTTAAACATGTTTTTGAATTAAGTTTTTAAAAACTTCCCGACTCTTTGTTAAGAAGGTCTACTGCCGTTTTATTTTTGAGTTCCCATAGCCAGCTGACGATTCCATTATCAGATCAGCTCAATTTCATAATATTATTGTATTGTCATCCAATTCATATATCCATGCAAAACAGTTCAATCGGAAACCGAGAAAGGGGTTAAATTCAGTCATAGTAATCAGAAATAGAATACAACAAAAGAAAAAAACATCAAGTTTTCCTCACGGTACATGTTAGAAACACGGGAGATTCTTGATACAGTTTGGAATTTTTTTATAATTATCTCTTCGTTTTTTTGTTTATAATTGACTAGATACTTACATTCTATATAATATATGACTAGACGAAATTATCCGTGTAGTGACGGATTAAGAATACATAATGTCACTACCATTATTATTTTAATATTACAAACAGACACTACTATTTTATTTAATTGTATAGATGTTTAGATTATTATATAAATATATCTGAAAAGGATTTTCATTTCGTTAAAATACCTATAGGTATATTACAGCAGCGTCTCAAATAACATGAAGGGTCAGTTAACAAAAACGTTATCTTGTCGATACCACAGCGAGAGGCCATTAACGGCTGCACATCTGTATTGATGGATCGTCTGAGACATCCGCAGACATCCGCTGAATGCGGCGGATCATCTACCCGCTATTATACAATGGATCTCGGTACGATTTATGAATTATTGTGGCTATAACAGACATTTGTGGAGTTTCAATTGAATTAATATTGGGATTCGATATTACTTATAGTTAGGTTATATCGTTATCTTAATCTAGATACTACATAAAACATGCACTTTAAATCGTCTTATAAACTTCGTCTTATCATCATCATTACAGCCCATTAACGTCCCACGGCTGGGCACAAGTCTCCTCCAAAGAATGTGGAGGGAATTTAGCCTACTATACCAGGCTGGCCAGACGGGTTGGTATAGGGTTTGTTTCGAATTTTCCTTTTCTCACAGTGCTCTTGTCTGCTTAAGGTTACTCCCTTAGTCGCCTTTTACGACACCCACGGGTTGAAATGAGGTAGTGACATTATGTATTCTTAATCCGTCACTACATAACAGCTAGTACTGAAATATAATAATACCTCTTTATATACAAATCTATAGCCTCCATTATACCGTACAATAGTGAAAACGCAACACGCGTTACTCCTACGTTGACCTAATTCTGACAAGCATGGCCTTTACAATTCCTAGAACACAACTACAGCATCCCAATCAATACTACTCTCACTATTATTGTAATGAAATACTCGCTCGTTGTGTTTGCCCGGAATTTTGTCGTATGTTGACCTTCAAAGGATGACGTAACTACGTGATGCAGACTCCGGCAAAACGCATCGAAAGAAATGTTGTTTATGGTTTCCGAATGTCATGTTTGTATTAAAATAGCGTGAGAGATATTTGATGCGTTTTTATTTTTAATGGTCCTTTCACACCCGACGGAAGAAGCGTCCAACGGTAAAGTGTGGAAGGTCTAATGTTTTTGTGTGGATTATTCTGACGTAAAATAAACCAAGACGCACACTCAGCTATAAAAAAATGGCGTTTAAAATAGGGCTCTAAAAGAGTTCAATTGCCACACAATTGTTTCGCTGTCGTGAGGTGTCAACATCAAAAAGTTTTATTGCTTTTTAAGTAATGTTGTAAAGGCAATTGTAATATATATTAATTAGACTTATTTTACAAAAAATGTAATTATAATTTTGACAGTACCTAAGTGATCGTCATCTAGGGGGAGACACCGAAATTTTGTTTAACAATGGTTTGAAATAAATCCTGAATACATAAGTATCAGATGAAAAGATTGGCAAAACTGAAGCTGCATCTCGACAGAGAAGTTAAATGAACGATGACCCGTCTAGACTTACAAATCTTTCACATACATATGTGTACATACATATCGTGCTGACAATGTAAAACAGATTAAGTTGAGAGTTGGCTGTATAGTAATTTATATCTTCTTTGTATATTTATAAGTTTCAAAATAGTCCACAGCGTTACTCATCTTAATTGAGAGGCGCACGTAGCATTGTGGTACTGCGAAGCTCGTTACGATCATCGAGGTTAAGCAACGTTCGACAAGGTCGGTCCATGATGGGTGACCGTTTGTGGCAATTTTATTCTCGAGCGTGTCCTCCGTGCTTCGGAAGGCACGTAAAGCCGTTGGTCCCGGTTAATATTTAATGTGGTAGTCATTAAGTCAAGTTAGATACCTTTTAAGCACCTTGATAAATTTAGGTGTTCTTCAATCCTTTTACAAATTTCTTATTTCCTATATAGGAATATTCCGGTCTGTCCCACCGATCTGTCCCCCGGTGGTACAGATCGGAAAAAAAAGTGTGCTCACAGTGGGACAAAACGAACTTTTTTTCCTGTTTGTCCTCTCATACAATTTAATATAATTCTTTTAAGAATTCAATAATTGATTATATTAAATTATATTTTATAATCATTTTTATTTTAAGAAATTATAAATATTTATTTTCTTTTTCAATTATAGACAAACTTAACGCGTCATCAGTTTAGAACAAGTTTGCCAACTGTAAGCGTAAAAGCTCGCCCTCCCATTATGTTGAAGCCCATCTATACAAGTGCCATCCGTATATGAGCAGTTTTATTCTCAATTGATAAGCATAAAGTTGATCTGAGCAGTAATTACAGTAGTCAAACGTAATTTTGCGGCACGTCCGTAGTGTCGTTACTTGGCACTTGGCAGAGGCATACCACTAGTTTGCCAGACCAATGGGAATATTGCAAGTTATGGCCGAGCCGTGCTATGCCGTCTGAATTTTAAATTAGTCCAGCTGTAGAATTATAATGGCTTTGAAGTAAAGAGTTAAATTATTGTTGTAATATTTTGGGAGGATTGTTTTAATACTAGTTTTCAGCCGTGTTTTAAAATACCACCAAAGTGGATTAAGTGGAGAGGAAAAAGAAGGCAAAGTGATTTTAGTGTGCAGCGTGCATTATACGATGGTGGTTGAATGGATAAGAAACCGGCGTGCAAATCCCGCGGTCCGAGTTTGATCGCGACTGGCAGTACCAATGTGGATTCCACTTTGTGGAATTTATATGTACTAGGCAAGTGACTTACCATCTGCTAACGGTGAAGGAAAACATCGTGAGAAGAGAGAGAAGAAATTCTGAGTATGTCTGATCCACCAATCCGCACTAGGACAGCGTGAGTGGATTATGGCCTAAACCCTTTCAGTTATGTAGTTAGAAGAAAGGAGACCCGAGCTCAGCAGTGGGACTTAATGGGTTGCTGCTGCTGATGATGATGATGATGACTTAATTGTAATATTGTTGGTTGTGACACCTCTTCTCTTGTTTCGTCTCATTACGGTTACTCATACGGTTTTGGGAACCGAGCACAATTAACTATCTCTCTTCAATCTCTTTGGGTTTGCGACTAAAATGAAGTAATCCATTAACTGAATTGGATGTCTACACAAGTTTTTCTCGAAGTTAGGGAACAGAGAGGCCATAGGGAAAATATTTTGGTAAATAATAAATATTGAAATTATGATTTTTTAAAGTTAAAAGTTTGAAAATCTGGTCTACACGATTCTAATAATGAGAGCGCCCGGCTCTCATTATAGATGGACGAGTATAGATGCTTATAAAGTACTTTGTTTTCTTAATGTTTATAATAGCGTATAAATATCTAAGCGTAGGTGATACCGCTGCTGACATTTAAGTTTCCATCTTGAATATATTTATGTTATAGAAGATAAATTGTGTAATCATGGGTACAATAACAACTTATTTATAGTAAGGTCGCCATTTTTAGTAGACATTTATTTAGCATGCATTTACTTATAAAAAACCCAAGATGCACAGTCAGCGATCAAAAAACGGCGCTCAAAATAGAGCTCAAAAAGACTTTGTTTCACATACTTAACATGAAAAAGTTTTATTGCTTTATAAGTAATGTTTTATAAAAGCAATTGTAATATAAGTATATTAAATTTAACTGTGACATTGGCAAAAAGTTCAACAAATTGACATAGAAAAAAAAAAATTAAAAAATTAAATGACTTTTTTTTATTTGACATACTTATTATTATTATTAACTAACTTAAATTTAAAAAAAAAACAATATTCACAAAAATATTTAAGTACTTATTTAAATTTTTATTTAAATAAGACTGATTTTACAAAAACTATTTTATAAAAATTTAATTATTGGACAGTATATCGGCCACAGTTTTGACCGTGACTTTAGAGTACATGATTGTACATCTAGAGGGGAGTCGCCGATTTTTTTTTATATCAATGTTAGCTTGTGACGTTCATTCATCAAGAGTGTTCCTATTTTATCCAACTAATATAACGTTACATAAGTAAATCCTCAATGGAGTCTAAGGGTTCTTTGTTGACTACGGAACACTAAAAACCAAAAAAGAAAACAAATAGAACCTGTAAGTATTAATACTCGCTATAAGTTTATAATAATATTACGAGTATGGTTGTACAATAATAATTCAAAATCAAATTCAAATCTTTTTATTTTATTTTGATCACATACATGATACTTATGAACGTCATACAAAGTCAAAAAAAAGGTGTCAGTAAATTTGCCTACGGCCAGTTCACTGACAAGGTTGAGCTATTGATTGTATTCATTTCTTTAACTTTGTACAAAGTGTAGCTGATTAGATACTTACTGGAAGTACCTATACCAGAAAAAAAATTAAATCACTTACTAAAAACTCATCTTGTATGATCAACCTGATTACTTTGTTGAACTTGACCACGTTGCCTGAGCTATCAACACGTTTGAAGCACTTTATTACAGTATCAATGATTAACGTTCAATGTAGTGGAAGAATCGTTTGATGTCCCTGAGGCCGTGAGGCCGCCGAGCCGTCTCGGGGAAGGTAGGCCGCGGCCGAGCCGTAACATTATTTCGTGCAATTCAAACAATGTGATTGTTATACTTATCCACATTAGTTTATTTATTGTAAAAACTACGCTGGTCTTTCGACTTTCGGGTCCTCTTTTGTTTATCATTTAATTATATTTTTTGGTAATCCTAGTCCTACTAATCTCTTTTTTTTATGCACCTACTTCGATCCTTCTCTGCATCACCCTTTAGGTTGACTGGTAGAGAATGCCTCTGGCATTAAGTCCGCCTTTGTACATTTCTGTGTATATTAAGTGTTACCTAATAAATAAATAAAACAATACTTATATTATAAAGCTGAGGAGTTGGAGGACATAACATACATTTTTTAATTTTTATTTAGCCATCATTATTTTTGCATTTATATCGCTTCGCTCCCGTCGTTCTTTATTTGGCCAGTACTCAACTCCTATTGGCTGTAGTGTGGTGTTAGATAGCCTATAAACTTTCTCGATAAATGAGCTATCCAACACTAAAACAATTTTTCAAAGTAGACCAGTAGGTCCTGAGATCCTAGCGTTCTATTAAACAAACTCTTCAGCAATGTTAATAACTAGAAGAAGCGCGGGACTTCGCTCCCGTCATTCTTTATTTGGCCACTGCTCAGCCCCTATTGGCCGTAGCGTGATGTTATATAGCCTATAACCTTCCTCGATAAATGGGCTATCCAACACTAAAACATTTTTTCAAAGCAGACCAGTAGGTCCTGAGTTTCTAGCGTTCTACTAAACAAACTCTAGCTTTCCAATATTAATAATATAGATTTTTCTTCTCTTTGGTATTATGTCCATTTATTAAACTAATAATAATTCAATAAAACTTTCTATTAAAACGCTTACGCAACTAACAATAAAAAGCAGAAGGGTTCGTATTAATAAAATGTACAATATTATACGTGAGAGCAACGCGCCCAATTTCGCTGCCAAGGAGTCTGCGACGGTGCAGGGGGGGAAGCTTGCGAGGAGAGGGAGGGGGGGCAGGCGGTACGAATCAGGTCAGCGCACTTTACCGTCTTATGGGGCGAGACAGGGCGGCGGCGGTCGAACCTATTGCCTTAGGGCTGACGCACACCCCATACTTGAGAGGACGTCTAGAACTAGACGGGGAAAGAATTTATTTTTACTTAACAATGGCAAAAATGCACGATTGAAACAATTAGAAGTAACCGCAATATACAGATTGCAGTATCAACAGTATTTTTATGAATTGAATCATTTGAATATAAGCAGTAGTTTCCTATTTTTCGACTAGTCAACTTTGCAAAAACATATCTAGCAGCTGTGCAATGGGACAGAGTGGAACTAAATGTTGTCCTATTGTTATACCATCATTTTTGACAGAATTTGAAGGTCAGTGTCGCCCTCCTTGTGACATCATTTCTGCCTGCTGTCAGACTATATCTAGCTATCAACCGCCCACAGCTTCAGCAGCGTGAGCTTATGACAATGCATAATTAGCGCAAATTATATGATACCATTCTGCTCTTCATGCAAAAATTGCTTTGATCCGTTGGTCGTCGTAGTATGTTGCCGTTAGGGCATCGAGAACCTGCCATATTTTAAGAACCGGTTCTTTCGGTTCCAGTGACAACACAGAACCGGGTACCCGGTTCTTTCGGTTCTTTTGCTAATTTATTAGAATTTTGTTCGTAAAGTCCACACCCAAACCTGTAACACTGTTACTTGTTGAGAAAAAAATCCCATCATGTCACACTGTTACTCGATGCAACTACTTGCAATTTTTTCACCCAACCAGTAACACTGCCAAATATTGGTGTTACTGGATGGGAAAAAAGTTGCATCGAGTCACACTGTGTCTTGTTAGGAAAAGTAAATATTTTATATTCCCATGGAGTGACACTGCCAAATATAATATATGTACGCCCTGAATGTATCGACAAAATATAGGTGAATATATATTTCAATAAATATCCCTTATAAAGCCTATTGTGACTTCATAGAATCTATACTATCAATAAACTATACCTGTCTGCTAATCTGATGTCCATCTGAAGCGTCTCCGAGATCTCGTGTCAAGCACGTAGTTCATTGTGCTTATTCAAGCAGCTCGCCAGCTTAGCTTTAAAGGAATTAATAAAAATGGCGAACAAAATAATGAACTTAAATGAAGTGACGTACCTCTTGTCTTTCACTTGACTTATGACTTATGTAAGCAAAAATGTGCGTGCTTGAAGCGTAATTTGATGACACGAGTCAGGGGTACCTGCTCTTTTTCATTTAATACTTACACTAAGCATTAATATAGGATTATATATATATTACTATACATATTACTTTTGTCTCCCGCTTTGCTATGAAGGGAAATGGATAATTTCTTTTCAACTCCTCCATTCGTTGCGGGTTCCAAGACAGAAGGTTAGGCATTTCCTGGGACTCCCGAATGACAAAACTCGGTGTTTGCAAGGGTCATCGCTCGCATTCGACTGCGCCTGTTGGTCTAGTGGTTAGTGACCCTGGCTGCTAAACCGGAGGTCGTGGGTTCGATCCCCACCTAGGACAAATCTTTGTGTGATGAACATAATTGTTTGTTTGTGTCTGGGTGTAATTTATCTATAATATGTATGTATTTACAAAAAAAATATAAGTAGTATATCAGTTGTATATAACCCATAACACAAGCAAATAGAATTGCTTAATTTGGGACTAGATGGCGCTGTATAAATGTGGTAGAATATTATTATTATTATTATCACCGTTAATCCTAGCTTAGAGGAGTTGCAGCGATGAGGGTGGGATTGTCCTGTTACACTAAGCTAACTGCATTTAATTTTTACCATGACTATTGCATCGTTCTTTACAAACGTTAGCTTTGATTTCAATAACAGAATCAATGAAAACGATTATATTATTATTTAAATCAAATAGGCCAAAGTTTTAGCCATTCAGGCACTTTGGCTGGACTCAATGTCGGTTATATATATATATATAGCTATAATATTTGGAGCCAAGAGGCTGTTTACCCGCGGCCTTGGGTTTATGTAAAGCTATACAAAGACTGTATAAATCCCACCGTCGCGTCGTCGTCGTCTGTCTCAAGGGTAAGTTGCTAGAATGCTGTTGCGGATATATTCTATGGCTCCTTTTTTATTGCTTATAACATAATTTTATATAATAGTGATTTATAGCTACAATATTATTTTATTAAAGCAAATCATAATAATGGTTTATTACAAGGACCTCCAAGTATCCTTTTCTCTGTAAACGTTACATGATACTGATTTTTACCCGACTGACAGGACGGGTATTGTTTTTCGTGCGTATCTTGTATGTTTGTAAATTTCTTTATTCCAACGTTTCTTCCAAACGGCTGGATGGATTTGGACAATTAAGGTATCGTTAGATTCTTCTCAAAAACCCATGTGTCCTTAGATAGGTCTTATAAAAAAAAAAGACAAAACGGCGGACTTTTGGCGCCAAATGTAAGAAATTTGAATTTTTTTTAACCAAACGTATCGTATAGGGTATCAAAATAAAGGGAATCAAATGGAGATTACAAATAATATATATATATATATATATATATATATATATATATATATATATATATATGTTATATATTTAAATTGAATCAGGAATAATAATTGCAACAATTTTTCGGTCTTGTTGAATTAAAATAACCCGACTATGCAAATGCTTAATAATTATGAAGCGAAGCTATGCAATAGCTTAACAATTCATTCTGTGCGCGGAATACTGATATATAATTTAATAATGTAAGAACCTTCGCAGATAAATATTGCTGATGGATCATCAGAAAGTCATTTGGCTTTATCCCACAAGGTACAGCTTGCCAACAACTTTAAATTAAACTTGAAAAATCGATATAAAATATCTCGATGGAAACATCGAGTTAAATTTCCATTCATTGTTCGGTGTATTGATTTTGTAATGGACTGTTTAGTTTTTGAATATTTTGTTAGGTAGGTAACTGGTTGACATGGGTATCGGTTGTTATGTGTTTTAGTTTGTCGTTTAATAATGTCATAGAATTATAAGTTGTCGTAAAAGGTGTGTGTCTTTAGTACGTGATTGTGCATATAGGGGGAGACGTCAAATTTTGTGTAATGTATCCAGAACAAATTATTATTATTGTATAGATTAACTACTTTAGATAGCTATCTACTTATCTAGCTATGTGGATAAAGTTTTTATCAAATGACGTCAAACTAGTGAAGGGCGACCGATCGTCTAGAAATTAACATGAAATCGATAAGTTATTGAACGCTACATCCCGATTCCCGCCACATCATATACCTATTGTTGTAACTTAATAATATACCTACCTCCAATAAATAAGGATAAGAAGTAAGTAGGTATTTGCTTTTAACATCAAATAATAGCTTTCACTAAATGTTTATGAAAAGTATTTACGGTAAAAATATGTTGACCCTATACATCTGATTGTTCTAGAATCTAGCTTATCTCCGAAACGGCTTGACCAATTTCAACGGGATATTTACTTGCTGGTAGCTGATGCTTTTAAAGAAACAATAGCAAAAAATTAATGTCCTTAATTGATTTATGGAATGTCACCAAGAATTCGTATTCCGTACATTTGTAGTAATTTGCAATCGAATCGAATGTTCAATCAATTATTTTGATAGGTATATTGATGCTGCATGTAGCAATAATAGACCTATCAAAATAATAGATAATAATAATTAATGATCATAATTTTAAATATATATTGTATAATTATTTTTATGTATTTTCTTTGTGTGCAATAAAGTATAAAAGCATAAATAAATAATAAAATAAATGTAATAATAATTAGATTACTTTACCACACGTTAATTCTAAACCTGTGGAATTATAATTAAAATAGGTACTTATTTTCAAAGATTTTAAAGTAGGTATTTGCTTTTTTTATGACGGAAAAATAAAAAAATACTGGCCTGTAGCTCTGATATTACGTGTAAGTTGCCGAATATATTGATTTAGTTGAACTTTTTAACACCAGATGCACTATTTTTTTTTTTAATCGATCGTAACATTAAAAACGCATTTGTGCCAGTGCGCATGTACTACGGTTTCCATTTTGGGTATACTGATTTTCTAACTACACTGTGGTATTTTAACAGCGTTATTACACTGGCGTTTTATTTTCATACGACTGTACACAAGCTCTCCTTTTCGACTTCCGCTACGCCAATTTTCTACGCCAACCTATTGGCGTAGAAAAAACTGTAATGTGAAAATACTCATAAAATGGTAATTTAACAAACTATTATTTTATTTTTATATTACTATTTATTGTAGATATGACAAAAATATTTGAAGCTAACCACCACCGCTTACAAATACTTATAGCTTTTTTCATACTTCCCATGGAACTAGTTTTAGAAGATTCTCGTACAAAATGTATGAGATTTAATCTAGTTTGCCACCAATTTAAATACATCCTTTAATTTGTTATTCAGATTTTTATGGTAATTACATTTTTTAAATTTTAAAACGTAATTGAATTACGCTTACGCCTAAATACGATAAGCCTAGCGCCGAATACAATTTTATCCGATAATAAAAGGGATAAATATTTTTTTAATGATAATATTATTAAGCTTTCTAGTAGTATTGTTAGCTTCCGCATCGTGATATACAAAGTCTGTAAGGGTGTTGTTAAAATTTGTTGTAGAATATGAGCGGGTACGGCGGAGGCAACATGAGTGACACAGACGGTCTGTCGCGCCGTCTCCGCGACGCCGAGCGCGCGCGCGCCGACGCCGAGCGAGCGCACGCCGACGCGCTGGCGCAGCTCCGCTCGGCACAACGATCTCCCATCGACTCACACAACGTTGAACAGCTGCAGTCCAGGGCAAGGGAGCTAGAAAAAAAGGTGGATAAACAACCATTATAAAGTGCCCATACAGACTATTGCATGACATCAATGTGTTTTTGATTTGATTTTTATAAGGTTATGTGTAATTCAATAAAGTATTATAAGTAAAATTGTTTCACACGTCTCGTACTTGTAAATTTTGCAACTATAATACTATTTTATAAATTTAATGTTTGCAGGCTGCGTTAGAAACCGTACGTTGTGAGGAGCTCCAACTGGAACTATCGTCGGCACTGAGAGCGCGCGGGGCGTCAGGCGGTGGGACCACGTGGTCTACGCCGGGCGCGCAGCCCGCCTCGGAAATTGAGCGTATCATGGCCAAGATCGAGCAGGACAACCGCATCCTTGCCGAACTAGAGCACCCACGCTCCACCACGCACGGTAATATGCCCACTAACAGGAGCCGCCACGGGTACTACACCGACAGGAATTTTTCAGACGTCACTGGTTTCGCAGGTATCCAAACAAGCGGATCCAACCAGGCTCTAGGGGAGTACCATTCCCCGACCCACTCACCGCTGCCCCACTCGTACACGAGCACGACCGGCCACGTGGCCATCTGCCAGAGCAACACCATGCCGACTCTGTCGTCGCTGCACGCGACCAGCCAGTTCACAGCTCCCAGCTCCAACTCGGTGGCCTACTCCATGAGCGCGCACAACCCCACTTCCTATGCCAACCCCGTGTCCGCTTACTCCACCAGTTCGTATGGACTCTCGAACCCGCACCAAGTTACGTTCACCAACCCGGTCACGGCCCCACTTGTGAACAACATGGGACAGATATCTAATACGTTAGCTGGATTACAAAGCCACCTACAGAATATCGGTGGCAACATGGGGGCGGGAAATGTGTCGGGTATGAATCTTAGCGGAGGACTCAGCGGACCCGGCATGACGGGGACAATAGCGGGCACCGGACTCCTGAACAACCCGCAGACAAGTTTATCGGGTGGATTGACTAGTACTCTGGGAGGAATACAGTCGACCCTGACCAGCGGGCTCAGTAATGCACTTTCGAATTTGACGGGTGGAACTCAACTGGGCGGACTGAACACGAGTTTGACAGGGACGAGTGCTTACGGAACTGGTACTGGAACATATACAAACCCCCTCCTGTCTAGTGGTTTAGGACCGAATCCCATGAACATAAAACTAAAACCTCTAGATGAAATAGATCTCGGACTCGGTAGATATCCGACGATGACTCCGGGCGTGGGCAGGGTGGCGACGCCGGTCACACCACACCAGCCCTCGTGGAATTTAGGAATAGATAGCCAATTTGGAACTGATAGACTAGGAGGCTTAGTAGACAGTTACAGTCATGATCGGAACCCGAGAGCTATGTCGAGGATTATGCCTAATTCCGGATTGGATATGGACGGTGAGTGAAATTCAATTACGTTTTTAAACATTTTATGGGACGTGCATTTGTTCAATGGTCTGAATGTTGCAGGTCGAAATTCTCATTACATGAATGGTGGTGCACCGACTGAAGGTCAGGTGGACATGTTAGATATACCAGGAAAAGGTCGTTGTTGTGTTTACATCGCACGTTTTTCTTATGACCCACCGGAGTAAGTGTTAACTGAAATATTTAAATCAAATCTGTAAAATATTTTGAATATCGTTTTAAATAATTAAATTATTTTCAGTATTGAGACAGCAGACGGCGAGCTGAATATTTGTACTGGAGATTACTTGTTAGTGTGGGGTCCACCAGATTCCAATGCTGCAATGTTGGATGCCGAGTTATTAGACGGACGCAGAGGTCTAGTTCCCGCTAATTTTGTCCAACGATTGGTTGGGGATGACCTATTGGAGTTCCATCAGGTAAATTCTAGAGTACGTACCAAACCATATAATATTTTGGACGATACTGGACACCGTTTTTAACTTTCACACACACTTTTACTATTATCATCTATTTTATGGCTTTGTTATTTTTGAATTAGCTCGATTTTAGTTATATTTATTTTTATTTTTTATGAATATTTATTAAACTGTTGTATTTTAAATATTATTTCAAATATTAAGTTGTCGATATGTTTGTCAGGCGGTTGTAGCAACATTGAGAGATGCCGATGAGTCCGCTACTACAGCAGTGAGTGAGATGTCTTTGAGTCGTGACGTAGCTCGCCTCAGTGAGGTGGCAGAGCTCAGCGAAGGTCCAGAAGACGATGACAATGGTGAGCCATCACACCATACTCACCTCTTTATACACTAGTCACAGAAGGTAGAATAGTACAGAACTTTAGGTCCAGAACTAAAAGAAATAACATTTTCTAGAATTTTAAGTTAGATATCAGTGAAAAGTCTAATTCATACAATTTTGTTAGTAGCAAAAAGAATATTAGCTGTTTTTTAAAATTTTACATATCATTCAAGTGAATTTTAAATTTCGCATGCCTAGTCCGAACGCATCGAGCACTTTGTGGATTAACCATAATTACCATGATCATGAAGCTTCGCCAATAACACTAACAAAACGCCACACAAACGACCTCAGACGGGTATCGTTCATGAACGATCATTTACTAGACATAGTTCTATAGTTGATCCTTTAAATCCCCTCCTCCCCTTTCCTTGGACTTCGCTGCACGCTTCTTCGCCAAACTCACGCACTTCGCCTGCTTGGCTGCACTCCTCGCGATCTATCCTCGGACCTGAACAGCCGAGCTGTTTTTCTCGTCGCTAGTGCCTGCGCCGCGTCAGCTCACGCTGGAGAGACAACTCAACAAGTCGGTGCTGATCGGGTGGACGGCTCCGGAGGGCGTCCAGCAAGCTAATATCGAAAGCTACCATGTCTACGTGGATGGAGTGCTGAAGACCACCGTCAAGGCAAGCGAACGTACTCGAGCTCTTGTCGAAGGCGTCGACGCCAATCGGGTGAGTTACTTCTAGAAGCTTACTTCTTTATTTTAGTTTTCACTTCTAAACATTAATATGGGGCACAATATCATTTAGTTATTCTTTAATTTATTTTGGCTGAATTTTTAATCAGATATCCAATAATATTCATTTAACTTGATTTTTTTTCTAACACTAGGTTTAAAAGTGAGATCTCAAAATTATTGTGAAAAATTTCTTATAAATAATTTAGATTAAAAAGAAATTTTACAGCTGAGAAGCTCAAAACAAAGACATGACAGTCCTTGCAAAGTACTTAAAGTAACCAGATGGGGAAAATGACGAGTTAACAAATCTGACTAATTAGAGAAACTGACGACTTATATTAGAGAATAATATATCATGAAATAGACGAATAAGGAAAATGGCGAGTTAACGAAACTGGCCAATTGAGGAAACTAACGAGTGATAACCCGAACCGTATATAAAATCCCTGCCTGAAACATGCTACTTTGATTTAATCAATATTATTAATTATAGAGCTCTTAATTTTAGTTCATAACCGTTACACCCATCTACACTTCATTTTATTATCATTGAATCAATTATCTTACTACCTATTGGTTTTTATCCAGCAGTGGACGTCGTTGGGCTGATTTTGATGATGATTGGTTGGTGGAACAAGAGGCCTAATTTTTGTATAATTTATCAATGTTAGAACACCATTTCCGAAATTCGAATTGACTTGACAATCATTTCAAAAATCTAGTTTAATTTATTGCACGTTTTTTTCTAAAGCCGCATCGCATTAGCGTGCGTTCGGTGACGGCGTCTCGTCGTACTTCGAGAGATGCTGCTTGCACGATGGTGATCGGTCGGGACACAGCCAATATGGGGCCAACATGTGTTAGAGCCAGCGGTGTGACCTGCTCCCAAGCGGTCATCTCGTGGTTACCGGCCAATTCTAATCACCAACACGTTGTCTGTGTTAACAATGTTGAAGTAAGTTTCTAATTTTTCTAATAAAATTCTCTTATCATTGACTCGTCCAATATAAGCCAATCTTGATAGGTATCAACATTGGTAGTTTTGGACGAGTTGGTGATTGTTTATCATTTGGTATTGAAACTGATACTAAAGTAAATAATAAAAAAAAAGTTAATAATCAAAACATAGTACAAATTATCCTGTATTTTGTAAATTGCTGAAAACGACGATGCTGCGACTTACACAGCCTTGGACTTTGAAAATAATTATTATGATAGCTGCTACCCATATTGCTCAGAATCATGAATCAATTAGTTGATTATTCAATGAGCTGTAATAGGTAGACAGTTAGTGTAATTATATCGATCCTCAAAGAAGTCACCAGAAGGAACATAGTTTACTATCTTTAATACGCATAACTTAAAAATTATACACAACTAACCTATTTAAAAAAAAAAGAACCAGATACTCTATTTACAGGAAATTCTTATAAATAGAATATCTGATTGAGATCAGATTCCTGAGGAAACGTACCCAAAAGGCTAGCCACATAACCGCATTGGATAGGAAGCCCTTGGGTCATGTGATACCTCAGAAACACGCTTACTAATTTCACGATAAAATTTGTGAGCGTTTGGCCCCCAAGGTCCAAGAGTTTTAACTCCAAAAGGCTCAAAGATGTAAGTCTCACCAAGACTTTCATATTTACGCCGCTTGAGGCACTCTTCAGAATAAAACAAGAGTAGATAATACTACCTTAAATAGTGCAAAATTATCTTCTCTTCCCGCTTACCTTGTTTAAATCATGTTAAACCATCTATTTTAGGTTCGGACAGTAAAACCAGGAGTGTACCGTCATACCATTACTGGCTTATCACCTAGCACTCAATATCGAGTAACTGTGAGGGCAAAGCACTTAAGAGCTGGCCCTCCATCAGGAATACCAATCGAAGAAGCTCCAGGAGCTTACACGGACTTCAGGACTCTTCCTAAAGGGCTACCGGACCCTCCCAACGAGATAATGGTACGTGAAGCGAAACCCTGTAGCAGCATGTCATGAGCATGCTTTCTGAATCTTCTACATTACACTCACATTCCTTGCTCGCTGATGTTATATGTGTATTTAGTCAGGATCAAAACATACAAACACACAGGTAGTGGAGTTGAAGAAGTTTGAAAAAAAAATGATGTTATTGCTTTAGAGTCAATTGACAGTCTCGCAGTATGACATGGGCTTTGCGTACAGACAACAATCCATACATTCATTATAAAAAACCTCTTTGTTTTCCGCAATCGAATGTCTGTTCGAGACTACGATAATGTGTATAATTTAGCGCATTAAAACTAAATACTAATAACTTGGCACTATACAACCGGCCCTATTGGAAATCTCTTGAGGAGGCCTATGTTCAGCAGTGGACTTCCTGCGGCTGATATGATATATGATATACAAATCTGTTAATAAAATGTCAGGGTTTGCAATTGTATTTTTTTGTCACCGATTTGCATTATATGAGTACACTTACTTCGGCAAAACTCTCGATAATGATGCTGCAGAATTCTATTGCACATTTTATCGTGAAATGCACTTAATTGAATCTTAATGTTTCACTTTTTGAACACTTATGACTAATAATATCCAATTTTTGTGTCTTAATCTGGCAATGTAACAAACATTTAAGGTAACGTTACATGTCGGTATATCTTTCACATTGTGTTGTGTACTCAAAGCTCATATCTCACTGAGAAGCCATGATAAAGGCGTTTTTAGCACGCACAAGGTAGCTTTCCAATACTCCACAAAACGTGTGATATATATTGTAACTACTCACAAAGACGGACTGATACACCCCTATTCCTTTCAAATAATTCACAACCTCAAAGCACACAGCACGTCTCGAGGAAGTCGCGTCAATCGCAACCATAAATCCAGCTCAAGGAAAATTATTTAACATAATCCCAACGCTCACCTCGTTGTTAGCTTAGCGTCCCTCATCTGTGATGTCAGCTCCTCCCTCAATGTGGCTTTGTTCGACGTTGGCCCACATATTATCAAAACGTCGAAACCCGATTGGCTTGCTCACAAATGTTCGGCTGGATTGTTGGTGGTGATTGGTGCGGTGTCGCAGGTGGAAGCGGGACCCCAGGACGGCACCCTGCTGGTGACTTGGCAGCCGGTACTACGTCCGCCCGCCTCAGGCCCCGTCACTGGGTACGCTGTGTACGCTGACGGCAAGAAGGTGACCGACGTGGATTCCCCAACGGGAGACCACGCTCTCATCGACATTGGCAAACTGATCGGCCTCAATCCTAAATGTGTCACCGTAAGTATAGCTGTATGGAGCTTGATTTGGCTATGTGAACGCTATGTTAGCAATATATTTGTTGATGTGATTACACATCTCTACGTAGAATGGTTTATGGTGTTCACCGTTGACATGTCTTATTGTGATTTCATGTTGTTATTTACAGGTTCGTACAAAGTCAAGGGACAGTCAGTCCAGTGACAGCGCACCCACGCCGATACCACCGGCGGTGCTGCGCGGAGTGGCGTCGAGGATGCCTCGGGGCCAAATGGGGCCTATGGGCCCAGGGCCGAACCAGCCGGGGCCTCCTGGATACAGAGGCCCTGGGGTGCAACGACCCCTACCATACCAACAGCAACAACAAGTGATAGAACACGATGAAAATCTTTCCGATAAGGAGATTTTTCCATCTAATGTGAACCGCCATGACCAGCACGCCGCTCAGGTGACCAAGCACTTTTGTTCTACTTTCTACATTGATCCCTTTAAATGTTGATATCATTACTAACTAGCTATATCCGAGATATTGGAGACGCTGTCCCGAAAAACAAATTGGCTTTTAAAAAAACTGATTCTCTATCTTTTTGTACCTTCACATGTATTAATGGATTTATTTGCTATCATAATTGGAATTTTGAAACTTTTGTTAAAATAACTTGATAAACTCGTAAGATAAATGTTTGATCGGCATAGCACTTTGTCTATTCGTTTGCGAATCAATGTTGTACATTATGTGTGTAACGTCAAGTTTCATTTTGCCAGTTTATTTGTTTAACATGTTGATTCAGTATTTAATGAGCTTTATATTTTTGATTTTATATCAGATACTTTTCTTCGTTTGTGTCTTCTTAGCTATCATTATAACAATCAGTGTCATATGCTCTCTTCTTACTTGACAAACAGTCTGCTGTAGCGAAACTGTCATTGTCTTTTACATGAGTATCTACTTCAGTAACAACATCAGACTTGTCCAATGCGTATACGCAGATAGTTTGTCAGGTAATATCGGTGTTGCAAACTGCACTCTTTATACTATCTCCTGTGGTTCTGTCGCTGGCATCCTCTAAATGTCCAGTATCTAGTTCTCTGCCGACGGTATCACACGACCACCGCGCCATCGACTCTAGTTATTGCACTCGGCTCGATCGTTCAAAATTAAATGCATACTGCTTGCGACTAGATCCGTAGTCTCTACTGCTATTGGCCGATACCCAACAACGCACGACACCCTACAGATACAACTTAGAGACGATAAAGAGCTTGTACTTTGTGACACAGACAATACCGCCCATGAGTTTTGATCATGCCACTTAGTATAACCTGACCTCGCTCTCTCACATAACTGATGAACACCTTTCCATAGCCTACGACTGGATTCGGCACAGGCCTACTAAAGAGTATATTCGACAAAATAACCCCTTCGGTAAGGAATTTTAACACGTCTTTTCATATTTATTATCATTATTTATTTCATTCTGAAGTTTACACACGACTTATTTGTTTTTAGCGTTCTATCAATTTTTATTTTAGTTTTTGAGAGCGTTATTCTTTTGTTATTAGTTAATTGTAATATATTTTTTGATTTTTATAATTTGGATTTTTTATTATTCTTACACAGTGTGCCCGTATATACAAATAGTGTCATAATACATAATATTGTAGCCATATAATCAGCATATGAGGACAATATTTACTTTGAGTATGCTTTTATATATATCTGAAAGTAGACGAGAATAATTTGTAGAAAAAAAGTACAATTAGATAAGTGCATATCTATTTTATAAAGAATATTAGGTACTTGGAATAAAACTTGTTTTAGCAGCTAATCTGATGATAGATAGTGATTTAATTACAGTTGAAACTATAGTTTGAATAGCAAGGGTTCGTGATTTAACTAAAGACCACCAAATACTTCTTATAGTGGTTACATTTCAGTCATATGATCATACCGGTTTTCATGACTCATACATGATTTAACATCACTCATAAACTCACACATCATGTACTGAACAATCGTCGAGAGATAATCCAGTTTAAATATACGAGCAAATAAGAACGCCGAAATGCCGAACGCTTCCAAGGCAGTGAACTTCTAACTTTCCACTTTCAGCTTATCTGTACAGGCTTCACTTGCTCTAAACTTAAACAACAACTAACGACTCTAAAATATTTTGCTATTCACTTCAACATAGCTTCTATTTACGCTTTAACTATCCGTATGTTTTAATGTCAACTGCTTCAATAACTAATTGAATAGTATCGAGAAAGGTACCGACACTATGTATGGAATCACGTGAGTCGATTTGCGAGCACCTATCGTCATCAACATCGCTCATGCCAGCACGACCATTATCTCACTATGTTTTGTCTCGTGTTAAACAATTGTGTATATGCTAAAATATTGAATGACCATGTGGTATTAGCAATCGGGGATACCGGCCATCGAAATCACTAAAGAGGGCGCTGCGGAGCTGAGTAGCGAGGACGAGGAGGCGTCGCGTCGCCGCGCGCAGGTCTGCGATCACTCCTTGCTGTCATCGATGTGCTCTCCATGTGCTAGCACTCTCACTATTGCTCTCTTTTCTCTTACGACCTCCCAGCCACGAGTTTCCACTTCTCGGTGTTTCTGTGTTGTCATCTTCACTTATGTACCGTCCTCGATGTCACACACTGGACACGGAGCGCCCACACGTCCCGCCCGACACTCCGACACGCACGTCCGACACGGGCACGAGGGGGCGCTAGTAGCCCGCGGTTAGGCGATGATAGGTCCACAGCCCACAGCACTCTACAGAGTACACTCGAGCATGCCGCGCGTGTGTGTATGACTGTTCCTGCATGCTGTCTTGGCTTCGACGCATCAACCGTACACTCACTCCTTTCACACACCCCCACACCTCAGTGTCTTTATGTTTTGATAAGGTATGAGTTAAGGGGACATCGGTTAACGATACGACATTTCCGTTATAAAGAGTTGAGTTAAATGAATGTTTAAAGTTGTGACAATCACATTTGGGACCGTTCGTTTATATTATATCTGCTATGAATGATGTGGTTCGATGTGTATCGACACGCTGCACGCTCGCTTTTGTTGTGCATGGGGGTTGACTAGAGCTACAACGGAATGTCTTGTTTTATCTTATCATCAGGAGAAGGTAATATTTATATCGCTTTGAAACGCAACGCCAATGAGGATAATGGCTATGAGCTTGATCGATTGCTGTTGGCTTTGTGATGGAAAATCTAACCTTATTAATGTGTTGGTTCGTACGGACGTCAGCAGCAACCGTCCCAAGCAACAGCAGCGTCGCAGCAGCCATCGGGTCAGCAGTACCAGAGTACACAAGCCTACCATGGCACGCAGCAACCCCCATATCCACCAGCCGGCCAGTTCCCAAGTAACGCGTCGGCACCCTACCCCGGCGCGGCGCAGCACTATCAGAACCCGCCGCCGAGGAACCATCACGAGCGAGGCCGCCCTCCTAACCCTCATCAAGTTGTAAGTTCGCAATCCTCTTCTTACTATATCAATTAACTATCTAAATCAAGAATCAACTTCTACTCTTCGTTCTAGTTCCAAGTTTCCAATGCATTGTTGTCGTTTTTTATGAGTATTTGCCAAGTGTTTTCTTCCAACAGTAAGCGAAAATTATCTAAGGATCACAGGATAATAAGAGTTATACACCTATGTATATGTAAGTGGGTAAAAATAATTTCTGCCCTAATAAGAAAGATTGAACAACAAAAAAGGGTGACCCTAGTTTAAGAGACAGGCTTATAGTGACAATAGATCCGAGTTTTATATACTCGTATAATGATCGTATAATCATTTCCTTCAACCGAACTATGTATTAAGTGTATCTAATATGAAAAATACGTATATAAAAAATCTGTTACTTTCTGGCACAATAAAATTTTATTTAATAATTTCAGCAACAGGGTCAGCAGGGCGGCAGCATGCAGTACACGGCCCGCGGGCCTCCACCACAAGGCCCCCGTGGGCCACCCCCGGGCTCCAGACACCCACAGCAGCACCCCCAGTCCAAGAAGAGCCGCTACTTCATCGCCTTGTTCGACTACGACCCCACCACCATGAGCCCAAACCCTGAAAGTTGTGACGAAGAATTACCGTTCAGTGAAGGTGATACTATCAAGGTAAGTTGACAATATATCTGCTTTGTTTAAAATTACCAAAATATAAGCAGGCCTACTTTGCTATTAATCTCCTTGTAGTTATGGATTAAGACACGCGTCAGCGTGTCAAGCCAGTTCAAGCAAAGCACACAAGGTGACACGCAGTCGTGGTCGTGTGTAGTATTACACGAACCAGTTGGAGCCACTTTTAAGACACCGATAACTCAAAATCTATTTAATATAAACGCATGAAATTTAAGATGACTTTTGATAACTAACCAAGTTAAATCTTAAGCTTCAATTTTTAAGCAAGTTATCTGCTTTCTGTAAATAATTAGACTAGTTCAGAACTGGGCATTCACTTACATATATCTCAATTATTTTGTCTGCGAAAACCCTAGGCTAAATTGATTATCCATATTCATTGGAGGAGACCCGTGCCCAACAGTGCGACGTTTATGGGTTGAAATAATCCCTAATTTTATAAATGTGAAAGTTCCATCCATTTAGATAGATGTTTTTTAGTCCATGGTCCCAAACAGGCAATTTAAAGAACGTCCTTGTGCGATTGACACCGTGGTGCCAATAACTCGTGGTGTCAAACGGCGAAGTACCTCTTATTCTACCAATCCTAATGGATGTTTAAAGAAATTACACTGCATAATCAATAAAACAAAAAAAAAATAATCAAAATGTATCATTTCTAGGTATGGGGCGACAAAGACGCCGACGGATTCTATTGGGGCGAGTGTAGAGGTCGTAGGGGCTATGTGCCCCACAATATGGTGATGGAAGTGTCAGAACAAGAGGCAGCAGGTCAAGCAGCTAAGAGAGAACGCTGGGCCGACGCATACGCCAACCAGCCGGTCAGAAGAATGGTCGCTCTATATGACTATGACCCACAGGAACTAAGCCCGAATGTCGATGCCGATGTAAGTATCTGAACCTTCTATTTTTAAATTTTTGGACGCCATATAAAAACAAAAAAGAAATCCAAAAAGTTTTATAGAACTATGCTTACAAATGTTGCAAAATTATCTTTCTTTTCAATTAACTAATAATTGCAACAGTTTCTTTTCTTCGTTATCTAAGTAATAGCTTTCAAGCCTCATTAGAAAGTAATGCGTAGAATGAGATACATCTGATCAGCATTAGAAATCCAAGCTAGTGATTCTTGCTGATTCTTATGACATATAAGTCAAAAAGTTTTTATGTGTTTTTCTCTCAAGATTTACTAAATAAAATTCTAGGTACTGTCTTCTTTCTACTGAGGTTTTTTATTTCTATTACCTATACTTCAACATAAAGCCAATAGCTAATAAATACCTACTACAAATTTATCTTATTTTTTCAATAAATGTATCGTATTCTCTCTGCTTAAAAGTAATTTCCATTTTTTAAATTAACTAACTAACTTAAATGTTTTACTTATTCCCTATACTTCACTATTTACACTATGACAGTTTTGTAAGGTGATTCACTAGCTAGATCTTTCTTATCAAGATTTAATCACAGATTCGAAAATCCTTACAAAAATTTCATAGTGTATATCGCTTTGAGTAATTTTAAAAGACTCTCTCTTCTCTAATTCTAAATTCTTGCAAACTTACCTCTCATTTCCACTTATTCATAACGTTCATTTACACCACACAATACAGGCCAGGCAATTCTCAGGCTAAAGAAGCCTCGAAGATTAATTTGACAAAAGAATTGCCTTGCAAAACTTGTATGATGTAAATGACACATTAGTCTATAACTTGACGCAAACTTTTCCAATAGCTACTGAAAATTATGTCAGGGTCGTTATGTCCAGGCGGAGCTGAGCTTCCAGACGGGTCAGATCATCCACGTGTATGGTGATATGGACGATGATGGCTTCTACATGGCGGAGATCGAAGGCGTCCGTGGACTTGTGCCCAGTAACTTCCTTACTGAAGCCAATGATCAGTACCCTCCTGCTGGACAGAGCAGTCAAGGTGTGTGATTATTACTCTTATATTTGTCACTGTGGAAATACCTTATTAAGAATCTACCAAGTCTACCAAGTAAGATTGATAGGTTGAGGTTAGAAAAAGTACGAACTGAAATCTGCAATCTTACATAAATAAAAAAAAACACATTATTTTCTAATTTTAAAAAACAGTCCTATAGGTATAACGAGATTTAAAAGAGACAAAGTTTTATTGAAAGTTATCTATTTTTTTTCTGTAGTTTTAGATGTTATACTTACATGTGGTATTGATTTGTGAAACTGATCATAAAGTTATGCATGATGTCTCAAATATGTAGGTAACATAGAGCTTTGGAGAAATAATTATTTTTTGGAACATAAGTAGTATAGTGGCATGAGGATATTATCCTATATTATCACAGTTACGTTCTGTGATGGCTCTTCTTCAATTCGATGTCGAGCGGTGTATGTTGTATTCAGGCGTGGCTGGCGTAGCTGGTGTAGGAGCGCCAGGTGCAGGGCGCGGGGCGGGGCGTGGCCGCGGGGCGGGGGGCCTGCCGGCGCCGGCCATGCCCGGCCCCGGGGCACGCGGCCCACCGCCTCCCCCGCGAGACAACGTCGCGCCCGCGCCTCGCAATCACCACAGGAAACCAGGTGAGACACCATTAAACCTAAAAATTTACCCACCCATTCCCAACTTTTAACCCTCCGATTCTACTATCCCTTTTCCTCTTCACTCCTTTGATTTTTTAAAACTAAGCCGGGTCGGTCGGCTTCTCGATTTCGATGAGCGAAGCTACCCATTGCACTCTTTAAAGTTTGTCAATGTGAACTCACAATTTAGTCAATGTTTGATAAACGTGCATTTGGGACTCGAAATGCCACAGTAGTTCCGACGAACGCTTCGTATGAGATCGTCGAGCCGACCTCCTTATGTTTAGGTAAGTTCGGTGACGACGCGTGTCGGTACCGTTCACCGAGAGCTTTGAGTGTTTCATGTTTGCACCTTGGACTTGCTATGTGACTACTGAAAGACGCTAGCTATTTCGCTCTGGTACCCTCTCTCATCTTTCCTGTACACTTGCGATTGCGACGGGACTCGCTCAGCGAGTTTGTGTTGTAGATTTTATGTTCCGTTTTGCCTCATTGTCTCTTGTAATCTTCCATTTTATTTTTTGTTTATCGATGGTTTAGATGGGAACTGCAATGTCCCTTCAACAAGCTAGTTGTACGGTCAGTGGTGGTAAAACGGAATGTGTAAATGCGAGTCCGGTTGCAATCTACGGAGCACAAAGACTCTTGGTGTACACTTTGCTAATAAACACTATCTTGGATTACACAGTCACAAACATCGTTCGGAAGGTTCTGATTCAATACAATATTGACAACGATTATGTAATAAATATGTATTTATATAAACCCACACAAGTCGAAGGCACAATATTATTAACGAGTTTCGTTGAGGGTGATACCTTATTTTATTTTCATCTATCCAACTGTCTGTCCTATTGTTATGTTTTGTTTGTCACATGGTATTATTACTCCTGGCATTTAGTCGGGCACAGCGGGTAGGCTGCTCGTACAAATACACGCAACATAATCTCGCACAGAACCCACGAGGTGCGCGTGAGGTGTGATCCAAGATTCAAGTGGTTGTCTGTGGTCACTATATATGTTGTGTGTATTGTCTGTTTGCTAGATGCCTGCCCTCTTCCCCCTTCTCAGTTAGACCACAACACATGCGCCAGTAATCCAGAACAGGCGAATTCTCAGGTAAAAATACCGTTTGTAATCGACCCACAAGAATACTTTCAAATATACTATGCAAAGATACTAGACGTTTTTTGTTCGACTGTCACTTCATTATCTCTAGATTTTATTATTTTCACTGTTTCCTTTTCTTCATTTATTTCTTTTTCTATATTTACCTTGCGTTTCATTACTGCGCTCAGTGTACTACGGATGAGGGCATCTGTTAGTGTGATCGCCTGCGGTCACTCAGTTCGCTAAACCAACGCGGACAGACGGTCACAGTTACCATAATATAATTAAGTACACATCATTAGCTGTCATCGCATACTGGACCAGGTCATACAGAAACTAGTACATAACATACACTGGCGTACTTCACTCACATCAGATACCATAAACCCATTCACCATTATGTAACTACAATCTCTGAGGCCTGTGAATGTGCTCCTTACTACCGAATACGATATCGTCAACATAAAAATATCAATATCATTGTTTAAAGCAAACCATGTGCGTCGTTATCGTAATCGAATAGTAGTTACATTCCTTATTCAAGCTTTTTGTTGTAGTTACCAAAGCATGATAAATGTACTGGAATGATATTGTATCTATTATGACTGTTTTAGGCTTTAGTTTCTACCTGACGAAAACCTTTTGATATGTCAAACATTGTGAATGCGGTGTAACCCAGTCGTAAATATTCCTTTTACAAGCCACTTGCTTTGTTTATGGTAATGCATGTTCTATACTGCACAGTTTTAAACTGTTTGATTGATGTGTGTACTGTGATTTTTCCTGAATAATAACATTTTGTCAACCAATATTGTATAGCATGAAATACACCGAGTGACTTAGTACTATGTAAGTTGTGGTTTTAATATTATCTCTCTGTATTATAATTACCTATCTATTAAGACTAAAACAATTCTAAGTAATGACTGATGAATTATTAAATTGATACCAGTTTCTCCCACTTATCTATGCTTAGGTTGATGATAACATTCAAGAGCCAGCTATCCCTCCTCAGTCATTAATGTCATGATGACCAGCTTGTTACATTTTATTAATGATTTCTATCATCTTTCCGATTCCTAAGGCTGCTTTAACTGATATTAAAATTTTATCTGTTTTTAAAATGCCATCACATAATTTTGGGAACCTATTGAATTAAAATAAATAATTATTAAATAACGGCGACGTTTATATCGCTTCAACATTTCTAAAACAGATAAAATGTAACTTAGATAATGAAGTTTAGTGATGTGATGTTCGCGATACAGGCGAGGGCGAGAGGCGCGGTGATCGCACAGCCGGCGAGCACGATCGCGCGCACGAACGTTGGTAACGCGAGCACCCCGGTGCAGTCACCGGGAACGACTGCGACCGCTCAAAGCGTCGGCATGCCCACGCCTGCGGTCGGTGGAGCACCGGCACCAGCCTCCCCTGCACGTCGTGCCGGGCCCGCCGTGGTGCCAGCACCTATCACTCAACCGGTACCTGCACAATCTACACCCGCCTCACAACCCAACCTGATGCAGAAGTTCTCCGAGATGACTGCGCCCGGCGGCGACATCCTGAGCAAGGGGAAGGAGCTCATCTTCATGAAGTTTGGCCTGGGTGGCAAATAATGGCGGAGGGGCGGGGCCCGCGCCCCTGCGGCTAGGCGCGGGCGTGGCCGCCGACGGCTGACGGCTCGCCGTCGCCCGGCCTCGCTAGGGCCGTGTGTCGTTTGATCCTGCTGCGGCTCGTGATGGAACTCAGCCGGGTTGTAAATGAAAACATTTTCTATTTTAACCGCTCGACGCGCCGGTACGAGGGTACCGCACTTAGGAGATGTTGTACATAGTAAGATTTTGAATAAACGCACAGTCTAGTGAATATTCGAGTATTATGCTGTCTCGACAGCATCCACGGTTGAAGTTTAAACACCTGAACACCCGGTTAGTCGTGTAATCTGATGCTTACTATATCTCGGACTCACGCCCATCTGTTAGGTTAGATTATGATATCGAGTGAATTGTTTAACATTATTGGAGCTGGTCTGCATTATTTCCTATGTGTAGGTAAAATCGTATAGTTATTATTAAATAGTTATTACTACACGATCCTTATGTCATAGAATTGTTGTGATTTTCTACGTTACGTTTTTGATCGCTAGCTGTGAGTTTCCTTATCCAGAGTGTAGAAACTTAAAAGTTTAATTTAATCCATTTTCAATGTAAGAAATATTACAAAATATATTAATATAATCATTATAAAGGTGCGACAGTTAGGTAGTTAATTATAATTAACTCTTAATAATTTTGCAAGCACTATAATAACCAGTCTGCCGTTACAACCGTCCCGTTGACCAAGAAATTATCAAAGTACCTAACCGTTAATGTTCTCCAAATGACAGAATGAACCCAAAATTATGTAAAATGTTCTATTGTCAAAATCAATGTTCGGTTACCAGTTCACCACCTGATACTACCATTATGTCATCTAGATAAGTCGCTCCTCTATGTAAAAATTACATACCTACTATATAAAGAAAATAGTTATTTGTATATCTAAAGTCTGTTCATAATATCAAATAACTAATATTTCATACTATACGACAATTAATTAACATGTAAATCTTGGCAGAATGTAAGTATAGGTACCTACTGAGATTTGCCAATATCTTTTTGTAAAATCCAAGTGCTGAAATTCAATAAACAACATACTTATTAATGATAATTTAAATAAGTAAAAGTTTGTAAGCGCATAAACTTAATATGCCTGATTCTTGATTGATATTCTTGAAATAATAATATTCTGTGATAGTAGACGTGATACCATCTTTATCATTCTTAATATAAAACCTAAATACTTACCTATTAAAGTGTAATACGTCATTTATCACCTAAAGTAACTGAAGAATCTGTTTCATCTATTTTAACTGAATATAATGTATTTGTTTCAAAAGCATCTTCGCCAGCTTTATCATTGTGCAGAAGTTTTATTGTTTAATTGTACCTACCTATTTGTTATCTTATTATGTCAAAAATATTGTTTGTACATGTTTACGCAGGAGCTATCAGTTTTCAAGTATCTCTACAGCTATTTTCGTGAGAAACTAATACCATTTTGATATGGATTTTGAAAATAATAATAGAATGTGAATCATATTGACTTGCAATTAATTAACAAATTGTTGGCGGATAAAGAGTCAAAACAGTTTAATGCTAATGTCGTTTCAAACCGACAAAAGACTGCTTGCATGAAATATTATTACTTTTAGAAGTTATATAATGTTGGTAAAATTAAATCAATATGACACGGATATACAATCGTGTTCATACAATGAAACATATTCAATGTTTCATATTTTTGAATAAATACTTATCTATTGGAAATATATGAATGATGGCCGACTCTAATATAATATATTCGTAGTTACCTACGAGGAAGCACCTACATAGCGATGTTGAAGGATCTAAATAATATATAAATGTTCTAAAATTGTTGTTGTACATATTGATCGGTAAGATCGCTTGGAATGTAGGCTACTTCGAGATTGCTCACTTCGTACAAGGGATTCTCAATTAAGTCCTTTATATTGCTTCGTATCTATACAACAAACTTCTCGTTCTCGTGTATTTGAACCTTTTCACGTATAAATCCAGATTTAGCTTGCGATACCTAGTGTTAATCACTCGTAAATATAATATAACCCACAGTGTAGACCACTAAGATGTATAACTGCAATACGTATGTATATTAACTGGTTGTACATAATCATTCGTGCGCCGCGTTCCAATGTTTTAGCTAAGCACCGCTACATATCTACATAAATATATTATATAATATGTATAATCCGTAATTTGAAGTTTTTCTATCATTATAAAGGATATTCTAGTGTTATTTCTGACACGGTTCGAAGTTGTTCACTTGTTTATATATTGTTATAAATCTGTAATCATATCTTTTATCACTGTGTAACTGTGTAGGTGTGGTTATTTATACATACCTATGAGATAATATAAATTATGTATATTAATCGTGCATTAAATTGTGCATAATTTAATATAAAGTGTTGTATATTACTTATATACTAATGAATTATGGCAAACACTATAATTGATAAATCTCTAACAATGTACCAATGAAATACGCTGAAAAATAAATAATACAAATGCCGCTTCTTTATTTATTGTATTTCTATCATTCATTTTAGTTAGCCATGGAGAGAAAACATCTTATACAGGGTGTATACGACGATACGACAATAAATGAAAACACGATATTGGAAGGATTTGACAAAAAAAACCAAATAGATATTTGCAATAGTTTGGACGCAAATATACTTTCTTTTTTTCACAGTTTTAAACAACCTGTAGGTATTTACGTTGATCATATGTTGTCATTCAATTCATTTAAATATTTCTGACTCTTTCATATTACCTACCTACCTAATATTTTTCAAAAATTATGTGTAGTTTTATATTTTTAAATTTTTCAACAAACGATTTAATGATTATTAGAATATGTTTATAAGGGTTAACACTGGCTGCCTTATCATTTAATGTCGTATCGTCGTATACACTCTGTATAACGGTTACAAGAAGCGAAAGTCAACGCAGCCTGGAGACCTTAAGCTGGAACTAAATGGGTAGGTAATTTTGTGAATTGGATTAGAAAGGTGTAGTGGCAGTACCTACGTTTAACGTAGAACGTAAAATTTATGACACTGCACCAGCAAGCATTTCCATTCGTAAATTATCAGACTTGGGGCCCTGATATGATGATGATGATATTAAATAGCGTAAGTAAGTGGCTATGGTATAATAAAAAAGTCCATTTTACACCACACGATAACGTAAATGATTTATCTAACGCACACAACTACATCCAGCCGCACTGAACCGCACTTTCCTTTGCTTCTATCCTTTCCTGTCACTTCGCAGTTCGCACCGTCTTTTACTAGAGTGAAATAGAGAGTGAGATCTGGGAGCATCGTTGATACTGCCGCGTGCGGTTGTAGTACATCCGTTGTACTCTCGCTCTGGTAAATGAAGGTTCTAAGTGACAGAAAGGGATATAAATATAGGAAAGTGCGGTTAGATAGGTGTGTACTAACCCTAACGGCCGACACTGCATTAAGCGGTCGCCTGCAACGGGTATCCGATGTGTCTCTCTCTACGCATGTATAATCCAAAAAGCTCCAAAAAAGTAGCTTAATTTGTCCCCTTCCCCCTCTATCTTCTAAATCGCAAAACCCAAAAATATGAAAGAAAACAAAGATAGTGCTTAGTAAATACTTTCAACGAAAGTTATTTTGAGCATAATGAATTATAATTTAGTTTTTATTCGACTTTTTAAAACGTTCTAAGAAAAATGTTATTCAATCTTGGCTGAGATCGTATTAGATTCGACAATAAATTTCATTATGAAGAAATTACCTGGTTATTTATAACTAATCTAATAATGCCAAGCTTTTTCGTTATAAACATTAAAAAATATATTGCAATATTTATTTATAAATTTTTTAGACCTTTCATCCCTAATCTGCTTAAAAGACATTTAACCGTTAAATAAAAAAAAAACAATTCTTTCTGCAAACGTCAATGTCAAAACTGTCAGACTGCCAGTCTTAGTTTCTGACAGCAAATAATGTCGCAAGATTTGTTTACGTTTCTTTCCGATTTTTATTACTCATAATTCAGTGATCATTTTATAATCTCTAACATATTAAGAGGCAAAAAAAGAAACAAACTCAAACCCTAAACCGTTAAAAAGCAGTACACACCATGGAGAATATCAAAAACATCTGGAAGCCGGAACGTAGGGATTGTTTGCAAGAACGTCTCAGTGCATACTTTCCCAAGCATATTTTCTAGTAATTCGTATTATTTTTACAGTGTATCGTATACAAATGGAAGCGCCTAAACCTAAGAAAGTGCAATGTGATGATCTGAGTGATAAACCGGAGTTCTACGGGCAGGAATACCACGGTATTATGAGTCATAAAACCGCTGCGTTAATTTTGGAAAACGAACCCAATGGAGCTTATTTAATTAGAAAAGGAAGCCAAAACAACGATTGCTACAGATTAACATTGAAGTATTTTTTTTATATCAGTATATTTTGAATTGATACATACTTATTAAGTATATTAATTACAATATTTTTCTAATTGGAATCTAATTATTATTAATACAAATAATAGGAATAATAAATAGAATATTTGAATGCTTGAGTGCTATCCAATTTAACTTTTTATATAAAATAGTTGATTTAATTATTTTCTTTTAGTTGGCTAAACAGCAATCACATAAGATGACTTATAACTATATCACTAACTATAAATAAGTACATAAATACTTTTAGGCTCAACACTAATAATTTCAAAAGATATCTTAAAATAATATTTACAACTTAACAATCATATTTATATAAACAAACTAAGTGTATTTATTACTAAACACAATGAAACAATTCAAAAAAGAAAACAAATTACAATATGGCATCATAAAATTCACATCACTGTTGCTGTCTGCTGAAAAAAGCCAAGCAGGCTGGCAGCATTAACCCATTAGTAGTGTTTATAGACTTAAAAATATTTAACTAAGAACTTTTTTAATTAACTTTAGTTTGCATAGTTTTTCATAAATTGTTTACTCTTTCTTTATCGACCATTAATACCGAAATATCTATCAGTGGAAACTTGTAAATGGTCATTATATTTTATAGTTAAGTTTATCCTGTTTCTAGCTGTAAGTATCCCAAATATAATAAAATAAATAAAATAAAATTAGATGTCAATGCAATAAAAAATAGTCAGCCTGCTAATCATGAGAAGCACTAACACTTAGATAATTTTTTAAAAACAATCACTTGCACCCCAAAGCCCAAGTGACTCCCAAGTTATGACTCCAAATAACACAATAATCACCAATGAGATTGCTGTATTTGGAAAAAATAAATGGCAAGCTTAACAGCATAAGTCGTATCCCACATTAAATACCTATCTTCCATGGCAATAACCACATATCATCAGGTCTCATAACATCATTGCGCTCATCTCAAACCAATACTCATCACCACCATGATGATAATATGTATCTGGTATTAATATATATGTTGGTATTTGATTAATTTGTTTAAGTATTTTATTAGTATCATTTAGTATTCTTTTATCATTTTCAATCTTATATTCTTACTTGGCACCTACCTGTTCTCATCTCTGCATCACCCAAAGGTTGGCTGGTAGAGAATGCTTTTAGCATTAAGCCCGCCTTTTGTACACAAATTTTGTGCAATAAAGTTTTATAAATAAATAAATGATGATGGTCCTAAGGTAAAATATTGTGTTTTATGTTTGGAAAGTAGTTTATAGAATAAGTTTGATAGAGTATTGCAACTATTGTATAAAGTTTAAGAATCTGTAAGAAATATGTAAATAAATAAATTTAGCTGATAAAACATGGGTGCAAAAAGGTGTGATTCTGTCATATTTTTAAAATCATATCTTTTTTCTGACTGCCTCGGTGGCGCAGTTTTATACGACTACACTACAGAAGTTTATACGACTGCTGTGCAAGAGGTCCCGTGGTGGTATTTGGTTTTTCTATCATGAAATTCCAGTATTAAGATTTTCCCGGAGTTTGGTAAACAAATGTTCCCGGTAGATGACAATAGGCTCGCCCCCTATTTCATGGGACCAAACATAGCTGGCGAAATGTGGGTGTGAAACACCTCTGCCTACCCCTTCGGGGAAAAAAAGGCGTGATGCTATGTAATCTTCTTTCCCAGATTTGATGACAAAATCCACCACTACAAATTATACTATGACGGCTCTCACTATGTTGGTCCTAAACGGTACAGCACAATACATGACTTGGTGGCGGAGGGTCTAGTTACATGTCATATGGAGCTGAAGGCACGACACATATTTGAGCTGATCAACTCTAAAGCCAATTATCCAGAGAGCCCATACGTAACGTTGAACAAACGGAAGTTGAATACATTATCAAAAATACATCAAGGAATTAATCAGTAAGTATTCTCAACCTGTTAACCTCCAAAAGCATATAAATTTAGATTTATTTGTCACAGCAAAAAAAATAAGTAAATTTACTGACACCTTTTTTTTGGCTTTGTATGACATTCATAACTATCATGTATGTTCATTTCATTTAATTTCAACCCATAAACTTCCCACTGCTGGGCACGGGTCTCCTCCAAAGAATGTGGAAGGAATTTAGCCTGCTATACCACGCTGGCCAGACGGGTTGGTATAGGGTTTGTTTCGATTTTCCTTTTCTCGCAGTGCTCTTGTCTGCATAAGGTTACTTCCTTAGTTGCCTTTTACGACACCCACGGATTGAGTTGGGGTAGTGACATTATGTATTCTTTATTAGTCACTATACGGAGAGAGTTTAGTAGTTAATGACAAATAATACTTAATAATTCTTACAAATAGCATAAATTGAAAATTTATTTTTATTATAATTAAGGAATAGAAGTCATCTTCCTCTCTTCTACTATACTACTCGTACTATGCTGTGCCCGACAGGGTCCATGATTGTTACATAACTATAAGATTATTTACCATCTGTTATACATTGTGGAAGCAATAAACGATTGAGTATTATTGAGTAAATATCTTGTCATTTTCAGTATAATTTTTACAGTTCAGTTCTATTTAAGACATTGGAACTTGCAGGGCGTTATTTTCATTATAAAATAGCTGTACTTAAGCATTACGGATACTTACTTTTTAATACACATTCACGAAATTCAAAAAAAAATATTGTACATATATGTTGCCTCTCTGTTAATATAAACGCTCTTAAAAGCGTTATTACATTATTTGCGCTAAATAAATAAAATGTATTTTTCAGACCATCACAGATTTCAACTCCAATAATAACAACGACTGAGCCAAAATCTATCACAGATGTGGACTCAGTGAAGAAGGCACCCTTTGACCTAACACCTACTTTTGAGGACAATCCGTTGATGAAATATTCAAAGTCGCACAGTTTCAAAATACACACGTTCAAAGGTTTGAACTGGTGCGAACTTTGCGCTAACTTCCTTTGGGGATTTACGGCGCAAGGTGTTAAGTGTGAGGGTAAGTAGAATATTTCAATAATTCTCGAATCAGAAATGAGGAGATCCGCAGGAGAACTAAAGTTGCCGACATAGCTCACCGAATCGCATCGCTGAAGTGGTTGCAGGCGGCACAAGACGGCTCGCGGTGACGTAAATTAGGTGAGGCCTATGTCCAACAGTGGACGTCGTTGGGCTGATATGGTGATGATGATATGATAGGCTCTAATCCTATTACAAAGAAAGCACCGCGGTCAAAATTTTAAAAAATACTGCGCCTATTGTGTCTGATTCTAGTAATAAGTATGACAAAAACGCTTAAACTCACAAAAATTTCACCCAGGTTGACATAATAGCAGTCAGATAGACAATATTTCATTGATAATATAAAATGTATTGTTTAGAATAATATTGAGCTAAACAAACATTAATCGCAGCCGCTGTTTTCTAAACAGAATACCAGAAATAGAACAAATATTAAGTCTTCAAGATCATCATTGAATTTTATTTTAATAGCATGCTTAAACAGCGTTATAATGGGAGGCATATCTGCATAGGCGATCTCTAAGGTAAACAGTAGCGTGTATCGTCGACTTACTACAATATATTGGCATCGTATTTTAGTATCGAGCTTGTAAATTGTCATGTTTCATTTCATTCATCAGCAACCCATTAAGTCCCACTGCTGGGCTCGGGTCTCCTATCCTCTAACTAGAGAGCTGATAGGGTTGAGGCTATAATCCACTCACGCTGGCCTAGTGCGGGTTGGTGGATCAGAAATACTCATAGAATTTCTTCTAGTGTATGTGGGTTTCCTCACGATGATTTCCTTCACCGTTAGCAGATGGTAAGTCACTTGACTAGTACATATAAATGCCACAAAGTGGAATCCACATTGGTACTGCCGGTTTGGATCGAACTCAGACCGCGTGATTTTTACCCTTTTTTGATGATTGGTCCCTTATCCATTCAGCCAATCATCAGCTACCCATTTAGTCCCACTACTGGGATCGGGCCTCTCCTCTAACTAGAGAGCTGACCTCCAAACATTTTGGAGGGAATTAAGCCTACTAATATAGGTACCACGCTGGCTAAACGGGTGGGTATAGGGCAAGACTTGCCGTCCAGCGGGGCACATCCCCCTTGGGGGGCGTAGAAAAATGTCAGGGGGAACGTAATAGGTACGTTTACATTTCCGAAAACATTATATATCGTATCTGTATATATAAACTGGCCAAGTGCGTGTCGGGCCACGCACATTGTAGGGTTCCGTAGTTGCCGATCGCTGCCAAGTTATTATTTCAATTCACAAAGTTCGTTTGTGACTTCTATAGGAACTCGAATGAAAACGTAACCCGTTTGTACAGCGCCATCTAGCGGCAGTATTGAAAAACTTATGATTTATTATATACTTGATATTTTGTTTTTAAATGCAAGTCTTTACCCGTTATAAACAAGGAACTACTTTATCTTAGTCACTATAAAGGATTAATGCTAAGGATTTTGTATTTGGTACAAACCATTATCCAACACCCAAGTTTAACGACTGTTACTGCTAAACTAATAAAGTTATCTTAACCGCTATACTTTTCATTTAAAGTTCATGAAATGCACTATCATCATGAATTTTTCCAGATTTTTCAAGCCAGCAGTTTTTTTTTTGCAGCAGTGTTTCAGCTACTGGAACAAAAATGCTGCTCTTTAAAGTTTTATATTTCGTAAATGGATCATTAAATCGAAAAATAATGTTAGTAACCCCCAAGTCATTTTAGAAGACCTATTCAACGATACCCTACACGATGGGGTAGACGACAAAAAAAATTCATCCCCACTTCACATGTATGGGAGCTACCCTAAAAAAAATATTTTCAAAAATTTTATTTTACCACTTTGTCGACGATATATACACATTAATATACACACTCCTAAAATTACAGCTGTCTAGTACTAACGGTCTCTTAGCAAAACCTCGGACAGACAGACAGACAGACATATCGAAACTATAAGGGTTCCTAGTCAGAACTACGGAACTCTAAAAACTAAAGGTGCAATTAAACTTGGTCGTCAGCCCGTATTCGATTGCCTATGGAATTCGGATAAACGACTGTACTCGTACCGAAATGTATGTTAGAATGTTCATAAACAAATTACTAAGCGAATGCTGTCAAATTGTATTTTAAGATTTAATTTTAATATTTTGTTTATGCAGGTATAACTTGTTATTATAAACATTTCCAGTTGTTTTTATTGTCATAGTTGTCTTTTACAAAAACAGACAGTAAAAGATTGTCCGGTGTTGTTATTGTTCAGTCTACTTCCAACTTGGCCCGAGTATAAGTTGGATAAGATAATATACGCCTGTCTTCGAACAATCTAGTCCAGCTTATATTTTGATTACCCGAAAATAATGTTATTAATGCATCGAGCGCGAAGTCTAGTAAGATCTTTCGTGTACCCGAATTCGGAAAAACGATCAGGTAATTGCGCCTTAAGTCATTGTTTTTGATACACTATAAAAATGTGTTAATTAATTGTGTGTGTGTAAAGCCCCCGCAACATAAGGCTTATACAATAGAGTCGTGTCTTAAAAAAATCCGATTAATGGACACAATGATCCGCAAACTAGAAACAAATATTTACATGATAATTACACAACGGGCAGCACAAAATCGCTCGCTGTGGCGGAAATTAGGTGAGGCCTATGTTCAACAGTGGACGTCATTGGGCTGATATGATGATGATGATGAATCACTCAATACAGTGTGAAAACGAGATTTGCACAGCGTTTTGGTGAGTTTATAAGCGCACATACAATAGTCTACAATAGGGTCTAGTAGCTCAACGAGCTATGGAGAGGAAAATGCTCGGAGTCTCTCTGCGTGATCGAATCAGAAATGAGGAGATCCGCAGAAGAACCAGAGTTACCGACATTGCCCACCGGATAAGCAAGTTGAAATGGCAGTGGGCAGGGCACATATCACGCAGAACTGATGGCCGATGGGGCCGAAAAGTTCTTGAATGGAGACCACGCACCGGCAAGCGCAGCGTAGGACGTCCACCCACAAGGTGGACAGATGACCGGATCCGAACAGCAGGATCGCGCTGGATGCAGGCCGCATACAACCGCTCCTATTGGAAGTCACTTGAGGAGGCCTATGTCCAGCAGTGGGCGTCCTACGCCTGATATGATGATGATGAAGGGTCTTCAGGCAATCCCCCTTATTACAAAATACGGACTAAGCATTAAACCAGGATTAAATTGACAACTTTGACACTAACCCCCTTATTACAGAATATGGACTAAGTATTAAACCAGGTTTAAATTGACATAAGCCATTGTTTTAGTGTCAAAGTTGTCAATTTAAACCTGGTTTAATGCTTAGTCCCTAATTTGTAATTAGGGGGTAAAACAATGGCTTATGTAAATTTAAACCTGGTTTAATACTTAGTCCACATTTTGTAATAAGGGGGATAGTGTTTTAGATAATAAAACTGCAGCTGAGGCAAAAAGTACCTATAATTTATAATTAGTTACAAACCCTTGACTATGACACTACCAAATGCCTGTTAAAAATATATTGTTAGTTTTAGACCTTTACCCCTTGTTACAAAATATGGACTAAGTATTAAACCAGGTTTAAATTGACATAAGCCATTGTTTTAGTGTCAAAGTTGTCAATTTAAACCTGGTTTAATGCTTAGTCCGTATTTTGTAATAAGGGGGTTTTAGTTTTATAGTAGTTTTTCTTTTAGATTTTTTAAAACTTATTCTTAACAAATGTACCTAGTACGTTAATTGATTGCGTTGAGCAAATTGTATGTTAAGAAACCAGGTTTCCTCGGTACTGGCTTTGCCTAGTGAGAAAATCTAGTTCTCAGCTATAAACGAATTTAAGTTTAAGTAAACATACTGTCAATTCTTGCACTTTATAAACTATTGTTACTAAGTTGGAGCAAATGTTATGTACGCCATTATTGTGATGCATATCAGAACATGTATTTACATATAATTTAACTGTTGTACTTTTAATATGTATCATGTGGCAGTACTTTAATAAATAAATAAATAAATAAACGCCACCTGGTAAATGTATTACATTAATTTTAACTAACTTTGTAACTGACCAAACTGACAAATGATTTATTATCTTTATATATATAATTCTTCTGTACGTGTGTTGACAGTGAACTCCTCCTAAACGGCTGAACCGATTTGAATGACTTTGACTGGCCTGTTGGTCTAGTGGTTAGTGACCCTGACTGCTAAGCCAGCCATAAATGTCTGTCTGTAGCATCGTAGCTCTTAAAAGCATGAGCCGATTTTAATGTGGTTTTTTTTAAAGCTGCATGATTGTGATCTTTCTCAGACATGTTTTATTAAAATTGGTGCAGCTGTTTCAAGATCGAAAATTTTCATGCTTTTTGTTATTTCTAGATTGCGGATTCATCGCCCACTCAAAATGTTCAGAGAGGGTCCCTAATCACTGTGTTCCCGATCTAAAGAAACTTCGAGGAGTGTTCGGTATAGATCTAACAACGTTATTGAACGCACACTCGAGTAGTCTGCCCTTCGTAGTAAGGATATGTGTCAACGAGATCGAAGCTAGAGGTATGGATTCAGAAGGGATTTACCGAGTGTCTGGGTTCGCTGATGAAATCGAGGCGCTGAAATTGGCTTTTGATAGAGGTAAAAATATTTTTATTTTCCAAAAATATTATATTATTGTCTAAACACACACATCCAGCAGGATACAATTGTCGCATTTTTTTATTCTATGTACTTCTCTCTTGTATTTATAACATTTGTATCTAGTTTTGTGAACCTAATAAAAAAAAAATATTAAAAAAAAATAAACAACTACTGTACTGAGATGTTCGTTACGTTACGATCATCGAGGTTAAGCAACACTCAGCAAGGTCAGTCCATGATGGGTGACCATTTTATTCTCGAGCGTCTCCGTGCTTCGGAAAGCACGTAAAGCCGTTGGTCCCGGTTATTACTTGGTAGTCATTAAGTCAAGTTGGAAGCCTTATGGGCGACTTGATAAATTCCAACACCAGGGTCTATCCCAAGCTCACAAGATAAGATAAGATGTGGCAATATATTCTGTCTATTTATTCTAACGACATGTCAGCACCCATAGACAAGTGCCAATAATTCGCCATTTTTATTCGGAATATTAATGTCACTTCAGTACATTTCAACACATAGGTACCTGACATAAGCCCAGGGGCGGATTGTGAGTTTGTAAGGCCCTGGGTTGTACTACTCGGGGACCCCCTAATTAAAAAAAAAACAATTAATTGCCATAAAAAAAAAACCAAAAAAAAAAAAATTTTTTATAAAATTAACCATAGATTTTTTTAATTCACAATGTTTTCAATTAGGACTGGGGGCCCCTTATATCCGGGGGCTTTGGGCTGCTGCCCCTATATACATTGACCCGGCCCTGCATAAGCTATCTAAATGTCACGATCAACTCAACTCATTCCAAATACAAATAAAAACTAACTTAATTATTAAGTCCGAAGTCATACTAACCTACAACTTAAAATACGCTATAATACTTCAGCAACATGACACATTTTCCCCTACCGACAATAGTTATATAGGTACCTATATTACAGATGGTGAGGCGACAGATCTAAGCGTATACAGTAATATTAACGTGGTGGCCGGTACGTTGAAGTTGTATCTACGACTACTGCCGGTCCCCCTCATCACTTACGAAGTACATCCCAAGTTTGTGATGGCGATACGTAAGTGATTTTCCTTGTACTACGCTATAATCTATACAAATAAATAAAATTGGTGTGTCTGTTTGTAATATTGAAATAACCGTTTTTTACATACATACATATATGGTACATACACCAAAATAATTTTTTCATTTTTTGTCTGTCTGTTTGTTCCGGCTAATCTTTGGTACGGCTGGACCGATTTCGACGGGACTTTAACTGGCGGATAGCTAATATCACAAGGAGTAACTTAGGCTACTTTGGTTTTGAAAAAATATCAGTGTTCCGTAAAAAAAAATTAAAACTACATGAATGCGGGATAAGTTGTCCACGCGAACCAAGTCGCGGACACAGCTAGTAACATTATAAAGCTGAAGAGTTTGTTTTTTGCGACTACAGTATGTGGGTGAATAGGTTTCTTAAGGGTCGGCAACGCGCTCGTGATGCCCCTGCCCTGGTGTTGCAGGCGCCCATAGGCTACGGTAACCGCTTACCATCAGACGGATCGTACGTCTGTTTGCCACCGTCGTGGCATAAAAAAAACTTTTAGACCCCATCAGCCATCAGTTAATCTATTCAATGCAAGTAACTTAATCATAACATATATTATTGTGATTTAAGTTTAAATAGGTAAAGCATAAATTGAAAGTTAGTGACATGACATCTAGATTGCAGTAGGTACAGGAACCTGTGTGACAAAACTCCAAGCTCTCTGTTTAGTAAGACAATTTAAAATTGAAATTCCAGTATTGAGATCTTCCCGGAGTTTGGTAGACAAATGTTCCCGGTTGATGACAATAGGCTCGCCCCCTATTTCATGTGACCAAACAGCTGGCGAAATGTGGGTGTGAAACACCTCTGCCTACCCCTTCGGGAGAAAGGCGTGTTGCTATGTTTAATGTAATTTATATGTTATTTTCAGAATGTAAAACGCCGACGGAACAGATCGCCGCGATACGAGAATGTCTAGACTTGTTGCCCCCAGCTCACTACAACTGTCTAAAATATATGATGCAGCATCTATACAAGTACCTACCTAATTTGTTTTGTTAAGTTATACTTAAAAAATAAAAACTAATAATATAAATTAATTTACTAAATAAATGAATTTATGTGAGAAAGTAATAATAATAATAATATTCTACCACATTCACACAGCGCATTCTAGTCCCAAAGTATGCAATTATATTTGTTTGTGTTATGGATACTAAACAACTGATATACTACTTAAATACATTTTTTTTTGTAAATACATAGGTACATATTATAGATAAATTACACCCAGACACAGAACAAACCTTGATGCTCATCACACAAAGATTTGTCCTGGTTCGATCCCCACGAACCCACGACCTCCGGCTTAGCAGTCAGGGTCACTAACCACTAGACCAACAGGCCAAATAACAAAGAACCAATTTTTATATTTTTGCCTGTTTGTGCTGACATTATTATCTTCGATTTAGATGGGGTGTGCACTGGAAAATGGCTGATGTTATTAGAAATAACTTAGGCTTAGTTTTATTTTGTGTTCTGTGAATGAATTAATTTATTTATTTTCTCCACAAAGTTAAATATACAATCTTGTCTTAGGTTTTTATGTAGTTTTATATCATCATCATCATCATATCAGCCCAATGACGTTCACTGTTGAACATAGGCCTCACCTAATTTCCGCCACAGCGAGCGATCTTGTGCCGCCGTGCCGTGAGTTTTATATACCTATATATAATTCTGTTTGCAGGGTATCTCAACTGGTAGAGTTAAACAAGATGAGCGCACACAACATAAGTACGGTGTTCGCGCCAACATTGGTCGCAACGCCGCCCACCATTACCGACCTGTCCTTAGAGATAAGAGCCCTACAATTACTCATAGATCACTGTCCGCAGATTTACTACGGTAAATAAATAAATTTACTAGCGTCGAAGTTATACTTTTTGGCTAAAAAGAGGTCATTTTCAATTTGACAGTGCCGATAAAACAGAATGAAACACTAACGCTACCTAGCGGGAAAAGTAGCGAATAGTCTTTCAACTTTTTGTTACTAGATGGCGTTGTATACACAATTTTGAATTTCATCTCATCACAAAGAATCTAGCAGTTATTCTGATAAAAAAAAAACTGATTTCACAGTGCTGAAAAATAGTTCTGAAATATTTTAATTATCTCTAATGTGTGCTAAACTGACTGATAATATTCTTTATACCTTTAAATTTAAGTTTACATTATCGTATAGACAGTTTTCAATAGTAATCGTTCTTATAGGTAGATAACAATAGTGCGCATTTTGACTTGTGTTTTAGAGGGTACTCATACACATCAAGACAGGCTGCTCTGTATGCGGATTGAATCTTTTTCTTCTCCCAACTAGTTTTTTACAGTAGTTACTTAGTTGTAAGCATATTTGTATGTGTTCAATAGGAGGTGCTTACTGTTGGAAATAAATATCTTATCTCCAACTTCTCAATTTACTTCTGATTAATTAAGATGCGAGTTGCAGTGGTTTCGTGAGTGTGAGAGTGGCATAATCCCGTGTATGATGTACAACCCCTTCCCCCTTAAGTTACGTTCATACCTACAGACACGGAACGTGCCGTTTCAGACAAAATAATATATTTTCTATAGAATTTGATAGCTCTTTGGTGAGCGTCTGTGCGGGCCACATTATGATGGAAATAAATGTACTAAAAAAAGGCCAAATGGATAAGTGACTGTCAGAGTCTGAGTTCGATTCTGAGCGGCACTACCAATGTGAATTTGACTTTTGATGGTGAAGGAAAATATAGTGAGGAAACCCACATACGGTCTGATACGGCACGCGTCTGAAACGTTCAGTGTCTGTAGTTATAAACGCAGCTTTAGTATTTGCCTGCTTCCTCGTGTATTGTCTGTTACAACAGAGATAGTGTCATAAGAGTAAATCTATACCAATATTATAAATCTGTTGAATTTGTTTGTTTGGTTAAACGCTAGGATCTCAGAAACTACTGGTCCGATTTGAATTTTTTTTTTTATTGTTGGATAGCCTATTTATCGAGGAAGGTTATTGGTTATATAACGTCACGCTATGGCCAATAGGAGCTGAGCAGTGGCCAAATAAAAAACAACGGGAGTGAAGCCCCGGACAACATCTATAAGACTATTATCGACACAAATGCACATTTAATCGCATTTAATCTCACAAATTATTTTAAGTTAGTATTACGTGCAATATTTATCTCATAAGCCTTGTTTAAACGACACAGGTTTTATATTATCATGTTAATCAGGAGATGCTTGTGGCATTTTCATTCTCGAGTGTCTCCGTGCTTCGGAAGGCGAAACGTAAACTCGTTCGAATCAGCCCGCTGATTCCGAGCTGTCGGAATATTTTCGGCTGGAAATGTCAGTTTAATTAAAGTTAAAAAACATAATGTTTAAGAAATAGATGGTTGTGGGTAAAAATCTTATATTAATCAGTTTTTAGTAAAAATACGTCGTACTAAGATTCGAAAAAGTTTACGATCCGGGAGCAATCCGACGAGTCTGAATCAGGGGGTTACCGTTCCAAAAGTAAGGAATCTTATGTCGTGTAATAGGGACCTTATATTGTGATATATGTCTTATTATCATTGGTCTTTCTAAAAGAGAATATTTTCATACCATTCCAGGTTGTGTTAGTCTTAGCTGTAAGGAAATTATCACCAAAATTTATATTATTATAAGAAAATTCACTTTTATTTATAAAAATATCGTTTTTATACTTTTGTTCATTATTATATTATTATTATGTAATCTTAGGATAAAAACATACTAAAATAAAACATAATATTAGATAATCATTGATTTATTTTTTAATATCACAGTTTTTTCCTTTTCTTAGGTTTACAGCTGTTATTTTCAATAGTGTCGTTATTTTGAAATTTCTTTAAATCTGCGCAGAATAATACCTTAAAAAATAAATATTTTTTTAATGATTTACGTAACAGCCTCGGTGGCTAAGAGATAGTTTATGACTGCTGCGCAAGGGCACCTGGGTTTGATTCCCGGGTCGGACAAAAATAATTTTTTGTAAAACTAGTTTTTAGTCATAAAATTCTCAGTATCAATAGGGAGTTTGCAAAGGTCCTGATTAAGTATTAAACGTGGTCCAACCCTAATCTATATTAATGTAACATTTGTTAATATCATCATCATTTCAAGTCATAAATGTCCCACTGCTGGGCACGGATCTCCTCCAAACAATTTGGAGGGAATTTAGACTACTATACCACGCTGGCCAGGATTGGTATAGAGTTTGTTTCGAATTTTCCTTTTCTTGCAGTGCTCTTGTCTGCATACCATATTACAAAATATGTACTAAGTATTAAACCAGGTTTGAATTGACATAAGCCATTGCTTTAGTGTCAAAGTTGTCAATTTAAACCTGGTTTAATGCTTAGTCCGATTTTTGTAACAAGGCAGAAAAGGTTTACTCCCTTAGTTGCCTTGTTCATATAACACTTTTTGAAACTTACAGTATGTGCCCATCCTGCCATGTCTCCATACAAACTTCTAAAGTGATCTCCAATCTCTGTATACATCTTGTCAGTGACATTCTTTTTACCGCGCAGGTGTGGTAGATAGTTCTGTGCGGCAATCTGATACACGTGAGTGTCTACTGGTAACGCTTCCAAGTGGTTGAGCGACATGAGACATATGCAGTCTGCAACCTGATCAGGTATAGTAATAATATTTTAGCACATACACACAGCGCCATCTAGTCCCAAATTAAGCAATTATATTTGCATGTTTTATGGGTAAACAACTGATATACATTTTCTTTTTTCTTTTACAATCATAGATAAATTACACCTAGACACAGAACAAACAATAATGCTCATCACACAAAGATTTGTTGTGAGATTCGAACCCACAACCACCGGCTTAGCAGTCAGGGTCACTAACCACTAGGCCAATAGGTTAGTTATATGAAAATAATTTACAAAAATTTGTCATAAGCTGTGATATAGTATCAGGCTATACTTGACAAGAACATGCGTGCCCTGTGCGCCGAAGACGGCTATAGTCGACAAAACTCAGGTCATTTAAAAAACAAAAAAAAGATTTAAATCATTACTTTTATGTGTTCTATTTCTAAATCTTAAAAACTAAGTTTCCTGGCTTGGCATATAAGTCACAGAGAATTATTAATGGTGTGGAGTTTAAGAGGTTAATGTCCCATTGCTGGGGAAAGGTTTTCTCTATCTAAAGAGCTGAGAAGGTTATGGTAATCTATGTTGTTCATGGCTATCAGTGGCATCAAAATAGCATTCAAGTTTTTTAAATAAAATGTCACCGTGGCGCAGTGGTTAAGGTGGTCGCCTCGCCACTACATCGCCGTGCTGGGTGACGTGGGTTCGAATCCCACACGAGACAAATATTTGTGTGATTCATAGATATTTGTTTCTAGTCTGGGTGTACTTTGTGTCCGTTAGTTTCATGTTTGTAAAGCTCCCCGCGACACAGGGCTCGTTCCCTAGTGCGGGTGTTGTCTTTTAAAAAAGAAAGAAACACATTTTCTTATCCAAGATATTTATTATTCATAATATAAGACAAAAGACTCAATAGACTTTGAACGCCATATTGGTTGGGTATTCAAACTAACCTTAGGTCCAATTCCATGTAGTTTCATAAGCTCAACTTTAGCATCTTTGTACTTCATGTCTTGTAAACTGCTGAACCATTCCACACCACCCCATTCTACAATCTGTGATGCTGATTTTTGTATGAATTTAGCTCTGTAACCAAAGCCAAGGTTTCTTAGCTTGGCTTCAACCTAAAAAACAATAAAGAGAATTATAATAATTATTTAAACTAGCAACTTTTTTTAATCTAAATTTAAATATAATTGTTTTTAGGGCATGTAACTTTCTACATTTATTTGCTATTAAATAAATTTGAATGTCAGTACAAAGACTAAACGTAAATTACTCCATGCTCGCAACCTTCTTAAAAAGGATCCTTCCTCTTTTCTCATTCTCATTAGTACATGGGGAAATCAAATGCAAAAGAATCATTGTGACTGATCCATCTGACCCAGGTTAGTGCTAGCTTCACATTCAGAAGACTACAAAATAAATGAAAAAGGGAAAATTTTATTAACACTAAGATGAGTTTTGATAACCTAGATGATGTCTTACCTCAGGTTGTGAAAGCCTTTCCACTTCAGGGAATGAATAAAATGTACTTCCCTCATATTCACATATTTTTTCACCATAATGTGTACATAATTTTTCAACCATACTTGATATCCTGTAAAATTGCATTAGCCAAAAATAATTTAATAAATAAATCAATTAAAATGTTAAATCTAAAATACTTTTTACAATTTTAACATTCAGAAAGATTCAAGTAGGTACCTAACTGTACTAAACTCTGCTCCGCGGGCCGCCACCCAGTAGCAATATTTACAAAGTACAGAATATTATATAGTTTTATAAATATTTACCTTGATATATGATTATTCTGGCTACAAATAAAACTAAACAGGTTCTCTACAGGCTCTTGACGTAACATCCTGATGCCATAGAATTGTTGGCAAGCACTTTTAAACAGTTCATCTTTCTCTGACCATTCTTTATAAAATTCTCCTAAATTCATATCTAGTCTAAAGTATCTCTCTAATAACTTTCCATACTCTACGTCTTCGTGTTTACTAGTTTTGTTTTTATTTGATTTTGTTTTCGTTTTATTGTCGAGCAGGGAGCCAATAACTTGATACTGCAGGAAGTTGTCGGTTTCTTTCAATTTCCAGACGGTTTTCGAGAATACGCCGACCCATTCATCATTTTCTTTATTGTGTGTCCATCTAAATATAACATAATAGTAGATAGGTAAGCATAAAAACCATTCATTAGAAAATTAACTTTGTAAAATGTATCGTTACGATAAACTTACCGAAAACTTTGGCCACCAGATAAAGTTCCCATTAATTGAAGCTCTCGATAGTTATATAGTAATTTATTCCACGACATTTTAAAATTAATTGCCTAATTTCATTCACTAATTAATGAAAATTTGTACATAAATATGACAAATTTAAATTTTTAAAGTGCGATTTCAAATCGTAAAGTCGTCAACTTTGACATATTTGACGGCGACCGGTAACGTTTGACAACTTTGACAAAGCGCGAATTTTGACATATTATTGAGTGATGCCATTACTATGTGTTGGCCACTTATAGTGTAAAATGCCTTTTTGTAGTGCAATGCACGTAAAATAATAAATTTAATAAAAACAATTGTTTGTATTTAAAAAATATTTAATAAATTTAAATGCGTGAAATGTACAATTCATTTCTTTATATATATAATAATAACAATAAGAAGATATTTTTTACCGGGAAATAAAAATAACGCTGGCTAACGAAACGTCTTGTATATCCAAAATTCTATGGAGAAAAAAAATTACATGTTTGCTAAACATGAACAGGCCTAAGCAGCAGCTGGTGAATGTATGAAAGTACTTTTGCAACGTCATTACCAAAAAATATATGTCACAAACAAAGGCAGTCTATTATCAATTTTCCAACGCGAATTTAATGTTATTGGTTATCTATTCTTTCTAATGCATGGATTGACGGATTAAGATTATATAATGTCACTACCCCATCTCAACCTGTGGGTGTCGTAAAAGGTGATTAACTTATTTCAATAATCGATTTCAATAATCTATGGATTTGGCTACTAAAGTTAGAATTTGGACAAAATTTTAACTTTAGTAGCCAAATCCATAGATAAGGCCATAAGGGAGTACCCATAAGTAAGTTATGAATACTGTGAGAAAATTAAAATTCGAAACGAACCCTATACCAACCCGTCTAGCCAGCGTAGTATAGTACCTAGGCTAAATTCTGTCTACATTCTTTGGAGGAGACTCGTGCCCAGCAGTGGGACGTTTATAGGTTGAAATGATGATAATTCTTTCTAAGTCCTGGCACAATGCGATCCAGTTTTCATCAAAATAAGTTAACAACTTGCCTCATCATAATATAATCTGTTATGTATAAGTATTAACTCTTTTGCTAAATACCTACTTGAATATATTTAAAGAAGATAGGTATCGATATTATGCTATGAGCACATACTAATAAGCTTATAAAAAAGTCGTGCTGGTACTTGCATCAGACTAAACATTTCGTCTCACGAATATTAAGTAAATTATAAAATAACTAAGACACAGTCTTATAACAATTTAATCAAAATAATTTTGTTGTAATATTCTTCTGATCCAGGGCAAATATTGCGCCGTGTCTGTGAATATGATGTACTCGTTGAGATTGCATGTCGTGTCTCCATTCTGAGGGCGAAGGGACACGGAGACTACACCCCGGATCCTCCACTTGCCTCCGTCTAGTACGTAGAGGCCGCCACCAGAGTCCCCTCTGCAAGGCCCCGCGCCATTGCGGTCACCTGAGATTTAGGTAATTATTATTTTGTTAGAAACATTTAGAAGATTGATGAAATTGAGATCGAGCTTATATTCGAGTAATAAGTTTCCATGATAATAATATGTAGATGCCGCAATACTTAATTACCTATTTTATGTTATTTTATTGGGCTTGTTTTTAAAACTCTATAAACAAATGTTATATTAAGAATCTTTTGTGGATTTGCCAGTTTATAGGGGCCATAGAAGAAATCTCTTTCCACTATAGCCTTAGTATACCTTTTTTTTTTTTTTTTATTGCCTGTAGTGGCAGACGAGCAAGCGGCCCACCTGATGGTAAGTGGTTACCGCCGCTACCTACAGATTATAAATTTTACAATCAGTTACTAGTAAACGCTAACGATGAAACGCAATACCGTGTACCTGCACAAAGTGTCTTCTGTGAGGTGAGCCAGTGGAACTGCGGCTTGCTGGCGCGGCAGACGGCCGTGCTGACGATGGGTATGCGCACCATGTGCGGCTCCCCCGCGCGACCGCCCTGGTTGCTCTGTTCACCCCAACCTGCCACCTGGGGACATGGGGACTTTTTAGATCGAGCCTTTTTCGTTTGAGGACATGGGAGAATTTTTGATGACGTCTTTTTCTTTTGGGGACATAGAGAAATTTAAGACTTATTTTGGGTACATGGGGAAATTTTAAAGTTAGTCCTTATTCTTTTAAGCTTTCGAACGCCACTGTGACCCCTACACAGCCTTATCAATGATGAACAGTTTAACTGCATGCCTAAGTTTAGGGGAAAATGTGTCTAACGACATCAATTTAAGAAACCATTTTTACTTGTGAAATGCATTTATTTTGTTTCATTATTTCGTTATTTTTTAGCATAATGTACTGTCGTGCAACAGAGCTACTGATACGGCGCTTGTTGAAGTATAATTGAAGATGTACTTATTATGCAGCTATTATTTCTAGGTTAATACTAAATAAAAATACTTACAACACCTGAAGCTCCCACAATCCTTGAAAGATCAGTGTTGCCATTCCACAAACAGGCTGGCCTGATGTACGTGTTGAACTCCACTCGCTTATCGAATGTGAACACCAGAATGTCGTCTAAAAATAAAAACACCATTATTATCTTTTAGGTAAGTACATTAATTAACAGATTAAAAAAACGGCTGCACCAATTTTAATAAAATATATCTAATGATCATTAAGATTTAATTCCATAAGACCAATAAGAGCTACGATGCCAAAAAAGAACACCTGCACTATAGAATAAACAACACTATCTTGAGGGGGAATTTACAAACTGTCACCGTGGCAGTGGTTAAGGTGGTCGCCTCGCCACTACATCGCCGTGCTGGATGACGTGGGTTCGATTCCCACACGAGACAAATATTTGTGTGATTAATAGATATTTGTTTCTAGTCTGGGTGTACTTTGTGTACGTTAGTTTCATGTTTGTAAAACTCCCCGCGACACAGGGGCTTGCGCACTAGGGACTTGTTCCCTAGTGCGGGCGTTGTCTTTAAAAAAAAAAACAAAAAAAAATAACAAACCCAAAAACCCCTCTTCTATATAGAAAGCTGAGAGTGTTTAGGCCATAAGCCACACACGCTAAACTAATGTATTACACTACAATAAACAAACAAGTTACTTATCATATTAATTTAGTATCCTCTTTCTCGGTGGTAAATATATAATCTAAAGTAGGTAGGTACTCACTTTCAAGCGTGGTAGCGTTATAAGACTCGTGTATGGAGGCAGCGATGAGTGTTCTGGTGACAGTGATGTCGTCACTCCAGTCGTTCAGGTTGTACACCCCCACCTTCACGACAAACTCTCTGATTGAAGTCAGCTCCGTGCGTAGCTGCATGCAGTGAGCCGCTGAAAACCAAGATTTAACTTTCAGATTAATATGTCCGTAATTTTATAAGGCGAGCTTTTTATTTTTATTTGGATTTTACGTGTAACTACATATCACAGAACGAATGCCTAGTTATGCCAAAATGAGTTCAACTTCATGTGATGTCGAATAAATAAAGCAAGGACGATTCCATCATCAAATGGGCGCCATTTCAATTAAAAATTATTGCATTGTTAACCTAAATAAAATCAGTTCTATCGGAAATTCCGCTTTCAAGATTTGTCCTAAATATTCAATTCAGAGAACATCCACTGCGGGGCATAATCCTCCCCAAGAGATTTCCCTTATGAAAGTTTGTATGCAGCCTTCATCCAGCCCGATCCAACAGTTCGGATCAGATCATCTGTCCACCTTGTGGGTGGACGTCCTTCGCTGCTCTTGCCGGTGCGGGCCTCCATTCGAAAACTTTACGGCCCCATCGGCTATAGGTTCTACGTGATATGTGCCTTACCCCTTTAAGTTTCAAGATAGTAAAAAGATAGAAAAACTCACCAGTAACAACATGCCTGTTGGATATAAGAGTGCCACCACATGTGAAGGTTAAGCTACCTTGCTTATTCTTGTAAATGGCGACCAACCACGGCAGATCACCCCTATTGTAAGGGTTCCCGTTGTAGATCAACGGGAGCTTTTCGTTCCCACCAGCGACTACCCCGCACTCGTTGTTTGAGTCGGGGAGACGACTAGGCTGCTGTGTTGGTGGCCTGGAAGGTGGAAAGAGAAAAATTTTAGTAATTTATTGTGTAACTAGTTTCGGACTCACAGGCCGGGTGGCCTGGGGTATTTTGCCCGCTCTGCCAATCTATAGTTTATTTATATAATATGTCTACCCCATCTTAACCCGTGGGTGTCGTAAAATGCCTGTACTAATCCGTCACTACAGGGACCGGATATTTTTCAATATCTACAAATTATAAATTAATGTTTTAATAATGGATGTTCTACACGGTTATAAAATTGCGTTCCAACAGAGTGACCTTGGTGGGAGATTGGTTGCTATACGCGTAGTTTGCATGAAATTTGGTTTACAACAGCCGGCTACACGGTTGGAATCCATCAAGGGCACCTCTGTGGAAGGCAAGTTTCCCACTATGTAGCAGGGCTTACCGTCTAGTATAAACGGGCCTTGGAGCTGCAGTAGTGTGTTCTTGAGAATAGTAGAACGAATCATCTTGGTACGCCGGAGTAGGTCGGGTAGGTCTCGTAGGTCTGGTAGGCCGCGTCACGGGCTGCTCATATACCGGTTCCTCATACGCAGGCCTGTCCTGATGTCTATCAAACAACGGCCTCTGAGTCCTATCACCATAACTCTGGTTATATTGATCGTCGGACCCGTAGACCGGTCTGGAAGGCCTCGGTGTGTATCTAGTTGGCGTTTCAGTTTGCTGATTGTAGGGCCTTGAATGGTTTTCTATGTAGTAGGGATAATTGTCTGGAATTAGTTGGGTGTTGATATGATTAAGAGTGATGTGGGTATAGTTCAACAGTGCTAGGTGTAATGAGAGGCGTCATGACACCGAAAACTGGGACTAATTTTAGTGATTCTTAGCAGAATGAACAGATTCATTAACCATAGTTAAATGCACTACACAGCTCAGCACAGCAGTTATAAAGACAAAGACATTTATTGCAATAACTGTGATATATGAGTTGGTAAATATAAAATTTGGTTCCGACAGTCAACCCAATCGGGCATTGCAATATTAGCTAAGTACTTAAGCTAAATAAACTATTTTTAACAAAAAAATATTAAAACGACTTCAAATCAGTACTAAAAAGCGAAAAATAAACTAAATTAGATATTTAATTCCAAGCTAAAAAATACTTACCTACCTGTTTAAAGTATAATACCCTATTACTAATCTGTTTGAAGTCGTCGAACATATAACCTCCTCCTTTTTTGAAGTCGTTTAATTAAAATTATACATAACTAATACATACTTAATGGAAAAAAAATCAGTTAAGTTGTAGAACACAGACTATACTACAATTTCTTATTTTGTTCAAGTTATTCTGGTTTAATAGACTGATACCATCTGCCTATCCGTGATTTATATTTTGTTGTCTAGTATTGTTGTGTTTGTGTTAATTTATGGTACCTAAGTGCTTGGTATATTAGTTCCATAATTTTGTCGTTTTTTTTTTCATGAATTCCTATATCCGTGTGCCATGCTATTGATCATATAATTAGGTGTATCAAATCCAAAACCATCTATAACCAGGTTAGTAACACAAAACAAAAATATTCAAATTGATCTAGGAATTTCTGAGATGAATACCGAAAAACATACTTACGGTTGGTCCAACTGTTGCTATTGTCAATATTATTATAATTATAAATTTGAGCGTCTTCCCCATACTGTCCGAAGAACTCGAGCACCGAGTTTGGACTCTGGTTCTGTTGTGGTTTGTAGCTGTACGTCGCCCCCCCTCCTTGTAGAAACGAAGTGTGTTGGAGACTTAGAGTTGTAACGTACTGATTTGGTCGAGGAGCGTCTGGAAATTAGAAAAGATCTAATTAGAAAAATCTGTTTTTACAAGCTTTTAGGTTCATAAATATAATATTTCTAAAAACATACATGTTAAGTATGTATAGAAAATGGCCAAACCCCAAAACAAACATTTGCAGATTTGTGGATCAGACATATCTACCCATAGAACTTCTTCTAGGGTAGGTATGTAGGTTTCCTCGCGGTGTTCCGTCAGACGATGGTATTTAAAGCCGTGCTACATGGTTATATACTTGCCTTCCACAGAGGTGCCCTTGGTGAATTCCAACCGTGTAGCCGGCTGTTGTAAACCAAATTTCATACAAACTACGCGGATGACAACCAAGCTCCCACCAAGGTCATTCTGTTGGAACGCAAGTTTATAACCGTGTAGAACACCTATTATGTCACTTAATCATCATCATCGTCATCAGCAACTCATTAATGTCCCACTACGGGTCTTCTCTCCTCTATCTAGAAAGCTGAGCAGGTTTAGGCCATAATCCACACTGGCTGCCCTGGTGCGGGTTGGTGGATCAGACATACACTTAGACTTTCTTGCAGGTGTTGAAAGACTAGTACAAATAATTTCAACAAATTGAAATCCACATTGGTACTGCCAGTCGGAATCAAACTCGGACCGCATTATTTCCATGCCAGTGGCTTTCCAATTTTGTCCGCCGCCGGCGCCGCAATCTTGATACCTACATGATAACATATACCTAATACATATTTTAACCATTCAAATAACAGTTAGATATTATATAAAAATATGGGAAAACACTCATGTTGATGACGGTCAAGGAAAAAGCTTGACATATCATTTATCAACAGAGATGCTTCGACAATGTTCGGGTAATTCCGTTTGGTGCCGTGAATGAAATCGATGTCAGATATGCCTCTGTTAGGTGATTCATTACTGTAGAGGTTCGTAAACTTTGTGTGTAATAATTTTGTTTTATTATGACGTATTCAGGTATTTTTGGATTCATACATTTATTAACCAAGGAACTATAACTCGCTAGTTAGAAGATATAAGTTCCTTGTTATAAACAGACAGATGGACAACGAAATGATCGTAAGGGTTATGTCTTTTTAAACTATAATAATAATAATATTCTACCACATTCACACAGCGCCATCTAGTCCCAAATTAAGCAATTATATTTGCTTGTGTTATGGGTACTAAACAACTGATATACTACATAAATACATTTTTTTTTTTGTAAATACATACATATTATAGATAAATAAATTACACCCAGAGACACAGAACAAACCTTTATGCTCATCACACAAAGATTTGTCCTGGGTGGGGATCGAACCCACGACCTCCGGCTTAGCAGTCAGGGTCACTAACCACTAGACCAACAGGCCAGTCGTTTTTAAATTAATTAACGTAAACGTGAGTAGGTAAGTACAGAAATTTAAAGTACCTAACTTTTTCGGATTCGGATGAAAATACAACAATTCATATTAGAAAGACGAAACTGTTACTAACTTCATTTAACTGGTCAAAGGCTTCCCCCTAATTTCTATACTTTCCTCCAATTTACCAAGGGTCCAAGTGATTATACCTAAGTATTACCAATTCTGTGCTATTACTATCTCATCACGCCATCTAAAGATGAAGAGGGATGAAGATCTAAAGATATAGGCGCTCGTAGCATTGTGGTATTGAGATGATCTTTACGATCATCAAGGTTAAGCAACACTCGGCAAGGTCAGTCCATGATGGGTGATCACTTGTGGCAATTCCATTCTCGAGCGTCTACGAGCTTCGGATGGCACGTAAAGCCGTAGGCCTCGGTTATCACTTAGGCTGAGATCTATAGAGCGTACTTGGACTTTGCTCAGACTTCACTCCAACAAAACTTTGCTCATCTCAGCCAAAGCATTGATTTGGAATCTATAGACAATGTCATTGCTTAGCCCGCGTACGAGTAGATGTTTCAATTTCATGTATCATCTTCTGCTGAATTCTTTGTAAAATAAAAGATAAAACAAATGATACAATACTTTTTGTAATTTATAATAGTCCAAAAACTCCGTTTTCTTAAAATTATTAGATTATTTTAAAATTTTGTCGTCTAATATTGGTTAAATGTAATAAATATTAAGTTATGAAAGAAATTGAGTAAAGGATCGCTAATGACAGCTGTTCAATGTTCAATGAATGTTATGCGACAAAGTTCAATAGTCATTTTAAAATTATGACATTTGTACACCATTATTTTTTATAGTACCTAGGTATAGGTAATAGCCAAAGATTTTCGTAAGTCGTCGATTTTGAGAACTTTGACTTTGCTTAGCTTGGGCCTGGATAAAGTCAAAGTTTGCACTATAAATACCGATTTTGTCTTATCTCGGAAGTTTAGTCAGAGCAAAGTCCAAGTACGCTCTATGTGGTAGTCATTAAGTTTAGTCAAGTTGGAAGCCTTGATAATTTCCAACACCAGAAGAAGAAGTACCTATAACTTTAGGTATTACGTTAAGGTTTTTAAACTGCTCATTTACAAAGTGTGTCATAATCATAATTGTTACGGCTCGTGGGCTTCCCCAGTAGGTGGTAAATATTTAGTGATTGGCAGTTTGGGGTCTTTGTTCGTTAGTACGATATTCAGTGCCTCGAGCTATCAGCGAGCGTGTTGTGTAGGTATTCGATTCTATGGTTTGATGCATTACACCTTTCTATTTATCGCATCCTACTAATTGAGCTATCTTAGAAAAAAACATCTGGGTTGCCATCTCTTAGATATATCAAAACGGACAAGAATTGTAAAAACCCCAGACTTTGGCGCATAAAACCCAGACATTTGAACAGAGTTTAAACAATTTTATTTTACTGAGAAGTTGCTCTTTTCGCTTCTGTAGTTTCCGGGTTGTAAGCTAAAAATTTTCACACTTCTTGTATTTATTGACAGAGTTTAAAGACGACTACCCTAGACATGACATTGTCTCTAGGTACCTATGTATATATTATACTAGCTTGCGCCCGCTGCTCCGCCCGCGTGGTATGTATTTAATACCTATAAACCTTCCTCTTGAATCACTCTATCTATTAAAAAAAACCGCATCAAAATCCGTTGCGTAGTTTTAAAGATTTAAGCATACATAAGGATATAGGGACAGAGAAAGCGACTTTGTTTTATACTAAGTAGTGATAGATAGTGATACTTATTTATTAATGTGAATACCAATGTGGATTTCACTTTCTGGAGTTCAATGTACTAGTCAATTGACTTAACATCTGCTAACGGTGAAGGAAAACATCGTGAGGAAACCCACATACCCTAGAAGAAATTCTAAGTGTAAATATCTGATTCACCAACCCGCACTAGGCATGGATGTGTGGATTATGGCCTAAACCCTCTGTAACTCTCTAGACAGAGAGTTGGAGAGCCCAGCTGTGGGAAATTAATAATTAGGTATTAGCTATAAATGACTATTTACCGGCAGGTCCATAGCAAAGCACGTTGCCATTGACGGTTAGCGCAGTGAGACGGGGCAGCGGTGACGTCACCGGGAAGTGAACCCGGTAGTAAACAGTCTCACCACGGTTGTACCTCTGCAGTAGGAACGTGTTGTCTTCTGACTCAATACGACCCACGTAATTCTGGAAATATATGTATCATTAGTCCGAAAATTCCGAATCACATTGCTAAAGTGGTAGTGGGTAGATCATAACTGCCTCGGTGGCGCAGCAGGACGTGTATACGACTGCTGTGTGTGTGAAGAGGATTCGATTCCCGGGTCGGGTGAAAATGGTATTGGGCTTTTCTATCACGAAATTCCAGTATTGAGATTTTCTCGGTTGATGACAATAGGCTCGCCCCCTATTTCATGGGACTGGCGAAATGTGCGTGAACTGTGGTTATGAAACACCTCTGCCTACCCCTTCAGGAAAAAAGGCGTGGTGCTATGTTATGGGTAGATCATATAGCTCGTAGAACTGATGGCCAATGGTAGAAAAAGTTCTTGAGTCGCGACCACGTATTACCTAGAAACGCAGCGTAGGCCGACTCCCTACATAATGACCGACGACCTGGTAGGTACCTACCTGGCGTTCCACGGTCCACCAAACAAACAAACTCTTTAAATATTAAATTTATGATTTAGATAGATATTTACATAGGTCATGTTTTAACACTTGCTGATAAGTGTCTGATAACCTATCTGATACTTTGCATATAAATATATAAGGCGACATTCCCACTCCGACGAACATATACCACGCGGGCGGAAGCTAGTTAAATATATTAATCATAGGTATCTATTGTACCTATAGACAAGAGGAAAAAGAATAACTCAAACACAACTGTTCTACAAGATTGGCCAGTGAATCATAGATTACGATAATAAAATAGATATATAATATAATAATATTTATTGGAATAAATAGGAAAAGAGTTTATAGCGTATATTAAAATGTACCAATGATGTATATCTACCGATATTTATGTTCCTTGGATCCACTTAATGGTCGATTCACAAAGTTTATATTTATTCTGTGGTAAAGCTCTCTCGGCATATCCAAAGAAAGTCAGTAGGGAGTAAAGAGAGCATTTTAATTTTTCTCTTTTATTATTTAAAACTAACCTCCCCACTTTCACTAATTTTACCATAACATTTAGTTTCTTGAAATAGGTACTACAGAACAAACAAAGAGGTTTTAAATAAACACGCAATAACCATTTGCCTCTAAGTAGCTCTAATGTTTTTATATCCATTCAATACTTATTACTTACAAACAATACAATAAATACTGTACAATATGTATCTATACATTATACTGTGATAGCGAACACTACTTATTTATTTATACCCACTGCACACAATGCACATCATCATTTCAACCCATAAACGTCCCACTGTTGGGCACGGGTCTTCCCCAAAGAATGTGGAGGGAATTTAGCCTACTAGGCCTACTACGGGTTGGTATAGGGTTTGTTTCGAATTTTCCTTTTCTCACAGTGCTCTTGTCTGCATAAGGTTACTCCCTTAGTCGCCTTTTACGACACCCACGGGTTGAGATGGAGTAGTGACATTATATATTCTTAATCCGTCACTACACGGTAATCACAATGCCGTCACAATGCACATAGATATTAATTTTTCAACATATACTTATTAGGATAATTGATACAGATTTAAGAGTACCTAGTAGGACAATGCAGATGACATTTAACATCTAAGGCCTACATTTAGTATAAACTGTAAACCTGCCTAGGGGTCATAGATTTGTTCCTTCATCCGAGTAACTTCATCTAGTTGATCAAGTTGTGAATGATGATGATTCTATACACCGCTTTTATTTTCAGTAAAGAGTGGTTAATTTTAACAAGCAGGCATCTGATTTAAAGCAAAATTTTTGAGGTTCATTTCACATAAGTAAGTACATGTACATGTACATAGTTTCAAATCCGCCATGCGCAGATTTTTTTCCGCAAAGCCTGTGATTGCGATACAAGGGAATACAGTTCTTCAAAAAAGGAGAAAATCGGTTTTTTATTTAAAGACTCGGCAATACGCATGTGATGCCTGATGGTACACATGCGTATTGCCGAGTTACGGTAACGTCTTACCATCAGGTGGATTCAGGCGCTTACCACCATCGTTTAAATATCTCTGTTATTCTACTAGTTAACACTATCACACCCATCACAACTACCTATTCTAAGAAACTATTCTGCTATTTACAAGACGAATTCATGACTGGCCAATCATTGATTTTGACATACACATAACAATACATTATTGAGAACCGCAAGATCAATCGTGTTTGATTAGGATGTTTCATTGTTGATTCCGTTTACTGATTAATCACAACAACGATTTAGGAAAAAACATATGACTATGGCCGTTGGCGACTTAGTTTGGCATACTTTTACATTAATTGAGTTCATCGTCATCAATATCAGCCGTAGAATGCTGCTTGGAAATATAATTTTGACGAAATGGACGTTTCGTATTCCCCTCGAAAACTGAGCCGATTCAATTTTTTTATACATGAAAACTTCCAGGAAGAGTATGACTAGGTTCCTATCATTTTCTTTTATGTAAATAAGCAATAAAATTGCTCTGGTAGTCCTCTATTTACGAAAGTAAAATACGGTAATTTTAGCAATATTTGGAGGGTCATATTTTCTTTATTAATATAAGTTTTTGAATAAAAGGAAATGATAGGGATTCCAACAGCAGACCTTGAATTTTTCAGCAAAAAAATTTGCCTTTTAGGCATTATTCAGGGAGAAAACAGGGGAATCATACGTTTGTATGAAGAATCGTGTGTTGTTCCCTCTTAATAGGCGCTCCCCGCGTACCTATATTATAGGGAACAGCAGGGTCGCGTTAGATGCAAGCACATACAACCAAATAGGTTTTAGTATTGAAAATCTTTTAAGGATGTCTTCTTTATTTATACACATTTTAAATTTCTAACTAGATATTGAGTGTTACACGTGTTACAGATGCTAGTAGGTAAGTAGGGATTGTATAGGTAGGTATATATTTATATTTTCTTTTGTATAGGGGAGAAATGCATATTACGAGAACCGAATGATTATATGAGGTTCGCTGGCTGGATAATGATAGAAGACCAGCACAGATATTTTTGTAAGTAAAACTTTGTATTTTTTTTACTTTTTACGTTGATTGGGTGTTACATAATTTTATTTCCTAAATAAAGAATAAAAACAGTTGCATTACTTACATGCAAAAAATAAGTACCAAATAACACATTTGCGCGGGCCTCTACGTCTATTTAAGTAGGTATTCAATTACAAAAAGCACAAAAGTTCACAAAATCTACGTCGCATATGCACACTAATTAAGATGCAAAGACAAATATTATACTTACTATGTAATGTAACTATGTATTACTTATTGTATGTCTCACTACTTATTATGCAAGATTGTGTATGCAAATAAAAATGAGGTAAATATACGGTAACAATTTATGGTCATTATAATCTTGTGTTAAACTGGAGTGCTTCTAATTGGTAGGTTCATTCAATAAGCTTAACTGGATAAACTGTTTTCGAATCATCATCATCTTAACCCATAAATGTCCACTGCTGGGCACGATTCTCCTCCAAAAAATGTGAAGGGAATTTAGCCTACTATACCACGCTGGCCAGACGGGATGGTATAGGGTTTGTTTCGAATTTTCCTTTTCTTGACTGCATAAGGTTACTCCCTTAGTCGCCTTTTACGACACCGACAGATTGAAATGGGGTAATGACATTATGTATTCTTAATCCCTCACTACCACCCAGGTTGACATATTTAGCAGTCAGATAGACAATATTTTATTGATAATATAAAATTTATTGTTTAGAATGATATTGAGCGGAACAAACATTAATCGCAGCCGCTGTATTCTAAACAACATACCAGAAATAGAACAAATATTAAGTCTTCAAGATCATCATTGAATTTCAGTATATTTTAGTACCGAGATTCAAAATTGTATTTCCTATAAATTAATGTCCCACTGCTGGCAAGGGTTTCATTCAAAGATTTTGGAGGGAATTTGGCCTACTTACCACGCTGGCAAAACGGGTTGGTAAAGGATTCATCATTTCATAATTGTGAAGTAGGATTATTTAGCTTACAACGCTTTTCCAGTTTTTCACTGAGGTTATTATATTACCTTTACCTATATTTAATGCAATGTTGTATTTTAGGTGTAACCTTCCTTCTATATAATGGGAGGGTTAGGTTCGGAATTGGGCTCATTTCAAATCTTTATCGTTTAGTACAGAACTACCAAAACGTTTAAAACACTACTATTATTTTCAATTTTCCTCATCAATCGCCTTCATCTAATAAAAGATGGCTAAATTAATCTAAATTGGCAATCTTTAAATAAAATACTTTGACTCGTGGTTTGTCTCGTGATTTTGAAACGTGACCTGAGAATTAAATTACATAAACTAGAAACTTGCGTCATTTAACATTTTTGGAAATAAATATGATGACTTGATGCCACAACGCTGTCCCCCTTATTACAAAATATGGACTGAGTATTAAACCAGGTTTAAATTGACATAAGCCATTGTTTTAGTGTCAAAGTAATCAATTTAAACTTGGTTTAATGCTTAATCCGTATTTTGTAATAAGGGGGTGTAAGTTTAAGTTAATGGCGAAACACCCTTGTTTGAGCTACAGGGATCAAGTTATGCATTTCCTGTAAAAGAAGTTATTATTAAGTATGCGGTGCAAACAAGCCTTTAAAATGTATATAGATTTTACGTTTTCAAAAGATCTATGTACCTATATATACGGCCTTTAAATTTATTTTTTACCTTTTAGTTCACGTTTTGTTTATTGATAGCTGCTTGTCCAAAATACTTATTTTTTAATTTTTTTTTCTTCTTTTAGTCTTAGATGGTTTTACAGGTTAAAGGTATTAAGCCTGAACCTACGAAGTCAAAATGATGCAAAGGAGATTACAAATATCTTAAAGGAAAAAAAAGGTAGTTGCCTTTGCTAGATAAGATACAAGACAAATTTTCCATTTTTTGGAGAGGCAAGGTATTCAAAAAATTTTGATTTGATTGATTAATTGAACAAGAAATTGACCTCTGAGACAAATACCAAAAAGTTATTTAATGTATATTTTAGTCTTAAAAATGATATTTATGAATAGGAGTTTATTGACGAATTACTATAACAAACTGCTAAAGCAGAGGTATGATATGTTAGTTCCAATGTTATTGGGAGCCACGAACGAAACCCCAACCGTTTTTGCCCGTTCCAGGAATCAAAACCAAGATTTATTATGTTACCCGCGGTTTAAAAAGGTGTTAATCTAAGGTGTCAGCTACCTCTATACCAAATTTCATCAATATTACTCCAGCTATTTGAGCGTGAAGGAGTAACAAACATACACAGTCACAAACTTTCGCCTTAAATAAAATTTCTTGTCGATTTATTTATCGCAAAGGGCAGCCGAAGTAAACCACGTTAATGACACCTTCAACAATTTACGAGTAGCAAGATGTGACAACAGGTTTTACTGCGGTTCTTACCCTAGAATAGGGTTGCCAGAATTCAAAAATTAAAACGTATCGTTATTGATAGTTTTCTTTTCATTGAGATTGAGGTTAAATTAAACATACCTTTTTCATGTTCTAAATATTAAGTAGACATGTTTATGAATTCAAAGGTTGTTGTATATAATCTTTTTTTACGAATGTAAATGATATCTCATTGTTTTTTATATTCAGAGCTGGCAGTACCTATAGATGAGTTGTTAACAAGATACTGCTAAGCTTAAAGGATTTTTCAATAAAAAAGTAAGAAAAAAAAGGGATATTAATAAAAAAATGTAGGATTAAATTCTGATCTTTGGCAACCTTGCGAAGAGTGGCTTGAGAAAGGAGGAAAATGCCAAAGGGAATACATCAATGCAAGTACTGTTACTTTGTTTAAATGTTACGACAATTTGGAAGCGGTATTTATTTGGAGAGCAGTATTTTTAGGTGATTATCAATAATATCAATTAATTAACTTCTTTCTAACCGAACAAAATGTATAGAGGAGACCCGTGTCCAGCAGTGGGATATTTATGTGTTGTAATGATGAAATAATATTATTCAAATTTATACCACGCTTAGTTAGATACATAACTTTGAATATAAAAGTGATAAAACTGTGAATAATTTAATTAACCTAACACACTAGGTATTTTAAAATTCTCCGTACATAACAAAAGAGGATTTATAGCCGATAAAAATGGCGCCAAAACATGTATTTGCTCTGTGGACTTAACTCAAAAAAAAATTAAACCTTCGAACTGTCGGAATGGTTCTCTCTGTTCGGGGTCTGGGGCGGTTGGGCGACTAACACTGCTCGTTCTAAACAAGAACGAAATAATTGCATTGCACGAGTCTTGGAGAAATGGTATTTAAAATTGATGATTTTACACAGCTTTTTCTCTAAACTGCATACATGCACTTGAACTATTATTCGTTAGTAAGGCAGTTTATGTAAAAATAGATAATGGTAGAAAATAGTTATCCTAAAAAACCTCTTATTAATCAGTTTAAAAATGTTCTACCTATACGATTATTTTCTTTTTAGATTCGAAAAAGTTTATGATGCGGGAGCTTTCTGATAGTTCAGAAACAGGACCGAAGACCAAGTTATATTTCTGTAGACGTAAGTACCTAGTTAGGTATAAAGTAAAATTTTATTTAAAAATTGTTTACCTAGTGTAGGTAAATATTTCTACACTTTTTACGGATAATTATCATAACAACCCATAAACGCCCTACTGCGGACACGCTTCTCCTCCAAAGATTTTGGAGGATAGTATCTAATAATACAAATATCTTTTGTCACTCTTTTGTTCTGAAGATTTTTATTTTACATGATATTTGTTCGATACATAATCATAATAAAATACCAGTTGTAAGTTAATTAAAACGTTACCTGACAGTTAAACCAGTGAATAAGTGATAAATTTATCTCGAACAAGTACAGTCACACTCTCACACTCAAATGGTTCGTGGATTTTAACTTTAAGAATGACAAAATATTTTTATTTTATTTCATTTATTCATTCTTATAAAGTGACAAAGTTCACAAGGTAACGCGAAATTTGATGTGTGACGGGTTTAACTACTCGGCTGTCGGAAGGGTGCAAGCAATGCTAATTGGTACCAAGCGTTTAGAAGTTATGGTTGAATAAAAGAACGGACATACACACATAATATACTTAGATACATATTAAACATACATACATACATGTTAACACTCCATATGTTATTCACTTAATTTTTACACGACTTCCCAAAGACGTGTTAAAATTATAGCATATTAGTCGCTTATCATTTAAATGGAATGAATTTCTAAAAAACCTATCTCTGTTCTGTGGAATTTTGACACTTAATTTATTTTATTTGACATGTTTACACATCTTTACGACGATGACTGTACCAAAAAATAAGATGAATGGGACAGTAACGATCTTATTATGCCTCAGGTGTAGGTATGTAATGTTGTACCTGCCAGTACCTACCTATTGTTTGTTCTTTGACATTTTAACGCCATTAAAAACACCCACTTATTTCGAAATTGTTTTTATTCCGCTTCAACGGATAGGCGCGGTCGCAGCCTGAAATTTGTGTAGGAAGGGGTCACACACACAAAATAAAATATGTCAATATAGACATGTCGTGTTGTCGTTGTAAGGTAGCATGAATTTGGTCCCAACTGGGCACTTAGTAGACTAAGATACCTAAGTGTAATTTTTCATAGAAATAATTTGCAGCAAATTATCTATTGTTACACGATATTATAGTTGGTACTTTAGGTACCTACTACAGCAAATGACATCGGTAGGTACGGCTAATCATTAAACCCCTGGTAAGGTATAAGTACCTATTTTAAAAAACTACTTTCATGCAATTAAGACAACACAAGTTATGGAAAAAATTACATCTAATATTTCCAACTTAAAAAAGGTTATTGTGTAACATTTTACATGGTGTAATATAGAATTGAGTTGATCCTCTAAATTATTGCCTGTAAATTTTTATTACCTGTGCATAATTTTTAAGATAATTTCCATTTAAAAACCGTTACGGATATAATATTTAAATCCTACCCTAATAAAAAGTATCTAATTAAATACTTATTGAGTCAAAGAGTTTTCATATTTATTAAGTTTTCTTTTGAGAACTCTGGAAAATCCTAACAGCAAGTTTTTTATGGATAAATGGAAATTCCTTTTATGAAGGCATTCTTTAAAACCTGTCTGTGTCAGTTTCTCCCGGTACACCCATCGAGAAACTGCCATCATCGCTCAGCTAACTAGTTCACATGAAAATTTTAAAGCTAACATTGGGGAAAAATCATTCAGGCAAAATTAAAAACTAAGGAATTTGGTCTAAATATTTTGGACAGACCTTCAAATTAGAGTAGTTTATTTCTATTAACACATTCTCATAACCATATTGCTCTACACAAGGAAAATTATACGAGAATAATAAAATGAATAAAAAATAAAGGTAGAATCACACTGTAAAGGAAAACAGATGTATGGTCTGTCGAATTTTATCTTCAGTAAATAAGATTCAAATTTGAATGGATTTATTTTTCATCTTATATCTCTTTTTAACTTTATATGCGATATATTCACACTTATGTTTATGTATCTTTTGGAACGTAATTTGGCAGTTTTTATAACAATTAGTTACGTAATTAGAGGTTAGAAGATTTTAATTTTAGTTGTAAAATTAATGCGTTTATAATTCATTCAGCTTCTTGTTTTTGTATATTTATAGGTACTAGGTACATACGTCATTGATTATTGCATTATAGTCAGCTCTTCTTTTGATAATCTATTAGGCAGACTAGCGCTCGTATGGAAGCTGAAGAAGCTTTTATGTAGGTAGGTGTACAGAACAGAGATTATAATAATTTTATTGATTATAATAGAAATTATAATAATATTTGACCACTTTCACACAGCGCCATCTAGTCCCGAATTAAGCAATAATATTTGCTTGTATTTTGGGTACTTACTAAACTACTGATCTTATTACTTAAATAAAACTTTATTTTTGTAAATACATACATGTTATAGATAAATCATACACCCAGACACAGAACAAAAAATCATGCTCATCACACAAAGATTTTTGTCCTTGGGTGAGAATCGAACCCACGACCTCCGGCTTAGCACTCAGGCTCACTAACCACACTAGGCCAACAGGCCAGTCAAGAGGTAAGTTACTACATACGTTTGTGGTAGGTATGGTATTATTAACCTTAACGTATCTAAATATTGCCTGCCTTGTTATATGAGTATATGGACTGCTGAATATGATTGAATACTCCAATATTTGTCAGCACAAATGTTTGATTAAATAGTTAGATAAGCTGACTCTGTATTTTGAATCTGTTTATTGTATGTTTGTAAAGACCCACGATACAAGGCTTTGCTTGTTTAATAGTGCTAACCAAAAATATGTACCTACATACCTAATAGCTGTCAAGATGATGGCTTTGGGCTTTAAACTATACCGACACTCAAAGGGCCTATAGCAAATTATAGCCTTTTTCTGCCGCACAGGGACGTCAATTATGAAAAATCAATAAATCATCTTTAGGCGTATCGACTCAAGTATTAACTGCCCTAAGTACTTAATTATTCTCTATAGATTAGTGTAATCATCACTGAAATAATATAATCTTATAGGTGTATAATAAATATTTAATCTATATATAACTCTAAAAAGATTTAACGAAAAATCATTCACTTTTTAGTTTTTTGGTACCCATGTTTTGTGCTATACGCCTTTTGAGCACAACGAATTATAGAGTAATAATTAAGACATATATATACCAACCTATATAAAAGGCCAAATTCTTGCATGATATATTAACCGGCATAAACTGGTTAGCGAATTATCTTCGTCAGACCAGTTGTATGGCTTCCTATGTTATGACGTAGACAAGAGTTAAAACTTGCCTCACGAGTGCAGAAGGTCTGTGTACGACAGCTATGCTTAGAGGCTCTGGGTTCGATTCCCAGGTCCGTCAAATAGTCTTAAAATTCTGCATCAGTGCGGAATCTCCTCTCTATCTAGAGAGCTCATAGGGTTTAGGCCGTAATCCACACACAATGGCCTAATGCGGATTGGTGGATTAGGTCATCGTTTGGTTAAACGAGGATCTCAGGATCTAGGTACTGGTCCGATTTGAAAAAAATCTTTTAGTTTTGGATAGCCCATTTATCGAGGAAGGTTACCTATAGGCTATATTATATCACGCTACGCACACGACGGGAGCGAAGCCCCGCGCTACTTCTAATGAGATTATATTATATCCCTAGTGTTGGCTAAATTGAAAAAAATTACGATACGATTACAAACGATCCAAGAGTTTTGCGATGGTTCACGCGAACTCCACGCGGCATGGTACGGTAGACAGACGGTAAGCTTGGTTTTAGTCAAGTCTATCGTAATTTTTAAGGTGAGTGGCCTGGTTAGACCCGACTAAAGTAATAATTTTCGATTTCAACTTATGTCTTCGGGTTTTTTTATATAATAAATTAAAGTTCATGAACATTTAGATTACATGCGATATTATCACGTAGTGAACTAGTGACGTCCTTATTAATAAATTTTGCAAATTGGCAATAAAAACGATTTTTATAATATTTCCAAACCGGACACGAAGCACTGTGGTGTATGCCCAAGAATGTTGTCAACAAAAAAACTTGTTTTTGAAGACGTTATAAATTTGATGACTTTTTTGGAAAATAGAATATTAAATATTATTATATCGTAATGTCAAATACCTGTTATATTAAGGTCAAGCAATGATTTTATTTTGCACTGGTGTTGCAAACGACTTCAGTTTTCAAAAGTAAGATTTGTGTTTTTATATTTTTTGTATGCAACGAATAAACTAAAAAACTACTGAACCGATTTCAAAAAATATTTTAAAAGCTAAGTCTACATTATCACTAGCCCCGCGCGTACTTAGTTTTATTCTCAGACCAACAAAAAATTATTTGAAAAATCAGTCAGAAAGTAGCTATTCAAGAAAATAAATACCGAGATATATATTTTTTTTTAATTGCAGGTGATCCTATTCTATATGCCTTGTATCCGGAGTCCTAAACAAACTATGCTTAATATTTCTTACTGGGAAACACTAATAAGGAAGATCTAGAAATGATAAAAATGAAAGGTATTCAACCTATTGTAGCAAGCAAGACATAGGTATATTTTCCATTTTCCTCGCAAATAAAAATGTGATGATTCATAAATGAAAACCAGATTTTTTTTTTTTTATCTAAGTATACTGAACTCTTTCCTCGCCTTACAGATTTATTCTGATAATCATATCTAAAAGTGTATATTCATCCCCAAAAATTTGAATAAGATAATGTTATGATTGCCGTTTCAGTTCGCCATTACCTAAGGTAAGGCCGCTTCAAAGAGGTGAATGATTTAATATGTAAACGGAGGTATGTTGATAAACAAGATTTTGTTCAATGATGTCATTAAGTAGGTATTCTATATTTATGGTAGTTTTATTGTTGACTCATATTTAAATGGTGTAGTTATTCAAATTTATAAAAAAAAAATCGAAATTTAAATACACCATTATTCAAATTTCGATTTTTTTTAATTATAAACTTTTTATTTATCTACCTAAACACTGAAAAAATTTTTTTTATGATTTCCGAACTGAGATTTGCGGTTTCGGCCAAGAAATAAAAACTTCGTAAGTATCGGTAGGTATAATACTTATCAATATTTTTTTTATTTAGTTTTTTATTTCGATTTCTAATTAACGAAAATATTAAAGGGGGCGCCAATATCTACTCAGCAGAGAAAGATACAGGTCTTCAGATCGTCAGTCTTCTGTGATTAAAGCGACAAAAAATCACACTTTCAAATTCCTGATTTAAGGCTAGCGGTACACTGAAAAAACTAAGACGAAAAACCTCGGCACAAAAACAATTACTTATTAAACGGCTTTTTTATAATAGATACTTACAGAAAAAAGTTGAGCTGCTACTGTGAAATTAATTCTTAGTTCTAACTGCGACACTGGCGTACTTGGTCTTAGAACTATTTTACCATAAATATTCGATCCATCACTATCATAATCAAAAATATCTGGACACGGAGACTGGCCGTAATGGCCACACACAACATTTAAACTAAGAACTAAAACTAAAACACAAAAACACACTAGCGATAATCTTTCCATTTTGTTTTTTTAAGTTCGCACACATAACATTTTGCCTTCATTTAATTACGAAACGACGTCTTTCCATGGAAGCGGATGAAGGACTGGCTTATATTAAACGGATGAGCAATACAAAACGTGAATTTTCTCAGTCAGTTTTGAAGTTCAATACTGATGCCGTATGTCAAGGATGGGCTTTGGCATGGGAAACGAGTATTTACGTAGTAAGTCCGAGTACATACGTCAAAGAGAAAGCATATTAAGGTAAAGGCACCTATTACGGAGGTAGTCAAAATCGGCTCCTATTACGGTGGTATTTCTATTTTCGAGTTTTATTCCTGTCTTTCTTAGTTTAAGTACACCCAAACGGGACCTACTTATTCTAAATTTATTACTTCATGACATAACTGAAGTTTGCAAGTATAGCACATTGACAACACAACAAGATCAATCAGTTTGTGTAACGGCATCGACGTAAGAGGGGTTTCCATACAAACGCGGAACGACAAAACTAAGTACACTAATATTTAGAAACTAAGCTTTTCGTATTAATAAGCCGTTCAAGTTTGTTTATGTGTTATTTATAGCATTTTCTTACTATTACACTAACTATTTAAATAGCTTGTTTTATATTTGCAACTTGTTTTATACCCAAAAAATAAGAAATAAAACACCGCCGTGATAGGATACCAATTTTATAGATTAATCCTAATTCGGTGGTATAACTCCGAAATAGGAAAAGTACTGGGCATGTTTAATTGTTTATAACTTTCAAATTATTAACTTATTGACTTAGTTCCAAGTTTAGTTGAAATAATTATTAATCTCATAAATTAGAAACCATATTCTGCGGTATGTGTTTTTAATTAGAAATCTGGTTAAATATGAAAACTGTTGAGTACAAAATGTTGGTTTCTTAGAAGGGGTAAAAATAGGAAGGTGTATTTTAATTTATCACAAATCATTTATTTTGTATAACTGTAAGCTGAGTTTTACACATCTGAACCAAAAAACTGTTATCTTTTGATTAAGCATTTACACTCTTTTGTTTATCGAAATTTTTAACGGTCAGAATTAGGATTATTAAAAACACGAGTAGTTTTCCTATTACGGTGGTAATTATTTCCAGGTAACTCTGTGTTAGGTTCTATGATCTCCTATTACGGCCCTATTCATCATGGAACATAAAATTACAAGTTTTAGGGTTTCGTAAATAATTGATACTTATGCATGTTTTTTTGATAAAACCAGAAGCGATAAAAACTTTTAAATTTATGTTACTTTTACAAGCTTCCTATTAACTTGCAATTACTACTTAATATGTAACATTTGTTTGTTTTTTTTTTGTTTCTTTCAATTTAACTCAAAACTACGAGACCGATTTTAAAAATTCTTTAAGTCTTTACCGAGTAACATAGGCTACCTATATTTATTTCTAAAAATATTTTGGGATCCCTACTAAAACTTGTAAAATGTACCAATTTCAAAATGTAAAATCTATATAAATTTTAAAAGCTTGAGGCACTGATATTACTTATATGCCATCTGTTATGTAGGTTTACTATCTCATATTTTACTGAACGTAAAAAGAAAAATCAACGTTATTTTAATTACCTGAAACTCTTTTTAAAACGCGTGTGTGAATGCACGGTTATACTATATTTGTAAATTTTATGAAAACTGAATGAAACATTTATATCATTTAATAAATATTATTTGTACGGAACTTAAATGAATATAATTTCTGACCCTCCGTATTAGGAGCCGTCTACCGCCATAATAGGCTCTGACCAAAATTTTACCTCCGTATTAGGGAAAATCGACCCGACTATTTAAATATTTTTTTAAAATAAGAAATATCATAAAAAGTAACATAGGCTCAACAGCAATTCAAAATATAGATTCCACTTTTGACGATAAAATTAGTTTACACCTTTAAAAATGCTTAGAAATGCTTATTTTTGTTTCTTACTTTCAAATGTTGCGAAATACCTCCGTAATAGGTGCCTTTACCTTACTGACGTCTACCCAGGAGGATAATGATCATAATAATATCATGGCAATTTACAAGTTAGTTAATTATATACTTAGCTAGTATTAATTGTATTAAACGATTCCGAGTCTGTAGCTATAAACGACTTATGAAAAGGCTGATCATTAAGTAAATTAGTCCCTAACTGTACGGTACAAATCATCAATAAAACTCAGGTTATTTAACGTAGTTTTAACTAGAACTATAACTACTAGATACCTACATAACTTCTAGTTGTTGACTTGGGTGTACCTATCCGCCAATAGAACTTCTCTCTTTGTACGAAATCAAATTCTCTCCATGTGTTACAACCCTTATCTTGAGGATAAAATTCCAAAATCGAAATTCAAAATGGAAAAAAAGTATTTTTTTGTATTATTTTGAAGTGGGGACTGGTTACTAAAACTTGAAATGAATTGGTTCTTTGGAGCTTCTTTAACGTCATGAGTAAATGACTTCAATCCCTATTATTATATTAAACACGGTTATAAACCATGGTTAAGGTATCGCTTAGGTATTACACTGTCACTGCACTGAAAATCGGTCCTTAATTCAGTATAGACGTGAATGCGGAAAGAGAAAAACAATGGAGCCTATAAATTTTAAATCATTAAAAGTATGTAACTAAGTAGCAGTACTTAGCATCCATTAAGAACGCCATAACTGCACTTTTTGTTATTACCCTTCCCAATTTTAAGGTCATTTTGGGAGTAAGGTCACCGGGCCAGTTCAATTAGTCAGTCTAATTAGGGAGCCTTCTGTGGCTTATTACACCACCTGGGCCCTGATTCTGACTCATCGGATTGCTCCCGGATTGTAAACTTTTTCGAATCTTAGAACGACATATTTTTTACAGCTTAAGTTATTGAGTGATACAAAATAGTTTACCGTATAGAAAATTAAAAACTGATTAATATAAGATTTTGTTATACATCCATCTATTTTTTTTAACATTATGTTTTTTAACTTTAAATAAACTGACATTTCTTACCGAAAATATTCCGACAGCTCAGAATCAGGGGGCTGGGTATAGGGAAAGGGACCCTCAATACCGTATAATGTAATCCCCATTATTTAGCCGACTAATGGTGATTCATACAACTGCACGTTGACATAGAAATTTTCAGGTAGCCTTTGAGCTTTGGCGTCTTTGGGGTGCTTTGGGGCTAGGGAGCAAGGCAACCGTTCGGGAAATCATGACCTCGCTATTGGATGGACCTCGCGCACTCCTGCACTCGATACGACAAGGTCACAAAACCTAGTATAAAAGCTTGTAGCGATATGTCATCTCGTGCTCAGAATACTAAAACATTACTATAATAACCGGTATTTAATTGAATACAATAAGTAACTATAGGTACCTACCACCTATTTGTGCATTATGGAAGCAATAAATGATTGAGTATTGTGTAATTTTCTTGTTTTATTGCATATTTAAAGATTATTAAATAAAACCGTCCGTATTTTCTACATTGCCCTTTGAATATCCAAAAAATCTTTCGCGCTTTAGCGCTCCTCGCTTCGATACTGTCGTCTTTGAAGGCAGTTTTGGTGTAAAAATGTCATGTGCTTTTGCAATTCCAGCCCCTCTAAACAGCTGGCAATCGATTCGATGATTCGATCTATCTATTCTGTCGACATGTCAAATTAGTTTATTGGACGATAGCTTATGTCAGAGAAATGTTCAAAAATGTACTGAAGTGACATATAAATAGGTTTAGAATAAAATCAGCGATTTGCCGCTTGTGTAGGGGGGCTGATGTTTCGGATAATTTTTATAAATGATAGCATATTATTAAATGGTAGGTAACTAATTAACATTTAAATTTCCTTCTGTCAGCGACCTGTATGCATCAAAATGAATTAAAATTAAAAATAATCTTTTGCAAAACATTCGGCTATCCAATGATTATATAATTTTATCAGTTAGGTAGGTACTTATCAGAAAATAATATTAAAATTTCTTTTCGTTGGCAACTGTGTAATTCGAACTAAAGCAGAGGTGTTAAGTCAATAACCTTTGCTGACCTGGCATGACTGCCTGTGGCCACCTGTGGCCGTAGTTCATCCACAAGAAAAGAAAAAATTAGTAGGTATAGTATTACCAGGCCATAAGTACCATATTTAAAATGTAAATATCTTTGCCTATAAATAATTATTAAGTAGGTATTGCAAAATGCAAATTATCTAATTTCAAATTGCTACCCAATCATTAATATTTAATAGACAAATTAAATATCATGTTCAAATTAATGAATAAATATTTTAATTATATCAATAAAACTCCCGCCATTAATATACCGAACGAACATATTTAGGCGGGAAAACTGTTTATCCGAACAAGTTTTTTTTTTTGCTTGTCTCGACTCTTACGTCAGACTGCTTTTCCGCCATCATGTTACTTTTAAGGTTGTATCAATGTGTGAGACCTCTACGGTATTTACATTATAATAGGAAAATGAATAGGCATTGCGAGTGCTGAACACGTTTTGGAAATACCAGTTTTTGGCGCCAACCATAGGTACAAAATGACCGCGGATGCTTTAGAGGCGCGACCAATATGTTCTGTTCTGAATGACATCGTTCATAAACGTGTTTTGATAACGCACTAGGGTTTTGTCCGATTTAGCTGCGAAATTCTTACTAATTAGGTAGTTCTAACCTTTTTGCGTCAATATTATACCTACAACGTTATTCTTTGATACATAAAGCTGGAACACCCTCGTCCTTTTATTTAAAGAGTGAGAATATAAAAAATGTACTTTTAAGTAGCTATTTAAAAAGAATTAAACCTTACGAAGTTATAAGCATTTTTCATGCTTATTTTTGCAGCGCGCCGGCCGAATAAAAGTATTGCCAAATATCAGTAAGGTAGTTTATGTACATATTTAATACTCATAATGGTGTAAAAACTACTGGAAGAGATTCTGCTATCATTAAGAAGAAACTACTTTCAGGTTTTGCATTAAGTAGGAATAGGGGTGTATATTAATTAAGTAAGTATTTTTTTTATACCATAGCTGTGGTGAAGGAGCGCAGGTGGGGCCCGGTTACTTTAACGTATGGATTGGGACGCCTGAAACACCAGCCCCCTGATTCTGAGATGAAATAGATAGTTGTAGGAAAAAATCTTATATTAATCAGTTTTTAATTTTCTACGCGGTAGACAACTTTATAACATTAAATAACTTAAGCGGTAAAATACATCGTACTAAGATTCGAAAAAGTTAACGATCCGGGAGCAATCCGACGAGTCAGAATCAGGGGGCTGGAGTAGGTATCACGAGTGCTTGAGTTGCCAACCCTTAAAAAACCTATTCACTTCTTTTTTAGAAGAACTCTATACTGTAGTCTCGGGTTGTGTCCTAAAACAGTGGAGTCTCATGGGGTTTTCTTAGCGATGAACGTATAAACTTGTGTTTCGGTGGGTTTAAAACGAACTAAATTGTCTCATCGGTTCATATGCACACTTGCAGTTCTAGAGTATCAATTGCCTAAAACCGTTGGTAGGTAGGTAGGTAGGTACTGCACTAAAAGTGCACATATGTACATAAACATTTTTATTTCATAACTCTAAAAGGTTTAGGGAAAATACATAACACTCAATGTATCCTCATAGTGAAGGTATCTACATAATCTTTATTAGGTATTAATACCTACATGTATAATACCTATACATTTATGTGTGACCGAACGGAAAAACTTTCGCAATGATCTACTCAAGCAGGTAAAACCAAAAGAGCCAATGATTACCAAAATATTCGCATAAATTAAACCACGTTTCCGAAATCACGTTGGTAAATACACAAATATGGGTTTTACCCAGGTTTATACGGTAACATTCTATAGATGGTAGTAGACAAAGAGAAAGTTACCTAATATTAACAACCGATGTTGACTGGCCTGTTGGTCTAGTGGTTAGTGACCCGTTTTCGTCGTTTCGTCGACCGAGTTCGATCCCCACCCAGGACAAATCTTTGTGTGATGAGCATAAAGGTTTGTTCTGTGTCTGGGTGTAATTTATCTATAATATGTATGTATTTACAAAAAAAAATGTATTTAAGTAGTATATCAGTTGTTTAGTACCCATAACACAAGCAAATATAATTGCTTACTTTGGGACTAGATGGCGCTGTGTGAATGTAGTAGAATATTATATTATATTATATATTATTATATTATATATGATGTTGTCTATTGGGTATATTTAGCAAAAACTAATACCTAGGTAGGTAATGAAGGTGTGACCACTGCAAGGGTAATAATAATAATAATATATATATTCCTCTGGGGCAGTCGTTATCTTCTCATAAGATTAACGCAAACTTGGAGGGCAGATTAGTGTGGCTTTTCAAACACTTGCCATATAAACAAAAAAATGTAACTACTACAAGTTTAAATGAAGAGCCCACAAACCGCAGGGCAGCTAGTGGCGAGCTGAATGTGAGTGGCGACATTGCGGTCCTGAATGCCCCTGAGAGTCGGTCTAGGACTCGTCTCCAGCTCGTCTTTGTTGGCTAACAGGAGTGGATCTCCAAGAGCGACCACATGACTCTCAACTCTGGCTTGCCTTAACCAGCTGACCAGAAAGGGGTCGCCAGAGCTATATGCTCGGGGGTGGAAGTGTCATTTTTCAATGGCATAATTATGAGGAAACCCGCTCCGGGACGCGCACTACGGTGTTGCCCTGAGACCCGTGGACTTCGGCCCATGTCGGTTGTGTAAGGGGCCCATCTAGTGTAAAGCGAGTCACCGTCTGCCCAAATCCTCATTTAAGATCATATATTCACCGCTGGAGGAGGCAAGCAGGCGACGTTGTTCCCGTATGCCAGATATCACCATTCCACCGAACACCCAAACCCATAGCCCAACTTTATTTGTTTCCATAATAGGTACCATACAATAGCTCTACACCTACCGGTGACAAATCATAGCTGTACTACACTAGTGCAGCTGTGATATGGCGGCGGTAGGTGTCTGATACCATTCTAAATTAAAATTCTTTAAGGGCTTCTGCCCGTTGGACCTGTGTCCCTGTGTAAGCCTTCCAAAAAGACCGGGTATACTTCTCACCTTGAGAAGTATAGCCGTGAAAAAAGAGACATGATAATTCTCATACACAGCAAAAATTCTTAAATGATACGATAGTAATAAAATGTCAACTAACTCGGTGACATGTCGCAACGGGGGAGGGTGTACAAGACTGGTGCGAAAGAGGTCATAGGTTCGTTCACCAAGTCGGGTTAAATAGTACATAATGAGTACCCTAAATAGAAATAATAAAATATATATAATAAGTAAATAGAGCAAACATAGTATAGATAGGTGGGAAACCCACCCACGTTATGAATGATTGAGGAAGGATAAGAGAAAGAACAAGTATGAGGCATGGAAGTACGAGAGGAATAAGAGATAGAACTTGAATGAAAGAGAAGAGTACAAATAGGCACCGACCATGTTGGTGGTGTAGTTTAAAAAAAAAAAAAAATACATAATGGATTTTTTGTCTTTATCAGCCTGCAGTCTGGGAAATAATCTCGACGCCTATTACATGTAACCATACGTAGTGGCAAAAGTGGTTATGTGATGCATCATGCACCTGTACGTTCAGTATCACAGCACAATCAAAAGTAGCTGAACATATCTATACATAGCACAAATATAATTATTGTGTGCCTACATGTGTTTGGACGTGTGATATTTTTATTGAATAAAATAAAGATGAACTCTACAAAAATGTCATGGACATTTGCGGTTTTTATTAATGAGATCCTTATAATTTGGAAAGTAAAACACGTTTCTAGCACAAAATAAAGATAGTAGGTACCTACTCTATGTTTCTAGTTTGTATATACTTATGTCGGTATCTAATCTATCTACTCAAAGCATAAAAATATCTAACTCGCAAATAGTTTGATGATCCAACAGTAGGTACGTACCTACTACCTATAAAATTTTTGTGGATGTCTTTACCTACTTATAAATATGTAAACTTTAGGTATCTCTTATAGATTAATTACAAATCTCGTGCCAAATTTCATACAGTCCCCTGATTCTAAGCTTTCGGAAACTTTTCGGACGGAAATGTCAGTTTAATTAAAGTTAAAAAACAATGTTAAAGAAATAGATGGTTGTGGGAAAATATCTTAAATTAATCAGTTTTAAATTTTCTATACGTAGAATATATTTCTATCATTAAAGAACTTAAGCCGAAAAAATACGTCGTACTAAGATTCGAAAAAGCTTACGATCCGTGAGCAATCCGACGAGTCGGAATCAGGGGGGCTGATCCCTTCAGCCGGATCAGCCGTTTGTGTGTGATTGAATAACAAATATCAATACTGCTGCTGCTGTCTGATATACAGTTATTATGTTAATCCAAACACAGATGTTCACGAAGTGTAGGTAGGTACTTATTGTAAAGCTGTATATCGAACGAAATGTTACAAGTTAAAAGCTTGAAATAAACAAATTGATTTGATCCATACATCCATCTACCAATTCATCCTTAGGTACTTTCGCATTTATAGAATATAATAAAATATTAATTTATTAAGTGACTAAGACTCATTAGGTTAGTAATACTTAAGACTATGTTAGTAACTTATAAAATCAAATCAAATCAATAATAATAAATCAATCACCGCAGCACCATCACATGAGAGATAGCACCGCAGCGATTCATATAGGTACGAGCAGTCTAACCTGCTTGCTATCATGCTTAGAATGCTGTTAGCGCTATAATATTACTATTATGAGTTATAATATTAATATAATCTTTAAAGAGAAAATCTCTAGTTTCGGGAGCCAAGACTAGGCCGACTTCGGTTCATAAAAGCTATGCATTTTTGAATCTCCCGCACGAAGAGATAGATGTGTTGCAAAGTAATTGTTCATCTTCAGTATTAGAAATGTTAATGTTTATTTTTTTAAATATATTATTAGTTTTTGCCTATTTATCAATAAAAAAATATACAAAATGGAAACATAATTTGTTGATGCAGAAACTATAAAGCCCCCTTGCAGAAACTAAACGCTTTCAGTCGTTGGGTTGCCAATTCGTAAATAAGATAAATAATAAACTTGCCTCTTCGAGGTCAGGTGATAATAAATGCATATAAAATTATAAACAATTTGCAAATTAATAGTCTAGTTCAGTAGAGTATAATTTGCATTGAATCACTATTATATATAGTACTAAAAATAATGAAAGTAACGAATTTTTTTTGCTTTGTTCGTAAAAAAATAATTATTTTTATTTTTTAAGCGCTTGCAACATTAATCATGGACGTCGTTGCTTGATTTCGGCGTTTTGTTGAACAATATTACAAAAATGTGTAATTAAGTTGTAAATCGAATGTTTTTTAAAGTTGTCGTATAACAGAAAATGGTAACGATTGTTGACGATTTAGATTCTTTAACTTTGCAAGAGGCAATTTTCAAGGATGTCAAATATTATGTGTCTGGCGATGTCTCGGAAAGGGTTTGTTTTTTTTATTACCTTTGTTGTTTATTTGTAATACTGTGGTAATAACGACTACGAATATTATGAAATGTGTGTATATTGCAGATTTTGCTGCTACTCCAATCAGGGGGTGCGGAAAGTACAAAGTACTTCTCTGACTATGTCACACATTTAATTTGTGGACAAGATGCTGAAGATATAGACATCGATGAAGCCCAGGACATCTACCAGATCCCTGCTGTGTCTGAGCACTGGGTGCTAGCGTGCGCGCGCCTCAAGAAATTGGCCAACCCGAAGCCTTACATACCTCACAAGAATAAGATATTTAGTAACATTGTATGTTGCATATCTAAAGTAAGTGCTTCAGACGCGAAAACCTTGTTTGCTATTATCACATATCATGGTGGCAAAGTAAAGTTGAACTTGGACTCTCAGTGTACTCATCTGATTTGTGGTTCGGCCGCGGGTAAGAAGTACAACTCGGCACTCACTCTTGCCTCATCCCGGTTAAGAGTAGTTACACCGGACTGGGTGCTAGAGAGTGTACGAGCAAGAACTCCAGCCGCGGCCGATATATTTCACCCTAAGTTGTTAGTAGTGCCTCAACCTCCTCCGAAAGCTATGGACCGTATTAGTGCGATTACAGGATTTGATTTCGAAGAAGGTATTGCTAAGAACGAAGTGCCCACACAAAATATGGCTGAGAACAAGGATGATAGTACACAGGCTTTGTTGGACAAACTGAAGCAGAGGATGCCTTGGAACCATCCACCAGTTAGCTCCAGTGCTTCCTCAACACCTACCACACCAATAAGCTCAATGGGATACACCTCAACCTCATTACCTACACCCGGTATTATGAGCAAGTCTATACCACAGGGAATTGTCACTCAGAATGTTCAGATACAAGGAAACCAAGCTAATTCACCACTTTTACAGAAGTTCGGACAGCAGAACACTATAGTATCACAGGCTAATATCCAAGGATTACAGAACCAACAGCTGAATATGCAGCAACAGCAACAACAACAACAGCAACAACAACAGCAGCAACAGCAACAGACCTACAGCCAACAACAACCGCATGGACTGACAGCAATACAAATGCAACAACAAAAGATGTTGCAACAACATCAAATGAAAATGCAAATGCTTCAACAAAACAAGCTTGGTAATCAACAGAATCAATCAGGTTTCCAGTCAAATGTTTCGGTTTCTCAGATGTCTCAGATGCCCAGTCAATTGCAACAACATATTCAAAACAACCAGCATCATTTACAGCAGAATATTAATCAGCCTCCGACTACTATGAGTTCAGCACAACAGCACATTGAGAGCATCAGTCAAATGCTGAGTCAGAGTGCCAACAATTTGCAACAGCAGCAACAAAATATGGCTATGAAGCAAAGCTTGAGTTTGAGCCAGCAGACTGCTTCTCAAGCTGTTCAGAACATAGCTCAACAGCTTGCTCAATCAACCCAGAATCTTCAGAATGCAAAACTTAGTCAAAATTTGGCACAGTCACAAGTGATTAATCAGCAATTGATCACTACAGGACAACAGTTGACTTCACAGAACCAAAACCTAATCCAACAGCAAAGTGTTCAGTCTATCACTAATCAACAACAGAACATTAACATGGGAGTTGTCAGTCAAGGGCTTGTGACATCATCTCAAGGTCAAACTGGTCAAGGAGTACAGTTGAACCAACTTGTTGGTAATTCTAACCAACAGAATGTGTTGGGCCAACAAATACAGTCAGTACAGCAGACTTTACAAAATCAGCAGAATGCTAATGTTCCTGTTCAAGGCACATGGAGACAGCAGAATATCCAAATGGTTCAAAATGTCCAGGGTCAACATCAGATTATAAGAAGTCCCTTGGTCCAGTCTAGGAATCCACAAAACCAAGTTATATTACAACAACAGATAATGCAGACCCAACAACAGGCATTGATCAACAACCAACAACCGCAATTAAGTCCTCAACACACTATACAACAAGCATCTCAACAAATTCTCCAACAGCCTATTGGTCAGCAAGGCCAGTCTCTTAATCAGACACACCACCAAATTCTCTTTCAAAAACAACAACTGCTTGGTAACACCGGCCAGCAGCAAATAGTACAAGCATCCCAGCAAGTATTGATAAACCAACATACAGGCCAACAACAAATATTGGTGCATGGCAACCAACAAGTGACATTGCAAGGTGGTCAGCAAATTGTATCTCAGAGCCAAATAGTTCACCAAGGAGGTCAGTTAGTGAACCAGGGTGGCCAACAAATCATTACTCAGGGTACTCAGCAAGTGCTGTCACAGGGTGGCCAGCATATGATCACACAGCAAGGCCAACAACATCAAGTTGTAATAGCACAATCACCACAGCAGATTGTGACGCAATCTGGTCAGCAAATATTGGGCCAAACTGTTGGTCAAACTCAGCAGGTGTTGACTCAAATGCCACAGTCGCCGCAGGCTGGTGGTCAGTTGGCAGCAGGAGGTAGTATCCAGCAGATTATCACTCATGGGGGAGCACAACAGATTGTGTCGCCTGGAGGACAGCAAATTGTGCAGGGAGGGCAGAATGTGTCGTGGCAGCAGCAACAATACTTGCAGAGGCAACAAATAGCACAGCCGGGAACTGTTGGGCCTAGGGTAAGTTTTCCTAAGTTCTTAAAGATAGGGTATTTGACGATGCATTCTTATGCCAATGAATTGAATTTAAAGAAAAAAATTATATAGGTTCAAACTCAATTTAATATTGCTCAATCATAAAAGAGGTTGCAAAAGCAAAGCTTCTTTCAGTCTTCTTTTGTAATTTAATCATCATCATCATATCAGCCCAATGACGTCCACTGTTGAACATAGGTCTCACCTTATTTCCTCCACAGCAAGCAATTTTGTGTCGCCCGCATCCAACGGCCATCCAATTACTATAAACTATAACTTGAGAATAATTATTGTATATTTATACTTTTGCAATTTAATTCTATCAAAATAATGTTTATAAAAGGCAAAATAATTAGCTAATTATTTACAATTTAGTACACTTCAACTGATCATTTGTCTGGTGATTAAACGCTTAAGGCATCATCATCTTCTCTGAGTACACACAACTATTCACTTATCGTCAGGTGACATGGTCGGGCGGCGGTCGACAGCTGATCCACTTGGACGCCCAGACTCACGCACAACTACAACAGATGAAGCCGCAAGAACGCGCCGTATTCGTCGCTCAACTGCAGAAACGGAGGCAACTGTCCCTACAACGTGCTGCTGCTATTGCTCAGCAACAGGTTACAATCTTTATACATCAATATTTATTATAAAAATTTACTGTATCATAGCTTTACACCATTTTATCCACAGCAGAAGCGCGTGACTATCACTACATAGTATAAAACAAAGTCGCTTTCTCTGTCCCTATATCCCTATGTATGCTTAAATCTTTAAAACTACGCAACGGATTTCGATGCGGTTTTTTTTAATAGATAGAGTGATTCAAGAGGAAGGTTTATAGGTATTAAATACATACCACGCGGGCGAAGCAGCGGGCGGAAGCTAGTAATATAATATAGCAAGGCATCATTAGCAACCCATTAATGTCCCACTGCTGGGCTCGGGTCTATTACAATATATTTTCTATAGTAATCTCAAGCGACCACACACGTAGTTATAATATGTCATCATCATATCAACCCAATGTCGCCCACTAATGGATATAGGCCTCACCTAATTCCGCCACTGCGAGCGACTGCAACCTTGAGCAGGTTGTCGGTCCATCTTGTAGGGGGCCTACCACTACACTACTACGCTGCGCTTTCCAATACGTGGCCGCCATTCGAGAACTTTTTTAGTACCAATGTGGATTTCACTTTGTGGTAATTGTTTGTACTTTTAGAAGCTTACCATCTACTAAAGGTCAAGAAAAAAATCGCGAAGAAACCCACATACCCTAGAAGAAATTTTAATTGTATGTCTGATCCACCAACCAGCACTAGGCCAGCATGTGTGGATTATGGCCTTAAATCAACTCAGCTAGATAGAGTACAGGAGACTCGAGCCCAGCAGTGAGACATTAATGAGATGCTGATGATGAATACTTTTTATACTATAACTAGAACTCGCGCGGGTTTTCGCTCCCGTCGTTCTTTATTTGGTCACTGCTGAGCTCCTATTGGTCGGAGCGTGATGTTATGTAACCAGATATAATAATATATATATAAATAAAGGGGCTATCCAACACTAAAATAATTTTTCAAATCGGATCACTAGTTCCTGAGATTCAACCAAACAAACAAACAAAATACAGCTTTATAATATTAGTATAAATATTTATATATTCTTTATTGTACACCACGTAAACATTAAATACAGATTTAGAAAAGGGGTACAAAATGTAGGCACAATGGGCGGTCTTATCGCTAATAGCGATCTCATCCAGACAACCTTAGTAAAACCTTAAACCTTAGTAAAAAGATATAGATTATTATAGATGATATAACTAAATATGTTGGTCCTATTCAGCCGGGTGTAGTGTCCGGTTCGCCGGGAGCTCCGACGCCGGCTGGCGCTCAAAGCGTGACGTTCATACGTAGTCAGCTGACGCCTGGACTCGCACAACAACAGCAGGTGAGATCTACTTAAGCAAACAGTTATTTTTATGGCTCATGGTGTAACTGTGGAAGTTCCTAAGTGATGATAAACCATCCATCCTTTCTCCAGATTTGTGTTCCCGGGTCGGGTGAAAATGATATTGGGCTTTTCTATCATGAATTTCCAGTATTGAGATTTTCCTGGAGTTTGGTAAACAAATGTTCCCGGTAGATGACAATAGGCTTGTCCCCTATTTCATGGGACCAAACATAGCTGGCTGGGGAAAAAGGCGTGATGCTATGTATGTTCTAGAATCAAAGGCGTCCAGGGAACGCCCATTTGGGGTTTCAATAAAATCGTAGTCCAGATTTTAAAATTTTGAATTTTATTTTCAAAAAGGCAACGCACTGAGTATCAACGTCTGTGTCTCGGTCTATCGGGGGACTTTACAAACATACAACTAACAGACACTAAATACACCCAGACTCGAATCAAAAATCTATGTATCACACAATTATTTGTCTCGTATGTGAATCCAACCATAAAATGATTATCTATACCTCAATAAAATGAGATTATCCAGCTAAGTGATTGATGTGCTTCATTCAGGACGCACACTTAAGGGTTGTAGAAGAAAAGTGATGTTAAAAAAAACACATAAATCAGGTTTTTGAGTAATTTGGGCCTCTGATGCGTTTCTCGAAAGAGCTTGCTAAAAGGCTTCTAATACCACTGCCTTATAACTATAACATTATTTGACGTGTTTTTACTTAAGCAATGATGGCCGAATGGATATGAGGAAACTCGCATACCCTAGAAGAAATTCTAAGTATATGTCTGTACCACCAACCCTCACTAGGCCAGCATGTGTGGAATATGGTCTTAACCCTCTCAGCTCTCTAGATAGAGAAGACATCCGAGCCCAGCAGTGGGACATTAATGGGTTGCTGATGATTATTTCTTACTTTTGAAGGTACAATGGCTCCAGCAGCAAGGAGCAAGAGCGGCAACTATACCAGCTGCTGCACCAGCACCACCGCCCCAGTCCCCCGGTAAGTCATTACTGTCTGTCTGTGCCGTAGCTCCTGAACTAATCGGCCGATTTCGATGAGGCTTTTTTGTTTGAAAGCTGTTCGTGGTGGCTGTTTCATCAAAATTGGTGCCGCCGTTTAAAGGTTGTCAGCTTTTTTCGGGCGTTAGTTAAAATTTGTTAAATGTGTTGGTTAATTTATTAATTGAAAGATGTTATCGAAGTTAGAACAGTTAGATTCCAATTTAGTTCCATTGGAAGTTCCTGATAGCACTACTTCCTAAATTGTTTCAGATTTAAATTTACTAATAATTTAATACCTAGTGTAATAAGGGTTTAAATGTTTTTATGAAATATTCATGGAAGTACGAAAACGTTGACCATCTTATGAGGAGAAAGAATGGGAAAATACATTAAAAAACCTTAAAATAATAGTTGCGTGCGCTTGGAACCACCTTTTAAATATTTTTTTTCGGTATGTATATATGTGTATATTTTATTATAAAACCTAATTGACTACGTCTTACCGACTTACAACGCGTGCAAATTCACGGGCATGGATTAGTCAATTTATAAGAGTACGGAGTCACCCTATTCGCTGTTTCAATATTCTAATATGAGAGAAATCCGACGAGGCCCTACCTCCATCAAAATGTATATAAATCAATGGAAAACTCCCGCCATCAATGACCTTTTTAAAGAATATTGATCACAGTATCGTAAACGTTAGAATTTAAATTACTTTATCGTATAATAATGGAGGTATCAACACCGCATTATAATTTCAATTCGTTATCTAGTTCTAAGCTTTTAGTATTTCATTTATGAACCGTTTTTATCACATCAACGTCTTAAATCTTTGTAAATAATTGGTTTTTCTTATTTTTCTTGTGTTGTGATGGATTTGGACGAGGATTGTGAGTAGTTAGATTAAGAATATACTTTTTTTTTGTTGTGATTTGTTATGTTGGGATATAGGTCGAATATATATTGTGGATCTTTTGAGTAGTGCTCGATGGTGTAATTACAGTATCAACAGTTCTATAATAATATTTTAATTTGGTGAGAATTTGGTCCCGTAGATCCAAGAGTTTAACCAACTTTCTACTACTTTTTGCTCGCCGTTTTGCGATATTAATTTTTCTACATCACACGTTGGCACACATTGGAGAGTCACCAATATTGGGTAGGTACAAGAATTGAGCTACCGGCGTTTAGGGCTCCAGAGGCAGAAACTTCACCATGATAGGTGCCATGTCCAGAATTATCTATCCATCTATCGCAAGCTCTCTGAGATGTTGGTTGTGGCTCTTGGCCTTTAACGATCATTATCTATATAATAATAAAATATATTATTTATATAATATTAAACGCCGGCACTTTTCTGGTAGACAGTGGCAGCGATGCGGAAGTAATATATATGATGCCATTTTTTAATTATTTCACCCCTTTTTCATTTTTTGTTTTTTTTTTTTTGTTAGGTTGTAAATATTGTTTTTTTTTAATATAAGTTAGTTAATAATAATACTGTAAATACCTACAAAATTTTATTTATGAAACAATAACATGTCATATTATTTATAGCGCCATCTAGTCCCAAATTAAGCAATTATATTTGTGTTATGGGTACTAAACAACTGATAAACTACTTAAATACTTTTTTTTTGTAAATACATACTTATTATAGATAAATTACACCCAGACACAGAACAAACAATTATGCTCATCACACAAAGATTTGTCCTGGGTGGGAATAGAACCCACGACCTTCAGCTTAGCAGTCAGAGTCACTAACCACTACACCAACAGGCCAGTTATCAATAAATGTAAGAATGTACTACTATTCATTGTTACAGTAGGCACTCCTGGAGTAGCAAGTCCGGTAGGAACATCTCCCGGCGCCGCAGGTGGAGTGGAGAATCAGATCCAGCAGCTGCAGCTGCAACGTCAGCAGCATTACCAGCGCTTGCAGCAGCTTCAAGCGCAGCGGGATCATGTTGCTCATCATCATAAACAAGTGGTCTGTATTTTTGTTTCATATTATTTTTATCACGCTATATTTTAGGGACTATAGTTATCGTAGCATTTGACTGTCACAAGGACCCTTATTCTGAATTGTCGGAAAGTTTCCTTCCAAGAATAAGGTTTATTTACCGGTCAATAAAAAAAAACTGCCTCAGTGGCGCAGCGGGAAGTGTATACGACTGCTGTGCAAGAGGTCCCGGGTTCGATTCCCGGGTCGGGTGAAAATGGTATTGGGTTTTCTATCATGAAATTTCAGTATTAAGATTTCATGGGACCAAACATAGCTGGCGAAATGTGCGTGTGAAACACCTCTGCCTACCTCTTCGGGGAAAAAGGCGTGTTGCTATGTTATATGTTACAACCTCCTCCTTTTTTGAAGTCGTTTAAAAACGAGCTTCTGCGAGTGCATTCGAATTGCATTTGTATTACCAAAGCGTCATCTATAATACTTGCTTTTTATCACCAGGTGTCACCAGGAGTTACGCAGCATGTGGTTGGTGGAACACCACTAGCTGAACAGCCGGTAGACGCCGCTCTCCTCACTCCAACTACGCCCGACCAGCAACAAAGTAATTATACACCTATATTTATACGCATGAATGATTGAGTATCGCTTGCTGAAATTTTAATTGATTCATAAATAATATGATGTACCTACTTGAGGAAGCATGAGACTAAAATAAATATCTATATTCTGATAAATGAAATTATTTCTATAGTATTTGTATATGTTACCGGAAATATATGAAATCTAGGAATGGTATACAAATCCTAGGAAATGTATACAATTCCGAAGCTATTTAGGAAATGTATAAAATATTGTTTCAAACACTATTTAATATATAGATATCCTGGGAAATGTGTACATTTCGTATTAGGAAATGTATAAAAATAATGATTTCTGTAATAAAACACGTTGTTAAAATGAGAATATATAGATTACCCAGGAAATATTATGTCTAATATCATTTATTACACACATTTCCGTGCGATTTTAGGAATTACATACATTTCCTAGGATTTGTATACAATGACGGATTACATACATTTCCGTTAACATATAGACTACCACGCTGGCCAGACGGGTTGGTATAGGGTTTTGTTTCGAATTTAACGCCCTTTATCTATATTTCTTTTTTATTTATACAATTTTTGGCGTAAAAGCCCTGTTCGCCTTTTACGACACCTAAGGGTTGATATGGGGTAGTGATATTACGTTTTCTTAATCCGTCACTACACCGACAAATAAATAAATAATTGTTAATACCCCCCCTCCCCACCCCCTGCTTTTAATTTTGGATGCAAAAATATCAACTTTGTTTGTTCCAAGTTCCTACGTAGAAAAAAGACAAGCAAACACTTTCATAGTCTCAAGTTTCCTCGAATGGCGTATATTATTGAAGTACCTATGTTAGATAAATGTTTGTATGTGAATGTTGCATGAAAATGTGTAGTCCCTAACATATTAGTCAGCCTGTCTTTTTGGTCTAGAGTTCCGATTTAATAATAACATTAAAAAATTTAGTAGAAAATTCTATGTATTTGACATGCATGTAAATTATAGATAAGGCACTTTACATTGAGCCAGTAGTTCCACTGCAAAGACCTATCCTATATTTAGTTTAAGTCAGTTACAGATTTGAAATTCTGACAATGACTTGACCTCTATCGGTCAGGAAAAGGTGTCACAATCACTAATAGATAGATGTACCTTTGCCTACCCATTGCGAGCAAAATGCATGATGTTATGCCCTTAACGAAACTTAAGATAGTGAATCAAATCAAGTCGTTTATTTGCGAAAGATAGATTTGGATTTTAAGGTTATAATACATAGCATCACTATACTCAGCTTTTACGCATGCAAAATTTCCATATTTAATTAATAAAGACATATTAGAAAAAAACATGAGAATGAGGTCTATTATTTAAACTGGCTCATGTAAACTCGCCCTTAGAACCTACGAACGGTTGCCTGAAACATGACCCTAACACACGCTTCAAAGTAGAATAATCAGGTTCTCCCCACATAGTAGAGAACACGTGTGTTGCAGGCAATGCTCTGTTAGTGAACCCGAAGACCAAGACGGCTCTGGCTAATATGCTCAGCATTCGCCTGCAAGGGGGCGCGGGGAGTGGGGAGCACGAGCCGTCGGCCGCAGGCACTCTGCGCCTCATGACGGCGGCGCACGCCCGGCCCGCGGGGGGCGCGGTGGGGGCGGCGCCTCGCCTGCTGCTGACGCACCCCCACCACCACCACAAGGTGTACGCGCCGCCCGCGCGCCCCGCCCACCCCGCGCACGCGCCCCACCCCGCCGCGCCGCACCCCCCCGCCCGCGCGCAGTTCTACGGACACAACCCCAACCTCAAGCTGCCGCCGGATCTCTTCCTGCTCGGATGTGTGTTTCATATTGTGAGTATAAGACTATATTCTACCTAATCAATTGACAATAATGTTATTACATATTTAAAACTAAATAAAACCTATTTACTTACATACAATTTGATGTTTCGGAAGGATTTTCAGAAAAATATTTATTTTTAGGAATAAATGTTAATTATAGTTTAGTAGGGGGTAGTATGACGTTTGTAAATACAAATCATAATGTTCCAAATTCAAATCTAATTTTTATAAACTTTGTGTTTTGTTTAATGAGTAATTTTTACCCTATGTGGAGAGTGAAGGAAATGAGAAAAACAATACAAGTGAATAATAAAAAAAAAAAAAATGAATAAAGATTTCAGAAACAGTTTATTTAGTAACTTGTATTTCCTCCTCTGGCTCTTATCACTGCTTCCATCCGGTTTTTCATCGATCGGGTGAAAGTCACTATATTTATATTTCGATTTTTTTGATGAGAAGTGTATCTATAAGTACTATTTACAATACTATAAATAAATAATAATACAAATGGTAATGTGAGCTAGGCGTCAAAGTACTCGTCGGCATCACTGTCACAAGGGAAACTGCCCAGAAGGCTAGCAGCATTGCCACGCTGGATGGCAATTTTTATAATTGACAATTCAATGATCTGTTATTTTTTATCTTTAACTGTTACCATTCGATAATTAAATAAATCAATATATTGCAATATTTGTAAATTTGTTTTATTAAAAAATATAAAATTAATCTGTATAATGATATAACAGGTGGAATACCAACAATCGTGGGGCACGGAGCGCGTGTCTCGCTGGGGCGAGGTCATACAGCGGCGCGGCGGAGAGATCGAGCCTGTCTACTGTGCGCGCGTCACGCACGTGCTGTGTGAGACACAGAAACATGGCGTTGTTATGCAGGTAACGTATACAGTCAAACAAAAATGTGCTCTACCACCCTATGATTAGGGTTTATATGAACGTCATGAAACTTGACCGACTTGCCCTTGCAGTAATATTATGAACGTGACCATTGCTATCTTTATCATGTATTATATTTAAGTTCAGTCAAGTCAAATTTGAATTATCACATTGAAAACCGGGCTGTAGACACAGTGAATTGTTTTATTGCTTGTCGGACATGACATAGACAAGACATGACATTATGGCTGCAGTGTTCTCTAGGTTGGTGTATTGAATGTTAATATTGTCAGGCTCTCCGCGACGCCAAGCGGTGCGTGACAGCGTACTGGTTGTCGGACGCCATGTTGCGGCGCGGCGTGGCGCCACCGTGGCACGCGCTGCACCTGCCCAGCATGTACGCGGCGCGGGACCGCCCCGCGCGACACCACCGCGCCGCCATCTCCGGCTGGCGGGACGACGAGCGGGACCGCGTCACCTTCTGCATAGAGCACATCGGCGCCAAGGTACTACTCTCACACCATATCACTCAACTCCAGTCTAACCACTGGAGTCTTTACCACGGCTTTCAAAAAGGCTCTAGTGCACCCCATATAGGGACGTGACAGAAGCAGTGTCAATAACTGCAGTCCCATTGCGGTTTTTACGATTCTCTCCAAACTCCTTGAGAAAATTATAAACAAAAGGCTCCTCCACTTTCTTGCATAATATTCTAGTTGATAATCAATACAGATTTAAATCTGAAAAAAATACCGACGATGCTATCTTAGATTTATTAGAAAATTTAATAAAAAAATATAAAAGTATTATTTTCCTGGAACTCTAATGCCTTTGACACTGTCCGTCTTTAACTCCGTAAACTAGAACTCATCGATGTTAGAAGGCTTCCACTTGCCTTATTCAGGAGATGTTTTAGTAATCGCTCTCAGATGATTAAAATAGATAATCACATCAGTGAATAAATGTGCCTTTCCTAGGGAGTCCTGCAAGGTAGTGTCCTTGGGCCTACCCGCTTCCTTATCTACAAAAACGATCTCTGTGAGCTCACATAAAAGATTAAAGATGTATGGCATATGAAATTATACGACCCTCTAATATTTAGTTGGCTAATGTCATTTACATAGCAAAGAAAGAGAAAAGGGCCTAAAATGCTACCTTGAGGAACAACAAAATACCTCTCCTCATTCACATAACATTGTTTATTTCCAGTTAACTCCATACATGACCCGCGACAATACAGTACTAATATGCAAGCGCGCGGAAGGCAACAAGTACAGGCGAGCGAGAGAATGGGGCATTCCTGTCGTCACCGCCGCGTGGCTCACCGACCTACTGCTCGGGAATATGAGCGCGTTGTCACAGGTAACGAGGTTTTATTGCATGGAGATTATTGACAGGATAGGCAGAATATTAATTACTGGAGTGTCTATTTACCGAAACAACTATAAACACTCGTTTTAGGTCAAAAACTCATAATTTCAACCCACATAACGTCCCACTGCTGGACACGGGTCTCTTCCAAAGAATTTGGAGGGAATTTAACCTACTTTACCATGCTGGCCTGACGGGTTGGTATAGGGTTTGTTTCGAATTTTACTTTTCTCGCAGTGCTCTTGTTTGCATAAGGTTACTCCTTTAGTCACCTCTAACGATACCCACGGGTTGAAATGGGGTAGTGACATTATGTATTCTAAATCGGTTTCTACACGGATGTCACAACCGACGATATTACGACTAGTTCGCTGACAAGATTGTACTGAAACTTACAGCACTTTTCTCAATCGCCTAATAACAAAATCTATGAGTTACAATTTGAAATGAATAATTTGTTATACTTTCATATTTATTATAGAATATTTAGTGACGTTTTTGTATTTTAATGGTTGATATACTCGTATAATATATTTACATCATATCTGACAAATTATACAGCTACTTACACAACTAACCTATTAAAAAAAAAAAAACCACATACTCTCTCTCTCTCACTACAGGAAATTCCTATAAATATTTATTTATTTATAATAAGGTACACTAACGGCAAGACATACAAATATTACAAATTTAGGCACTTAATTTATACAACGTTGGTATATATGTTTGCCAATTAAATTGGAATGATGTGTATGCTACATCATTCGTATTAAATGTATAAGTAACATTGATAGTAACTTAAATATGAAATAAATATGAGTAACTTAAATATGAATATCTGATTGAATTTTTAACCAAACCTATCAAGTTGGGTATCAAAATAAAGAGAATCAAAAGGAGATTACTAATATTCAAAAAGAGATTATACATAATTGAATGGTTCCAAATTGTAAGTAGTTCTATTCTTTTTTTTAACCAAACTTATCGAGTAGAGTATCAAAATAAAGGGAATCCAATGGAGATTACAAATATATACATTATGTTATGTATTTAAATCTAATCAGGTACTTATAATAATATTACAATAATATTACGGTATTTTTAGTGCGTTGCTCTCTGTTAATTTTTGCAGTCGGGTTATTAATTTTTTAAATTATATTTACTTGTTTTCTTACCTCTATTTTTAAGATTAATTATACAAGCAACGTTTGTTAAATATGTTAAGATTAACAGCAATAAAGGCTTATTTTATTTTATTTATTTTTAAAGTATATTATTTGGCGAAACGTGATTATATCACTGTTTTATATTATCATATGTTTATGTTCACAGATCGAGAATGCAAAATATCAACAGTTCAACTTGACGAGTCCGTTTAGAATGGATTATAGCTTAGTGTCGCATTTGATGAGTAAGTTAACAACTAAGTACTTTAATGGTTCTAGCGGGGACGGCGAGGCAACGGCAAATTGACATGTATTTCAGTGATTATAAGGTATAAATTCAAAAGTTTGTAAATAATGAGAGAAATTTCTTTGATATCCTTAGATACTTTATTGTAGAAACCCGAATTTATGTCTTATTGACTATTATATACATGTGAATTTTCTTTGTGCCATATATCTAGTTATGGTCAGGTTAGTTAGCAAAGTTGAGGTGATATTTCGATTATTGTTGCATGTAACAGTAAAGGTGATATAGATATTTTTGTATTAATTAAAAATGATCTTTAATATTTTTCTGTTGGTGTTGTTTTACTGATGCATGTTTAAAACTCTCAATGTATAGTAGTGGATTGTTTGTTGTATGTTGTTTTTTTATTTCTATTATATATTTATTTAAATATTTTTAAATACATATATACGCTCGAAAAATATTAGGCACTGGTCAGTCAGTCAGATAAAAACTTCATCAATTTAGTTGGTAATATTATTATGAATTATGGTACTCAGACTTCATAGGGAGTAAGAGATATGCTGCTGGTGTTGCAATCATCCATAAGCTACGGTAAACGCTTACCATAAGCTTGTTTACCACCATTATGATATAAAAAATATTAAAATTAGTTAGAAATACGCTTGATAAAACATTTACCCTCCTATCTTTCGACAGTTGAATAAGAACTTCATTAAGTTGATAATATGAGTTATTAATGCCTTGTTGTTCAGCCGCATGGAAGATGCCGATCAACATAACGCAGGAGTCCCACGAGCGTGCCAAGCGCAGTGCGGCGGCGGCGGCCGTGTCACTAGGCAGCCGCCGCGCCAAGCGGCCGCGCCTCGCCTCGCCCCCCGCCCCGCCCGTGACCCCGTCCGCCCCGCCCGCGCCCCCTCCGCCCCTGCACCTCGCCCCGCGCGTGTTGTTCTCCGGACTACCGCCCAACGATGCCAACAAACTCGCTGCTGTCGTCAGGTATGTACTAACTTATACATTTTAGAAATCAGTACATCGCCCCCTCGTAGACTCCTCAGGTTTTCAGTAGAAATATAAGAATCAAAAAAGCTTTTTTATGGGATCGGTAGTTTTTATGTATTATGGTCTCACTAGTAAAAACAACGTAATTAGACACGTATTTTTTTATTAGAATTTGTTTAAAGGTCATATTTATTGCTTTATTATTGCAACTGTACACAGTAGAAAATCTGCACAACAGTATTGAACCTACCATAGAATATTACACGTTAAGTAGGCGTCCATTAATTACGTGAGGAGATTTTGCAAATATCTCATGTGAAACTTTTCTAATGTATATTTTAAGTGTAAATACGTTTAGGTGAATAAATTAATGTTTAGATTATGTAAGAATAACTCAGAAGGGCCAAAGAAAGATGCTGGGGTGATGACTTAAACCCGTTTCATTCAGACTGGAGGAATACGGCAAAATTACAATAAAATACTTAAATGGAAAGTTCTACAGTCTGTAAAAAAAAATACATTCAACTCGCCAAGATATCCGCCTCTACCCCGAGTGAGATTAAGTGAGATTTGTCTCGACATCCTCACCTCTCCTCTAAAAACCTCGCGTAATTAATGGACGCCCCCAATTAGATCCAATCAATGCGATAGATAAAATAATGAAATATTGAGGGGAAATAATAAAAAAATCCAATAAATTATTTTAATTACAGTGAAAATAATATCGAACCAGATGAGAATGGGAACGATATTAGCGAAGATAATAATTACAAATATCAGTCAGGTTATAATAAAACACATTTGTTAGTAAAATATATTAGTTGGTAAAGGTTGTAATTTGTAGTATTTAGGTTGCAATCCATTGAGACCGAGCTACGTCACGTATTGAATTTGTTAAGGTCTTTTCACACTGGACGGAAAATATGTCGGGCGTAGTCATTTTAGTATATGGGAAAACGCTGCGAACAGCCGGACCTTTTTGTATGGATTTTTGTTCTGACGTAACGCGACCGATGATACGCGACGGATCTTTCGTCAGGTGTGAAAGAAATCTTAGCGCCTGTTTCATCACTGGCAAATAAGTGCTAGATAGCCTATATGAAACTTACTTGACAGATTTTTGACGTATTTTTCATATAAAATCTTTTAAAGAAGTCTCAGGTAGTTTATTAGACACTTATTTGTTGAAACAGGCCCTTAGTCTCAAAGACGTGTGACACTGTGCGTGCTCTGTAAGATTTGCGCTAAAAAGGCATATGAAACAATTGCAGTAACGTCGCAAACAAATAATAATTGATTGATTGATTAATTGCACGGGTGCAGCTCGATGTTTACGCATTCGCTAGATTTGGACATATCTTAAGATATGCATAACCATAGAAATAAATTATTAAATTAAAAAAATTATGGCCTATATGAGATGTGTTCTAAACAACCAATACAATTTGAATACATATAGAATAATAGAAATGGTTGAGACTTTGTTGTATTGCCCGTTATTTCATTTAAATACATATTTAGAAAAGAAAAACTGCCTCGGTGGCTCAGCGGGAAGTGTATACGACTGCTGTGCAAGAGGTCCCGGGTTTGATTCCCGGGTCGGGTGAAAATGGTATTGGGCTTTTCTATAATGAAATTCCAGTATTAAGATTTTCCCGGAGTTTGGTAAACAAATGTTTCCGGTTGATGACAATAGGCTCGCCCCCTATTTCATGGGAGCAAACATAGCTGGCAAAATGTGGGTGTGAAACACCTCTGCCTACCCCTTCGGGGAAAAAGGCGTGATGCTATATGTTAGAAAAGAAAGGAATGGGAAAAATAAATTTACATAATGGCCATTATGTAAACTTTAATTTAATTTAATTTTGCCACTTGTATGGAGCCCGGGCCTCAGTGGATTGTCACCCTTAGGGTATACCTGACTTAGCTGCACATCATGTTAACAAATATGTGGTGGAAGGAATATTCCAGAAAACTTGCGTGCATTGAAGTAGCAAAGGTTTTATTAATGTAATAAAGTATATTGTTGTTTAAATAATAAAAAAAATGTATACAAGTACTCGAAATATTGTGGGGTATATAAGTTAAAACTGTATTTGTAGTTTGGTTTAAGTAATTTGTGTAGTTTGTTAAACTAATGTTGTGTTGTCTGTACGTTTGTAGATGTCCCAATAATATAGAGATACGTCGTATATATTTGCTTCATAAATTCTGAATACACTAAAAGTGTTATATCGTCCGCACTAGGACTCATGCTTGTGATCGAAAGATTATCGAACTTTTTTTTTTCTTTTAAATTTACAGACCCAAAATTCCTACGTCCATTTTTAACACCCGACGCAAAAATAACGGCGTGTTTTAAGTTTGACGTGTCTGTATGTGTGTGTCTGTCTGTGGCATTGTAGCTCCCGAACGGAAGAACCGATTTTGATATATTGTTACAACTTGTTTTTTTTTTACCTCGGTACAAACTACCGCACTTAACATTTGGGAGCCAAAACTGTACAAGCTTGCAAATTAGAAAGCAATCTATTGTTAAAGTAAAGACTACTCGTAGTCTCGATTTTCTATTTTGATATCGTTATCAAATGTTTGAAAAAGACAGCGAACATAGACGAGCACACTTTAATTGTCAAACAATTAACTACAATGTCTACAGCTAGGAATACACTAATGTGTCATGACTCATCAGAAGTATATTGCGATAGTACACACGGTATTAATGTGTTTTTAATACTAAATGTATGAAACTGATATGTTTCTGACGCGATACCACACAATATATTTTTTAAAATAACTATATTATATCGACCAATCGATGGTCGAGATTGGAATCGATATGATATCCATAAGAAAACGATTTCAACTGTCAACTATTCATATTCGAAAGGTACTACAAACTAACTTATAACAAATGTTATATCTTCCACAGGCAACTTGGCGGGCTAGTAGTAACCATCGCAGCGGAAGCCACACACCTCGTGATGGAGAAACTGGCACGAACATGCAAGTTGGTCAGCTGCCTCGTCACAGTCAAACATATACTCTCCCCAGAATGGGTGCACGAGAGCCAACGGTTAAACAAGTTCGCAGACGAAGCGAAACACGGCCTGCGAGACGAAAACTTCAACAAAATATTCCAATGCGATATATCAGAAGTTTTACTATGCGGTGAACAGAGAAAAAAACTATTTGATGGTGTCAGTTTCTTCCTCACACCCTGTGTAAAGCCTTCTAGAAGTGCTTTAACGGAGATGATAGAGTTATGTGGTGGGAAAGTCGAGAAGAACAGGCGGTCGTACGTTTCTATAAATGAAATGCATAATCAGAAGCCGTTCAGTTACATTGTGTTGACTGTACCTAATGATTTGCACCTAGTTTACTATTTATTGCAGTCGGACAAGACGTTAAATGTTGTGTGCAGTACTGAAGTTGTTTTGTCAGCTATTATGAGGCAGAAATTAGAGGTTGAGGAGTTTCTTGTTAAAATAGATTGATTTGGAAGGCTTTTGGTAGCCGTCCTGGTATTTAGAAGTTTATATAGCTCATTGGTGGCAATAGAATCACTTTAGAAACAGTAGGATTGTGTCTTTGACCGGGACCACAAACAAACAAATAAAAAAGGACTGCACTCAGTATTTTTAACCCTTCGTAAAGAGAGGGGTGTTAAAAGTTTTTAAAAAAATATTACCCCACCCACTCCATAGAGAAATGCCCGTAAAGAACGAACACCATCAGTGGTCGTCGACTTGACGCGTCAAATTGTTGTCCACTTTTAAATCTCATCTGAGAAGAAAACATCCTGTATAATCATGTCAAGTCACGATATCCATTCCATTACTCGTTTCCTCCAATGGTTGCCGGTTCATGAAGCGTCAGCTTGTGACTACGACCATTGTAACCTATCATCATCATCATTTCAATCCATAAACATCCCACTGCTGGGCATGGGTCGCCTCCAAAGAACGTGGAGGGAATTTAGCCTATTATACCACGCTGGCCAGACGGGTTGGTATAGGGTTTGTTTCGAATTATCCTTTTCTCGCAGTACTCCTGTCTGCTTAACCCTTTGAACGCCAGAGACGTCTATACACGTAAAATGAAAATGTGCTCACCACGCCAATGACGGCATGGCACGTCAAAAATGTACTGTATTAAAAGCTTGAAGGCACGGCGATACCGATTTGAAGTGGCGGTCAAAAGGTTAAAGTTTTGATATCATAGACCGTTTAATAAAGTGATGTTTTCTTTTCGTTTTAAATATTTAAGATAACTGTTCTTGTTAGTTAGTGTGATCCCTCAGTTGGGATGTTTACACTTAAAAATGTTTAATTATCTATGCATGACATAGTTGAAACGATTTTCTAAAAAGTTTTGAAATCTTTTTTTATGATTGCTACATTTCAGACGTCTCACCAGTACTGGCACATAACTGGCATAAAATAATTTTTAAATTATCTAATTGTCGACGATTAAAGAAGAGATTCCATTGTTATTTTTATTAAATGTTATGATGATGATTCCTTTTAAAAACCATCACGTTTTTAAACTCTGTTTTCACCATATTTGAATTTATTTTGGAATCTCCAATATACATTATTAACTTTTGTTGAACTACTCTATAAGTTCCATAAACTATGTATTTTTGTTATTATTATTTAAAAAAATGAATATAATGATTCTAATTTGTAAGCAAAAAGTTTAGAAATGTTTTTTTATTTTGTATATAAATATTATAAAACGTTTATAAACAGGTCTGGACCATGATGTATAAATTTTAAAAGATTAAGAAGTAAGTATATAATAAAGTATGTTTTCAAATAAAATTTATATTTCATTTCCTTCTAAGATAAGAAGAAATTTCCTTCTAGAATAATAATAATAATACCTCTATGTGTTATTTTATTTAATAGAGTATAAAACAAAATGAAAATTAACTATTAAATAAAACCCTTTATCATATACTTTATTATTATGATGCTGACGAGTTTGTTTGTTTGTTTGAACACTAGGATCTCGGGAACTACTGGTTCATATTAAACTTGTACCCCCCCTTATTACAAAATATGGACTAAGTATTAAACCAGGTTTAAATTTATATAAGCTATTCTACCTATTGTTTTAGTGTCAAAATTGTCACCTTAAACCTGGTTTAATGCTTAGTCCCTAATTTGTAATAAGGGGGTTAGTGTTGGGTTAAAAAAGTCTATCTAACATCACGCTACGACCAATAAGAGCAGAGCAGTGGCAAAACAAAGATCGACGCGAATGAAGCTCTGGGCAACAGCTAGTTTGATCCCAATGTAACAGGGTCGAGCCTATTGCTATCAACCGAGGACATTTGTTTACAAACTTCGGGCTGATACTGAAAATTATTTGATGCAGAGAATAGCCCAATGCTATTTGTGTTCGACCCGGGAATCGAACCCGGGCCCTCTTGCACAGAAGTCGTATACACTTCCCACTGCGTCACCGAGGCAGTTAGCCACGGCTATTATAATTATTAAAAAAAAAGTTCATAATGAATAGATGCTTTCAAAATATGGTAGAAAAGTTTCTGAATTTTATTCTTTTAAAATGACAATCTCAAAAGAATGGTCTCAATAAAAATTAAAAATGTTGAACTTGGGCATAATTTTTCTTCAGCCGAGTACCTCACTACTAGTAAAGTTAATCTATAGATAATAAATTATTGTATTCAAAGAAAACCTTTTCAGACTGTCTATACACACACCGTCAGAAAGTGCAAATGTGCACGCATCCGGCACGATAAGCAAATCGACAATGAAATTGAAGGATATCCACGGGAAACCAAGATAAAAATAATGATAAATTAACTAAGCCATATCTCTACGTGACTTACATTTTAATTAAAAAAAAACAACAATTTGAAATAATTTTAGTATTAGAATTAAAAAAGACTTCTTAAATAAATGACAGTTTGCTTGTTAATTTGTTATACTGGCCTTGGCGCTAGATGGAGTTGAGTGTTCAACATAAGGACCGCATTATATAAATTGTTATGGGCTCAAAAAGCAGATTATGATTTTAAATGTTCCCGGGAAATTAAGATATCCAGTAAATTGGTTTAGTAAAAGCTTTGGACCTATTTTATTTTAGTCATTGTAAACTTTTATAGACATAAACCTAGCCAACAAAAAAAAATGTAAGTAATTGTCGTTGCCAACATTAAAAAAAACCCAAGTCTCTTTGACGAAGCACTTTATTCAAAAGCGGTAGGTAGTCAGAATTATCTTATCACTTAGTGAGATACCTTATTTTAAACGCACGGTGTTAGTGTAAGCGGAACGGAAAACTTTATAATTATTAGGTATGTAATATCTATGTTATTTTATTTGATATACAGTAGCAAGGTGGCTTCATTATTTTATTAATGCCCATTACAAAATTCTTCCTAATTAATAGTAAGTAGGTATATAGACTTTTTCGAGGAAGTGTCATTCGATTAGGAAAAAATAAACCAGATTTAGACTGTCCTCCTTGTAGAGGAAACCGAAATTCTACGGGTTATTTATCGCCTCTTTTTCGTTGTTTTTGGGTTGTAGTGATGATGATGATGATGAAGTATATGTACCTACATAAGTCCAGCTCGAGAGAAGGATCTATTGATAGAAGCAACATGCCAATTAACTAACTAGGTAAGTTCTTACTTAAAATTAATTTAAAATTTTAATCATTGAAGTTGTACCTATTACGGCCCCATACATTTCTTTTCTTATCTCCTTACTGCGGTCCAAAATTTAGCCGACTAAGCAAAATATAGTAAAATAAATCTTTCCCAGATTCCCAAAATAAATCTGGCAATTTCAACATTTGATTGGTCGATTGAAAATAACTTTGAATATTTTTTTATTAAATTTTGTCCAATATTTGACTATTCAAATGCTGAGATTGCGATTTAATGTGTCATGCTCCAGAGCAGGACAGTTGACGATTTTGGGATTTTGTCTCGGTGAAAACAATTGTGCATAATGGGTGCATAATTAGTACTACCTTACAATAAATAGTACTTTTGTAGTTTAAGAGCACATTAACTTGAAATTGGGACTGCTGCGGAGCATCCTCTCCAGCAAACCATAATGCAAATTAGCCCTCTGTACTTATCTAGGTAAAAATAATAAAAATGTGTGGGAGAAAAGAATCTATTTTTATAATTACTCAGATAGGATAGAATTATTTGATACTAAATATTATCTTATACTATGTATAGTTATATATATATCGTGGTGGTTTCGCCGGAAAGGATACTCTGCAGCGCAACCCCTTTAAATTGAAGTTAGCAACGAAACTAGGTATATAGATTTTTTCTTAATAGGACTAGAATTTTATAGATATTCCATAGAATTTTCTATGTAACTTATACTCATTAAAGTAAATGTGGTTTCGCCAAGAAGCATGACGTACTGAAGTTGGTAGGCAGATAAATACCACACTATAGGAGTATCATATATTACTTACTTATTATATATATATATATTACTTATATACTTATTGGTAATTTAAAATTTACAAATGCAAGCGGTACTTATTAGGTATCTATTTTTTACGCTTTCATGGCTTAAACACTGGGAATGTGTCTGGTAATTTAGTAACTATAGGTGTTACATGGGAGTTGAGACCTAATCATCTAACAAAGCTGACGAAATCTGAGTGAGATGCATCTCTGCTTATAACTTCGGGCAAAAAAGGTGTGACTATGGTGTTATACTTATTAGCCCGGCTGCTCGGATTTTAAGTTTGCATTTGACCATCATTTTAGTCCTCTTCCAGGATCGGTTCTATAAGGAGCCCCCAGTCCCAATAGAAAACATTGTGTATAAATAAAAATCATACCTACCTTAAGTTTAAAGAATATTTATTTAATTATATATTTCACTTTTTATAATTATATAGGTACTAAAGTACCATTAAAAACCATTAATTTTTAATGGCATTTAATTGATAATTTAGACAGGCCCTTTGGGGTCCCCGAGTAGTACCTACCCATCAACCCAGAGCCCCACAAACTCAAGGTCCGTCCCTGGGCCTCTCCCTCCATAAATATTCTATCCACGCCACTCTTTGGTTCTACGACTAATCTCATCCAACACTTAAACATAGTTTAACTTTAATCTTTTGTTTTTCATTTGACCAGTCACGTGGATAATCTGTATTAAATTTTACCTACCTAGGTACAGCTAGCAGCTAGGTACAACCTGTGTATTATACATACCTAACTATGTATAGCCGTACCTATATGTACAGTCAGTCCGTGAACACGATCGATGCAATTTGATCGAAACGTGAGTCGAGAAACTAAACGTAAGTATTTATACGAAGTTGCCCCTTTTTAAAACAATCAGAAAATCCTTATAATTTATTGTCTGGTTTTTACCCAACTGACTGACGATTCGGTTTTACTACCAACACTATTTAAGATTGTATCTTCAACGTTTTGATCTCGGCCGTTTGTTTCACGAGTTACCTATCTCTAATATCTTCATGACTGGCCGGAAACAACACCTTGAGATGAACAATTAAAACGAATAAAGTCTAAAAGATTATTGTTTTATAAATGCACTGAACAATTTATACTGGCTGGTAAGTTCCTACATTGTTTATTCGGTATCGTGCACAGCCGCCGCTAACAATATCACCGCGACCTTAAACTACTGTTTCTGCCTATATAAACAATAAAGAATTATCCTCGCTTTTATTTACCTCTAGTTCCCTGTTGTAATAATCTAATTTATCTTTTTTATTTTTAATAAATCGAAAAAAATGATTTTGTTTTTGTGTGCCGCGACGATTTTATTTCAAATAAGTTCATGTTTCATTATAAATGACATCAATCTTAAAATGTTATCCAACAGTAAGTCCGTTCAAAATGTGACACACCAAATCCTTACAGCATCGCTATTGCGGTCAATGGGTTTTGCCTATCCAGGTACAGTAATTTATTATTTTATTCAAACAATTATTTTCAGGCGATATCGCGTGGTGTGTCGTTAACATGCACTCTATGTTCTTCATAAGGTTTCGTAAACTTATCTCAAATTAAATTTCAATAAAATAAAGTTTAAAATAACTTGTAAAAAATTCGTAGATAATTATATACGTTAGCGTAAATGACAAACAAGCGTAGGTTCACTACCGAACAAATAAATAAGAAACTACCATATACAAAAATAAGTTTTAATTTTATCAAGGTGTCTCCTCATGCATCCAAGACACAGTGAGCTTTATTTTATGCTTGACGATCCCTAAAAATGTACCTTCAATTATTATTTTTATTTCTTAATTTACCACTAAAATTGTGTCTTGGTATTCTATTTATTATATTTAAATCACCCGCGAAACAGTGTTTGTTCCATTGTGTTTATGTAAATAAAAACAATGTTATCTACTAAATAAATTTAAGGGTCTGTCACGTCTGAAACAACCACTTTGCAACACCAATGTAAATTATCTACCTACGTAATACCCACACTATGAAATTAACACGTAGGTAATATCGTGACTAGTGTTTTATGATTTATTTTCACATGTAGGCACATCAATGAGGCCATAATATAAGTGCACTGCTATCATTTAAAGATTACCTCTGTGCCTCAGAGGAACAGTAGGTACGACCGCTGCCCAATAGGTTTTTAGGTTCGATTTTCAGTTCGATTACAAACGCTTTCTTTCAGTGTTTTCTGTCATAAAATTATCCGGACATATTCCCATTTAATGACAAAGGCGTTCTCTATTAAATCATAAATACTCTTTGATTAAAACCTTAGAGCACATCTAACCTCGTGATTAGTTTAGAATAGGTAATTAATTAATTTATGGTTTTAATTATTATAAGCTATCCAGCCAGTTAAATCAGTTTTTAGGTATTTCCTAGCGAAGCGCAACAAACGAAAAAAGTCTAATAAAAACAGGTTTACTTCCTGAATCATACTGTTGGTTTGCATAAATGACTGATTACGTCACGGTAATTACGCTTAAATAACTAACTTATTATTTTATTAATGAAGAATACGGATAGGTACATTGGTGCCTACTTTTGTTTCTTTATTAAAAATTTTACCGACGGCACCGACCCACGTAGGTACTTCATCATCATCATCATCAGCAACCATTAATTCCCACTGCTGGGCTCGGGTCTCCTCTAGGTACATACCGAATATAAAATTATTATATGATCTTAATATTATGTATAGTGATGGTAAAATTAACAAACAAGTGATCTATATTTTAATTTATAATTTATTAGTTAGGTATAATATTAGCTGCGGTTTAGATTTCAGTAGTAAAGTAATAAATAAATATGACCTAGATCTAAATATTTAATTACCTAGGTACATAGTAAAACTGAAAACCGTAATGGTCTACAAAACGGTTTATAGACTTAGCGTAAAGAAAAAGCGAAGCTAAAATAAATAAATCTATAATTGTTTTAAATTTTCAAAAAACAAATTGGGTTCGCAGCCAGTCTGGGCGGCTGACCTAAAAATTTGGTGCAGAAAACCCAATAGGTAACCTACCATCATTGCCTGACCAGGGAATCAATCATTAAAAAAATAGCTGTCGCTACGCCATCGAGGCACAGATTAGATAATAGTGACTTCGACAGAGGCAATATACATAGGCAGATAAACCGTGGAATCAATCTAGCCAAAAAAATATAGCAAAAAAAAATCGATCTACAAAGAATCGAAAACTTGTGTGTTTCTGTTTGTCCCGCCTCTAAAGGAAAACTAATTTCTTTTTTGTTTTGTCTAATAAGGCTATGATGTGTTTAGTACCTACCTGATTACTATAACGGATGACCTCGAAAAAGTTTATAAGTATATTAATTAGTGTAGGTATAGGTAGGTTATTTACCTAAGTTTATTATATTTGTTTCAATACCTACAGGCACAAAGTGGTGTGGCCCCGACAACGTGGCAGATAATTACGAAGACCTGGGCGTAGAGAGGGAGACTGACATGTGCTGCAGAGAGCACGACTATTGTCCCGAATCTATCAATGGCGGAGACACCAAGAACAACATCACCAATACCGCGTTTTATACAAGGTGCTTACTTTATACTATACCTACATCACGTTTTTAGGGTTCCTAAAAGGTATAAAAGGAACCTTTAAGTTCTTGATCTGTCCGTCTGACACAGTGCTACCTCGGAATTTACTTAAGCTATCGACATCAAATTTGGAATATTTTTAAACACTGCTGATCCGACAATACCTAATAAGATTTAAAATTAAGAAAATGTATTTATTTTCTCTGCAAAAGCGGCCGAAATGCGCTTTTTCTTATATTGTAACGTTCAACAGCTTATAATTTTATTTTTTTTCTATACTTAGTAGCAATTTAATAATCTACCAATAAATAACTTAAACCGTAATTAAACTTTGTTCTTTGATTCGAAAAAGTTTACGATGCGGAACATTCCGGCGGCTCAGAATTAGAGCCCAGGTTCCGGGTGTGAATCGATGACGAACCAGAAATATTGATTGAAATTCAATCACCAATCATAACGTTGTATGTAACGCCATCTGAATGCGAAACATAACAAAACATTCTTTAGTTTGAGTACATTTCAGTTTCATTTTATCTTAATAAATAGCTGAATTTAATTCTGGTATTAAGTTACATGGATGCAAGCCGCACACAGCCGACCCTCGGGGCAGTCGGGGCTTAAGGAACCCTTCTGATCTCGGCAGCACTGCTGCGCAGCAATGCTGCGTGCTGCTTAGATCGAAAGTGTACCTTTAATTACGACATTCGATCGGTCGATTTTTTTTGTGAGGAGGTTCCTCTCTCTGGTAACCACTGGTAGCTTGGTCCTTGTACCCGATATCGGTGGGTTTCCATATTTTTATATTAGTATATGATATTTAAAAATGTAATTTTTAAAAACTTATTTAATTAAAGAAGAATATTCATAAATTAGTTTATTTCAGATAAATTACCTATGCATAGCATTATTTATAAATAATTAAAACGAGTTAAGAATAGAACATTTAAAAATCACAACTAAGATAAATATAATAACCAAATTAAAATTAATGTTACATTAAGAAATGTATGTAGGTAATTACATTTTGAATTTAATTGAATTATAAATTATGATGTCGCTGTCAAATGTAAGAAAAATTAGTCACTTTCAAACATTTGACAGCGACATCAAACCGATTAATCGAGTGTAAATTTAGAGTAGTAATAACGCTAGTGTTCTACTATTAGGTCTGTGGTAGTAGAAGTAGTACTTTGCGATTTAAATAAGTATGGGACTATCAATCAAATCAAGACGCCATGCGCCATTTTGTTTTCCATTTGAAGACAACTTCATACCTTACAATAGGGTGTACAAAAAACGAAACACATTACAAGTACATACATACTTTTTCGGTTTGAAGATCTTTATTTTCTGAATAAGTACCTAGTGGTAGTAAGTAATAACATCATGAATAAAACTATAACAAAAAGAACAATAACAAAAAAATAAATAACAATTAAATTAACACTAGTAACAAAATAACATAACGAAACGAGATAATTTTTTTGCCTATTTTATTTCTGCTAGCTGTACAAAAATGTGCACATTGGACTGAAGTGTGCGGCAAATACTGTCAAGTGCGATCCCATGCTTATTTAAATCGCTTAGTATGTCCAGCAGTGGACGTCCTACGGCTAAAATGATGATGAATATGAGTATGTTACCATAACATTTTCGGCACCAAATGGTTAATTGAAAACAAATAAAATACCTTTCGCACCTTACAGATTGAGTTGTAATTGCGACAACCAATTCCACTATTGCCTGAAGTCAGCCAACACTTTGACAGCGACTTTAATAGCCAATCTGTACTTCAATGCAATGCAAACCCAGTGCTTTAAATTGGAGTACCCCACTGTTAGCTGTATGAAGAGGGGAGGGTGAGTACATACAACATTATCTTTCTGTAGTAGAGATGTTATATTAGGGTCAATTTCACATAATCCTAATATAGGATATATTAGTTACGTCATATTCTAATACCATACCTATTACTCGATATTAGTCAGATAATAGGGTAAGGAGTGAACGTTTTAGTATTATGCTCTATATCTAGTATTCCGACTCGCGAGGCTTAATACAATATAATAGCTTCATTATCAATAATATGTGGTTAATAGTGAATTAATAAAATATGAATGCAATGTTTGATGATGTTTAATAGGTATCTATAATAATAATAATATTCTACCACATTCACACAGCGCCATCTAGTCCCAAAGTAAGCAATTATATTTGCTTGTGTTATGGGTACTAAACAACTGATATACTACTTAAATACTATTGTATTCGCCTCGCTCGCGTGGCCGCGTTCGCGTTGTCTCTGGCTAATACTTGACTAATATCGAGTAACCTAATAGATGATATTCCTATAATCTAATATGAATACGGGTCTCTCGTATTATAATATGCATACCTAATATGAGTATATTCGTTTCATCTCTAGTACATACAACATTATCTTTCTGTAGATGTGTTGCAGTGCAGCCAACCGGTTAATGGCCGTTCTCAGTACCTAACTTACTCTGATACCTACTGGAGTTTCATAGACAGTATGACAGTAGCAGTAAAGTCTAAACTATATCGGTGACTGGCGTCTCAATATCAAAAATTGTGCAAGTCATCGATAGATAAAACCTTTGTCTTTTTTATACTGATCCTCCGAAACGTTTAATTAATTTAAAATAGTAAAGGCGTCATATTGATGTTTTGCTAAAATTAATTTACCTAATGACGAAACTGGTTTAATAATTATACATTTACTTTTTGACATTTATTTATAACATTAAATTATTTGTAATTATAACATTATTAACTATTTACTTACATATCTACAACTTCTATTTACAATACTATAAATAAATAATAATACAAATGGTAATGTGGGCTAGGCGTCAAAGTATTTATCGGCATCACTATCACAAGGGATAGTGCCCAGAAGGCACATATACATAATACACATACATTTACTTAATATTATATAATATTCAATTAAGTATTGATGAAAATAATGGCGAAATTCAACTAACTGCCTGAGCGATATTCGCCATTCAATTAAACGGCTAGGAAACTAACTTGATGTTTTTAATTGTTCATTGAATGACTTCACTCAGACGACCTGTAGGGTATTATGTAGTAGGAAGTAAATTTATTTAGTATGTAAGTTGTGTACCTATTTAAATATTTATTATGTACTATAATTATTACTCTACACTATCGAATTGGGTAACCGTAATGGTAGATGTATGTTGAATGATAAATAAATAAATAAATAAATCGACAACGTTTAACCACTTGCGTAGCCTAGTCATTTCTTCGTGGTTATTTTTTTAGCCTTGAAATACCTTTTACGGCAAATCGGGCATGGATTGGTTACCTATGTTAGAAGGTAAATATTCTTCACTCTGTTAAATGAATGGCCTAAGCATTAGCCAGCCGAATCATTAAATGTTGCATTTAACGATCCGGCTGAATTTCATTTAGGCCTTTAGTTAAACGCCGTCGCGGTCGTTTAGTAAAACGGCTAGGCAGTTAATTGAATGGCTGATTTAACCAGTTGGCTGCGACAGATGTCCCATTATTTGACAAGACCTAAGGAGTTCCACAGCAACCGATGACATTGACATGCAGGCATAACCGATGTAATTTTTAATCATCAGCAACCCATTAAGTCGCACTGCTGGGCTCAGGTCTCCTCTCCTCTTACTAGAGAGCTGAGAGTTTTTTGCCATAATCCACTACCGACACAACCATAAAACACACGCTGGCCTAGTGCGGGTTGGTGGATCAGACATACTCATAGAATTTTTTCTAGGGTATGTGGGTTTCCTCACGATGTTTTCTTTCACTGTTAGCAGATGGTAAGTCACTTGAATAGTACATATAAAATCCACAAAGTGGAATCCACATTGGTACTGCCCGTCGGGATCAAACTCGGACCGCGTGATTTGCACGCCGGTCTCTTATCCATTCGGCCACTATCGCTTTAATTTTAATAACAAAATTATATTAATTTCAGATGGTTCAACAAGAAATGTGTAAGATATAGATATGACAGGACTAAGGATAAGAGATACCAATGGTTTGATGTTCCAGACTTTTGACGAAGATACTCTTTGTGGTGTAAGGCCCTTTCACAAGTAGCAGATAAGTGTCTGATAAACTATCTGAGAGATAGGTAAGTGACAGATTTTATATGAAAACTCTGTTAAAATTCTGTCAACTAAGCTGCTTAACTGCTAGTGATGTAGTAGGGCCTATTATAATAAGTAATTCGATTATTAAGAATACTTTTCCTAGATAATCTCCTACTTTTAAGTAATTCTAAGAGCGTATTCACATTTTTGAGTGAAATAAGACAAAATATGCAGTTTTCTAAGTGTTAACCTTTTAACCGCCACGTCAAATCGGTATCGCCGTGCCTTGAGCGCCAAGCTTTTAAAATACAGTACATTTTTGACGTGCCATGCCGTCATTGGCGTGGTGAGCACATTTTCATTTTACGTGTATAGACGTCTCTGGCGTTCAAAGGGTTAAATCTTAGCTATGAACTATTGTAGTTGATTTTCCAAAACTAAGTTATATAATATAATTATAATACTATAATAACAAAATTAATTAAAGTAGTTGCATAGCTTTCAAATAATTTTATTTTCCAAAACGCGATTTCATGATGACATAATTCGAGTCATTTTATAGAAAGACAATTTTGAAAAATTGGTTACCTATTCCTTTCAAAAATATATGTAGTCTACAAGTTTGCAATGTATTTACAATTTGCCATTATGTAAGGTTATGTAATAAATAATTTTTAAATAAATAATATTTGTGGTACCTACTTAATTTTAATATGGGTATCGTTTTCGGGGTTTTCGAGGCTGCTAATTACGAAAATGGCGTCAATTTCGAGATCCAATATGGTGGCCGCTAAATTTTCCGTAATTTAAATATGGATATTATTATATATATATAGACAAAATCCCAAAATCGTCAATTGTCCTGCCCCGGAGCATGACACATATTATTATCGTTTTCGAGGTTGTCGGGGGTGGTAATTACGAATAATGTCAATTTTGGAATCCAACGAATATGAGATCCTTACTTTCGCATCTTTATTTTTAGTAAAGATGTCTTTAAATTATTGTTCTTCCATATTTTAATGTAAGGGCTTGACGATAACTTATACGTGTGTAGTTTTTTTTGGGCCTTTTTTCTCCTGCCTAATACCTAATCATTTTAATCCATTGCAAGATGAAAGAGCGAACAAATAGTATTCTTTTGCATTAAATTTATGATTAATAGAATAGAATATGTAAGAAGTACTTAAGTTCGTATGAATAAAAAATAATCATATTCACGAGATACTTTTACTTATAATCACGCTTTTTATCCCCAAAGAGATAGGCGGAGGTGCATCTCACCCACATTTCTTAGGTGTACGTTCGTCCAGCATTTATTTTTTAATATTGGTCTAGCTGGATATAAAATATGTAGAAAGATAGCTCTCATTATCTATATCATTAAATTTTTGAAAGGAGGTAGGTATTTTTTGCGAACTAAAACTTCTTTTGTCTGCTAACGGTGAAGGAAAACATCTTGAGGAAACCCACATACACTAGAAGAAATTCTATGAGTATGTCTGATCCACCAACACGCACTAGGCCAGCGTGAGTGGATTATGGCCTAAATCCTCTTAGTTCTCTAGATAGAAGAGACCGAGCCCAGCAGTGGGACGTTTAGGACTATTATTTGTTATAATTACTAAAAAAAAACCAAATAAAACACTAAAAATATTTATAAGAATAAATATGACAAAATCAGTGTATAACATTATTTATTTAACATAATTTCTTACATTATATATCTATAATCTCTATAAGATACATATTAAACATACAATGCTCGCATTTTATACTTTCTCTTGGACGGTTAAGTCCAAAACTGCAGAAATAATTTTATTGGTTCTAAAATAATGGTGTCTTGATTCTTTGTGTATTGTTAAAAAAGAATGGCAATACATTTTGAGTGTTTCGTGTTGTCGCATACACCGCGTACGCATAGGCGTTAAGAAATCGTTCAAAATAGGACATTAATGTTTCACATTGAATCGCGAAGCTAAAGGACGGGGCAAAAACAAAATACAATTAAAAAATTTTCTGATGACCTTGAAATTTCAAACAACCAGTTTCAAACAAAAACGTGGGGGGTTAAGGTCCGTAGATAGTGGAGCGATTAATAATAAATCAATTCAAATTTGAGTTTAGTTCTAGTTCTAATCGAGACGTTTTCGAACAGCCTGCACTTTTTCTAATTTAGTTTGCTTTTTAGTATTGATTCAACTGCGTATTTAAATGCGAGCATACAAACAAACATTCATACATCATAAATGGAATTTACACTAGTCTTTTTAACTTAATACTTCCAAAATATACATATAAATAACATTGAGATTACGACTTGATAATCGCTTCGTAAGCTTGGAATATGCAACTGGCAACTTCTACCGTACGGGACTTTAGGCTGAGAGTAGCTTCGGGGTTGCCAGGTTGCAGTTTTAATTCTAGTAACACCCAGATATTATTTGTGAGTTTGAGGGACTGGTATAACATATCTTGGCCTTCTACGTTGCGTTTTGCGATGGTAAATATGTTGTTGAAAGTCATTTTTTGAGCGATGGTGTCAGCAGTGCCTACGACGTTTGAGAGGGAGTGCTGTACTTCGTTCGCGGCTGGGATTTCTTTCCAAGTGGAGAGGAAGACGCGTTTGTCGAGCTGTCCGTCCTCAGTGAACAGTATGTGCGCTGGGATGAGGCACGCGAAGTAGAATACATCTACGTTGTTCTTTATTGCTACCTGCAATTATAGAATGAAGAAACTAGTAATATGTAGGTGAAACAAGTCCAGGAAGTTGTAGAGAAAAAAACAGAAAATATTAATTCACCCCATAGGAGGTGATGCATTTGAAACGGTTGCACCATTTTTAATAAAATATGTCTAAGAATCATTACTTTTTCAGCTTTCAAACAAAAAAACTGTATTCAAATCGACTCATTCATCACACACATAGACACGTTAAACTTATAACACCCTTCTTTTTGCTTCGGGGGTTAAAGAGGAAAGGGTTCGGAGTAGAGGGAAGAAAGAAAGTATAAAGGAAAGAAGAAGGTGTAGGGAAGAGGGAGAAGAGAGAGTGGAAGAGAAAGGGGGGTAGGAGCGAGGAGAGGAGCGAGATAAGGTAATGGATTGGCAAGAATAAGCAAGGATCGTTTTTATACGCTATTACGTGGGACCCGAGCGTTACATATTGGAATGGCGATACCGAGGCCAAATCAAGCCGACACACGCCGTGGGAACGGGTTGACACGTGGCTCGAATCTAAGCACAGGCCTCGTAAGGCGTGGCGCGGCGTGTGCGTGGGCCCGGTACTTAAGAAGAGACTTTGAAATAGAAGAGTATAAAGGAGTAAAAAATAGGAATATGAACACATAGGGATAATAATAACAAACAAACTAAGCCCTTTCCTCCAAAGTACCCTCACTGACTGAAGCAAGTCAGACATACCTGCAAGTTATTGAGCGGCTCCATTCGCTGCACGGGCCCGGTGGTGGCCAGCGCCAGCGGCGCCTCGGCCGACGCCCCCGCGCCCACGGCCCCCACGCACAGTCCCCCCACGGGGTACACGCCGAAACTGACACAACACAAACAGTGACACAGATGTGGCGGACGAGCAAGCAGCCCACCCCACGGTAAGTGGCCATCATCATTCATCATTCTAATCCGGACACGTCCCACTGCTGGGCACGAGTCTCTTCCAAAGATTGTGGAGGGGATTTAGCCTACTAAACCACGCTGGCCAGACGGATTGGTATAGGGTATTGTTTTCCTTTTCTCACAGTGGTTTAATCTGTTTAAGTTTTTCCTTTAGTCGTCTTTTACGACACCTACGGGTTGAAATGGGGTAGTGACATTATGTAATCTTAATCCGTCACTACACGAACGAAGAAGTGGTAACCACTGCCCATAGATAAGTGTGGAATTTCTTACAAATTCTGAGAGTTGTTACATTCAAATCACTAATGTACAATTTATTTATTCAATCTACCAACAATACAACTACCCCTGAGTAATGACGGATTAATTATACATAATTTCACTACCCCATCTCAACCCATGGGTGTTGTAAAAGGCGACTAAGGGAGTAATCCCTATTGCGAATTTTAAAAATTCGATACAAAACCTCGTTTGGCAAGTGTGGTATAGTAGGCAAAATTTTCTCCAAAATGTTTGGTGTCCAGCAGTGGGACGTTTATGGGTTGAAATGATGATACAATCTACCTGAATAACCACGAAATATGACACTAAATTGCGATATTGCCGTTCATAAGTATAAACGCTCTTAATAAACATACCTGTTCTTGTTAAGTTGTATGGCGAAGCCGCTCATGGCCTGCATCGCTTTGTTAGTAAACGTCATCTCCATGCGCGGCTGACCGTTCTGTCTCGTGAACGTGCCCCAGATCTCCAGACCTAGAAACATTATAATAATAAAAATTACAGTGCAAGTTTTCTGCATGAGATACTTCCAAGGATTATCAACTAATTAATTTCCAAAAAAATATTTATTTCCGATTTGGTGCAGACGCAAAAACAAGAGGCGCTCGTAGCATTGTGGTACGATGTTACGATCATCGAGGTTAAGCAACGTTCGGTAAGGTCTGTCCATGATGGGTGACCCGTTTGAGGCATTTCATTCTCGAGGGTTTCCGTGCTTCGAAAAGCACGTAAAGCCGATGGTCCCGGTTATCACTTAATGAGGTAATCGTTAAGTCAAGTTAGAAGCCTTCTAGGCGACTTGAGAAATTCCAACACTAGGGTCTGTCTTAAGCCCATACGCCCGTGGTCGCTGGCCACCAGTGGTTAAGGTCGCTGACTACCGGTGGTTGTGGTCGCTGACCACCAGTGGTTGTGGTCGCTGACTACCGGTGGTTGTGGTCGCTGACCACCAGTGGTTGTGGTCGCTGACTACCGGTGGTTGTGGTCGCTGACCACCAGTGGTTGTGGTCGCTGGCCACCGGTGGTTGTGGTCGCTGGCCACCGGTAGTTGTGGTCGCTGGCCTGTTTGCGCCGAGCGTCAACACCGACCAATAACTAACAGCTACCAAATAACGTTAGCGAGTATACCTTTCCCCTTGTCAGCTGGTAGCCAGCACTGTTTAGGCGGCACGTAGGAGGCTGGCGTAGAACTCACTCCGAAGATATCTCCCAGAAGACCTGTGGTACCTGACGTGGTGGCACCTACTGTCGCCGGCTCGGGGCCTCCACCCAACTATAGGGAAAACACATGTTTGTAGTCAACACTCAAAGAATTTTTCAAATCTGACCTAGTTACTGAAATCCTAGCGTTGAACCAAATAAAAATTTAAAAACACAAAATATGATACTAAATTGCGACGTTTCCACTCAGTTTGTAAATACGCTCTTAAGCAGGTTTGACATTTACTTATGTGATTGGTAAGGCCAATGCGGGAGAGACCGCATAGTGCAGACTAAAAAAAAAACCTTTACACGACTTGTGTTTCTAGGTACAATTTTTTATTATGGCTAGATTCAATCTATATCTGATTACTATGACCTACACAAAGTTTTTAAGACGACTAAGGCACACGAGGCGGTGGGGCGGCCGGGCCGGCCAACCGCCGTTAATCGAACAAACCAGTACGTAGGTACATTGGTGCATATGAAACTTTTGTATATGTATGAACAATGAACTCCTACACGGTTAGTCTGAATTAGTTGACTATAAACTCACCAGTACATCGAGTCCTCCGGCCAATAAGTCCAGGTTGGATGCGGGTGCCGGAGCCGCGGAGGGCGGAGCTCCGATGTCCATTGATAACAGATCACCGATCAACGACTCCTGTAAAAAAACAATACTTAGTCAAAAAATTACTTAATACGAGATGAACATATTATGTACCTTGTGCTAATATATATAAGGTTAAAAATCTATAAAACATGCATGAAATTGTATTTATTTTGTAATGTTGCTTGTGTACAGTTGCAGTTGAGCAATTAAGAGGGTTCATACAGAGATGAATGGCAACATCACAATTAGCATTAGCATAGTGTGTGAACTGAGGGCCCACCAACAAAAACGTAAAGTTTACAATATTTACCACTATTTGTGATCTTTTTACCCGACTGTCAGGACGGGTATTGTTTTTCGCGCGTATCTTGTATGTTTGTAAATTTCCTTATTCCCACGAATCTTCCAAACGGCTGGATGGATTTTGACAATTAGGGTATCGTTAGATTCGTCTAGAAAACCCAAGTGTCCTTAGATAGGTTTTAAGAATAAAAAGACTTAAACGGCGGGCTTTTGACGCCAAATTGTAAGAAGTTCAATTTTTTTTTAACCAAACCTTTCGAGTTTGTTATCAAAATAAAAAGAATCAAAAGGAGATTACAAATATATGTATATGTTATGTATTTAAGTTTGACCAGGTATAATAATATTACAATAATTTTACGGTCTTTTTAGTGCGCTGCTCTCTGTTGATTTTTTGCAGTCGGGTATTAATTTCTCTCTCTCTCTCTTTCGGTATTAATTTTTTTAGTTTTAAAATTTTCCTTGTAATTTTTACTTAAGATTGACTTATGAATATTTAATGTTAATGTTATAATCTATTAATTATGAGATAAATTTATATGGTCTCTCAGGGACCACAGAAAGACAATTGTAATTTTTTATTATCTATTCACATTAGGTTTTTTAATGTTCTGTAGATGTTTATTCATGTTTTACTAAAGGCCTATAACCAAAATTTGTTGTTGAACTCATTATATATCAAGATTTGGGAGCTTATGTGTGTGAACTGAGGGACCCACTTAAGGCGATATATCTTTTGAAATATGTCTTTACAAACTCTAACATTCGTTTTACAAATATTTCCACAACTTTTACTAAGCACTATTGTTAGTTAAACTGCAAAAATCCGCAAAAATAAAAGTGGGCTCTCAGTACACACATACACAGTAAAATAACTATAAGCATTACGGGTGAGAGTCAGGATGGCTGGACCAAGAGAGATTTTAGAAGTTTGAGCAATACCAAATTATAATACCCATTTGATACTATTTGATACCTGACATAAAATATTTGGTACCTCGCTAAAGAGGGAAAACTATTAAAAGCAAAGTGGCCAGCCATTCTGACGTCAGAATGGACCAACTAGGCAAAATTTCTTCTAGGTGTAACTTTTTTTTGGCTCCTCGAAAAAATCTAAGAAAAACATATGTGGAGGTATTAAATAGGTATTATATTTTAATGAAAAGATAAACTAATTATAACGCCTACAACTAGGTGAAACCGGTTTCCGGGAATAATTTTCCCTCTTTAGCGAGGTACCAAATATTTTATGTCAGGTATCAAATAGTATCAAATGGGTATTAAAACTTGGTATTGCTCAAACTTCTAAAATCTCTCTTGGTCCAGCCATCCTGACTCTCACGCATTACGGATATTTACTTTTTTAATACAAGTTCACGTAATCCTTAACAATGTATTGAAAACATAAAAAAAAAACTTCGATTAAATTATAAAAATTGAAAACCACGAACGTTAATTGCGACGTTGCCATTTCGTTGTATGAACCCTCTTAAAGATAAATATATAAAACAAGTTACTCAGTGGCATTTCTCATGTTACCTGGTTGGGTATGACAGTAGGTTGAGGCGCGTGCGTCTCCTCCGGAGCCGAGCCGCCGCGCGCCGGGAGACTCTTGCGCACCCCCGCTCCACGACCTGGAGATACAATAGTATGGTTATTGTATTGTTTATTTGTATGTGACTATATTAAACCTGCCATAGTCTTAGAAAAATACACAGAGGCATAGGCATCCCCCAGAGATTGCCGATAGGACCGGTCGTATACGTCTTGCATCCAGCGTGATCTTGTGGTTTGTATAAGGCCTTACAAGTGGCATAAGCGCCGCTGAAATATTTAAATGTCACGTGATTAATGTACTCAGACATGTCGTTAGAATAGATTGCAACTTGTCGGGCCCTCTGACATGTCGTTAGAATTGATTATCACTTGTCTAGTCCCTCTGACATGTCGTTAGAGTTGATTACCACTTGTCTAGTCCCTCTGACATGTCGTTAGAATTGATTACCACTTGTCTCGTCCCTCTGATATGTCGTTAGAATTGATTACCACTTGTCTCGTTCCTCTGATATGTCATTAGAATTGATTACCACTTGTCTAGTCCCTCTGACATGTCGTTAGAATTGATTACCACTTGTCTAGTCCCTCTGACATGTCGTTAGAGTTGATTACCACTTGTCTAGTCTCTCTGACATGTCGTTAGAATTGATTACCACTTGTCTCGTCCCTCTGATATGTCGTTAGAATTGATTACCGCTTGTCTAGTCCCTCTGACATGTCGTTAGAATTGATTAACACTTGTCTAGTCCCTCTGACATATCGTATGTAGTCTTTCTATCTATTCCAAATATATAGAATAGATTAGATCCATTTGTCAGGGCCCATTGATCATCTATTCTGTCTGTCCATCTTGTGTGTGGACGCTCTACGTGCGCTTGTCAGTTTGTAGGCTAATACTACTTAACAAAGTGCAGTACCTTCAACAAATGCAGTAGGAGGTTTGTGGTACACAGACGCTAGCGAGCTGATGTGACAGATGAGCTCGTCCAACAAGGTCGGCTCCAGCAGGTCTGTCTCCTCAGAAATGAGGGGCTTGTCCGCTAATACTACTTCTTTAGCAGCCGCCGGGTCCGTTGAGAGCAGACGCCAGTATATGAAGCCGCGGTCTCTGTAATAAAATTAAATTCTTCTATTTATTTTTTTTATTTAAAAATCTTTATTGTACAAAATACAAAGGAAATATACAAAAGGAGGGTTTAATGCTAAAAGCATTCTCTACCAGCCAACCTTTGGGTGATGCAGAGATGAGAACAGGTAGGTGCAAAGTTAGAAGAGACATAAGAATGAAAATAACAAATATAACTTTAATAATCCTAATATTAAAGTACATAAACAAATACGTACATAAATAAATACGGCATTTTTGCTTTGATAAAATAATTAATATTGAAAACCACGAAATATGAAACTAAATTGAGATGTTGCCGTTCATATGTACAAACGCTCTTAATACACTTCACATCGACTTACACGCTTTGCTATGCAGGATAGTGGATAAGTTCTTTTCAACTCCTTCTATTTACTACTGATTAATTTCGTTGCGGGTTCCAAGTCAGTAGGTTAGGCATTCCTTGGGACTCCCGAGTGACAATACTCGGTGTTCGCAAGAGTCACGGCTGTTAATCCTGGCTTACAGGAGTTGCAGTGGCATGAGGGTGGGATTGTTCCGTATACATCGACATAGTCAATCGTTGTCAAAGACTAAAATCGGTTGCAACTACGATTAAGTAACGTACACATTTAACAATGTGCAACATCCTAAGGGATAAAATCGATGCACCGGAGTTGCACAATGAGCTGTGTCGATTCTATACTCCCAACAAGTATAGTCGCAACAGGAGACATGAGCTGTTTGCCGTCCCATCATGTCGTACTGTAGCACGTTCCATGTCGCCTGTACCGCGCACACTTACAGCACTTAACGCTCTCCTGTGTGCCAATCCTAACTGCGATCTGTTTGTGGATGTATGGCCGAAAATATTGTATGAGTGCTTGCGGTTCTGTGAGCGTGATGCATGAATGTGTTCTTTTTCTTTTATTCTTAATATTATTTCATTGTAACATATTTTTTTCTTTTTTATTAATGCTGTCAGTGGTATTTTACCGTTGCGTTAATTATAAATAAATAAACAAGTACGCATTCTGAGAACGGTGCACGCGATTCTCGTACGTATACGTAAGTATTGGATACATACCTAAGATCAGGATTGTCTGAGTCCTGTGTGGCGAGACTGAGCACGTGTTGTACCAGCTCCTGTGTGTCGGCCGGACGCTTCAGGAACAACTTCACTACGGCCGTCAGCAGTTGTAATTGTACCTATAATACAATTAGTTTTTAATTTCAGACGAATATGCCAAAACAATAAATGCATTTATCGTCACGCGAATGAAATCTAGCCGCACATATTAGGGCTAAAATCAATATAGAATGTTTGTAAACAAATCACTGTCATTAAATATAAAGCAGTTTCATTTACTTTGATTTAAAATTTTAAAAAAAATGAAGGGTTTGAATTCTTCCATTACTTGTTTAGCATTTATATAAAAAATCAATGCCAAATTAGATTTTAAAAATCAATTTAAATTATATTTCCATAAGCAGATATCAGTGCCTTTAAGCTATTATTATGTACTTCTCATTATATACATTTAAAAATAATCCAAAAGTTGTGATCCAAAAGTGTTGTGTGAAATAAACGAATTTTATTTTATTTTTTATTTTTATTTTATTTTATTTAATATTGGTTTAAAAAACAGACATTAAAAAATAGTCAAATGTTATTGTTTATTCTATGTTGATTCTGGCCTGAGTAAAGCCAGTTATTTTATTTCATACGGGATTTAAAAAGTCCTGTGCACTTACCTGTGCATTCTCATCATGGAATCCTTCCAAGAAAGAGTCGAGTAGCTCATCGGCATTGTCGATACGTTCGGCGTATTCACCCACGATCCACACCTGAAATAAATAATCGCTTATTTAAATCTTTGAATCACTGAAAGGGTTGAACTTTGAATTGACTGGCATGTTGGTCTAGTGGTTAGTGAACCTGACTACTAAGCCGGAGGTCGTGGGTTCGGTCCCCACCCAGGACAAATCTTTGTGTGATGAGCATAAAGGTTTCTTCTGTGTCTGGGTGTATTTATCTATAACTAGCTTCCGCCCGCTGCTTCGCCCGCGTGGTATGTATTTAATACCTATAAACCTTCCTCTTGAATCACTCTATCTATTAAAAATAACCGCATCCAAATCCGTTGCGTAGTTTTAAAGATTTAAGCATACATAGAGATATAGGGACAGAGAAAGCGACTTTGTTTTATACTATGTAGGGATATGTATGTATATCAGTTGTTTAGTACCCAAAACACAAGCAAATATAATTGCTTACTTTGGGACTAGATGGCGCTGTGTGAATGTGGTAGAATATATTATATTATTATTATAGAATATATTAACTAACAGAACTGGCAAGAAGCGGGCCTTCTTCTATTCTTTTTCGTTTGATAACTATTATGTTTAAGAGTTATAATTGACTAATAACAGTATATTCAACTCTCATCATCATCACCATTATTTTTTTTAAAAACATCCCACTGCTGGACATGGGTCTCCTCCAAAGAATGTGGAGGAAATTTAACCTACTATACCACACTGGCCAGACGGATTGGTATAATGTTTATTTCGAATTTTCCTTTTCTCGCAATGCTCTTGTCTGCATAAGGTACTCCCTTAGTAGCCTTTTATGATTCCCATGGGTTGAGATGGGGTAGTGACATTGTGTATTCTTAATCTGTCACTACACAGCGTTATTATAATAAGTTAACATTTATTAGCAGTCCATTAATCATCATCATCATCATCATCATATCAGCCTATCGACGTCCACTGCTGAACATAGGCCTCACCACTCAGTCCATTAATAATAAACTATAATATTCTGTATTTTCAATTCTGAGTTTATCAGTTATTGACTAATTGCCGATTACAATAATATCTATCTATGGATTTGGCTACTAAAGTTAGAATTTTCACATAAGCTCCATACAAAATATGTCAAAATTCTAATTTTTGTAGCCAAATCCATACATAGATAAATTATTGAAATCGGCCGTAAGGCATTTAAAGATTGTAAATATATAACTTAGTTTCTCACCATGGAAGCCCTGGCCTCAGGCTCGTCCAACGTATCCAGGTTCTCACATAGAGTACTGATGATGCTCTCGTACTTGTTGGGATATTTGCGGAAGATATCCTTGATCACCACTATCGCTTCTTGGACTACATAGTTCACTTTAGTTTGAATCAGTTCCAGTAGAGTTGACACACAGCGCTCGGCAGATGGCTCCACCTGACAAAGGAAATATTGGTTAGTTTATATTAATCTATATTAATATCATAGTATTGAGATTTTCTCGGAGTTTGGTAAACAAATGTTCTCGGTTGATGACAATAGGCTCGCCCCCTATTTCATGGGACCAAACATAGCTGGCGAAATGTGGGTGTTAAACACTTCTGCCTACTCCTTCGGGGAAAAAGGCGTGATGCTATATGTGTATTATTTTATGTAAAGAATAAACTTAAAAACTACTGACCGATTTCTAAAATTCTTTTGCTGTTAGAAAGCTACTTTATCACTGAGTAACATAGAAGAACACCACGCTACGGCCAATAGGAGCTCAGCAGTGGACAAATAAAGAACGACGCGGGCGCCCCCCACGATTTCTAGTGATGAATACGAGTTTTGAGCTCTATTTTGAGCGCCTTTTTATCACTGAGTATGCGTCTTGGGTGTTTTATAAGTCCTTAAGTTATACTTAATAATAATATAATATTCTATCACGTTCACACAGCGCCATCTAGTCCCAAACTAAGCAATTATATTTGCTTGAGTTATGGGTACTAAACAACTGATATACTACTTAAACACATATTTTTTTTGTAAATACATACATATTATAGATAAATTACACCCAGACACAGAACAAACCTTTACGCTCATCACACAAAGATTTGTCCTGGGTGGGGATCGAACCCACGACCTCCGGTTTAGAAGTCAGGGTCACTAACCACTAGACCAACAGGCCAGTCAACTCAGTCAGTTTATAAGTATTGCCAAATTAAGCTATTTAAAAAAATAAATAAATAATTCTCACCTTAATAGCACATCTGCCGATAGCCCTGACGGCTTTCCGTACAAAGTCAACGTCTACTTCAGTGGCGTACTCCTTGAGCTCGCCCAGCACCTGCGCGATGTTCGCCTGAGACGCGAGCCTGATCATGATGTCCAGCTTCTCCAGTTTCACATAGATAGGGTCGTTGTACTTCACGAAGAATACCTAGGAAATTGAATAATATTGTGGTTAAAACTATGTTGGTTGATTTGAACAATTTCCCCCTTATTACAAAATAAACAACTAATAATAGTATTAAACCAGGTTTAAATTGACATAAGCTATTGTTTTAGTGTTAAAGTTGTCAATTTAAACCTGGTTTAAATTGACAATTGAATGAATTTATAGTTCGAGTAAAACTTAATGGCGGTTCGTATATTAGCTGCAGCCGCGTGAAGCGCAGGTCGTCATGTCGTACGCGTGTGTGTAGTACACAAACGTAACTTGTATACTCACACTGACGCGGGAGTGTGCTCCCCCCCTCCCCCGCGCCGCCATACTCCCGCTGATACGCAATTTTGTGTTCTGTGCCTGCGCATCGTCTCGCGCGATGTTCCGAGCCGCCGTAAGTATGAATCGTACTGTAGGTACCTTCATCTCGTGCTTGAGTATGTCGGGCCTCTTCTGCACGACGAGGTTGATGTTCCGGAGCGCCACGTACTGCACCTCGGGCTCCGCGCTCAGCAGCGTCACCAGCGGCGGCGCCAACTTGCGGGACAACGTGCTCACCAGCTCCGTGTCGTCCGACACCATCTCCATCAGCTTCATCAGCACCTGACAACATCAACTTACGGATAAGACAATTAATACGGACAAGTGTACATTTCTCATTTAAAAGAATAGACAGCACCAGCTCAATCTAACAAGCCCTGTGACAACACAATGAACACTGTTGACAACTAAACGCCGGCCGACTGTAGGGTTGGTGATGATCGCGGAGGGCGCCGTCACCGAATGACAGTTCACTTCACTACGTCATTGTCCATCATCTTAAACACTCACGGACATATCTGCAATCTTGTTATTTCTTTAACTACATTATACAGTCCACTAACTATAAAAAAAAAAAAAAAAAAAACAACAACAAACAGGAAAACAGTTTTTGCAAGTCACGTGAAAATTTTAGTGCACAGAACTATATCTAGTAACTATAAGGAGTATTAGCAGTGACGTAGCTAGTCCTAATCCAGCCATGTTTCAAAACCGAACCCAGAGCAGATTTTTTGAAAATTGGAAAATTGTTTAGTATAAAAAGTTAAATTAGACATCATCGATACTGCCATGGTGGTAGCTACGTCCCGGAATAGAAATGAAACACATGTATATATCTACCATCTCGGAGTTTCTATTTCGCCATCCTAACAAGACCTTTAGAAAAAGGACTCTTTTAAACAGACACAACGAAAGCCCAAACTCGAAACAAATATCTAATAATAATATTGTACCACATTCACACAGCGCCATCTAGTTCCAAATTAAGCAATTATATTAACTTGTGTTATGGGTACTAAACAACTGATATACTACTTAATTTTTTTTTTTTGTAAATACATCAGACACAGAACAAACCTTCAGGCTCATCACAAAGATTTGTCCTGGGTGGTGATCGAACCCAAGACCTCTGGCTTAGCAGTCATGGTCACTAACCACTAGAGCAACAGGCCAATCAATATAATATCTATGAATCACTCAAATATTTTCAGTTTCATTTACCTTAACAGCAGAGAGTACAACAGCGGCGTTAGCATGCGCCAGTCTCGGCGTGATACGTTCACAGATAGAGTGCGCCTCCCTCGTGTCGCGCGGCGAGTAGTTCGACAACGCGTCCAGTATGAACACTTGGCCCCACTCCGTGCACTCGTTCAGAGCTGTCAGCAGCTTGTTGATTGTTGGTGCGTTCATCTCTGAGGATATTACGCTATAGTTACTCTCTTGAATATAAGCGATGGTGACTGAATGGATAAGGGTCCGGCGCAGTCCTGGATTTATAAATAGGCCGTATAGGCCGCGGCCGATGGGGCGGCAGTGTCCTAGGGGAGGCAGATTTCAGAGGACGGTCACTTGATTTCAGAAGATAACGAATTTTCCAAATTTCAAGGAACACGCCTTGTCTAACGACGTTTTTCTACTATGAGGTATTAATATGTACACATTAACCAAAGGGCTCAGTTAGTTAGTTCTACAAATGGAAAATTATTATTTTAGAAAGGTATGTAAAATGGCCTACACTCATAAAAAATATAAATCCGGCACTGGACCGGCGGGCGTGCAAATCACGCGGTTCGAGTTCGACCCCGACCGGCAGTGACAATGTGGATTCCACTTTGTGGAATTTATATGTACTAGTCAAGCGACTTATCATCTGCTAACGGTGAAGGAAAACATCGTGAGGAAACACATACCCTAGAAGAATATTCTAATGGTATGTCTGATCCACCAACTCGCACTAGGAATTCGAAATAGTACATATAAATTCCACAAAGTGGAATCTTCTTTAATACTGCCGGTCGGGATCGAACTCGGACCGCATGATTTGCATGCCGGTGCACTTATCCATTTAGCCACCATCGCTTTTGTATCTAACTAGATTTAACTGAAATAATGTTATTGACTATCGCTCGTGGAGGCGATCCTAATGTAGACTCACCTACAGGGAGTTCCTAGTTATTAGAAGTCTGTTAAAGATAAATAGACTCACCAACAAGAGGTTGTCCAGACACACTAGCTTCATTGATCTCGGAGAGAGCGGCAACAGCGTTTGCTACTACCATTGGATTAGAATCACTCAGCAGATCCTTCAGTTGGTCTAAGAAGCCCTGTATTTGAATAAATAGACATAAGACTACGTTTTCCGAGCATCATGAAAGATATAAGTCCTCTCAACACGATGCCAAAAAAAACAGCACTATTAAACTCTTACACCGCCAAGGACGTGTTATAACGTCATTAAATAATTTGATCGTGACGTCAATAACGTCTTATAACGTCCATCGCACTTCAACCTTTAGTGACGGATAAAAGTTGACTTATGTTGATTTTCAGAATCAGGAACATTTAAGAATAAGAATAATTTATTTGCAATAATGCAAAAAGTACAATATCACACAAGTTCTTGAAGTCACCTTTTAAGCAAATATATGCCTGTGCTAGGTGAACTTCGCTCTTCCGGAAATCATTACAGAGGTACTTATTATAACAAGTCTTTTTTAACTACATTTTTTGACAAAAAGAAGAAGATAAAATAAAAGAAAAACAAAATAGAATAAAAATACATGATACAAGACAAATTTATGACAACTGTTCATATTATTTATTAGCGTGGCGGTCAAAGGGAAAAAGGTAAACTTAATTCACGTTTAAATGTATTATTAATGTAAGCATACTGTCGCTTAATGTCACGAGTGTCCATAACATTAAAAAAGTATCATTAGCTTCCGCGTGACAACCAGTAATGCATTCTAAAGAAAATATTCTATCCATAGCAATGATAGTGTACCTATCTATTACTGAAAACATTTTTAGTATCGAGTCGGTAGTTTAAAACTTACAAACATATGAACAAACATTGGTCCTTTTTTTAAGCTTCATATAGGTATATGAATGCTCCTAACTGCTATTTTTACAATATTGGCGTAAAATACTGAAATAAATGATATCTCGTTTATTCATCTAGTTTACAAAGTAACACTTATGAAAGTTAAGAATGTAACAGGTTATCCGAAAAGTAGTGTAAGCATTTTTGCCTACGACCAGTTCATGACTGATGAGAAGAAATGGAAAGAAATACACGCCGCTTTTTAAAAAAAATGGATAGTTAGTACTAACCTGGTCTTCCACCATACTCGAAGATATGTCATACAACTTAGCCACGCAGACCGCAGCAGTCTTCCTCACATAAGGGTCCTCATCCTTCAAGCACTTGCGGAGAGGTTCACACAGGTACTCGGTGATCTTATCCACCCGAATGCAACCCATAGTCCTGACGGCCAGCGCTCTGATCAACGGGTTCGAGTCCTCACAATCCTGAAGTTGTCAACGTGGTTTGCATTCGGTATTGTGTATAAAAAGGAAAGAGAAGCAACACATCAATCAAACTGAAGCGATTTTACTATAAGCGATGTAAGGGAAACTCTTTAGATTAAAACTTTGGTAAAATAAATATAGTAATTATTATTCTTTAATAATATATAATATAAATAGGTAATAATATATATAGCTAATGTAGTAGTTTTTTTTTCGTGTAGTGACGGATTAAGAATACATAACATAATGTCACTACCCCATTTCAACCCGTAGGTGTCGTACAATTAAGAGAGTAACCTTATGCCGACAAGAGCACTGCAATGAAAGATAATTCGAAGCAAAACCCTATACCAAACCCGACTAGCCAGCGTGGTATAGTAGGCTAAATTCCCTCAACATTCTTTGGAGGAGACCCATGCCCAGCAGTGGGACGTTTATGGGTTGAAATGATGATGATGATGCGAGAAGATTCATTATTCGCACGAATAAATGTTTCTTTCTTTCTTTCTTTCTAAATACTTTGCCTTACTATGTATTTTATACTTAATTCAATTTTAATAATTAATTCAATTATTTATCCGTCAAATTAAATACGACAGTTTAAGGTTAAATTCAAAAGAATTAAATTATCTGTGACGACTAAAATTAATAAATTATTTTTTTAATATAAAAAAATCTTTTATTTATTTATTTGTCTGTTTAATAAAGAGCTTTTGTCCATTGAGGCACGATAGCTCCATTGTGGCACCTAAACATTTTTGTTCATTGTATTTTGTTTTATTAAGATTATGATATCATAATCTTTATAAAACAAAATACCAACTGACAAACAATAAATCTAATTTAATTCTATAAAAATAAAGAACTTGAAACAAGCAAGGCCTATTGAATTTTGTTTCTGAGACAAATTGTAACTGAGATTTTAAACATCGCAATAAAAGGCGGTTGAAATGGATTTTGAGTATTAAGCATTTAGGCAGACAGACAGACAACTGTTTAGTAGTATGTAATGACTATATAATGGAGAAATAAAACAAAAAAACAGTATTGTGCTACATCTGCATCCGCACGCATATCTGCATTTATTATTGAGAATGTGGAGGCAGATACATATGTCCGCATTGGTGCGGAAGTTCCGCATTTGCGGATGCGAATATTCGTAACATCCCTGGTATAAAGTTTCCATGAAATAGGATTTTTTTTCTATTGTGTGTTGTTTAACTAGGCGTCTAAGACAGCTGTCCAAACGGCAATTGCGGACAGCCACAGCCGTTATCACAGGACATGGTTCCTTTAATAAACACCTTTTCGTTCTAGGCATCACAGACAGCCCTCTCTGCAGAGCCTGCATGAGTGAGGAGGAAACAGCAGCTCATGTGCTCCTACACTGCCCTGAAACCGTCACATACAGGGCTAAGTACTTCAACAACACAGGTACACTCCGACAGATCGCCAGCAACGTCAATAGACTGCTGGCGTTCTTCGGCGAGCTAGGGTGGATCGAGTGAGCTATCCACCCTCACGCAAAAACCGCGCCTTGACGTGGAGTTGCGGAAAACAGTCCGCCATACCATACCATACCATACCAATCTATTGTGTGTTGTCTTTTAAAAAAGATTTCTGTAGACAGAAAGGTGATTTTTTTAGCTTATGTTTCTCTCTTAACCATGCATTCGAAAATCATCCTTATTACCATAATATAACTATAACTAACAATCTAAAGTGCTTCCCTTGCATTATAAATATGGGATTAATAAAAAATAGCCGATGTGCTTCTATTTTATATAAAGTATGAGGCATGGATTTTGTTTTCATCGTCATTTCCAGTTTTTTTTTTCATTTGATAGACGAATTTGTAGATTTACACATTATCAGTGCTAATGATGGTTATCATAAAAATTCGGGTTCTTTGTGATTGTTTTATCATGCAATATATATTTTTACCTAATTATTGCATGCAGGGTGGTAATTGAGATTTCGTGCTAATTTACAAAGAATAAACCACGGTTTTTGTCAAATTTCTGTAAGACATTTTTTTTTATTTAATCGAGTAATGTTTGCACATGTAAAATTTCAATATTAGAAATGCACAAAGTCAAATTTTTCGTATATATTATGTGGAATCAACAACTTTAAATGAGAAATATCAGCTGCAGAACACAAGCATTGTATACTTAAGATTAGAAACAATAAAATCATGGTCACTGTTAAGGCAGAAAAATAAATGAATATGCTTAAAATATTATACAAAAGAATATTATTTTAGGAAGACTTAAATTATACACTTCCTTGGACATTTAAATGAAACGATTGAAGAGTTGGTCAGAAAAATTCATAATTTTCAACAGCCGATATTTCTGAATAAGCGATACATATTTAAGCATCTGCTCAATAAATAAACGGGCCAGCATACCTGTATAGTCTAACAGAAATTTTCATGGAACATGTTTAAAGAGAGAACAGAAGTCTTTAATGTGTAAATCTACAGATAGATGATCTGATTTTAATTTCTTTGGATCATTAGTTTACCTTAACAAGCTGGTATGTCGGTAGATCCTGCCACCCATCATATTTTGGTATAGGAGACATTAAAAAACGATAAAAATACATGTCACACAAATAACTACTAACTATGTAGTTATTATATTAAATTATTGCAATTATAGTATCAAATTTTATTAAAATAACAATTGAAGTTTGAAATCCCATGCTCATGTTCGTCAAATGGACAGCACCTCAAAATGTATTCAATATTTCCAACCCATGCAAATTGTTTATGACAGAATCAAATTATTTTTGGAGGTTATTCAGAAAATTATGTTATTACTAGGGTCTGTATTTGAATGTTGGGATTTTTTAGAGTTCAAAATGTCTGCTTATGTAATAATTAATTAATAAGATTGATTTACGGTCAAGAGATGAAAATCTTAGCAATCCATAGATTGATTCACAGTGCGGGTGCCTGCTCCATCATGTAGCGCCTACCTACTTTGAAACAAATTCTGTTACATCAGAATAAGACATACAGACAGTCCATAGTTTATATACCTACCAGTTTAGGTAAAATCGGTATTGGGCTTTTCTGTTATGAATTTCTTCTATGAGAGATTTTAAAAAAGCGCCACGTCAAATCGGTATCGCCGTGACCCGTGCGCCAAACTTTTAAAATACAGTACATTTTTGAGGTGCCATGCCGTCATTGGCGTGGTGAGCACATTTTCATTTTACGTGTATAGAAGTCTCTGGCGTTCAAAGGGTTAAGATGATATGTTGAAGACCCGAGAGATGTAAGTCAGAATCCTAGCAGGTGCAAGGAAATAGTCACCTCCGACCCTACCCCTCTATTGGGAAAGAGGTTGATCTAAATAATATGTATGCAATAACAAATTTTCTGAATAACCCTAATAATGATTACTCATTTCAATACAATATCAATTGTTCAAGCACCTACCTTCACAAAAGTGTTGACCGCCATAATAGCCATATCAGGCTGAGACTTTGCATAGTTCATCAGGTATAGGTACACCAGTTTCTTCAACTCCAAGTTGTCTGTCTGCATGCAGTTTACTACGTCTGGGAATAGAGCTGAGACATCTTTGCCGACAGTCATTGAGGCTATCACCTGAAACAAAAAATAAGATTTTTTCATTTCTCTTTTTTCCCATGGTAGTGGCGATTATGTTTACAGTCTATCTAAAATGGTAATCAGTTACAGCCTATGGAAGACTGCAACAATAAGAACCTTACATGCCCGTTGTCAACCGTAGTTAATTTTTGTAAAATGTAGTGCTTGAGGAGCTGTAGGCCAAAAAAACTTTTGCGCGTCTTGCAATAGCAAACCAACATTGTGGCAGACCTCGCAAAAAATGGTAAGATGAGCATCAATACTACAAAGACTGGTTCACAATGGCTACAGAGAGAACAGTATGCAAGTCATGTGGAGAGGCTTCTACCCTGCAATGGGTTCATCATCATTGCAACCCATAAACGTCCCACTACTGGGCACGGGTCTAAAGAGGTAAGTAGTTAATGTAGGATTACTTTTAACTTACAATTCATAGGGTAATGTGGAAAGAGATTATAACAACGAAGATAGTCTTAAAAAGGACATTTCTATTGTAATAATGTCTTGTCAAAGTTATGCAACAGACAATATTCCCTCACATTGCAGGAGCATGTACATAAAGGATTGTACATACTGACCTATTTAGAATAGTGATCTCTGTATATAACTTACACAGAGTATTTTCGAAAATGATGATTGGTCATCAATGCCAAGTTGGTTATATCTAATAAGATTAACAACGGAAGATGTAGATTTTAAATAAATTGTAGCGATTTCCAAGTTCTTCCTGACAAGACTACTTTTATAATAAGGAACGAAAGAGTTTTACCTTCTTTACGGCCTCCTTCTTTTTCTCTTTTTTATCACTGTTCAGTTCCGACTTAAGTTCAAATATCTCGCCCTTCTTAGTTGTTGTAAAATACTTTGAGTCCGTCATCTTGCTTATTTTATGGGTTTCGTTTCTGTGTTATTCAGTTTCGAAGCCAAAAAACAAAATATTTGGTAGCACCGTCCTACAAAATCGATAAATATCGGGTTAGTTTGACAGGCTGATTGCCGCACTAATTACACATACACTATTGATTTTTACATAAAAATTAACTACTTAGTGTATGAAAAACAATCTTAATATATCTTTTAGATATAAATCACTCTGTAAATCAGTAAAGTTCTATGTTAAATTTCAATAAAACTTGCAATCGTACTTTTGACACGACGGAAGGGGCGTAAGAATACTAGTGATGTGAGATTACTGAGTTTGTATGTAATATATTGTAATCGTCACAACTACAAAAGTACGTTCCAAATCGATTTAAAAATCGATTTAAAAAAAATCGTTGGAAACAAGTTTTGAAAAGGCTACTAGAGGTTATTGTAGTATAATTAATATTCCAATAATTGGCCTATTGCAATTATTATTAAACATAAAGATGTTTGAAAATATTTATAGATTTCATGATAAAAGGCTTTTTAATGAAATACTATCATTTTGTGATGTAATAAACATTTAAATTATTTAGTGTAATAGGTATTGAGTCACTGAAGGTGTAATCTGTGGATTGTGTGAACAAATGAAAATGATACCTATGTAAAAAACAAACATAGTAGGTACCTACTTACAGCATTTTTTTTCTATATATTAATCTTGCCGTGGTTTTATATCCATTGATAATAAGGTTTTCATGACATTTTTTTCATTTTTGGTTTTATATAATTGATGAACAAAAGCAACATTAAAAATATTATTAACTTATTTTAAAAATGAGTAATAGATTAATCGATTAAATATTTTAATAATCGATTAAAGTGTGATGTGACTACTGACCAGGGAGTATACTGACTGACGACTGCAATAGTCGTTCAAAAACAGTAAACTTTGAAAAAAGTGTAATTTAAAATACTTTTAAATGAGAAACTCAATCGATATTTAAATTTCAGTATTATTTTCAACTAGGTCTCTTTCAACATAAAACTTAGAAAAGCCACGGTAATCCCTCTGAGTCGAGTCGAGAGAGAGAGTATAAATTACAAATACTTGTTATAAAATAGACAGTTGTAGAAAAAAATCCATTAATTGCCATAAATCGTAATTAATATTATAAACTTAATCGTAAATAAATCGTTCTGAGATTCGAAAAAGAAAGAGCATGCCGGCTTAGAATTAGGGGGTAGACCGAAGATGTCCCTTCTCGAACTCAATAAATTATTTTCAATTATACCTAACAAGGAACCCGTTAACATCCAATAGTTGGGCAAGGTCTCCTCTCCTTTTATCTAGACGGCTGAGACAGTTTAAAGGCCATAGGACACATTATAATTTCGGCAATCGGCGATTTTGAGACTCCATTGATGCTGCATCTCGGTTTGACGACTCTCTGCTTTCCATCGCATTTTAAATTAATAAGCAACGGGTCTACGTCACGTATTATATTTAAGGAATATGAAATACCTACCTTATTTATTTGCCGACGTTTCAATCGAATTACACCGACCGTGGTCACAGGCTGACTGGAGCGGCGGCCGAGCGTCGTCCCTGATGCGTGCGGATTTCTGCTACTACCCTCACTTTCGTCATTTATATTTAAAGTTTTAGAATTGTCGGTACTGCGACACACTACACTAATGACGTCTACACACGGGCGTACTTTATCATACAACAAATCGCGAAAGTTGAAAAGATTTTATTCCATTACTAAATTCGCGTGTTTTAGAGATTCTGTCGCTGAATTTAGCTTCTAAAAAGCAACTAAACTGTCTATCACCAATGCTAGTAGCGTGTGTGCTATGTATGACTCTTAGGCAAAATTCACACAAGCTGGCCTAATGCCTGTTGGTGGAAAAAATCTATTTATAGGTAGCTGAAGAATTTGTTTCTCAGTTTGAACTCGCTAATCTCAGAAACTACTCACTGGTCCTATTTGAAAAAATCTTTTAGTGTTAGGTAGTCCATTTTCGAGAAGGCCTAATAATAACCTATATAATTATATAAAGACCAATAGAAGCCGAGTAGTAGCCCAACAAAGATCCACGGGAGCGAAGGCCCGGGCAATAGTATACGCATAACTTTTTTTGTGGGTGTAGGTTTCCTCATGATATTTCACCGTTTACACCATTAACAGATGGTAAATTACTTGACAAAGTAGAAAATTATAATATGAATTTCTGGCATATTTCATTTCATTTTGATCACATACATCATACTTATGAACGTCATACAAAGCCAAAAAAAGGTGTCAGCAAATTTGCCTACGGCCACTCTTTTTAATCGCCATAGAAGTTACAATTTCAATTGGTTACAGTTTGAAATATCACAGAAAGGTACAGAACCAAAACACCATACTAAATCAAATAAAATTTGAATATGAGAAAAAAAAAATAACCAATCAAACTTTAATTTGTTTTTGTCAAGAAGTATGGTATGTGGGATCATCACTTGGTACAGTCGAGTTCATTAATATATTGGCACCATCAAGGATTCAAAATATTGAGAGCGTTGAAAAGCTCAATAAATACTAATAGAACCTATGGATCAAATATATGTCCTCATGTGAATGGTTCAATAAAATATGCTGTACATTATGCAATAAGTTGTAGTCACCCTTTTCAACAAAAATATCCAATGATGGTGTCAATATATTAATGAACTCGACTGTACCAACTATGTATTTGAAATCGGTAAAAACATTTTGTGTAGTGTGAACACATTATTTTGCAATATAAGCTTAAAAACAAAAAGGAATTGAATAATTTAGGAGCGCTAAAGCACAGCATGCGACGACTGACCAGTCACCCCACGACGTCGTGGCTGTCATGCTATACGACCACGATGCATTGTGGATTCTTGAATAGAAATCAAATATTAAATTTAAGTAGATAACTCACCATTTTGTCTCTTCTAGTAACAATATAAAATAAAACAAAAACCATATATTTCAGTTACTTTATTAAATAATTTCATTTTACAACCAGTATTTGAATGCAGTAACTTTTGATCACATTATAGTACAGTACACATATTATAGACAATTTCATTATGTGGTTACAGACACAGAATATAATATATAATACGTATATATAGAGTGAATAATGTAAATACACAATTACAATACACTACAAGGAGTAAATATTTTAATGAATAATTACCTAGTGTTTAAAGTTACAATAAAAACAAACCAGTCGAGAGGGTAGTTAAAAAATGTGTTCTATTTATCTAACAGATATGTTTCATGTATACTATAAAGCAACAACTCGTTTGTAACAAATAAATCATTATATAACAGTCTGATCACACGAATATTACAAATTAAATAATAAAATTGTATATGTCATCTAGTTATTTACATCAGTTAGCTAACTAAATAACAAAGAACCTAACATTATTTTGTAAGTTATATGCCACTAGGCCGTCTAAATACTGACTGGCTGGCCGGTCGCCGCGCGATCTTTAACCGACTAATAATTATTAATTAATAATTTCCTAAGAAAATTCTACACTAAATAAATTAAAGTCCAAGCCTAGGTTACGATGACGCCGGTGTGGTATATAGAAGCTGGTTTTAAAGATATTTTTAATCTGGAATGCATTCATTTTTAATACATGAGTGTGGCAACACTACCCGGCACACCAGCGCCATCTGTTATTAAATACAGTGAATTATCTAAATCTCGTTATCAAACTGTATAAGAATGCATCAATAATTTTATATCAAAAGCCTTTCTATTGCGAATACATGAAGAATTCAAATGTATATAGAGTACATGATGTTCAAAAGTTTAATATTATTGTTTACTGAGCAGTCTAATTTTAGGAGCCATCGTTACAGTTAATTCCAAGCATCGATATCTACGTAATATTTATCGCTGGTATCCATTGTATTATTTAACTTAATGTAACACGACAATACCAATTAGCACATGAGTCAGTTTTCTCATACACAACACTTTCCCGCCACATTTTGACAGATGTCTGGTTTGACAGCTGTCATTTTGATTATGACGTTTGTTTTTTAATCGAGAACAATGTGCGGGTTGATCGGTTGTCGGCTGCAGAAGACGGCGCAGAGCGCGGGCAGAGCGCGCGTGAGTAGCCCGGCGCCGGCGGGCTGCTGTTATGCTAACGAGTCTTTTGTTGGACTCATCTGCTTGCTTGAGCCGATGCTAGACCGACTCTGGCGGCCTTCGGGTGTGTGAGATCTGAAAAAGATAAAAAAACGAATTAATTCTTCGATTTTACTTACATTTCTAAGGCATAACTATATTACAAGACGTTGGAAACATGTTACGCCCCATACGAATAAAAATCACCGATTTAGAGTCTACCTGATATCAAGATCTGATTTGTCGATAGTGACACTGAGCATATTTCGACAAATAAGCCTAATAACATTTTATTCAACCTGTAGACCAACTCTGAGAAATGTACACTCTTTTGTAAAAAATATATATAGAAGGGTGAACTTACTTTTGTGTGTCTAGATGCATACTGTTCCGTGAGGGAGCTGAAGGACTCAGTTTGTGGTTCGCTAAGAATGTGCCGATAGACTCGTCAGAGCTATAGCTATCGTTGTCACTGCAAATAAAGATTATATTGTTTAATACAAACGCCTTTACAATCAAAAATAAGAATGAAAAAACGCTGTTGGGCAATTTTGAACTCTATTTTTATTAAAAGAAAAAAAATCCTTTTCAAAATAAGTTTTAATGGATGACCACAAGCGATTATGTGTTCGATTGTATCGATTTTGATGACCGTTGTGTCTGTGATTGTACCAATCATGATATTGTAGAGACGGGCGCGGCGGTGAGAAAGGTCTCCCTTGGATCTGACTGTGTTTAAAAAAGGGAGTCCATATTTCTATTCACAAACCGATCATTTATAGTTCGAATATTTTGAAAAGTTTGAGTATTTCATGTTGTGAACCTGTCAGTATCTCTCGAGTCTCCAGGACTAGAGAGGTCCCCAGCGATGGCTTCTTGTAGTGCGGTGGCTCGTCTCGCGGCAAGGCGCGCCTCGTCTCTGGCGGCGGCCGCCTCGGCTGCAGCAGCAGTCGCCGCGGCTTCAGCTGCCGCCTTAGCACGACCCGCCTCGCCGAGCTTCGCTGTTAATCCTGAATTTTCTTCTTTCAGTTCGCTGTGGATATAACATTATTTTTTGAATATAGTTTCTGTATTGGATTTTGAAATAATTCAATGTAATAAATTGTTAAATTAATATAAGGGGTAACCACAAATTACGCTACAACATTACGACAAAACATCTTTTTCGTGTGTCAAACTATATTTCGTCTTTTGATTAAATCAATATAGTGGTGAATTGGACTAGTAGTGAATTGGACTTTTTGACAGCGTACAAGAAAGTCAACGGTGAAATTATCTAAAAAAATATTAGTTTTTTTATAAACACTTACTTTAAATTTACAATATAACAAATCGAGGCATAAAACAACATGCTTTATAAGCAAGGCAAAAGAAAATAAACGTACCGCAGTTGTCTAGTGAACTTGCGCACTTCGTCTGCGGTGAGTTGTTCCCTGGCGCGTGCGACCGACAGTTCGTTCGCTAGTTGCTCATGCGCCTCGCGCAGGCGCGACAGCTGACCCTCCAGCCGTGCACGCGCTGTCGCTTCTAGCTCCAGGCTTGATTCTAACTCCTAGGGAACAATGTATATTGGTTAGTTTTGGTCATTATTTGAATGTTGAATAAATTGTTGAAGGTAGGTCGTAAAATTGGCAAAATAGTCTCACGTAGTTAATGAACGCTCCCTAGCTGAGAGTTAATCAGTTTACGTCTAAATCCTTATGTATTTTACTTTACCCTCGAGGTCGGTTAACGACCGAATATATTAAAAAATTATGCAAAAAAACCTTTATGTTAATTTTATTGAATTTATTTTAACGTTAGTGTAATTTTTCTGTTTTTGTAATTTTTTTGACCTTGTCCATCATAAATAATTACCTTATTCCTAAGCTCGAGGCGCCTCTCGGCCTCGGCATGTCCGTGCTCGTGTCCCGCCTCTGCGCTGGCGAGCTTGGCGCTGAGTTCGGCGAGCTTGTCCCTTGCGGCGCGCGCGTCCTCGCTGGCGGCGTCGGCGCGGGCGCTCGCCTCGCGCGTCGCGCTCTGCGCCGCGCACAGCGCCGACGTACTCGTGCGGTATTTCTTTAGTAACTGGTATAGAAAATAGCATAATTATTGATATTTTATTAAAATGAATGGCCGACGAGTAGCTACGTGATGATAAGTCATCGGTAAAGTCAGAGGTACAACCGAACTTCTACCGTCTTTATAATGACATCACTGAACAGTTAACCTTACAGACTCGAATTAATTTTATGTTTGTAAAGTGCTTCGCGGCACGGAGTTCGTTGCAGAAATTGCTTTTTAAAAAGAAAATCTTCGCGATTTTGCAACAGCTAGTTTTTCCATGTACTTAAAGCACTCGTACCTCAGCGGCCTCCTCCTCCGCATCGTCGAGCTGTGCCCGTGCGGCGGCGGCGTCCCTGGCGGCGCTGAGCGCGCGCTCGGCGGCGTCGGCGCGTGCGCGGGTGGCCTCGTCCAGCGCCGCGTTGCTCTCCAGCGCCTCCGCCTCCGCCGACTGACGCGCCTTCGTCGCCGCGCGGAGGGCGAGCTCGAGGTCCTCCACCTGGGGAAGTTAATAAACACACATACGACATCAATATTTTTAATTTTATACACCTAACTTCAAAACAAACTGATAGAATTTCATACAACTAGTAACCATTATCTTATTCTGTTGGGGATAAATTTAACGGATGCCTTCAACATTTAAAACATAAAATGCCAAAATTTCTACCGAATTTTAAACTGCATCAAAACAGCCTCATTTAATCTATTGATGCCCCCTAAACATTTACACGAAAAATGTTTTACAATTTATTACTATTACTTTTTTTAAGCATTCATTTATCTGAAATAAATAATATAATATTCAATATTAAAATAATGTAAGTACCTGGTTCTTCAACTGTCTAATCTGCGCTTTGGCGCCACCTTCCTTTTCTTTTTGTTCTAACATAGTCTGAGCATCACGCAACAGAGCGCGGTATCTCTTCAGGTCTCTGGAAACAAACATCAAATTCATTAAACGACTGTATAAACGACATAAAAAAGTTTATACTCTCTAAAATAGAATACCATAGAATAGCACTTGATTGATGATTGAGTGCTGCCATAATATGTGGTCCATCCCTAACAGAACAGATATTGATATTCTGCCACTTGTCTACAGGGCCTGTAAGTGTTTACGTAATGTAGTACAAACAGTATAAGCAAGGAGTAGTAGTATACCTCTTCAGCCTGAGTACAAGTTGTCCCTGCTCGTGGTTCTCGGCCCGTGCGGTCTCCTCGAGCGCGGCGAGGCGCCGCTCGAGCTCGTGTCGCTCGCGCAGCAGCAGGCTACGTTCTGCGTGCTCGCTCTCTAGTTGACTCTCCAGTACTGTAACGAGAATTGTCCTTATAGTAACGGCTTAAGAAGACAATAATCTTACTACCCCATCTCAACCCGTGGGTGTCATAAAATGCGACTAACTGCCGTACTCAGAGACTTAACTTTAAAGTTTATTTAGTAAAAACGCCTAAAAACGATTATTCAATGAAAAAATTCTATTAATTTATTACTGCTAATTGACGTCTCTGAGTGCGGCCGTAAGGGAGTACTATGAGTGCCGGTAAGGCCGAAAAGGAAAATTCGAAACAAACCCTATATCAGCCCCTCTCGCCAGCGTGGTATAGTAGGCTAGATTCCCTCCACATTCTTTGAAGGAGACCCATGCCCAACAGTGGGACGTTAATGGGTTGAAACGATGATTATCTGACATTTGTTTATTAGTTTAGGATATTCTATTATAAGTATATTTGATATTTTCTTGTATGTAGTTATGAACTGGTTTTATTATGTGTTTATGTGTGTGTGTGTGTTTGGTGTTACTTACTTAAAAATATGTAATTATCTGTGGCGTTTGTAACCACTCTAATTGTTTTGTACAACACTAGCGCTTTACTTCTAAGTAGGTACTTGATCTCTTTGCCCCTTTACCGTGTCTTTATAATTACTTTTCCACAGTTTCTACAGGACTGTCGGTAGAATATGTGACACTATTACTTACTAAGAACTATATGTACAAGGTACATTCTTGGAAGTAAATAATTATTCTATTGTATTCTATTATTCTAAACCGCAATGTCCAATAACAACTTATTGGTTATTGCGGTATTTGATTATAATAGACTCGAATATCCATAACAAATCTACATTTTTATGAATATCACAGCTGCTAGAGAAATTTCAAGTCAGATAATTGATAATTCCGAAGCAGTGCTCAGCTGCTATAGGAATTTAAAGTTATGTAATTCTTATTAAGTAGAAGAAAGAAGTACAGAAATATTAGATCACTGGAAGTCGGGCGGGGATTCACTCGGCGTTCTTTATTTGGCCACTGCTCAGATTCTATTGGCAGTAGCGTGATGTTATATAGCCTTCCTTGATAAATGGACTATCCAACGCTATGAAATTTTTTCAAATCGGACCAGTAGTTCCTGAGATCCTAGCGTTCAACCAAACAAACAAAAAAACTTTTCAGCTTTGTAAGTATATCTTCTAATCTTATCGTGTGGGCTTGAGGCAGACCCTGGTGCTAGAATTTATCAAGTCGCCCACAAGGCTTCCAACTCGACTTAACGACTACCGCATTAAGTGGTAACTGGGATCAACGGCTTTACGTGCCTTCCGAAGCACGGAGACGCTCGAATGAAATTGCCTCAAACGGTCACCCATCATAGACAGACCTTGCCGAACGTAGCTTATAGATAGATATAGATATATTTACTGTTTATTTCTAAAATAAATAAACAAATTATGATGATGATGATCATGATGAAAAAAGAAAGTCTTACTCTTAAGTTTCTTGGCGGCATTAGCTCTGGTTTCCTCCATTTCGTCATCTCTCGCAGCGGCCTCCAAGCGCGCCTCCTTGCGTTGTTGTTCCAACAACATCTCCAATCGAAGCTTCGAGCTTTCCAACAACTGTCATGAAAAAAACAGACATTTTATTTGTTTGTTAAACTGACTTTAAAGAAGTACATAGCATCATAGCATCACACCTTTTTCCCCGAAGGGGTAGGCAGAGGAGTTTCACACCCACATTTCGCCGGCTATGTTTGCTCCCATGAAATACGGGGCGAGCCTATTGTTATCAACCGGAAACATTTATTTACCAAACTCCGGGAAAATCTCAATACTGGAATTTCATGACAGAAAAGCCCAATACCATTTTCACCCGACCCGGGAATCGAACCCGTGACCTCTTGCACAGCAGCCGTAAACACTTCCCGCTGCGCCACCGAGGCAGTTATTGAACCTATATTTAATTAAATCAATATTATGTTAATTTTAATCATTCGTCCAGTAGTTTCTGAGATCGTAGTTCAACCAAACAAACGAACTCTTCAGCTTTATAATATTATTATAGATATTAATAAAATCAGCGCTGTTGAGTAACCAGCAGCTGTTGGTTGCTGGTGCCGCAGCATTATACTGAGCGAAGTCCAAATTCCCGCAGATGTGATATGCAGTAGGTACAATTATTAGTTACAACCTTTTTTCTATTTCCCTTCTTTCTTATATTAATGTAATTTTGTTATCTGTGTATATATTTTTTTTGTTTTATTATGCCACTAAATTTATATCTATGTTTATAGAAGTTCCTTGGTATAGTTATTTAACATTGCTGTGAATAAATGGGTTTTCTTTCTGTCTTTTCTTAGTAAGTATAGGTTCACCTGTATCTGTCCGGCGAGTTCGTCGAGCTCCTCCTCCTGGTCCCGCACCCTCCGCTCCAGCTCGGTCTTGTTCCGTCTGAGTGCGGTGAGTTCATCTCCACCACCACCTCGTTCCTCTAACTCACGCGTCGCCGCCGCTAATCGCTCTTCTTTCAGCTCCAATTCCATACGAGCTTCCTAAAATAACATAAAATTTAAAATTAGAATAATGTTTTTTTTCCATTCACATCAGAGGGCTGGTGAGAGTGGCGTTGCCAGTTCAAATTGGCATTTGTATGAGATTTAGCCGAGATTTTTTTTATTATTCCATTGTGGCCAAGTTCAAAGAAATGCCTGTTTTTACAATTTAAGACAGGGCCCCCTGTAGTATACAGGTATCCTCGAATCATTGATGTGGCAGATATAGCGGTTGCTAATTCCATGTCAGAAACTCAACTCGCGAAGTAACCTTAACGTTTATCCCTTATTCTATCCTCATAAGACTTTTTCTCAGACACCTTGCTTGGTGTTGGTATTTCTAGTAAAATCTCTATCAAGATCGATTCTATTCTACTCGATACAAGTTTAGGTAAGTTATACTCACAGAGAGGCTTTGTTCGAGGGCATACTTCTCAGCGTGTGCCTGGTCTCGTTCACGTGACAGTCGCTCCTTAGCGCTGCGTTCTCGTTTCAGCTCTTCTTGTGACGCCTGTAGTTCACTGTCGAACTTGCGCTGTCGCTTCTCCAGTAGATTGTTGCGACATGTCTGAAATGTAACAAATTGCATTTTTAATTGATGCTGAAATTTTTTTTTATAAATTTGAGAACGCATTGAATTTATTGTTAGCGTAAAATCTATTAAACATTACTCTCCTTTTATTTGATAGATTGGTAAAAAACTTAGTGTCAAAAAACGAAAAACGGTCCTAATTTTAAATTATTATTGTGTGTAGTGTGTATTAAAAAGTAAGTAGCCGTAATGCTTACAGTTATTTTACTATTAAAATAACAGCCCGCAAGTTTCCAATGGATTATTTGCATATAAACAGTACAACAATTGTAAATTACCTTTTACACACTTTTCATCTAATTTTAAAAAGTTTATTAAGTAAACATATTTTTAAATATAACTGCGATTAAATAACAAAAATTGAAAACCACGAAATATGACACTAAATTGCGACGTTGTGTAAACGCACTTAAAGTAATTTTATCGTTCATCTTATTTTTTATTATCCTTAATATTATTCTTACCTGTTCATCAAGCAGTGAACGCAGATCAGCCATATCGTTGGTGAGCTTCTGCAGCTTTCGTTTCCACTGAGCAGCGACCGCCCTCTGTTCCTCCACCTCTTCGTATGCATCTTGTACCTAAACAAACAAAAGTTTACATGAAAAATTTGAATGAACATACGAAGGCCTTTGACAGTGTGTAGGTACCAGTCCATTATTAGTCTTAGTTACTTGTTGTGTCAATTTTTGTTTTGCCAAAATTGAGAAATAGTCACTAATATGATAAAACTGATAAGTTTGTTTCAAACATGTAGCAAAACATGAATTACTGTTCAAATATATTTTGTACAGTGTTTTACAAGGATTAATACTTGGGCCCTTACTCCAATTTGCCTCATGCACATATTAATATTTTTTTAAACGATGTAAATTAATCACAAACATAAATAAACCGAACCTTTCCTACGCTAATATAACCGAATCAAAACGCAATGTATTATTACGAAGCGTAATTCGAGCCGCGTACTGGCTTTGGACGATCGCCAACTACACTCGATAACGATAAACCGTTTGAATTATTACAACAAACATTATTTGATATTTCTAACCAACAAACCTCACTTTCCTCATCCATTTTACAACACTGGTGAAATGTAAATTTCAATCTGCTACGATTTACGCGGGTATAGAGCAAACAGCTGAAAATGAGTTCACCGTTCCAATGTTTTCATTCACCTTTTTGTTTAATAAGTCATTGCACTTTGACGTGGGAATGATATCGTTCTAAAATTTTCACACGAAAGATGATCTTATTCGAGGTAAAATGTCTTCAAATCTTTGTTCTTCTTCAATCAATAAACTGCAGTCAGTTTCATCAATTAACTTTGCACTTTTACTCCAAAATAATGTGCCGCAAACCACTTTCTTACTTAAAATGTCTCACTTAACTAATTAATAACGGCAATTATCCACTTTATAGTTCACTTAAGTCATTAATGTTATAAAAACAGCGTTTATGTGCTCTTATAACGTTTCAATGACAATTAACAACTCAAGATTATTTCGAACCTCACTTAAAAAGTAAAAAAAATAACTAAACCATGTTGAAAAAAAAAACGAAATAGTTATTTAAATTAGGAATACAACGAACGCAATTTTTTTTTATAATTTTTTTACAACACAGATGTATAAAACAATGTTAAAACACACAATAGGTGTTACGATAAGCGGCAGTGTGACTGCGATAACAGATGGTATCGAGATCCCAGCTATCGGTAACTAGTGCCAAGGATGATCTCTGATATGTTGAGATAAACGTCTTATGGACCAACTGTCGAGGCCTATTTGATGTTGACTTTGCTGACGTCATTGTAGGCTTGACAATTGTTCACATGAACTTTGATCGCAGTAAGTGGACGTGAATAGAAACTATTTGGAATTTAATTTGAAATGTAATTAAAATAAGAATTAACAGGTCGTGGATTTAAATACACATTTTTCCATTAGGTAGTGTTTAACGTTTATCTAAGATTTATGTATGTTAATTATTATTGTAATTTGGGTTTTTATGTAATTTTGTAACATTATCTGTCTAACAGCTATGCTTCGCAGAAACGAAACTAACGTTTATAAACAAATATATTTTACAAAATAGTGGTACTATATTGATATTTATGCCCGACGATTTCAATTGAATCGCACCGATCGTCGTCTACAAGTAGTGAGAATTAACATGTTTTTAAATGGGAACAAATATTTTTTTCACGAAAATAAGGTTTTGTCTACCAATTAATGTTACCCAAAAAATACAACGTACTTATAGGTACCAATTAACGAAACGTAACAAAAACCGTATGTCTAAATTAGTAAATTCTGATTATGACATGCGATGCGTGAACCAAATTTAGTAAATGTGCACTAAATTATGTAAATTTGGACCAAATTTAGATAATGTTTGGGTTGTAATTTTTTTTTAAAAAAGTACTTAATTTGACTAACAAAACATAATTAATTGGTTACCCATTACGCCTTAGTTTAAATTAGCATAACAGAATATTTTTGTGAACATTTAACTTTTTTGAGTTGCAAATGTATTTTATGGTCATAAATTTTACTAAATTTGGTACGCAATTAAACCATAGCCTTTTTAAAAAGTGTAATTTGGTATATTTGGCAGCCCTACAGATAGTAGCATTCGGTCTAGTTCATGGGTATTATCTAAAAATAATTCACTGTGATTATTTAAATTTTATAGCGCGAAAATTTAAATTTTAAATAACACTTTCTCTTAGTACTAAACTGCCAGTATTTATCAAAGTTAATGTTTGGATTAATCTCTCGTAATTGATTTTATAAGCCAAAGTGGCAAGATTACTGTATATCACAAAGATTACGCTTGTTTTGAAGATTGAATAAATTGGATTAGTCATAGGAAATTATTTAAATTTGTATTAGGTACCTACTCACCGTAGAATATTGTAATTCTATTCAGTTAATTGAAGATGGTGCCTCTTTGGGACAAAATACTGATTATGGTATTTGCATGACATAATGCTACAGGAAAAACGTATCTACTGAAATTACTTTAAGGTGCATTTTCGTGAAACATGTATTTATTCATTGCGATGTTTTTCGTGTCGAGAATTGCATAATTTTACCTTCACTTAAATTAAACCAAGAAAGTGTTAAATCAATCATACTGAAAGAATTCATGGAATGAGATCATCGTAGTTATTTTAAGTTAAAATAATGTATTTATGTACTGGATTCAATGACAAATTCTTGTGTTAAAAATATAAATGGTGGGCGGTGTTGATGTATTAACTAAACGAAAAGTTGTTACAAAATGTTGTGTTGGCGATAAAAATCTCTGTTATTGTTATTATGAAGCCGACATTTTGTTATATTATTCATAACATTACAATAATTATATCGTTGTATTATTTTAAAACTGTAATATATTTACGAGACTGGAGTAAAGACGAAAAAGGAAGAATGTTCTAATATATTTAAATAATATAGGTTCTAACTAACAGTAACATACACTTTTCCACCAAAATTCTTTCTAGAAGTTTCTTTTAAAAGGTGATGCATGTATAACTATCGATACGTATCGGATAACAGCACATTCACACTAATTTCTGTTCCACTGTCAGTTCAAATTTATTCCTCCTAAGTTTGTAAAGTTTCCCGTCACACAGGTGTTATTTTAAGCGCGGAAGTTATATTTAAAAACTCCCTATGCAATTGTGTAATTATTTCTTCAAATTTTCCTGGAGGTGAGCCAGGTAAATAGCGTTGACATTCATAAATGTAAAGTTTAAAAATGACACATTCCAAAGCTTACGTACTATTACGCAAGATCATTCAAGAAAATGTGTAAAAAACGTAAAACTAGTGATGTAATTATAGAACTAGGTGAAAATATAAGAAATAAATATAATACACCATTGCGCAAGTCGTGGAATACAAACATAAAAGAGCCTACATAGACGAGAAACAGTCTTAGGGCACTTCATGTCCTCCAAAAAAAAAACTGAACAGAATGAACTTTAAGGATTGGCAAAGAGCTCGTGATGCTACTAGTGTTGCAGGCGTCCGTATGCTTTTTTTTAAAGAGGCGAAATGGATTACGCATACCGCCCGTGCGGGGATACGAGACGGTTATGTGGGACTCACCGGCCCAAAGAAACCCAAGGATTCCCATAGAATCTCAATCGGACCAGAATACCCACTAAAATCCCCTGTGAACAGTCGCTTCGCCGTAATGCGTGGAACCTAGAACCAACCTGATATATCGTCAGCAGCCCACCCAGCGACAGTCCCTTACGGGGCACCGACACCTAGCACTTTGCGGACACTAACACCAACACCAAATCACAGCGTCCAGGTGCACCGGGGAGGCGTCCATATGCTACGGTAACCGTTACCAGGCGAGCCGTACGTCTGTTTACCACCGTTATGGTATAAAAAATCTTTTACGAAAACATTGATGAACAATGATTGCATACGAAGCACGTAATACTTTCAATTAATTGTGTGCGTTAATTCGTTAATAATAATGATCAATTTTGAAAGACAATAAGTACCTCTAAATCAGTACGCAATTTAGTACTTACAGCTAGGTATAATATAGGCACTGAAGGTATTTAACTTGACACATTTTGCCTTGAACTTGACATACAAACAAGTACGTTTTTCAATGTGTACAGTATTGAATGTCCTTGTCACAGTTTAAAAAACGTTTGTTGGTCAGAATGAAACGTGATATAATAGTTACACCTGAAGTGGCTAAAAGAAAACCATGAAAGGGTTAAACGTCTATTGTGTTTTTTTACCCGACTGCCAAAAAGGAGGTTAATGTTTTTCACACGTATGTTTGTATGTGGGCATTTCTGTTCCATTGTGACCTTCTGTAGCATAAACGGCTTGGCTGATTTTAAAGTGTGAGGTGTCATTAGGTTTGTAATTTTCCCCCGAGTGTCATAGGCTATATGACGTCAACAAAAATCCAATATGGCGGACGTAAATTGTCAAAACAGACGTTTTTAGTGCTATAGCAATATGGGTATCAGATGAAAGCTAATTACCTAATAGCCTAATTCAATTATATATTCACTAACTATTGCCCGCGACTCCACTTGTCTGTTGTAACCTAAATAGCTTGACCAAATTTTTAACTATCAAAATTCGCAAAGTTACATAATATTTAATAATATTGACTGAAGAAGGCTTTAAAATGGCAAGGCAAGGCAGTCGGGTTTTTTTTTTTTTTTTAAATAAACACTTGTTTACGATTGTACTATAAATGTGAAACTATTTCTCGTCGCCACTGCGACCTCAAGCGAAGTCAAACTTACTTACTAATGTGAGATATAAACTTAAGAAGCATTTTGCTGTGAACATGATATGTAGTTGCTTCGTTCTTCGATTGCAACGGAATATTGTATAGTTTTAGTCAAACAAAATGTACAGGATGTTGGAAATACATAACGGCTGAACTGTTGTTTATCTAAATAGGTTTACGGTGTACTGCATTGTACAATAGCGGGTATTCTATGGTGAATACGTTTTATGTTTTGTATGCAAAGATAATATAAGAAAGTTGATATCCCCTGAGCTAAATATAAAAAAAAAATTAAACATAGCATCATGCCTTGTCCCTCGAAGAGCCTCTATCATATTCACATTTTGTCAACTATGTTAGGTTCAATGCAATAGGAAGCGAAACTATTGTCATTTAACGCGATAACCGCAATATTGGAATTACTTGATTGAAAATTCAATAACGATTTGGTCGATTTTAGAAATATGATACTAGAATTCGCCCATTACGTATTAAGTAACTTATTGTACTTGACCTTACTTTTATGTTTTTTTGTTACACCAGTCGTGGTCACAAGCTGATTAAATAAGTTATGTAAATCTATCGTGTGATCATATTTCTAGTACCATGCATCAGGAAATTTTTCAGACACTGGGTTGAAACTGAAAATTTAATGACAGAAAAACTCAATAACGTTTCTGCCCGCCCTAGGAATCGAACCATAAAAATTACGTTATTATATCAACTTACCTTTTTCTCCAACTGTTTCTTAACAGTAACAAGTTGTTCTAAATCATCTTCGTGTTGTCTGCGCAGTTGCGCGCGGAGTAACTGTAGCTCTCTATGGGCACGTTCGAACCGCCTCTTGTATTTGTCGCCTGCTGCTGCAGTGTCACCCTCTGAACCTTCAGAGTCCGAGGGTTCTGCGCCTCCTGAGTCAGCGGAACGCCAGTGTAGGAGCTCGAGTTCGAGGCGTTCTGAAGCCTGTGAAAACAAAATGAGGTTACGAATTTAAGATTTCATAAAGGTTGATATATTTGACAATTCACTTGTAAGAGAACATCAAGCATTTGCCGTTTTTAATTTATCGAAATGAACCCCGAACGCCAAAGCGCCAAGCAGTACAGTTTTTGTAACATTAAAGTTAAATACACATCCAAATAAGAACCTTTTTTAAGGCATGTGCATTTACAAGTGTTGAAATACAATTGTTTAAGTTATAAAAGCACTTTTCAATCAGCCAAGATTTCATTCTAGACTTGAATAAATACGGCGATAATTCTGTGATCTTTTTAGGAATGTTGAATAATGTCTGTAATGAAGAAGAACTGCTCCCCGATGGATTTACAGAGACATGACAAGTATATAACTTGAGGTTTAATAGTAAACTAACCTGCTGCAATCTTTGGTTGTTAGCTAGCAGGTCTCTGTTGTCTCTCTCCACTCGCAATCTCTCCGCGGCCTCAGCATCAGCTCGCTCTGTGGCTAAACCAGCCGCCGCCCGTTCCTCCGCTAGCTCACCGCCCACCTCAGATAGCTATGGACAAACAAATACAGAATTTAATAAGGTATTAACCTATACAAAACAAGCCGATATACAAACAGCTTTTTCTCCGAAAGAGTAAACAGTGGTGTAGAATGCATATTACGCAAGTCGATAGATGTATAAAGATTTAAACTGTGTTTGTAAAATGAAGGTTTCAATACTGTATACAGTTACCCACCCTTAATTTTTTGTATTTAATAGCAAGTTAAGAATAATCCAAGGACCAGCCTAGCAGTGGGACTAATGATAGCCCTAATCTACTAATTAATGCTGCTGTGAACCACAAATTACTATAATTCAATGCGTGCCAGCTATAGTGACGATTATTGTAGTCATTGAAATATATTGTGTCAATTCCAGAACACATTTTATCATCATCATTATTTTAACCAATAAACGTCCCACTGCTGGGCACGATTCTCATCCAAAGAATGTGGAGGGAATTTAGTCTAGTATACCCCGCTGGTCAAACGGGTAGAATACATTTAGGTTTATTGGAATAATATGAACGAGCTAGAAAAAAGTGCAAAGTGAAAATAGAAGATCGTCTTAAATATCTCATAAACTCGCATATTTCAGTAAAATTATGCATTGCCATAACGCAATAACTTTCTAACGTCGCCGGCGATTGATGCACTCGCTGATATGAAAACAGCTTGTGTTAGCCAATCTATAGTGATGTATTATATAAACAACAATTGTTTAACACGCACGAATTGATGGAAATATCGATAGAAGCAATTATTAGTAAATAATTCTAGAGTATTTGTTGCGATTGTGTTATTCCGTACCAATAGATTTAAAAATTCCAACCTATGGTTAAGTATAGTACAAACTTTATGGACTGTACCTATAGCCTCATGGTATATAAAAAGCGCCTCGCCCATTATAGAAAACAGACTAGAATACAAAAACAAAATAGATTAATTAGCTCAGGCGCCCACATTACTGTTTTAACTATGTTAGTCGTGAACAATAATCTTGTTTTTGGGAATACATTTTAAGTAGTTAATGAAATTTGAAGATATGGAGACCGAATGGATAAGTGACTGGCATATAAATCATGTGGTCTGAGTTCGATTTCGACCGGCAGCATCAATGTAGATTTCACTTTGTGGAACTTATATGTACTAGACAAGTGACTTACTGCCTGCGGACGGAGAAGCAAAACAACGTGAGGAAACTCACATACCTTAGAAGACATTCTAAGTGTATGTTTGGACGCTACAATAGTTCAGGAACTGATCGACGCAGTAAAGAAGCCGCTCATAGCGTCTAATAAAAAAATAATAGGTAAAGTGAAATTTACCCACCGAGCCTAAAGCTCTGAATATGAAGTCACTAGCTTATAAAAGACACTGTGGTGCTCAAACAATGATTGATCATGGTTGTACAAGAAAGTGTTTCCTCCGCACCTACTCTTGAAAGAAAAGTCCAATAATGCTGTAGCTAGCTTGGGGATCAGCAATCTTAGGTATAATCGCTGCGCAGTGTAGACAGTCTTTCCTTACGAGAAAAAATTATGTCCGACATGAAAATCCAGTTATACATTAATCACAATAACAACCGTCTTTCCTGCTCATAATAAAGTGTTGAATTATCCATAGAAAATGTTTACTCATTCTAGAAAGTGGATAATTACAGTACCTACCCCTTTCAGGTAGATAATTCTTCACTACCGCCATGTCTAACGCTGTGATTTACGCCACATAAAAATATGGCCCTACCTTACCGGTTATTTGTTGCAAATAACTACCTAACAAACATGAAAACCATCGATCTCTCACTAATTGGCCAATAGAATAAATAGCTGTTATATGTCATTCGTTTGAATAAAACATTAACTAAGCGGAAATGATAAACAGGTTAAATTTGGATTTGCTGACGTACGGTGTACATGGTCCGCCCAATCACTAACTAACGAGTAAATTTGCAACTTTACTGATGCCAAAAGCGCACATCATCTTTACACAAAAAACAACAAACGCTAGAAAGAAACTCCACACTTCCTGTTCAGTTTGAGTGACAATGTTAAAATATCTCGATGACGGACAGGGCAGAATTTCTCGCGGTTGTAAAAGACGTTGTGAGAAGACAACAATGAGAAAAAAATGTTTTGGCAAGCGACTTGTGTGAGGTAACAACGAACCAAAGTCGTAAGCGCCACTTGTAGCCTATCTCAAACAGCCGGCAATAATTTACTATAATGTATTAGCATTATTTTTATGAGCATCACGAACTCTTTGGAACATTTATGCTCTATGATAAATAAAACTAATAGTTAATGAGTCACCTCGTCCATTTCAGAGACAGTTGTTCTATCTTCCGATATGCCACGGCTGGAGCGACACACACTGCTTGCTCTACTTCCATTCCGACTGAATAATGTGAATCCTTTAATCATGATATTTGTAGCAGACTTAGATCTACCGAGTCTCTTATTCTTTCCGTCGAACATATCAGAATCATCTTTGTGTCCCAGTCTTCGCCATTCGTCCATAACATGATCAGTTCGTTTTAAAAAGCTATCAATTTTACTGCTCAAATAGTTTGAAGACGTTCCATCTTCCAAATGTGCAGCGACTGGCTTAAATTTCTGCCGAAGGGGCTGTCTATTACATCCAAGAACGAATGACAAGTTAGCATCGAAAACAACAGGAGCTTGCTCTTTTGACCTTAATTCTTTTAAATCAACATTTTCAGAGTTATCACAGGTTTGTGGGTACATTCTTCTTGGAGTAGGCGTCCTGTTGTAGAGTGTAGAGTTCACACTAGTGGAGCGAGACAGTGGCACGTAGGTCCCGTTGCTGCTGCATGTCGAGTACTGACTGGCAGAACTTCGAATGCTGCTATAAGATAGTGGACTTGGAGATCTTGACAATAGCATGCTGCTGTTCGGCACATGTCGACGGGCGAGCTCCGCTATGGAACCCGTCTCCACTGAAGCACACGAATTGCTTCTTTTGTAAGACGGGCTAGGAGAACGACTCACTAAGTATTTTCCATTATCAACACTGCTCTGCGAAATAGTATGAACTTCTTTCAGAGGTTTTGAAACATAAAGCTTTTTGCCATTTAAAAGAGTAGTTGGTGGCTTCGGCGGTACTTTATCATCGAAATCTATAGGCAGCGTCTTAGATTTCTTCACCGGTAATATGGGTCTGCTTGGTGGAGCTTTCGGCGGTTTCTTCGGAGTAGCGTCCAATATGGGTGGTGACAGTGGTCCATTCCTGTTGAGCGGATGAGATCCATTGATCGGTGGAGAAAGTACACCGTTGGTGACTGGCCTATTTTGTTCTGGTATTTGAAGTTTCAGCGGGCTGGAGCTCATCCTGTTGACGGCGTCGGCGACGCCGTTCGCGTGTGGCATTATTTAGGCTGTTCGCTTACGTTTCCTGTAACGGAAGTGTCGCGAACGATGAAAGTCCAGTGCCATTTCACAGTGGTTGCAGTATTATTGTCGCGAGCGTTACGGGATGCGTCGGGACATTAGTTGGAAATAGAACCGGCGCGAGACGGCTCCGCGGACGCACTGCGCCGCCGCCGGCTATGTCGGTCGCCGGGCCGACGACGCGCCCGCTCGACTATTTTAGTTTACTTAGATGTCGAAGTGCACGCGCGGCTGACACACTCTGGACCTTCAAAATTTTGTGGACGTCCAGTATGATCGAGCCAATGACAACATTCATACGTTCGAACGTCCTTAATGTAACTATCGAGACTCGTAAATCTGTCAGAATAATTCTGGATACAAAATATAAGTAGGGCAATCGATATTCATGTCAATAGATCAGATGCGCAGCCGGCATTACGTCTGCACATGACCAGTCGTCCGGAAACCGTGAAGGTCAAGCCTTGTTGTACAGTTAATGCACTAATATAGACTGAATCAAATTGAACTAATCGTGAGCGTAATTAGGGACACTTGATCATTGACGACAGAAAAAAATAGGCAAGATTAAATAAAGAAAACGTTGATATATTTTATAAGAGTTAGAATCATTGTTATGAAAAACAGATCCAAATGTTTATAAAAAACAAAAAATTGATATAAAAATAGTAGAACCTAACCTAAAATAAGGTATGTACTATTATTATAATATAATACGTGACGTAAACCTGTTTTATAATAATTTAATAACAGTAGAACCTCAAAGTTAAACAAAATCGAAAGAAAGACACCAAAAAAGTTTCCTTGTCTTTTGACATCCACAGAAACAGTTACCGCTGGCAACGTTAAACTAAAAGTTGGCAAGGAAATTTTATAAATAACGTAAATATAACTAATACAGCGTCAGAATATGCATCGTTTGGCAAAAACAACAAGTACGCCGAATTGCGCTGGAGCAATCTGTTAAAACTTGTTGCTCATCAGTTTGTAAACACAAACAGAATCGGGAATACCACTAAGCTTCCTGTTATAATATATAACGAATAAGAATTATAGAGAGAAAACAAAAAACTAGTGATGAGAAAAAAACAAATTTCCATGATTCACTAGCTTTTAGTTTTTATTCACGCCGTTAGACTTAGATTGTAAATAATTTGTGAAGTAGTTTAGTTTAGTGATGTATCTACCTAGTTTGTTTGTTTTCTTTTATTTTGCCAAAACAGCTTTATTCAAGTTCTATTTATACATGATAGAATTATTCAAAATCTAAAGAATATAGTCATGATGCCAAACAAAGTTTTAATAAATTATGAAAATTGACAAAAAATGTCAAGAAATTTCATTACAGACTTGATAAAATGTATGAAACGTTAGCTTTAGAAAGCTAGCCAAAAAACTAGAGTAATCTAAACATAAGGCTGGGTATTGATACCGAAACACCCAGTTATCTACCCAGCTTCAATGTGTTCCAGATTACATTGACGTTTTACGATATTTTCACATTATTCAAAAAATTTAGATCAAGATGTCGAACTGACATGACTGTGAAGCATATGTGGCAGGAAAATTTATTCTGAATAAAATTTATTTCGAGAACACTATTGTGCTATTTAAAATCTATGTACACATAATAATATCTATGTATTAGTTGAACAAAATACAAAGAAAAATAAAACAAGAATATTTTAACCAATTGCGAATAAATTTAAAAACTAATGCAATTCTTAAAAAGCTGTTTTTATTTTACTTACAGCATTGAAAACGTGCGACTTCTGTCAAACTGGCATTAAAGAAACAGCTTTTGGTGGAAATAAGAAACATTAGATTATTATATGAAAATTATTCAAATTTTTAAAAGAAGAATTGGAATAGAATACTAAGAGAGAATGCTGCATTACATAAAAATAACATTGCACCGTTCGGAAACACGGATACTACTAATCTCCTACTGATGGACAGTTCGAATGTGAGCGTCGAAAGGGCTCTAACTCGTTCCAATTCTGTTGCCGGTCAGATGTTCCAATAAGAAATAAATAACCACGACGTCTGCCAATGCGTCCGCTTGATGCAATCTACAGTAACACTATGCCGATAGTTACGCAACCAGTTAAATGGGCTTTTAATCTGTATGGCGGCGAAATTATGGACAAAAGAATACCTCCTGCGTAAACTATTGTATATTCATATGATTTATTAAGAATGCGATATGATAGTATAAGTAAAAACAATTGAAAATCGTTGAGATAATCATTTACAAAGAGTTTCCAAAAAAAATAATTTAAATTAAGAATAGAAAATGGTGAATTAAAAGGTAGGTACTGGTCATCAGGTATGAACTAAAGAGAATAGCTGTAATAGGGGAGGCTGTTGCTCAGCAGTAGGATAGCGTAGGCTTAAAATTCTAACTGGAGATCGACTAGTCAATAATAAAAAAAAATAAGATGATAATATAAATCGAGTAATTGCAGTTGATGCTTTATAAACCATCAGACCATTCCATGTTTTCGTCGAAATATCACGTTAGTTATAAGAAAAAGTGCATGAAGTCATAAGAAATTCACTGCAAACATCATTATAATGTCAAACACTCGCTCTCATGATAAATAATAAACGGACAGCTAAATCATTAAAATTGTATGAACAGACAAAACAGATTTCATTATTTATTACATTAATATATTTTTTAAAGTCACCATTTCACACGTAACTACACAATAGATTCATTCGTAAAAACTCGTTCGATATTCGTGTTTTTTCGTATCGCAACCGTCGCGTGTGCATCGCGTATCACAAACTGAACATTTTTGTCATGGATTTGCTAAATGGGACGTTATTTTAAATTTAGATCGCCACAAAATTTATTGCGAGGAAATAAAAGCTGTGGCATATTCATAAAAATGAGAGACTTTAAATTGTTGCATAAGTTTTTGTAGACGTTTTTAATGTTAAACATTCACTTTCATAATATCATAATTTGGCAGCTTTTTCTCGGCTCGTTTGCGTCTCAATTTGCTGATTTTTTTACAGATATTTGAGAATACAGTCACTTTATCATAAATCATGATACTAAAAAAAGGTTAACACTTTTTCTATAGCTTCAAATATTGATTAGACTTTATTTGAACGCCAACTAATAAATATTTCTTCTAGAAAGATTAAATCTAGCGTTGTATAATTCCTTAGTAACATCTAGACATAGATTCTATTTTTGTTAAATCTAGACAATTCTATAAGTAAAAAAAGGAAATCTCTTGAAACGTCACTCATAACTCTTGCAAAAACATATTTCATTGCCAATGTAATTGCGCGTCGCTTGAACGCAAACCAACAAACGCAAAACATTGATTTCAAAAGCATATTTCTGGAGAACAGAACGTAAATCATAAGAATTAGGTCAGTCAAAGTCGAGAGTCGAGCTCAGTGACGAGTGCTGCCCACTGGTGCGTATAAGCTGAACTCTTTTGAAATTCTCATTAAAAATTACTATGCTATTAGCCCGCTGACATGTTTGACACGGTGTGGTTATTGACGAAAATAATGAAATTAATTTACATAACTTATATTTTTTACATTATGTTAGTGAATAAATAAGAATTTGTAAACACCGATGTTAAATAAAGCATATACATAAATACCCTACAAATCAAACCGTTCCACAAATCACGTTGACTTAAAACTCATATTATTATATTATTTTTAATAGCTTCTACTGGGTGCGTGCATTATTGTTATATTTTATTAATAGTTTACATTTGAAAATCAATTTTCATGTGCTTCTTCAGTGGGAAAAAGCACTTATATGCGTAGGAAGTTATTATGCAATTTTGATCTTTAAGCTAGTAATCATAAAATATGAATTGGCAAATACATAGATGTCTTATTTATTTTTTTCTACCAAAGGTACTTTAATATATTTTCATTAATAGACATATATTCTTTCTTTTAATTTCAAGAAAAAAGTCTGTTGTGTCTTTAAAATCGTAGATTAGTATACGAGTATCATACGTTGATGATTTTATGAAACTTTCTGTGTGACAAACAACAGCAGTTGATTAAAAATAAATTAAAATATGCCCAATGACATTCAGACGTGAGTATGTGTATAACTACCTACAATTATAGTATATTGCCAGAGGTCGTCAAACTTTACCCGACAGCTGATTTTGTATTCTTGTTGCGAGCTTCGATTGCCATCGCGATTCGCGATATACAGTAAGCATATGGAAATTGGTCAATAATAGTACGCAGATGGCTTGAATTTATTAGGGTTTGTGAATTCTATTATAAAATACATTAGGTGCTATTGTAAAATACTAGTACACAGTAAGCGTAATTGGGATCTGATTCTAGGGCCGCACTCGAGACATTAATAAATAAACAAGAAATAAATAATAAGTTGCTTGGGCTTCTAAATAAGTATAATCTTGTCATCATCATCATTTCAACTCATAAATGTCCCGCTGCTGGGCACGAGTCTCCGCCAAAGTTTGTGAAGGGAATTTAGCCTATTATACCACGCTGGCCAGACGGGTTGGGTTTAATTCGAATTTTCCTTTTCTAAAAGTGCTCTGCATAGGGTAGAAATAGGGTAGTGACATTATGTATTCTTAATCCGTTGCTGTATATTAAGGCACAGAATAAGTAATAGTACTACCGATAAACATTTAAAAATCTAAAACATTTTATTGTTAGGTTTTTATGGCAATAATATTAATTATAATAGGCATACATCTTGGACGGTTATTATACGAGGGTGCATACAGCGGAATCAACAACATCGCAGTTAAGTGTCATAATTTAGTGGTTTTCGATTTTTATAATTTAATCGAAACTATTTTTTTGAAATATTTTCAATACATTGTTTAGGATTACGTGAGCTTGTATTAAAAAATAAGTATCCATAGTCATAGTCATAATCTTTATTTCATTTGGATCAAATACATGATACTTATCCGTAATTATCCGTAATGCTTACAGTTATTTTACAATCTAAAAAATGTTCTGCAAGTTCCATTGTGTTATTTTCATATAAATAGGACTGTTAACGCAATGATTTCGTACCTTTAACTCACCTTTCATTCACCTAATTCTAAAAAGTGTATTGAGAACATTTCAAACAAATAGCTCCAATTAAATAATAAAAGTCGTAAACCACGAAATATGACACTAAATTGCGATGTTGCCATTCCTCTGTTAGAACCCTCTTAATAAATATCGTAGTGAAAAGGGCTTGCCAACATTATTTGACAATTCTCACAACAAACATGAAATAGGAGGTAACAATTTGGCGCCAAACTTGCCTCATTCATCCAACTGAAGGTACTCTTGGCAGCCAACTTTTTTTTTAATGTCACCTTGACGTTGACACCGGTTCACTAATCTAATTTCATTTTTTTTACTTTCGTTGGCAATCAATTAGCGAATATGTAAGATGTCATAGACAGTTAATATATATTTTTTTTTTTAAATTAGGGCCTGTTTTACCATGGGCAGATAAGTGTCTAATAAACTACTTGAGACTTTTTTGAAAGATTATATATAAAAAATACGTCAAAAATCTGTCAACTAAGTTTCATAATACAGGCTTTATAGCACTTATTTGACAGTGCTGAAACAGGCCCTTAATACCATACCATTATATATTTTATACCATTCAAAAAGTAGGTACCTATATATCTACTTTTTGAATTATTTGGATTTCAGCCCTTTTATGTGCGAGATATTTTGCAGTCAGTAAGTAGGCGTTGGAACTGGTTACATTCCTAGCGGTATTGACTCTGGTGCATTCAGCATTCCGTCAAGATACGGGTTGCTAGTAAAACTAAAGATCAAAAATTCAGTGACAGTATGAATTTAAACGCAACGAAAACCATTCTTTTATGCGGGTTACTTCAGTGTTTTTATTAATAGGTACATTAATTGTGTGAATAACCCAAAATTTAATACATCAGAAAACATTTTGCGAGTTGTTTTGTTGCAAATGGAGATAGTAATTTGTAACAACTACATAATATTTTATGAAACGAACAAATTGCCACATTAAAATAATTTTGTGAATCAACAAATTACATTAAAAAATACTATAATGATTACGGTGATCCCAATTTATTGAACAATTACTGTCATATTAACTCGTGCTTCCAAATTGATGAATGTAGAATAGAAAAAACCATCTTATTATAGTATAATATAAATAAATAACAGTCGTAAGAGAGTTCTAAAAACGAACGGGTTAATAAGAGTTTAGTGTGTGTGTAGCGTTTTCAGTAGCTTGTTACATAATGAATGTATGTCATACATGCTTTTGCTCAACTTTTAATGAAAATAGATTTAAACAAGATTCTTTTTCTTTTTTTGTGATGTTTTGAATTAATTGTCTTGTCTGGGTTGCCTTATGTAATTTTATATGTCAGTATTAGTAGGTAACTATTTCGTAATTTGTATTGAATTTTTTATTCATTTGTTTTTAAAAAGCGGGTTATGTAGACTAGCTTAGTAGATTGAGCATTAATTAACAAATACCTCGTATTTGTCATTCAATACCTTATCTACTAACGGCCGATTTCAATAATCCATCTATCTATGGATTAGGCTACTAAAGTTAGAATTTTGACATATTTTGTATGGAGCTTAAGTCAAAGTTATAACTTTAGTAGCCAAATCTATAGATAGATAGATTATTGAAATTGGCCATAAGACAGTCGCATCAGCAACCCATTAAGTCCCACTGCTGGGCTCGGGTCTCCTCTAACGAGAGAGCTGAGAGGGTTTAGGCCATAATCCACTCACGCAGGCCTAGTGCGGGTTGGTGGATCAGACATACTCATAGAATTGCTTCTAGTGTATGTGGGTTTCCTCGCGATGTTTTCCTTCACCGTTAGCAGATGGTAAGTCACTTAACTAGTACATATAAATTCCATCCACATTGGAATCCACATTGGTACTGCCGGCCGGGATCGAACTCGGACCGCGTGGTCAGGACAGTCGCACTTGATAGTAATTCAGCCGCAAAAACTTATAACGGTTACCTATACTAAATTAGACAGTTCCGTGGTACATGGTTTGTGTGTATGACAATTTTAATGATTCTATATTCTATCTCCCGTTCGGAAATAATTTCTCACATGCATGGTACTAAATATAGCAAGCTGGTAATAATGTATAGACATCCAATATCCTTGAGACTTTAATAACTTTTCGTCTAATATTACAACTATATTGTCTAGTTAATACAAGGGTATACGATATCAGAATTATGTAGACGTATTTGATTTAAAAATATATTTTTGTCTCGGTCAAAGAACCAAACAGATTCAAATAAAAATAAGGTCGAACATACGTATATTTACTTGTCAATGTCATTCGGAATTTTCTTTTAGACTTGTTTTGTTTTGGCAACACTGGTATTTGTGACAATTATTTATTGAGGTGAGATTTGTACTGAATATTGGGGTGAACGAAATTGTTGTATAACTTTTTATAAAACGAATATTTTAAATGCATTTTTTGGCGCTAAAATGCAAAAAAGGCTATCTTTTTTTTAGTGCATATTTGTAGAGGAACCTGAGAAAAATGCATTTATGCAAGAACTTCATGATTGTGTCAAAAAAAATATATGTTTTTAAAAACATAGTACCACGCCTTTTAAAAACATTTCCAGTGATGCTACTAACCTAACATTACACAAGTCGTTATTTCAACTATAGGTTCTTTTAATCTAAAGACGTGAACCTATCAATCTTTGGATTATTAGAAGCCACGAGTTAATACTAAAGTATTAATTCGTGGCTTATTAATCTCTCAAATTAATTCGTGGCACAGCAGAATTTCTGCCCGGTGAAAATTCCATTATAATTTCTACAGGAGAAAGTTTCAATACTTAATAAATTAATGAATATACAGTTAAACATCTACTCACGTGCATTTTATTGGTCCATTTAGTATTGCTATAAAACTAGATTCTAGTTTCCTCTCCTATTAATAATAACTGAAATAAAACTTTGACATTTGCTACTGCATAATAATAACACCTAAAAGATTCATAAAAAAAAACAGTTCTGGCAACATTATACTGTCAAAAAAAAAGTAAACACAAATTTAGAATTCGCTTTTCGCGCTAACATTGACGTTTCGATTGACACTTTTATTTTTTTAAACTACTACAGGAGGCAAGAGTCACATAGAGACTGACATGAATTACATACATTATCCTGTCTCAAGGCAAGCCAGTAGCAGGCTGTAAGACTCGGCTAACCGGTGGGCGGGCCGTTCTTCACCAATGAACTTGATAACAATTATTGTCTATTGTTTGTCAAGTATCGATCGGGTAATTGATTTAATTGAGGTCTTTATTTCGTTTACTTTGCTGAGGAAATATTATCAAGGATTTAATTTGCAATAGCGACAGAATCATATTATTAGTTGCAAGACCACGTTGCTAAAAGCATGTCGTAAATATCGGCCTCGTTTTTCATGCTTATATGTAAACAAATACCAATGTTTAACTAGGCACACATTTTTGAAATCGACCTATTTACTTGTGGTGTTCTATTTTTTTGTTATATGATCTAGCTTTTACGCGCGCCTACTCGTTTTCACATTTTTTTATTAGATAGTTTTTTTTCTATTTTATTTGTCGAGACAGCAAGCAGGTTTAATATTTCCAAACGATATACATCAGGTCCTATACTGGTCACTTTTTAGTAAAATTGATTATTTTTATGTGAAAATATCTTATTAGCACGTAACATTTTATATTATTCGTACAGTACAAAGCAGTCGGTCCGGTCGGACAGGACACGCTCCTTGTATTTTACTGAGAGATCGTTTGTCTGACAGACGAATGTTAAGGATGATACACACGCATACTATAACTAATACATATTTTCGTGCTAATAACTTTTTTTAAATTATCTAATGTAGATAAAAGTAGAGTTAAAATTACAAATAAATTATATAAAATGCCTCTTAAAATATGTTTACTCTAAATTTGTCATACAATATCTACAGACTACAATAATAGCTTTGATGGCTTTAGACTTACTGTTCAAATAGGCCGAAATAAACATCAATTAAATCATTGCCACAGTAAAACCAAAGCCAATTAACACACGGTTAATCGTTGACATATTGCAAATGGCTGACACTATTAAGACTAGGTTAGAAATATAATAGTTATTGGCTTGTAGTTGATAAATAACGTCTCTGTTTAAATTTATAATATTCCATTGTTGGCATTGTAGTAATTAATATACTTAATAGGATATTGATTACTAGTTGCACTACAATTGAATTTTCTGCCAACTCCTCGATTTACTTCTGATTAATATCGTTGTGGGGTCCAAAACAGCTTCGACTGTGTGGCATGTATGTATGTAATAAAAATATGCACTTAAACCTCCCATAAAAATTACTGTATCTACTGGTGAAACAGCATGAAAATACGTTCAGTAGTTTTCGAGTTTATCGCGAACAGACTGACGGACAGACTTACTTTTTGTTTTGTACTATGTAGTGATAGCTATAACTTATTTTATTTAAACTTAAGTTTATTAGTGTGAACTAACCTTAATACCCACTTTTTCATCAATGATTTATGACTCGTTTCAATAAGTACTCGATCGTTAAGTCGATGCTTATAGTTTTTATTGATAATATATTAGCAATTTATCGAGAAAAAAACATTAAACGTCGACGTCCATCGACTAATTGAATAGTTTAAATATCATTTACTATCTAAAGTTTATTTTAAATCGTTCCCACGACGATTTGGAAGTAAATGAAAGAAAGAGACGGAAGATATTAGTTGCATACTTAGTAATAATGTTATGTGGAGCCGGTTTCCATTATTCCTGTATGATTCCAGTTATTTATTTTTTGATTATAAATCGCCTATGGTCTAGACTTGTGTTTGACTTTGAATGACCTCTATTTTGATAAACGTAGTCTGTGTTAGGATGTTGCCAGAACAGAAAACATAATATCTATTAATTTGAATGTTATATGTAAATAGATTACTGTTTTTAAATATCTGTTATTACTCTTGAAAACTTTGACATACTAGTAATTCAAATTGTACAAAGATTTTTATAATAAAATTTATAACATGTCATTTGTAAACTTCAGTAAGACTCTCGCGAATAGAAAACACGTTCTTTTGTTTTTTTTCTTAACTTTTCCAACTAGTTCTTCTTATAATATTATTATACTGCGTCTAACCTAAAAACTCATAGAGCATGACGAAAAATCATAGATAAAATATGTTATGTTTTCTATTGTCATGCATTAACATAGTATGAGTAGGGTACTCATAGCTCATTTACTATGTGGCTTACAAGTGGGTGAAGTTTGGTTAAAAGTATTTGATGGAAACAGATGGCAAATGGAAAATATAGAAGAAAAATTGTACGAATTACGATATAAATTTGTTGAAAATTGTACTATGTACTTACAATACATTCACTTTGTTTATATTTTTTTTTTTATAGAAGCCAAGCATAGTGGCTCCTTAAAGTTGCCATCAAATTTTTATATTTAACCAGATTTCACATAATTATAATATTCCATGAAGATGTTAAAAAATTGCAAACATTTAAACGAAAAGCAAAAAGTTAATAATAAAAATCAATTGCCGAATATATAATGTACCTACTTAGGTACGCGTAATACGCGTATCACTTGACTTGGCTCTAAGTTCTATCTTTAACTTTTTTACTGTATTTATTATTATCAAAACCAGGTTTGAATTTTTTTTAATTCACCGGTACGAGTCAGTAATTCTAGTATATTTTTTAAATGGAAATCTGAATAAATGGGCTTAGGCTCGGCTCGCCCCGTGGATCTTGCCCCTGATTACTTTAATGTTGTAACTCGCCCCCTTGCATGTTAGATACCCCAAATCGCCCCCGATTGTTTAGTAAGTTAAAAGTACTGTCAGCAATAAAGACTTTTAAATATTTTTATTAAAACTTCAGTAGAGCATTCTATGGATTTGGATGGTGAAGATCGGAATAAAAGGACACATGAAGTTAAATTTCTTTTTTGTGGTATATGTGTCCAGCAATATAGTACCTCCTCTTTGCGACTTAACAAAAGTCATGTTTGGACCACGACTTATTTATTGTTTTTAGTTATTAAAAAATATTATTTATTATCTTTGAAATAGCTATGCATGTGTTGTTAAATTTACAAAATTATTACCTTATGTTAAATTTATTAAAAGGCAATAATTTAATTATAATAAAACATAATCACTACTGAAGAAGTATTGAATGGTCAGTAGTTACTAACAAGTAAACGAAATGGTGGCGACATGAGTGTCATTATTTCTCTATTTATATTTTCAAAGGTTGTAATCCTATGACAGACTATGGTTTAGCTTATAATCCAATTAATCCATACATATTATAAAAGGCTTTGTCCTGACTGACTGACTGACTGACAGACAACACACAGCCTAAACCGCTAGTCGTAGCGACTTGAAATTTGTAGGGGGTGTTTGTCCTAATGTCTAGAGGTGTAAAAAAAAACCTCTAAGGGGTGAAAAGGGATAAAAACGATTGTATGAAACTTCTTTGTTTTTTAACTTATAGATTTAAAAAATTGTTTTAGGGTACTACTTACTATCAAAATAAAAAATACCCTCATCAATATTTTTGACAAAATTTGGGAGAGTGAAATTGGGGATGAAACGTTGTATGAAAAGATCTTTGTTTTGAAGTTAACGTTTTTCAAATTAGTATAGGGATAGGAACTTAAGATGTTGTTTTTAATATTTTTGATAGGGATGGGACCTCAGGGGGTGAAATTTTTAAGAAAGGGGAGGAAATTGTGATAAAGACGTTTGAAAACTAAGTACTAAGTCGTTATTTTTTAGGCTTTTATGGACGGATAATACGCGATTAGAACTACAGTTAAGAAGTGAGTTGATGGGTTATTTTTGGTGTTTGAAAAACTTACACTAAGGGATGAAATAGGTGTGAAAATTTGTAGAAATTGATATGGATGTCGTTTTCAAGGTTTTCAGGGACACTGATTACGAAAATGTTATCTATATTGACGTATAAAGAAATTCAACTCCTGTAGTGGGGTGTTGTGGAATTCATGAATTGCACTTAAAACAAAGATCTATGTAATATCGAAATCTACGCGGACGTAGTCCTGGACAAAAGCTAGTAACAAGTAAAAGTCAAACAAAAAGTATAGACGTAATTAATAACTGTTTTGCAAATTTAGTTTGAATAAAATATTAAAATACGATTGTAATACAAACTTATCTTGACTTTCTATCCAAAACTATACCTACACAATCTCAATGTCGTGCGTATTCCGTTGCACTTCGATGTCACTAGGCACTACTAAACCTATAAGCAAATATCGCAAAACACATCCCTTCCACATTATAATACGAACTTAGAAAGAGAAAGCATTATATATACGACTCTTCCGACGGTGACATATTTTAACAAAGCTTTTGTTTATTAGACCCTTGAAACGGTTCCTTTTGTTATAATAGGTGAACCAGGTAGCAAAAACTTAGTGTCACTAATTGGTGAGATTACAGACATCAAACATGGTAATTTTCATATGTGAACATTTTTCTGTCTAACTGTACCATTTCAGGTTAAATTTCAAAAGAAATACCTCAAGGGGCGATTTAATCCACCAAAATAATTATTTAAATGTAGATTTTTAACTTGCCCCGTGGCAAGGGATGAGTCACTACACCAAAATAATAAAAAAGGGGGCGAGTGGAGCATTTTATCACACGGGGCGAGATCCTGGGGGCGAGCCGAGCCTAAGCCAATAAATGGGTAAATGGTACCTGTGCTAAGTGCGGAAGTACGAAACTAGGTTCTAGTTTGATATAACTTTAATTTATAAAAGTTTAAGAAAACCAGGAAAAATATTTTTTTATGGGAATGTTCGGACTTCTTACGGCTGATTTGAAAGTCCAAAGACATTTGTTGATATTTAATACTCGTAATTATGAAAGATAAGTTAAATTTAATTGCCCTATTCGTTGTTTTATTCCATTATTATCTTTTAAATTTACATCTAAAGCATACCTTATCGATAATGATAATCTTACCTTCGTTTCAAGCCTCTCCGTTTCGTTCTTATATTGTGAGCGTTCACTTTCCACCTTATCCAGCTTAGACCGCAGGGTCTCCAGCTCGTCCTGCAAAAAACATACGTAACACTCAATAAATAAAGTCTACAATCGTTCAAAAAGTAACGTTAGAAAACCTGCACTTTCTGCCTCTCATCAATTTGTATGCAATTATAGAAACGGTGACCTGTACAGTTAACGCTTTAACTATAGTCATTGTAGTATTTCGTTTTACGTTTAACTTTCACAGGAAAGTGCTAAGTTCAACTGTGTGTAAATAAGTAATTTTCTTTTCTGAGGCGCTTTCGGCAAGGTCAGTCCATGATGGGTGACCGTTTGAGGCAATTTCATTCTCGAGCGTCTCCTTGCTTCGGATGGCACGTAAAGCCGTTTGTCCCGGTTATCACTTAATGTGGAAGTCGTTAAGTCAAGTTGGAAGCCTTCTAGGCGACTTGAGACATTCCAACACTAGGGTCTTCCTCAAGCCCATAATATATATTGATATAGATAAGAAGAAGTAATTTTCTTTTACAACACCTTCATTCGCGTAACTTGTTTTCGGTAAAGCCTTTTCGAAACAGACGTTTTTTTTTGGTCGAGGAGCGGTTTTTGAGCCGTTTAACGGAGGTTATTGATAGGATAAAATAAAACCTAATTAAATTAAAAATGACTGTCTTTGAATATTCTAGTTCTATTGTTTTACTTTTATATTCAGTCAGGTAATACTTTAATCGATGAATAACATAGAAATAGCATCTCTCTCTTATTTAAGAGCTTCGCTCTTCGGTGATCGCCATTCTTCTCTATCTCCTGCTTTTTTTTTTGCAAAAAAATAAAAAATGATTTTTTTTTCTTACGAAAAAGTGAGCGTCGTTTTGTATCAAGAAGTGAAAAAAAAAGCAGAAATATTAATTATTATTATAATTAAATATAATAACTCATCCAAATATGTTCAAACAAATTGAGTAAACGATTAACTAGGTTACGTTCGCGGATTCACCCGTCATCATATAGTTATTTTAAGGTAACAAAGGCCTCTTTCAATGTCTTCTAAGCTCTTGGTATGTGTAGGTCCAATCTGGACTCATCTTTGCAATATATATCCAACTCATCTAAATCAGATGACGAAGAAAAGATACCGTTTTACCAAAGTCATAGCACAGCTGGTCAGGGAGATGGCATTAGCGGGACATTTTATTGAAATAAAATTATGTATTTTGAAAGGAAAAGTAAAAAATATTGTCTAACCTTCTACACTCATTATCTAGTCGTAGTATTGTAGCCGAATATAATATTTAGTGTTGTTTGTATGCATAAAAATAACTATGTTTTCGAGAAATTTCTCAAAAAAGTGAGTTGTTATTTGACCTTGATTTTTATTATTTTCGGCAGACTATTTAAGTATGCGGACTACTGAACTTTAGCTAATGAACTTTCAACTTGAATACATAAATAAATACCGATCGAATATGATTCTTGGCCTTGACTTTAATATCACACTCTGACTATATAAAACAGATAGTAAGTCGAAATTTATCTTCTGGCAATTTGTAACTTCAGTCTATACATATAAAGCTTAAAATAGCTCAGAGGCGTTGCGTGCAATATTGTTTGTAGTTTTTTTTCAATTTTTTTTTTTTTTTATAGCAAACCATACCCAAAACATATAAAAATGCATAATTTTTATTATGTATTTTTTCTCCTTAGAGCCCTTATTATACAATTTGTACAAAATCTAAATCAGAAACAATTTAGGCACCAGTGCGGTCTAGAACTTCCAATCGAACTAAATTGGAATCTAACTGTTCTAACTTCGATTAGATCTTTCGCTTTCCTAATTAGATTTTCTACAAATTGAATAGCTGAATGAATGCTTACATTTTTTTCATTTTGTTTCTTTCTCTGTATATTATTTGTTGTTATGATAGTACAGAATGTGGTTGGAATGAAAGCATAAGGAGAGTATGATCGGGATGTGCGATGCGGCGTGACGGCTCGCATGCTGTGATGACTACGAAAGAAACATGTCGAGGGTAACGCCTTGTGTTCATCAAAATACAAGAGAAAATATTGAAAAGTTCTTCATGTTTTGACGGAATAAGAACACAATGTGTCACTTAATTCGCAGAATGTCGTAAGAAGGCTTTAATGAGACAAATGAGTATACACCTAAGTGAGCGAAGTATAAAGTTGGAAATGTTTTGAAAGAACCGTGTTCAGAGATGTTACTTGCAAATTTGATATTCCATTGGTTGATTTTTATTAAATGCTATTAAATGTCCCCGATGTCTTTGCATGTCCTTTCTATTGTTTTACTTTCTTTTTATTTGTAATTTTTTGTATACTAAATAATTAAAATATAAACATTTGTCTAGTGTAGGGATAAAACCCAAACGCTCAAAGATTTTACATAGTTAAGGCGGCGACACATCACAACAGCCGGGTTGCCTTGAAGTTTGAAGTTCTACAAGAAATATATCGGAGACATGCAGTCGTTTCTCTTGCAAACATTTTTGTTAGGTCAGTTCCTCTAGTTGCTGAATCAGTCTGTACTATAGAGCCTATTAGATCATTAGACCAGGTATGCAATCAAATAATCTACTTTCTCTAAAACAAAAATAGATACAAATAAGGGCCCACCCACACAGATACGCAGCATTACGTATGTTACACCACTCCACGCAGTTTGATTTCTAATCACATAAATGCTTGGATAGAGGTAATTAAGAGCTGTAGCTGTCATACATACGGTTACGCCATGCGGAAATGTTCCGCAATGTTAGAATGTGAGTAAAAACCGGTGTGGATGTAGTGCATGCGAGGAGTTTACGAGAGAGTTAAGGACTTTGTACACTTGTTCGGTGAATAAAAGCTAAGCCCACATTGTACTGAAGAAACAAATTACACAGGTATCTTGTTTCTTCATCAAACTGAAACTGTACAAGTTTGTCTATGTACCTACATTTTTTGCACAAATAAACATTATTATTATTATAAATATAGGAATAACTGTTTCTGCAGTCTTGCCACAGGTGTGTTGGACACGCTCGATTCTATTTTTTTTTATTTTAGTCTGATATTAAACATAGAGTAATTTACACGGTATCACGGTATATAGGGAGACCTGTGCCCAGCAGTGGGACGAGTATGGGTTGTAGGGATGATGGTGATGAAGAAGGGGCCCTAATAGTATTAACATAATTATATGGAAATTGCTGGAATTATTTACTTTTAAGAAATGCCTTTTAAACATTAGGGGTACGATTATTACATTATTACACTCTCATTTCGACATCTATGCTAGGTCTAGGCGAGTCTAAATCTTGATTAGATTATCATTCCTGATCTCATTCTCAAAATTGGGATCCTTGACTACTAGATCACACAACTGGCCTTTTGTTCACAGACTAATAAGTGTCAGACAGAAACTTAAGTGACAGATTTTTATATAGATATTTTTCACATAAAATCTGTTAACTTAAGTTTAGAAAAACTTCATCACCATCACCAGGGAATTGAATACAAGCCCTCTGTTAGTCGTTCTCATACCTCGCCTTCAACAGAAAACAGCGGTAATGTGTGTATGCTCCCTAACAAAGCAAGATTACGATAGATGTTACTAATTAATAATTTATACGTACGATTACTGCGATTAAATCTTACGAGAGAAGTTGATTCTCGGAAAATTACGATATATACCGGATATTTACGATTCCTTAGTACAGACAATAATGGGAAAGCTAGCAGATTAATACCGTAGTTTTAGAAGTATTCCCGTATTTTAAAATTGTTTGGTACTCGTAATGATTGGAATGGATCTTTACCATCAAATCCCTAGAATGCTCTACTGAAGTTTTAATAAAAATATTTAAAACACTTCATTGCTGACAGTACTTTTAACTTACTTACTAGCAATCGGGGTCGATTTGGGGTATCTAATATTCAAGGGGGCGAGTTACAACATTAAAGTTTTTTTTTGAAAAATTAGTGCAAACCAGTGCCAGTACCCGAAGTCGGCGAGATTTAAATAGATTGTGTACGATTAAGTCGAACACAGCTCTGATGCACAAAAGTGTGTTCTGTATGGCACCAAAACTATTTAATCACCTACCGCGTAATATAAAAGAATTAAATGCAAATGATTTTAAAAGAAAACTAAAAATGTTACTAGCTAATAAAACTTATTATAACATTTCGGAATATCTGACTGATAAATTTTAAATTGACCATGACATTGTATTAACTCAAATTTTATTTAATAATTATATTGACATTATGTACCTTAATTATTTTTAGCTGACATTTATTTTATTATCATTCCTAATTACATCATTGTGACATTGCATGATTATATTATAATGTATTGTGTTTCTAAAAAAAATATTTGCATATTCAAACCTGGATAAAATGTGTGTTCTATTTATATTATTGTAACATCTTTTGTACTACATTTTAAGCAAATAAACTGAACTGAACTGAACTGAAAGTAATCGGGGGCATGATCCACGGGGCGAGCGGAGCCTAAGCCATCCTCACATATCTCTGGTGGAAACGGAACCTTAAAGGTGTGTTGACACTGGTTCATTTGACAGCGCATAATAGCATCAGTTGTAATGCAAACGAGTGCAGTCGCAGCGCAAATAGAGCGAGACACATTGTATACAAAGTGGTGCTACGGTTTATCTTATTCAGTAATGTGGGTGCTAGTACTGTATTGTTTAAGTAGGTACTTACTGCTATAGATACGGTAATTATCTAGATCAGAGCCCTGATTCTGATTCGTCGGATTGCTCCCGGATCGGATACTTTTTCGAATTTTTATATTTTTACGGCTTATATTAACGTTAACAAATAGTTAACAGTTTACAAAATTAAAAACTGATAAGTATAAGATTTTCTCTTAAGAGAGCCTTCAAGTTTCGGTTATGGTGGAAAGTTAATAAGTTTTTCTGACATACAATTCTGAGTAGTAATAAGCAATAGACTCCCCCTCTATTACATGGCAGGTAACGTGGTGAAATCTGTGTGTGATGCACATCATAAACAAATAAACTGTATTAAATTTATTTCCAGTAGGTCCACTATGTCACGAGGTCAGTATTTGAACTCTCAATAACTTTTATCAATATCAAACTCATTTCTTTCACTCAAAATAAGACTAACATTGTAATTTAAATTGTTTATGTATAAATTAAAGATAATAATCGTTTAATTGATAGTTACTGTTGTTTGAACATTGAAAACAAAACTATTATCGTTAGAGTAAACCATTTAACATAGATAACATCTCTCTTAATGTGAAAGCCATTTTGTAAATTCTTTTGAACTTAGATATATAACGGGTGGCGCAAAAGTAAAGACCCTATTTGGTTCAGCTATAACATTTTTTCTAAATTAGAAAACTAGATTTAGATTTTTTTAAATGTATATTTGTGCCATTAAATTTCGTACCATTAGGATTTAAAGATGATGTCTTTTAAATGGTGACCTCCAGAGTTGATACACATTTGAGCCCTATTTATGACATTTTGCATAACTTGCCGTAACACTTCCTGCGATATGTTCGTTATTTCTTGACGAATGTTTTCTTTTAGAGCTGCGAGAGTCTGTGGCTTGTTCACATACACCCGAGATTTCAAAAAACCCCAAAGAAAAAAGTCTGGACTGGTCAGATCGGGTGATCTTGCAGGCCAAGGCAAATCGCCAAAACGAGAGATAACTCGGCCTGGAAAAGCGTCCCTCACTAAGTCCATAGTGTCGCGCGCTGTGTGTGCCGTAGCGCCGTCTTGTTGAAACCAGATGTGCTCCAGCCCCAATTCGTCCAAACTGGGTATCAAAAACTCACGTAACATGGTTCTGTAGCGTTCTCCAGTGACAGTTATCGCATTGCCTCCAGCGTCTTCGAAAAAATAGGGTCCGATCACTCTGTCAACACAGATGCCACACCATACAGTAACTTTTAGTGGGTGTGTGGCAAAGCGTCGAATTGTGCGACCAATCGGTGCCGGACGGTGGGGAAATCGTCGACGAAATTCACGTTGTGTTCTTATCACTGATATTCCACGTTCTTGGGGAGTAAAACGGTCCATGTTTATTTTCAGTGTATTTTACATTTGTTCACTACACAATTTTCAACAACAGAATGACAGAAAATGTATAATAAAAAAAAAAAAAGCATTTTCTTTAGTGCCACTACTTTTGCGCCACCCAGTATAACAGTTCAGCGATTCTTAGGAAAACTGGCTGATACTTCCTATTTTGCCTTTGTTTGGTCAATGTTAATATATATATATCCTCCTAGCCGTATTCGGCCTCAGCGACTTGGGAGATTCACTATGGAGAGCGTCGTCTGTGTGCTCTCAGGTGACTGAGGTATCCAATTTTTGTAGCGCATGTACGACCACACTCGCTACAGGTCATCACCCCTCCGACGTAGTTATAATGGATGGCCGCAGGTGGTCGGGCCTTAAGCTCGTCTCGCTTAGTGTCGAGCTCTTCTTTACGCCTTCTCTCAAACTCGACTACCTTGGTGCACACAGTTCTTCTCCACAACGGTCGGTCCATCGCCACTGTCTCCCATTGTGACGGATTTAGATCACATTGCTTCATGTGACGCTTGAGCACATCCTTATATCGCAGAAATTGGCCGCCTTGTTTCCGCTTGCCGTCCTGCAGTTCGGAATAAAAGATGCGTTTCGCCACTCTATCGTCCGGCATTCGGGAGACATGGCCACTCCACCGCAGCTGCCGCTGCATTAGATATGCCTCTATTCCGCTGACATTTGCCCGCCTTAGAACCTCCGTGTTTCTTATACGATCTGACCAACAAATGTTCATAATACTGCGTAAGCATTTTAGGTGGAATCTGTCTAAGGAACGGATATGTTTGCGGTACAAGCACCACGTTTCGGAGGCATATAGTAAGTTCGGCAGAACGATTGCCATGTACACAGCAACTTTCGTTGAGAGCTTTATATCATGTGAACGGAACACCCTGAAACGAAGTTTGCCAAAGGCTGCAGCGGCTGCTCCAATTCTACTGTTGACTTCGTTATCAAGGAGGCACCTTGACGTTATGGTGCTGCCCAGGTATTTAAATTTGTCTACTAGCTTAAGAGAGTCGTCGTCTAGTTTTATGTTCATTGGAGCGTTGGTCAGTGTATCTTGAGCCATCACTTCGGTCTTTTTCACACTGATTTTAAGACCAAATCTCCGACACGACTCATCAAGACTCAACATAAGCCTTTGTAGACTATCTGAGGATTCCGCCACAAAACACAAATCGTCTGCATACAATATTTCAGTGATGGTTGAGTGTGTCACTTTGGTGCGAGCTTTTAATCTTGATAGGTTGAAAATTCCACCCCCATCGATGCGATATCGAATACGGATTCCATCAGATAAGTTTTGCAAAGCTTCTCTAACTACAACTGCAAAGTACAGAGCAAACAGAGTTGGGGCGAGCACACAGCCTTGCTTTACGCCGCAGCTTACTGTAAAGAATTCTGTGCTTTCACCTTGTACACTAACACAACATCGCATGTCATCGTGCAGGAGTCTGATCATTCTTACAAACTTATCCGTGCATCCAAGTTTCGTTAGCACCACCCATAAGGCTTCTCGAGGAACGCTATCAAAAGCTTTTTCTAGATCAACAAAGCATAGATACAGTGGTTGACCTTGCTCCCGGCTTTTCTCTTGAAGTTGACGCACAGAGAAGATAGCTTCACTCGTGCTTCGATTCGGTCGGAAACCAAATTGGGATTCAGGCAGAATATCTTCGGATAAGGGCATCAGGCGGTTTAATAGAATTCGGGCAAAGACTTTCCCCGGAGAAGTCAGCAGAGAAATACCCCTGTATGCATTACAATCTGATTTGTCGCCTTTATTCTTGTACAAGGAACAGATACTAGAAACCCGAAAATCATCAGGTACTCGCTCCTCATCCCACATACGAACGTATAGCCTCCAGATAGTTTCATGCAATTCTTTACCGCCATACTTGAGTAACTCTCCAGGGACATTGTCAATGCCTACCGCTTTTTTATTCTGCTGTTGTTGAATTGCGCAAATGACTTCATGCAGAGTCAGTGGATTATCTAGCTCGGTTTTCACAGGGAGTGATTGCATTGAGTTAATGTGTGTCATGTCCGCAGCTCGATCAATATTAAGCAAGATGTTAAAATGCTCTCTCCATCTATTGAGTATATCCTTTTGGTTTGTATGCAATTGCGTGCCATCGAGCGATTTCAGGGGCACTCTAGTTTGAATCGCAGTACCAGTAAGTTTGCGGACCTCATTGTAGAATAAACCCAATTGTTTGGTTTCAGCTAGCCACTGCATGTAATTTGCTTTGTCTCGCCACCACTTATCCTTTATTTCCCGAACATACTTTCGCAACTCAGCGCCACTACGCTTGACTTGTTCCGCCTGGTGGTCATCACGATGTTGACGCAAGAGAGACCGATGTTTCTGAACGGCTTTACACAAAATTTCGTCATTGTCATCGAACCAGTCCTCATGTCTGGTGACTTTGATACCCAGTGTCTCACAGGCGGTAGTAACTAGACTTGACGAGAGCGTTTGCCAGTTATTAATAGTATCACCGTTCTCAATGTCAATCGACTGGACTGCTGCACTAACTGCCTGAGCGTAGGTCTCTCGTATCTCTAGACTCCGTAACTTTTCTGTGTCTATACGCTTGAGTTTCACTTCTTGTGATCTACGAGGAGGACATAGGCGAATCTTATGTTTTGTGACAACCAGCCGGTGGTCCGAGGAGCAGATCAAGTTAGCATCCCGCATAACGCGTGTGGTATGCACTTGGGAAATATCTCTTTGTCGGACAATTACGTAGTCAATCAGGTGCCAGTGTTTTGACCTCGGATGCATCCAGGTAGTCTTATATTTTGCCGGGAGTCTGTACATGGTGTTGGTGATAGCTAGCTCAAATTGAGCACATAGTGACAGGAGCAGTTGTCCATTGCTGTTCATGTTTCCAACACCATGTCTTCCCAAAACTTTAGGCCAAGCGTCAAAGTCACGTCCAACTCTTGCATTAAAGTCACCCATTAATAGCACTTGCTCTCTAGGAGGAATGCTGGTGAGAACTTCTGTGACTTCTTCATAAAACTTGGCTTTGATATCATCATCCTTGTCCATCGTTGGCGCATACACGCTGATGATATTCAGGTAATTGCCAATGTCCAGTTTTAGCCGCAGCGTGGTGACGCGGTCCGAAATGTGTTTAGGACACTCTTCCATTTTTATCGCAATGGGATTTCTAATGGCAAACCCAACACCAGATCTTCTGGGTTCTGAGGACGGAGTACCTTTCCAAAAGAAGGTGTAGCCACCCTTGTGTTCCACTCTTTCCCCCTCATCTGCCAGATGTGTTTCACTAAGGGCAGCAACATCCACACGGTATCGTTTGAGTTCTCGAGATACGAGTGCAGTTCTTCGAGGAGGACCCAGGTTGACTTCACGATCTAGTAGGGTGCGTACATTCCACGCTGCAAATGTCATATTTCGGATTTTAATGATTTTGTTTTTTATTCGGTGCTTTCGACCGCGTTATGATTGATGCAGAGACAGCCGCGGTTACTGCCTCCGAAAGAATATTGGGTTAAGCCTTGTTTAGGACACCTTTTCTAGTCCCTTCCCCGGATTGGGGGAAGCAGGGCCTCTCTAAATAGAGCTGCTTCGACACTCAGGGAGCTGCCGAATCACACTGTTAACCCATTGCAGTGCAAAGCGACCATCTTTCCCAAGCCGCCTATGTGCAGACATCCGACAAAGCCTGGCTGGCATCACAACCAGACCTCTCTACGTCTGTCCATCGCCATAGGACTTTCGCCAAGATCGGAGTCCATTGTTAGTAAAACAAGTCATTTGCGCAGGAAAATATTATAGTGCACGAAACGTTGAAAACGACGGTGTGCGCGCGTACACAGGTGCACTCTTATCCCTAACTTCCCTGTTTCCAATGGAACGGAGGACCGCTACAATCGGCGGGAAGCAGGAACGTCCCTAAGCATCAATAAGACCTCTGATGCAAGCCTTGTATAAACATAAATTGGGCTCAATAACTGATCAGATCAGTTGATCTCAACGGGAGGCCTCCGTTAGGAGATGTAGCAGGGAATAATAGGAAGAGGATAGGAAGGAGAAAAGACAGGAAGTGGGGAATTTGAAAAAGGATTTAGGGTAAGATAGGGATACTGCAAAACCAGGAGGGATATTGGTACGGCTCGCAGTAGCTAGGGATGCCGGGGTTGCTTACCCGAATGCCCTTACTCTAAGACCGGACAGATCAGTAGAGAAAGGCACCCTTGGCTAAACCTTGGCCTTGGCCTTGACCAAACAAAGGAAAAATAAATTACTGCCCCAAAGCTGCGTACGAGTCTACTACAAAAATTTTAAAGGAGATTTACACCCATATTCTAAGTCGTTTCCTCGAAAATTCCTTTACCTCGACTCAACCGAGGTTACCTTAAGGACACCTCAAGAAATCCTCGAAATCGGTATTCTTAGTTGTAACTCGGTCTTGTCGTGAGGTAATCTTGAGGATCCTCGAGTGAGGTTGAGTCGAGGTAAAACGTCATTGAATACGTCATCGAATCATAGATTTCAGCATTCACTTTGTTTTTTTTGTCTATGGTCACCCAAAAGTTGTCAGATTGCTGTTTTTTTATCTGTGTCGCGTCGCATCGGTCAATGACTCCATGTTGTTTATATTATAGTAATAATAATTATTGTGATGATGTTGTCGTATTCGTTTTTTTTATAGTACACTTATTTGTTTCAAGAAATATGTCTGGGAGACAAATATTCTCCCAGACATATTTCTTATTTTATTATTTGTGTGTCCAAGAATTAATTGTTAAGTACAAGTTAAATTCAGCATCGACGATAGCCGCCGGTAATCCTGGTATTATACAATTCTATGGGATTTTCAGCGTCCCGTAAATAACGGCGTTCAGGGTAATAGTACGGATTATCATACAGATAATTGAGAACCGTTGGAAATCCATTGAAAGCACTATTGGAAAAAATATTCAAATAAGTGAATCAGTACTGTTTACCAGCGTGAGCGAAAGAGTAGATTAAACAACGTAAAGAATGGCGTTAATCTTCCTTGAGTGTTCCTTAAGGTACCTCGCGACGTACCTTAACTTTGACAGTTGTTTCCTCACCTCGAGTAAGGAAAAATGTCGAGTGACTCCAAGTGGAGGAGATTTTTTGCAACTGTGAATACCGATTTCCTTGAATGAGGTTGAGTGGAGTCGAGGAATTTTCGAGGAAACGACTTAGAATATGGGTGTTAGCCTACTATACCACGCTGGCTAGACGGGGATTTTGTCATTCTTTTTGTCGCCTTGGTGTCATACCCACGGCTTGAAATGGGGTATGACATTATGTATTCTTAATCCCTCACTATACGGGCTTTAACATCATACGATTTCCTATTCGATTTAAAAAAAAATAGTGTAATAAAGGCTTTATAAATTATAGTAAAAGAGAAAAGAGTTACACTTTTCATTTGACTTTGATAAGTATACTGTTTGATTTAAAAGGTAAAAAGTAACACAATGTTTATGTAGCATGTGGGAATCGAACCCATCTCACTCGGCAAACCGATGTTAGCGGAGAAGGCAACAGCGAAAGTACCTATAATAATAATTACGATCCAGATTTGCACTGTCATCCCTATAACCACATATAAGAAAACTTAATACCGGTTAACCCTAAACCATTTAAGGCATCCTACTTCCCATGATACAGTTACCGACATAATAAACGGAATAGGAATGCACTATCGGTATGGGAAAGTTCTTCCTCTCAACGCGTAAATAACTTTACCATTGCTTCGTTGGGTAAAGTAAAAAGTGTTTCTTCCGAGATAAACTGAATCGAGACCGATTTCCGATGAATAAACTGCATTTTTACGAGCGGAAATGGTCATGAGGTGATTTAAAACAGGTTTTGTTGCAGTATGGCATTCTAGATTTAGATAAATGTTCTTTATATCAAATGGGTTTGAAATAGAGCATTGTGTTGGAATTTATCAAGTCGCCGAGACGGCTTTCAACTTGACGTAACGATTAATACATTACATAAGTGGTATGAAGGGTTAACTTTGTTATGACAGCCCGTAGCTAGGTGGCAATGGCAATGATGCGCAATGTCTCTTCCAAAAATATTAGTTGTGCACTCTGTAAAAATCACTAGTTATATGATATTTCTTTAATGAAGCGATACGGCTACTGTAAGAAGAGCCCCTAAGGCATAGGCAATTAGACATCCTTTAATGAGGCTTTAAAATATATCAATAGTTGACACGCAATCGGTGTTAAAAACGAGCTATAAAATATATCAAATAGTGATTATATTTCTTGTATAAATATGACTACTTTATGGTCCAACATCGTTTAAGAAAAGCCGGTGTAATTGGCGATAGTCAAAGAGCCGGCACGCACATAGTATAGTTTAGTGATGCGACAACGGTTCTATTCGAGTATTTAGCTTAATTAGTAAACAATTCTCGTCGAGAAAATTTTAAAATTTCGTTAATAACTTGGTGACAATTCTGTGAAAAGATAGAGAAGAAATAGGAAGTTATTTTTAGACTTCTTAGATTTTTAGACAGGCAGGACCAATTTATTCGGCTAATACATTATGTTTTGATATTGTTTGAGGTCCAAGGAAGGTTCTTATGATGAGATTAGTTGGAAAAAATAAAAATACGGGCAACAGCTTTTTGTTAATAAGTTATGTTGTAAGTACTGCTTTATTTCATTTTTTGTTGTTGTTCCAAATAAGTTTTATATTTTTTATATTGTGCAAATCGCAGCACTAGCGGTCACTAGACACGCGTTTGCGCGCAATCGTTCGGAAATTGCAAACGATAATCGTTTACCGCGAATCGATCAGTTACTACACTAGATGCGGTTAAAACTATGTAAGGTGGAGGAAATAACGAGACAAAAAGTACACGAGACGAGACGAGAAGGAACTTGTAGGAAAAGCATTATTAGTTCGGGTTGGTATGTGCCCGCGTCGACTCTAATATGTAGAACGTTTTCTGGTGTGAAGAACCTAATGAGTTTTATGAGATTATTTCGTTCATCACAAAAAGAAGAAAGAATAAAATATATCAGATATACATCACATAACATAACATTAAAAATTTTTATTTTTTTATTTAAGTTAGTTGATTACCTTAGTTTAATATAGTTTATATCGTTGTAAATAATTAATGGAGATTATAAACATTAAAATAATTTTGTTAAATATGGATATAGAAAAACTTTGTCAAAACCACTATAATTTCATGGTGTATATAAAAAAAAACAACTATTTTTCTCTCTGTCTCTTGTCTGTCTGAACGCGATACTTCATACTACCAAATATTAAAATGCTATTAGAGCGTTTATTTATTTTCATTACTTTCAAGTGTTTATATCATAAAATTTCAATAAATTATACTTTCGTCATATAATTTCAGTATCGTACTATAATAATATATAATAATATATTAGGCGTTTAAAAACACTTGTATTTTGAATTACGCTTGCATGTTCAGTGTTAAGGTGCCATTCATAACTTCTTAAACGCTAATATGAATGACTCCTTACTTGTTTATTAAAGTGAATGTTACTAAAAATATTTTTAGCTGTTTTTGTTATATAACGCTGCCGCTGTTATTATAAGTATATTATCTATTTATAGCCAAAAAACGAAGGGAAAAATGTTATATTTATATTATATAGCAAACATAAAAATATTTCCGTAATCATTATGGTTTAAATATTCATATTCTGATTGAAATAGCTCCATCAATTCATTATGTCGTGTCCAAGTGAAATCGCCAATTAATATTTATGGACTTTTACGGCTTGGCTATGAATAACATCACAATCACATGAATTTTTAGCCTTATTTGTAGAAAAATAAGATTTATAGACTAGCCTCTACGGTAACCGCTTACCATCAGGCGGACCGTACGTCCTTTAGCCACCATCGTGGTATAAAAAAAAATATTACCGTCCATTGAAAGAGTCAAACATAATAATATATAAAAACATATGCACGCGTAAATATGTTGTGAAGTAATCTCGTTTAGAGAACTATTACATCCATCTTTTCCTGTGATACAAATCTAATAATGATGTCAATAATGACTTCTATATAATTTATGACAACATTATTAAACACATAATTCTAAATACATAATAATATGATTACGTTAAACGTTTAGCAAGACAAAATGGCTTAATGATGATGATTATGCATATAATTATACTTAAAATCAACTTGTTATAGCCATTAAATGATACGACATATTAATCGAGCAATTTTGGATTATTTATCAATTAATTTATGTACAAGTATCTTAAATTAGGTGAGGCCTATGTTCAACTGTGGACGTCATTGGGCTGATATGAATGATGATGACAAGTATCTTCGAAACGACTTTATAGATTGGGATGGAAATTTTAAACATAGCTTCACGCTGAGGTGCACTTACTTTTTTTACCACGGTCGTGGCAAATAGGTGTACAACCCTGATGGTAAGCGGTTACCATAGACTTGGGTTGCCTGCAACACTATTATAATATAATATTCTACCACATTCACACAGCGCCATCTAGTCCCAAAGTAAGCAACAACAACTGATATACTACTTATATAATTTTTTTTTTGTAAATATATACATATTATAGATAAATTACACCCAGACACAGAACAAACCTTCATGCTCAGCACACAAAGATTTGTCCTGTTTGGGGATCGAACCCACGACCTCCGGCTTAGCAGTCAGGGTCACTAACCACTAGACCAACAGGCCAGTCAAACAAAACTACGGGAATCATGAACGCGTTTCCGACTCTTCGAACATCTTTTAAAGTTGCGGATAAGCTATTAGGCCCTTATGAGCCAATGATGAAACAGAGTATGAATATATAATAGATAAAGATGTCGAGTTTATTTGGATGAACGCGGTAATCTCTGATTTGAATTGAAAGATTCATTTAGTGTTGGATAGCCAATTCATCGATGAAGGATAAATAACACAACCGATAGGAGCTCTGTTCTTTCTTTGGCTACTACTCAGCTCCATTTGATTGCAGCGTGATGTTAAATAGCCTATCGTCTTTCTAAATGAATGGGCTATCCAGCACTAAAATAATTTTTCAATTCAAATCAGTAGTTTTTGAAATTAGCTCGTTCAAACAAACAAAAAAAGTATAGATTCTCAAAGTCAGAGTTACTTAGCTAAAGAAACGATATGCTGTTACATTGATTGGATTAGCGGCTTGCGAATGAGCTATTAAGTACAAAACTATGCGGAAGGAGCTTGCTAGCTGATTATAAACCCATGTTTACAATCGAGATTGACAAGTTGTTGATTGATTATGCAACTAAAAAGTTATTAACACACTTTGTGGTGCTTCCTTACGTCTAATGACGTTGGAGTCCTTAGCATACGAGTTTGAATAATGACGATCGGATAATTTACATCTGGCGTTCATGCGAGAGTTTGTTTTGTACATAACGTCTTATGGATACCTTTTCTACCACGGTGTGCAGTACAAATTATGCCAAAAATACCTTTATGAGACGTACGTGTAATTTCTATGACAATAAACTTAATAGTATAGATATTTTCTCAAACTCGTATACATAGTTCAGATCTAAATTAAGATAATTACTGCTACATAATAGATATACATAGAGATAGTTCAAAGAAACATAAAATTAATTAAATTGAATTATTTAGTTTTACAATCTTGTACGTATGCATTGTCATTTGTCAGTGAACTCAATAAAAAGTAAATTTAGTAATTAAGATATATTATGGAACTTTAGGTCAATTAGAAATAAAGCTTTGTAAACTTTTTTGTGAAAGACTGTTTGATTCCTAAATAAAGTAAAATAAATAAAAAATAAAAAAACTAGTAAGTACACAACAGAAAATCGCGGCAAAATTTTTTTTTGAGAGAACGCCTCCAATACTATTATTATTATTATATGACTGGCCTGTTGGTCTAGTGGTTAGTGACCCTGACTGCAAAGTCGGAGGTAGGGTTCGATCCCCACCCAGGATAAATCTTTGTGTGATGAGCATGATTGTTTGTTCTGAGTCTGGGTGTTATTTATCTATAATATGTACATATGTATTTAGAAAAAAAAAATGTATGTAAGTAGTTTAACAATCTTTGGAGGACACCCGTGCCCAGCAGTGGGACCTTAATGGGATGTAATGATGATCATTTGATGATGATGTAATGATGATTTAATACGAATGATGTGTATGCTTTTAATTGGCAAACATATATACCAACGTTGTATAAATTAAGTGCCTAAATTTGTAATATTTGTATGTCTTGCCGTTAGTGTACCTTATTATAAATAAATCACTGAGTGGCATTATGAGTAAACACGGCTCGGAATAATAAAAGCATCGGCATAAATACTCAGTTTTAGTCGTAATATATATGAAAACATCGTAAAATCCATTTCACCGGGAGTGGGTACTTTGATCTGAATACTGGTGATTGATGACGTTACGTGAAAGCAATTCCTTTTTGGGATATACTTAAATATATTTTATTAGTTTGTTATGTAAGTTTATCTACGAAAATAACTGTGTTATGTTTGTCATTAATTTTCAGGTGATGTCATTATGGAAAGTTGTATGTGGGTTTAATTCGGCGACATGTTTTTCTATGAATCGACGAGAATGTTCTTTGTTACAGATGCTTAAATAACTCTTAATAAGTTAATATTAAAGGTATTTATTCATATTTCGAACGATATTAATTTACCAATTACGTAAAAACAATATAATAATAAAAAAAAAAACTAAAATTTTGGTAATTCCTAGTTAGTTGGATGTTTAATTATTTATATTATAAATCATTAATAAAATAATTTAAAAATGATTTTTATTTTTCAGAAAATTAATTCGTAATTTTTGGTTACAAAAACGTGCTCCTAACTGACCCTACTATGTTTCGAAATGTAAGTAGATTATAAATAAACTAAATGAAAGCTTTAACAAAGTAATCTTTTCCATATTAATAAGCCGAGTTTCTCATAAACTAGCTATAAAATACGGTGTTTCGTCTAACCACACGTACCAACACACAAAATAACTATTCGACCTATTTACAGTGCTTGCTTCCTGTAAATCTAAACTGAAACATTTTGTATTGATATTAAATATTGGAGTATTCCAGTTTCGGCAAAAAAAAAATTCAGCACCTATGGTTTGAGGACCTAAGCTATTCATCTTACAACATCATCATCATCATCATCATATCAGCCGTAGGACGCCCACTGCTGGACATCATTTTTATTCACACATCTTACAACACCAATAAGTATATTAGGTTTATCATCATCATTTCAGCTGTAGGACGGCCACTGCTGGACATAGACCTCCTTGAGATTTCACAAAGTGGAATCCACATTGGTACTGCCTGTCGGGATCGAACTCGGACCGCCTGGTTTGCACGCCAGACCCTTATCCATTCAGCCACCATCGCTCTTTTTTTCATTCTTTTTTCATTATTACCCACGACGGAACGGAGACGGTATATGCGTTTGGGGTGAGAGGCTGTGTGTTTGTGAGTTTGTGTGTTTGTGTGTTTGTGTGTTTGTGTGTTTGTGTGTTCCAACATAATGCCTTGTATCACGGAAACAGTTTGACCGATTTAGATGCGGTTTTCTGTAAAGTGTGTGCGGCTCTTGGGGACAGGTTATAAGATAGGTGTTATGTTAATAGCTCGCCAGGGGGCGCTACAATACACTGATTTCGTTGAATCCTTTGTGCCCTCCTATCTTTAAAACGATTAGACTGATTTCGATACGGTTTTCTGTAATGTATTTGTGATTTATCGAGGATTGTTTTTGGATTCAAGATTTTGTATTTTTTTGCCAGGGGGCGCTGCAATAGACTAGGCAAACCTATGTTGATTTCGTTGAAACCTTTGTGCCCTCCTATCTTTAAAACGATTAAACCGATTTCGATACGGTTTTCTGTAATGTATTTGTGATTTATCGAGGATGACTTTTGGATACACGATATTGTATTTTTTCGCCAGGGGGCGCTGCAATAGACTAAGCAAACTTATGTTTACAGTTATCTGTAAAATAATTAGACCTGTTACTGTATAGGGACACGTAGCATTGTAGTACTGAGATATTGATTACATTCATGAGGTTAAGCAACTTCGGATAAGGTCAGTTCATAGATGGGTGACCGTTTATGCAATTTTAGGGTTCTGTACCTCAAAAGAAAAAAACGGAACCCTTATAGGATCACTCCGTTGTATGTCTGTCTGTCTGTCTGTCTGTCCGTCTGTCTAGAATATTTTTCTCAAGAACGCATAGAGGTATAAAGCTGAAATTAATATCATTTACTTGGGTCTGCAAACCCTCGGCGTAAAATAAAAATCAAAATTCTAAGTTAACGCAATCAAAAGATACAGCTGTTTATGCTCCATTTTTGACGATTTATCTTGACGATCATAATATATAGGGAACTTACCGTTGACCTAGAATCATGAAATTTGGCCAGAAGCAATAACAAGTTGCACAAGTAAAGGAAAAAATCCGAAAACCGATCTTGTGTTGTTATATCACTGAATATTAGTACTGAGGTATACAATGATAAGCCTAAAAAAAATTAGTAAGAGTGAGAGTTTATTCCAGACTGACGTTATATAAACACCTACCTACCTTATTTATTCTAACTTATAGGTATCCCGTGCCCGGGGTGTAACCAAATTTTCATCATTTTTGCGATAGCACGCAGCGTTTTCGAGATACAAGCTATTAGAAGATATTACCAGAAGTAGGAGCCCCGCGAAGCGGGGCTCCGGCGACCTTTGTGCGACGGATGAGCACACAAGTCAACAAAAAATAAAATATATATAATATAGTCGAAGCTCCATACAAATTCCATTCATTCTAGAGCTTACGGATGATATGCTTACTTATAAGGCGCTCCTTAAAAAGTTTAAAATAAGAAAATTAAAATGATAATTTCAAGTTATAAGACTTACTGCAACAGTAAATTAAAAAAAAATGTGTTTGTTCTATAACTTAGTATAAAACTTTTATTTATCTGTCAAGGTTCTTAAAATTTTATACGAGTTACTTACAGTTAGTAAGATAGGGCGCTCTTTGAAAATATTTAAAATAAAAAACAAAATTAAAAATTTTGAAAAAACCCACGACAATAACATCTATACAAAATAAGAAACGTAACATATAAAAAGGTTTAAATAACTTTATTTTAAATCCCCGACGAAAAGATAATAAGTAGCGTAAAAACAATCCCAAGAAAATTCGTCGGGGGCTGCCAATATCATTACTGTTTCTAGTATTAAATATATATTGTAAACTAAATATTGTTAATAATTAGGTAGGTATCAAATATAAAACTGCAATACTTTTGTTCATTTCAAGTCAGGGTATGGCAGCCCCCGACGGATTTTCTAGGGATTGTTTTTACGCTACTTATTATTTTTTCATCGGGGATTTAAAATAAAGTTATTTAAACCTTTTTATATGTTACGTTTCTTATTTTGTATAGATGTTATTGTCGTGGGTTTTTTCAAAATTTTTAATTTTGTTTTTTTTTTCATTTCATTTTCATTATTTTGTTTAGAAAGTAATAATAATAATATTCTACCACATTTATACAGCGCCATCTAGTCCCAAATTAAGCAATTATATTTGCTTGTGTTATGGGTACCTACCTACTAAACAACTGATATACTACTTAAATACATTTTTTTCTTGTAAATATACATATTATAGATAAATTACACCCAGATAGAGACACAGAACAAACCTTTATGCTCATCATACAAAGATTTGTCCTGGGTGGGGATCGAACCCACGACCTCTGGTTTTAGCAGTCAGGATCACTAACCACTAGACCAACAGGCCAGTCAATTTTAAGAAATAAATAATTAATTTAGTTCTCTGTTTGGTAAAGAACTGTGACACTTCACGTGTATACTTCTGAGTTATGAGTTGACTATAATCTCGTTAGGTCATTGCACTATTTCATAAAACTTGATTAGAAGCAGGAAATCTTATTTTGTTGTCGCATTGTGTGGGCTGGAGATAACCTTTGTACGTCTTTAGTGGTCCAATTTATATTTGTGTATTGTTCAGTGCATTGATAACACGATAGTGGTCTGTTATATAGATAGATACTGTTGCATTTTTCACGTTATGAGTTATACAAATTGTAAGGGTTAGAAAATGTGTGGAAATAAGTAGTATTAGATCTGGTAATGTATATCAAATCTCAATATCCTCGAATAATTCAACAGTCGAGTGCAGGTAGCGCTTATTTAAAAAAAGATGAGAGGCAGAATTTAAGGCACGCGTGCCACAAAAGGCACGCAGCATAACATTTTTGGCACGGCAATAATTCATGTACTTAGTGACTTTTTGATCGGACTAAGTAAAAATTCGGAATTAAGACTGCACATACGAGAGATTTTCATTACATATTCCTGTCATAAATCGATAAAAAATAACAAGATAGTTAAAAACTTACCTGTGCCTGTTTAAGTCTGTGTTCAGTACGATGCACTGCAAGTAGCGGCGTGACTCTAACAAGAAGCCGCCACCAGGGCCAGTCGCGCACAGCGAGGAACGCGCGCACGTTACGTTGCACGCACCGCGCGGCCGTGTGCTGCGTGCGGAGCCGCTGAGCACGCCGCCGAGCGAGTAGCCCGCGCGCGCGCGCCTGTAGACGCACGAGAACGCGCGCGAGGGCAGCGTCGCGGCGCGCGTCCAGCTCGCCCACGACGCCGCCGCGGAACATAATCTATAACAAAAAGAAATTTATGTTAGATTTCATACTTAGAGAAAATAGTATGCCTAAAGGCCATAGCACAAACGCTACTCTTATATTAGTATCGATTTATTATGTTTTAGAGATTTTGGTTCTGCATTAATGTTGCATCGAATTTATGCGTTCCATAGTAGACCAGCAGTAATACAATCTTCAGTTTTTAACGATTCTGCCGCTGCGTAGATTCTAAAAAACAAGTTAGTCACCGATCACCGATGCTGAAAGTAGCTAGTCTGCGGGTCCCTAAGCCTTCTATAGTAATAAGAACTTTGAGTTTTCGAGTCTTCGGAGTTAAACTCCAGGCCTCTACCCAACATCGACAGAACGTTGATTTTATCCAACAATACTAGCAAAAACACTGGTAGCAAGACCAAAAACAGTACTTCATATCTAAAGCTAAATTCATTTCTTTCCTACGCAGGCGGTTATAAAAATATCTACTCAACATACAACATAGAAGAGTCACACATTTTTAATGTGTTTGAGACAAAAAGACAAGACATCGAAACAAACAACTCGTTGCATCTTTTAAAATACACAAAAAAGCATATTTAACAATAGTATTACACAGCCTAACCACGACATATCACGCGAACAAAACCGCGGACGAAAGTAAGTAATTACAGTAAGTTATATAGCATTTTTATAACAATTAAAAACACAGAATCCCTTTACGTAACAGCGTATCTTTTAATTTCGCTAATGGTAGTCGCATGCGTAGTGAATGTGTTACGGTATGTTAGCGAAATGAAAGTCATTCATTTATGCAACAATATCGACATCATACGCGATTTATTTCCTCGCATGTTACGGAGAATTTTTGCTATAACACGTAAATAAAATCTCATTTAATCATCTAGGTTAAATCCAGTTAAAGTCGCTGGGAAATGCTAAATACAATTTGATTGGTCAAGTAAAGAGGAAGTAAACTTTGTGGAGCATTCAAAAATGCTCCTTTTAGAGTAAATATTAGATGATGAATGATTCCTATATAACTTTTATATGCAATCATATCAAAGCCGTCATACAAGAATAGGAATTCTCCATTTCAGTCAATGCACAAATATCAAGGGAAGTCGCAATAAAAAACCTAGTTCGTTATAAAGTAAATTTGAGTGCAATAAATCATGATATAAAGAGGCTGGACCCAAATTGAGTTCATTATACCAATTGATAACTGATTGTAAATCTGACGCGCTGACTGCGTGTAACTATTCAGACTTTATTGGCCGACATTGTTAGGGAGGCCATTTATAGTGTTCTGACCTAGATATGGACTAATGGACTATAATAGTGTAGTTCCAATGGCTGCAATAGTAAGCCTCTGACCATTGTCACGTATCGTCTGGTCGAAACGTGTGGTTAACTTAATAGTGGCAATCTAACCGCGAGTGGCTTCAATCTCAACAACGAATTATCAATAATTATTTACACCAAGCCATATTTTTGTCTGTTCATTAGGAGAGCTGTGGTGGAGAGAGTAATATTTGGAGTTGTACTCCAAATATTAAGAGATTTGTGCAGAGGGTGATTAGGTAGCAATTATGTTTTCCTGTCTGGCCATCCTTTGTTTTTAATTTTAATATTTTTATTTAATTTAAGTTAGTAATATTAAAATATAAAGCTTTTATTTTCTCTTTTTTTTCTTTCTCTATTCTTTCTTTATTGAATCACTGTTGTCCGAAATAAATGAATTTTAATTCAATTTAATTTTAATCTCCTGTATGTCTTTGAATTTTTTCCCTCAATTTTCACCTGATGAAGTGTGATCCTTTGCCAAAAAGAGGAAATAAGCATGAATTATGTAGGTCACGCCATTTGCAATAAAATCTATTTCACTTTGAACGCCAAGCTTTCAAACACAATGTCTTGTATCACCACGGGGGTCACCGACGACCACCAAGGCGTTCAAATACATAAGTTTAAAACAAAAGAAAAGTGGGTGATAAATAAAGAAGAAAAAGAATCAGTTTGTAACCACAGCCGATGTAACCACATGGTAACGTCAATAAAAATAAGATGTCACGTCAATTCCCGTTATATTTCGCAAATATCATGCAACGTGTTTTAAAGTAAATAGGAGAGAAAAGTAGTGAAGTGTCTTGTCTTTACTTCGTTGTATTCGAGTTGTCGAGTGACCCGCAGCTGTTAACTGCTGGCATTATTATATTATATATATATATTTTTTTTTTTTGTATTTCTTTACTTTTAACTACGTAAGCTAATCAATGTTATTCTTTTTAATTAACCATTGTTATTTTCAATTAATTGTTTGTTTTCCTAAATAAAGAAAAAAAAACTCTTTCTTTTAGGTACTTATTTTTTGTTAATTGTTATTTTGTTATAACTTTTGTGTTTTTTATTTTTGTAATATTACTTTTGACGGGAATAAATGATTTTTATTGCTTTCTTTCTTCTTTATTATCAGTATAATATATATACGTATACTAACGTATAAGTACGGTTCAAGCATCTACCGTATACAATCAGTATGACATAGTGTTTAATAAACAAAACCCGTTGCGTTTAGATAACAAACGTAGCGACAAATTGTGTTTGCTGTTACATCTGTGCAACTGGGCTGCACCGTTTGCTTAGCAAATAGCTGTCATACGTTAGAACTTGAGTTATATGAGAAGATACTACATTTATATCCACTTGTGTTCCATGAGCTACCACACCCACACTATATTACTTGCGTGGTATGTCAATAAAACAAACATTTTTTGTATTTTTGTTTAAACCGACTTTTTTGTTTGGTTTCCATAGACCAGTCTTTCCTTCTCAAGACGGACCCATGATGAGAGTATAACTGTCGTTTTACAGAGTTCTCAGTAATTAGTGCTTTGCAGTTACATGCATACAAAAATTCAGTTGAATTGAAAACCAAGAATGGTGTCGACAGAGTAACAAACAAACGCATTTATAATATTTATCTATTTTTATATCTGTACTAATATTATAAATAGGAAAGATTTGTATGTTTGCATAACGAATAAACTTATCACTGAGTAGTAATATAGGCTATATAACAACACGCTATGGCCAATAGGAGCTGAGCAGTGGCCAAATAAAGAACGACATATATATAACAAAATAACCACTTTTTACTACATGCATTTGAATGTGTATACAGCACATATACCAAATTAACATATTTTTTTAAATTTTTGTCTGTCTGTTTGTTCCAGCTAATCTTTGGAACGGCTGGACCGATTTCGACTTTCACTGGCGGATAGCTAATGTCACAAGGAGTAACTTTGGTTTTGAAAAAATATCAGGGTTTCGCAAAAAAAAAAAAAACTCCATGAATGCGGGATAAGTTGTTAACGCGAACGAAATCGCGCACTGCTAGTATTAAATAATGTTAGCTGCATTATTAGACAATAGGCTCGCCCCCTATTTCATGGGACCAAACATAGCTGGCGAAATGTGGGTGTCAAACACCTCTGCCTACCCCTTCGAAGAAAAAGGCGTGATGCTATGCTATGTTAGCTGCATTGATCAAGAAAATATCAAATGCTGAAGATACTAAAATAAATAAATATAATGTCGTTGTGACTCATCGGTCCCAGAGTCTGCTTTAATTACACAGAGTAAACCTGTATTGTGTCCAACAAAAAACAACGTGGATCAAATAAAAACACGTATAATTGTATATTTTATAATTGCACAAATTGGAGAATTGAGGATGTGTAACAGGTTGTTTTTATTTTTTTTATAGTTGGAATCTTTTTTGTTGTGAATTTGTATTTTGGCAGATTTTATATTTGTACAAGTATTTTGCCGTACAGAAAGTGCAAGAGGGTCTAGATTCGATCTCCTGGTTGAGGAAAAACTGTATCTATTATGTACTTGTGCAATCTTTTAAGACTGCAAAGTGTATGTTTGTAAAGTGCTCACGACACACGACTACTTTTTTAGTAGTAATTACATTAAAATCTATACTGACGGGTTTTTTTGTTTAGTTGAGCGCGATAAGCTCAGGAACTAAAAAATGGATTAATGTATGTATGAAAGAATGTTTGTTACTCAATCACGTTAGAATGTCTGAACGGAATGCCATACAATTTGATTTGATAGTCTGGAATATAGGCTACATTTCACCGATATACAATTCGAGTGGAGCAGCGGGCAAAAGCTAGTAACTAGTTAAATTCACAAAGTCTTAAATCACCGCAACAAAAAACTTTTGTGTCTTGGCTGGTCTCTGCACCTTGTCTTATTGTCAAACTGGTATGAACTCTGCACCCTGGTGCAGAGATAGTCAAGAAAAATAACGCATAAACAAAACAAAAATAGAATATCCATTTTTAAATTAAAAGCAACGCAGGAATTTAAAAGAAACGCAAACAAGGTCAGGGATTATGTTCCTGGTTTCAAAAGCGGACACAAAAACAAACTCGTGTCTCATTAAAAAAAAACAATAGTTACATTAAATACTTATTTATTTAACTGAACCAAAAACACGTCATCGAAAAAAACCTGCGTTAAACAAGCGGTAGTAGAACGTTGTACAGGAAGCAGATCTACCTCAGTTAAGTATTGATTCACACGCATCGCGCGCAACTTTCTACGGGAAAATGGCACAGGAAAGTAACAAGTGCTCATACAAACTGTTTGTTAGAAAGCCATCATTCTTCGAGGTCCAGTCTTAGGGTCAGCACACAGGCTGAGATCTATAGAGCGTACTTGGACTTTGCTCAGACTTCATTCCAACAAAACTTTGCTCAGCCTAATCTGAGTCAAAGTATTGATTTGGAATATATAGACAATATTATGGCTTAGACCAAGCACAAGTAGATGCATCATCTTCTGCTGAATTCTTTGTAAAATAAAAGATAAAACGATAGATAATGATACAATACTTTTTGTAAAACTCCGTTTTCTTAAATTTAATAGATTATTTTTAAATTTTGTTGTCTAATATTGGTTAAATGTAATAAATATTAAGTTATGAAAGAAATTGAGTGAAGGATCGCTAATGACAGCTGTTGAATGTTCAATTAATGTTATGCAACAAAGTTCAATAGTCATTTTAAAATTAGACATTTGTACACCATTATTTTTTACAGTATAATAGCCAAAGTTTTTCGTAAGTCGTATATTTTGAGAACTTTGACTTTGCTTAGCATGGGCTTGGACAAAGTCAAAGTTTGCACTATAAATACTGATTTTGTCTTATCTCGAAAGTTTAGTCAGAGCAATGTCCAAGTACTCTCTATAGATCTCAGCCATAGGGCCCAGCGCAACGCTTAGCATTTTTCACTATCAAACTATCAAATAACACCAAGTATTAGTTAGGTAAATGAAGCAATTCTATTGGTGCATAATAAACATCGCATCTTTTTTTTTTTTTCTTTTTCTTTTTTTTTTTTTTACCACATTCACACAGCGCCATCTAGTCCCAAAGTAAGCAATTATATTTGCTTGTGTTATGGGTACTAAACAACTGATATACTGCATATATACATTTTTTTTTGTAAATACATACATATTATAGATAAATTACACCCAGACACAGAACAAACCTTTATGCTCATCACACAAAGATTTGTCCTGGGTGGGGATCGAACCCACGACCTCCGGCTTAGCAGTCAGGATCACTAACCACTAGACCAACAGGCCAGTCAAAATCTTCGCACATCTCTGGTGGAAACTCAGCCTTAATGCTTGAAGACTGAATTAATAGTTGTGCTACTTGATTTTGGACGTTATTTCAATGCAAAAAATGTCGTTAATAGTTCTTCCTTATACTACATTTTGCCGGTAAAGAGCTAAGTTGTAGGAAATTTGGGCTAGCTTGTTAAAGTTATCTCAGTTCGCAGTAAGTTAAAAGTAAAATATGACATTGTTTTGAAGAAACATTATGATTTACATGAACTATGTGTAGTGACGGATTAAGAATACATGATGTCACTAGCCCATCTTAACCCGTGGGTGTCGTAAAAAGCGACTAAGGGAGTAACTAAAAAGACAAAAGCATTGCGAGAAAAGGAAAATTCGAAACAAACCCTATATCATCCCGTCTGACAATCCTGGTATAGTAGGCTAAATTCCTTCGAAAACGTTTGGAATAGACCCGTGCCTAGCTGTAGGACGTTTATAGGTTGTAATGATGAATAATAATAATAATATAATAATGTTCTACCACATTCACACAGCGCCATCTAGTCCCAAAGTAAGCAATTATATTTGCTTGTGTTATGGGTACTAAACAACTGATATACTACTTAAATACATTTTTTTTTGTAAATACATACATATTATAGATAAATTACACCCAGACACAGAACAAACCTTTATGCTCATCACACAAAGATTTGTCCTGGGTGGGGATCGAACCCACGGCCTCCGGCTTAGCAGTCAGGGTCACTAACCACTAGACCAACAGGCCAGTCATATATATATATCGATAATGTCTCACTTCTGGGCACGGCTCTTTTCTATCAAGAGAGCTTAGAATTAACCCAATACGAATTGGAAGCTATATAAAATTTAAACAAACACTTCTATTAGACATATCAACAGACAAGTTACATCAAATACTGGTCGCTATATTAACACTCAAGTTAGGCGTCAACTAGACGTGACAAAATACTTTAGAGCACTCGTCTTCATGACAATGATACTTCATGTGAAATAACGACTTAGAGAAGTACTTCCCGCGGTACAGTAAATATGTAGAACTGGCTTTTGTTTGTCAAATTAATATAGAAGTTGGACTTGATATATTTAGTTTTAAGAATTTAATATAGGTACATATAGTAAGATTAAATGTTAACGAGCGTGTCTCGCCAACAGGCAAATTAACTTGGCGAGAAAAAAAAAAAATAATAATTTTATACATACAATTTTTTTTTTATTCTTGAAATAAGTTATTGCTGATTACATGCGTATTTTATAAAAAATAGAACGGAGCATATAAGCCAGTAAAAAAATGTGACAGACTGGTAAAAAGACACTTAACTTTTAGTTTTTTCCGTTTATAACATTTAATTGTAGCCAATGCTAGGCTGCTAGAGCAATAAATAGGGGACAGACAACCTCACACCCACCACTGCGACCATGTTAGGCAGGATTAAGAGGGAACACGATACTCGAACCCCAGTTCTTCATACTAATGTATTTCGAGGAGGAAAAAAGGGAATACGAAACGTCAATCTTGACAATTTTTTTGTTTTTATAATTTGTCTGAGCTGCAGCTGTCTCTATCGCACTCTACGGAGCAGACGGAGTAGCGCGACGGCAATCGTTCGTATTTATCAATTCCTGGCAGGCTTCGTTCCCTCGCAAACAACGAGTTATGATACACGGGTTTCTCAGAAAATTCGGAAATAAATAAATTAATGCAATTATTGACTAAAAACTATTTATATACCTACTAATATAGGTATGTACTTACTCTAGCTACTTATGTGTATTTCAAAGTATAAACAAGAACATTTACCATAAAAACATTACGAAAGACAAGGCCATTGCGGTGAACGTATGTTTTAGAATAAAAACCAACGAATGCATTCTGCATTTTACTATTCATTTGTAACAATGCCCTACAGAAAGAAGTGTCTTTATCAAAACAAACATGTGTAACGCTTCCATGGCGATTAACTCACTGCCCCGTAATGCTAAGTAATAGTATGTAATTTTGTAATCAGCGTTTAGTAACCGGTGTGTTATGATACCTGATAAGCCAAACAATAGCATGCTTCTACATAACATTCATTAGAAATACGCAACCGTGGTTATGATTAGGTATATTTACGTACGTGTAATGACGGGCTAAGAATACATAATGTCACTACTCCATCTCAAAAAAGTGTCGTAAAAGGCGACTGAGGGAGTAACCTTGTGCAGACAAGAGCACTGCAAGAAAAGAAAAATTCGAATCAAACTCTATATCAATCCGTCTGACCAGCGTGGTAGAGGAGGTTAAATTCGCTCCACATTCTTTGGAGGAGACTCGTGCCCAGCAGTTGGATATTTATGGGTAGGAATGATGATGATATTACGTCATCAAACGTTTCGTGTCTTTTCTATTTGCTACAGAAACTGATTTTACTTATAGGGTAGTTGGAAGTGTAACATCACGGCGTACATGTTGACAGTCATCTGGAGGAATGTTAGTGTATATAACAATCACGCTACGCCCAATAGGCGCTGAGCAGTAGCCAAATAAAGGACGACGGGAGCGAGCCCCGCGCGACGTCTAGTGTATTATAAAATAAATTAGTGTGTTGTTTTTCCTTTCTTAAATTATGGCAGTACATACTCGTACAGTCGAGTTCATTAATATATTGGCACCATCAAGGATTCAAAATATTGTAAGCGTTGAAAAGCTCAATAAATACTATAGAACCTATGGATCAAATAACGTCCTCATGTGAATGGTTCAATAAAATATGCTGTATGTATTATGCAATAAGTTGTAGTCACCCTTTTCAACAAAAATATCTAATGATAGTGCCAATATATTAATGAACTCGACTGTACTTATAATTTTTTTTCTAATACCTAAAAGATCATATCTTATCTATTAGATAAGTATCTCTCAAACAGATAAAAGGCGTCTGGTACCCGGCCATAAACCTAGACACACAAGACACGTAGAACGAAGACAGTACGTTAAGATACGGTATTACCGTCATCAGCATATCAACACGTATTCTTCTTAATTCACAGAAGCGGTTAATTATATGCGTTAACGTTGGTATGCATTATTGGAAGAAGCGGTAACTGGCAACTGCATTGCGTCTAGTGTATTGTTGTCTCTTTCTTTCTGTAGTTGTGGAAAAAGGATAGAGTGTTTCCGAGTGTGTAAGTTTTTTGTTTATTTTAAGAGAAAATTGCAAACTTTGGACAATATAAGTTATTCAAAGAGGCAAGGCAATAAGACAATGTGATCGTCGCCGTCGGTGAGCTTTAAATAATTTTGGAATCGTCCTGAATAAAGAAAAACCTTAATAATTAAATATATTTTATATAATTCTTACTTTTGCGGTTAAATATTTTTTTTCACCTATCAGGTAATCAGCTGTTTTACAATAATCAGCAAGGCAAAACGAGATAATGATTTTTTTCTTCGATTAGTTATCGAGCAATATCGTAAGTTCGATGACAGTAACACTTTTGTGTGCGATAGTACAAAGTTAGCACGTGCGCCCACCTGCGCGTTTCAATTATATCATCTCAACTTTGTCATTACCGAGTACACTCGCGTACAGATATTGTTTTCGAAAAAAAATTCAACGATTTTAAGTTTTTTGTATATAACCGATGACGTAATTAAGAATTCATCTTTTTTTAATGAAAGAATAGATTAAGGTGTTTGACATCTCTGGTTTGCGAACTATAAAATTACCGCTTATCATCAGACAGGCCGTACCTACGCCTGTTTGCTGGCATCGTGGTTTAAAAAAAATATTTCATATTCAACGGTAGTTCTGATTTTAAATATCACATGTCATCTATCATTGTCCAATAAAAACAAAAAAGAAACCAGTAGTCGAATAACAAAAATAATCTTACAAGATTATTAATGCGACATCTTGTAAATACATTTGTTTGCTGCTTTATTACGCATTAAAAATAACACAACTAAATATTAACAGTACCAGTCATAAACAAATTACACTCAATAAATTTATACAACTTTTTACAACTAGCCACACAAATAAAAACTATGTAATTACATTACATAAGTCGTAGTAAAATGTACCTAATGTTTCTTATTATAGAAGTGTTTTTTCAATAATAAGTCTTGCAGTTACATGGTTATTCGTCGGCGAATTGTACATTGAATAAGATAGAACAAGATTTATAAGCTCTATTATGAACATAACTATATAAAAGACGTATTGAATAAATTGTTTATACACCTACACACAGGAGCTGGGTCTATGAACTGTAAATGTGTGTACAGAGATTGAGTATTTCAAATTAGTAATAACGCCTAGAAAAAAAACTGGCCAAGTGCGAGTCGGACTCGGGTACTGAGGGTTCCGTACGATTATGCAAATTGTTTTCTTTTTTTTTGTGATTGAAATCCTAGATATTAGTAGGTAACGGGATAGCTATAAGTTAGAATATTCAGGTAAAGTTGAATGATTGACGTTACATAAAGATAGTGCACCCACCTACAGGCATTGAGTTATTATAGTACGTAGTACATAATACTACATACTATAATAACTCAATGCCTACAGGTGTATCTTTAAATAACGTCAATCCAGAATAAACTCTCACTTTATAGGCTTATCTTATCACTTATACCCGTTCCAATATAGTACCTACTAATATTCAGTGATATAACTAATAACGACACGAGTACGGTTTTCAGTATTTATTTTTACCTTTACGTGTGCTACTTGAACTTGCTTTAATTTCATGATTCTAGGTCAACGGAAAATTCCTACAAGTTTTGACTCTTTTAATTGCGTTTACTTAGAACTCTCATTCATTTATTTAGCCACGGGGTTCCAGACCCGAGTATTTGATATTAAATTCAGCTTGATATCTCTACGCGTTCTTTATTTTCGTTTTCTTTTTTTCCTTTTGAGATACGGAACTCTTAAAAAAATAATGGAGTATAATTTTTTTGGTTCAAATTGCTCTAAAATTTGCTTCGGGGCCCGGATTTTGGTCATATAATTGCTAAATGTTTTGGCGATTCTGCTGTTTTTTTGGCGTGTGTTGATGAAGTTTTGGTTATAAATTCTATGTGAAAAATGTATATGCAATACATATCATAATACAATATAATACACTTAACGCTCAGGTGCTCAATCAAACTAAATGGTTTTCATCTTTCTCAAAAGAACCTTTAATCTTTTGTCATGACGTTGTTGTTAATTACAGTCCGATTCAGATTTTCTACTCCCATACCATCTACCAAATACTACCAACCTTTTTTTATCCCTTGAACTCAACATCGAATAAATCAGATGCCATAAATATAATTTGTACAAAGAAAAAAAAAACCTTCACAAGTAATTATTACACTAGGAAGAATGCATTGTATGTAACAGAACTTTCTCGAATAATACTGGCAGACAATACGTATACAGATATATATTAATTGCGTTCATTGTACGAGTCTCGATACTGACGCAAATAATTATATAAAATGATTGATACACTTTTCAAATAATTACTGTAGGTGAAAAAAGTGAAATCGATATGTTATGCGAGTTAGATGCATTTCGATATAGAATTGAACATCTAAACGTTGTTAAGAAAAAGAAAAGAGTGGCTTTTGACGTAATTTGTTTTTCTCGTTTTATTTTATGGCAATGACAATTAAAAAACCTATCTCTAAATGAAATAGGCATGGGAAAAAATACAATACAATATTATTTAACAATCTTTGATCACTATTTTGTATTTTATTATCAGGCTTTTAATTCCATGCTTAATTTAGCATTTAGGTTCAAAGTTTTTTTGCACACGAATTTTGCCACCAATAAAAGTTTATGAAAGACAAAAATAAAGAATATGACACATTATTGTCTGTCCAGTAAAAACATCCTTTCGCGGAACAATTGTAGCGATTATAATTTTTTCATTGTTCAATAATGTTATATTATGTAATAAGATACTTAATCATCTCTTTCATGAGGTCGTGATGATTGTTTTAATATAAGTACCTAAATTACTCGTATGACATGTTTCTTGTAATTTTACACCGAGGCAGTTGACGTTTAGATTTCTTTAAGATATTGTTTTATTATAAGTTGATATGTTTATGTATATTACTAAACCCGGCATACATATATAGGTACGTCTAATAACATGTCTAGACGTCAATAATAGAAAAAAAAACGTCCAAAAACATACAGATTGTACGTAGAGAACTGATTAACTTCGAAACTCGAGTGTCGACATAGTTCGGGACACGCGATCATGAAATATGTGAATATTTGTCTGTTTAACGAGTACCGTTCACTCAAGTAGGTGCCGTTAGTTAAGGTTGCAGGGGAAATACTAACTGCTTCATAATTTGAATGAATAGTGGGCGTTTTTTGAGTAAAATTATATTGACTTTAATCTTTATTAAAATAAATTACCTTATTAGGTAAGTATTGCATTTATATTACAAACCTATCACTGTTTGGTAATATAGATAACACTTTAGCTAGTGACCACGGCAGGTGTCATCTGGTCAAAATGTCAAGCAATTTACTGAATTTTCGTCGTCCATAATTATACGAGTAAATACTTTCGCGTTCGTGCAACAAGATAGTTTCATCATCATCATCATTACAACCCATAAATTAACGTCCCATTGCTGGGTAAGGGTCTCCTCCAAACATTCCCCAGTTCTATCCAAGATAGTTTAAAAGTTGAGAAATTAAATTCAAGTTTACTTCGGGCAGGTCTAATATTAATTGTACTGGGTGGCGCAAAAGTAGTGGCACTAAAGAAAATGCTTTTTTTTTTTTTATTATACATTTTCTGTCATTCTGTTGTTGAAAATTGTGTAGTGAACAAATGTAAAATACACTGAAAATAAACATGGACCGTTTTACTCCCCAAGAACGTGGAATATCAGTGATAAGAACACAACGTGAATTTCGTCGACGATTTCCCCACCGTCCGGCACCGATTGGTCGCACAATTCGACGCTTTGCCACACACCCACTAAAAGTTACTGTATGGTGTGGCATCTGTGTTGACAGAGTGATCGGACCCTATTTTTTCGAAGACGCTGGAGGCAATGCGATAACTGTCACTGGAGAACGCTACAGAACCATGTTACGTGAGTTTTTGATACCCAGTTTGGACGAATTGGGGCTGGAGCACATCTGGTTTCAACAAGACGGCGCTACGGCACACACAGCGCGCGACACTATGGACTTAGTGAGGGACGCTTTTCCAGGCCGAGTTATCTCTCGTTTTGGCGATTTGCCTTGGCCTGCAAGATCACCCGATCTGACCAGTCCAGACTTTTTTCTTTGGGGTTTTTTGAAATCTCGGGTGTATGTGAACAAGCCACAGACTCTCGCAGCTCTAAAAGAAAACATTCGTCAAGAAATAACGAACATATCGCAGGAAGTGTTACGGCAAGTTATGCAAAATGTCATAAATAGGGCTCAAATGTGTATCAACTCTGGAGGTCACCATTTAAAAGACATCATCTTTAAATCCTAATGGTACGAAATTTAATGGCACAAATATACATTTAAAAAAATCTAAATCTAGTTTTCTAATTTAGAAAAAATGTTATAGCTGAACCAAATAGGGTCTTTACTTTTGCGCCACCCGTTACATAAATGTCAAAAACGTATATAATAATAATAATATTCTACCACATTCACACAGCGCCACCTAGTCCCAAAGTAAGCAATTATATTTGCTTGTGTTATGGGTACTAAACAACTGATATACTACTTAAATACTTTTTTTTTTGTAAATACATACATATTATAGATAAATTACACCCAGACACAGAACAAAGCTTTATGCTCATCACACAAAGATTTGTCCTGGGTGGGGATCGAACCCACGACCTCCGGCTTAGCAGTCAGGGTCACTAACCACTAGACCAACAGGCCAGTCTATAGCCAGGCCAGTGTATATACAAAACATATTTTAGAAGACAAAATATCAGAATGGATAAAGTTCAATAAATGAATTCATACATGCGTACTACCCTTATGGTTCTGCATATCAAGTTCATTAAATTGGTAATTAGTGTACCAAACCTAAACTTCGAATTTAACAACTAGATTCAAGTGCAACATTAGTTGATAACTCTGCGACAGTAAAACCAAGTAGTTAAATCGATGAACTCCATGAAAAGGATAAGGCTTTCGCTTCGAAAGCTGAACGTGATGTGCATGTCGCTAAACTTAACTAAAAATCTAATTTGAAAGCAATTTTCGAAGTAGGCGACGTGACCAAATAAATTGAAATGGAGACAAGCGGAATAAGAATCGAAGTGAAAGATATGTTTCTGAATACAATGGTTGTTATGAAATCGGTGTACGTGAATTATGTATCAAGTTTTGTGATAGAAATTATGTTTTGTGATTTGATTTTGATGATATTGATCATGGTGCTTTGATTGTGTAAATTATTGGGCACCGATTGAGGTCTGCAATTATCTAACTATTATTTTAGGGGAATCGAAAAAATAATGGTCATGATTTAAGAGTCATATCTGATGTACTAACAATATTGGTGTGAACGTAGAATATAATTGGTCACATATATTGTCGATAGCAGTTTTATAAAACAGATATTGAGCTATTCTTCAAATGAAAAAAAAAATATACAAAAATCTAGTGGACCATGGTTTAAACTTAAACGATTGTCATTCTTAACGACTCTTCAAGATAGTCTTGCACGGGGCTCTATGGAATTCAAATATCGTACTGCTCACGAATAGAGCTGTTTTGAAACCGGGCAAACTTTATATCTAATAATTGTGACTACAAAGTTTTAGTAGTGCAAGTTTTGTCTTAAACAAAACAAAACTATACTTAATATTATAAAGCTGAAGAGTTTTTTGTTTGGTTAAAAGTGCTAATCTCAGGAACTTCTGAACCGAATTGAAAATTCTTTTAGTGTTGGATAGCCCATTTATCGAGAAAGGCTATAGGCTATATAACATCACGCTAAGACCAATAGGAACCACGGGAGCAAACCTCCTGGCACCAACTTATAATTCATAAAATTGGCAAGCAAGGTGTGCAATTACGTATAATCTGTCACGGATATATTACCTGCATCCTATTTTTGAGAACCAAGAATCTGCAAGACGTCAAGACAGCTTGCAGTTTCTACAAGTAAGCTCAAATTTCTAAAACCTGACATAATACGTGTTATTTTCCTGCCAAACTAAGGAAAGTGGAGGAAACTGGACTTGCACGTAATATTGTGTGATGCGTGAAAGTCACAATCGAAAGTATAAAGACTTGTTTGCGACGCATCACGTACTGTGCGGGGATGCTTGTTGGTTAACAAGTTGGAAAGCCGGTGACAAAGTGCCAGATTAGTACATAGGTGACAGAAGATATATTGATTATGTGTTTATGTAACTGCACTTGTTAGCTTTAATTTGTTTGTAACAATTGGAAGCATCAGTGACGCAATTGGAGTTGGTACGATAGCTGCGCAGGAGGTTTTAAGTACGATAGGTAGGAACCTATTTAACTATTGAACGCCAACGTTGGCTATACTCGACAAACACAAGCGTACCCTGGGCGAAAAAGGCTATATTCGAGAAAACCAGGTTCATAAAATCTATACGCTGAATGCTGCTTATAATATTAATATAGATAAATTAATGTCTCTCTGCTGGGCGCTGTCTCCTCTCCTCTATGTAGAGAGCTGAGAGGTTTAGACCAAAATCTACACATACTGGCATAAAAGGGTCTGGGCGACTTAAAGATACGGTCATGATGGCTAGGTTTAATGTGTACACAACTACATTTAAATTTAGAACAACCCATCAGTGGGTCAAATCAATATTTGTCTTTAGTTAATAGTTGGGATTGTACCGACAATTTTGTGGTTAGCAGTCGCATATTATGTCCATTAGACCAACTCCAGTCATAATATGATTAGACAGTTATTAGCTTTCAAATTACGTACAGATATTTAATAATAACACGTGGCTTCTTTGTTAAAAAAGGTCAAGTTAGGAATACATAATGGTAAAATTATTACGCATTTCAAGAGAACGCTTGAAGAAAATTCCATATACAATCTCTAGCTAGTATTTCAAGTCGGCAGTACAGATAATATTCTAAGATGTAATAAACAAACAACTCTCTAAATGCCTCACCAAAATCGTCCCAACAAACAGGTACAGCACTACATCAGATAAATATATAACGGCGCCAGACGACATCAAATAATGAGATATAACCGCAACTATTTGGTGAAAGTAAAAGCGTAAATAAGTGTGGCCCCAAGTTGACCCCTGCGGTACACCTGTCGCAAATAAAAAACCACAGCATTCGAAACATAATTATCACAGCCATATAAAGTGCACCTTTAATGTCCCAGAATTTAATATTATGTAATAAATTATTACGTAGGAAATATTTCCTAAGGAATGCGTTTTGTTAAGTTTTATGTAACCAACATAAATACAAAAATCATCGATATTTATGTAAATAAAACATAATAAATCAAAGAATGTCGAGTGTTTACGTAACATCAGCTTATTGGCAGTGAACAAAACTACGCGAGTTCGTCGTGTTACTTTCGTTAAAACATTAATCAACAACACCACTACACCTATTACTCATGCATAAATTAGTTTGTTAATGTCGATTTGAAATAGAGAAATCGGTAGCGATATAGATGAAAGACTATACCGACCGTTCAACAACATCTATATGGACGCAAATTCCGTTTTTAATATCTCAATAAATATTAAATTTATTGAATAAAAATAAAATCTAAATGTGCCGATGACAATTTATAGTTATTAAAATGTGAAAGTTTTAGTTATTTGAAACTCATTTCGCTCGATCCATTACGATGTTTGATACTTCGAATACTAATAACGTGCAATTTCATATCTATAAAAGTAATGGTTGCATTCACAGCAAACCGTGTGTACTTAATGAATGTTATACGAAGTTGACGAAACGGTAATAAGGTTTTCGACCTTTAGCGTTTAATGTTAATGTCGGGAGTCGTATACTATGCATAGCTTTCGAGTTTATCTCGTAAAACAAGTCGGTACTGACAGAGCTAGATGAATGTAGTCGAAGCTAACGATCTAAATCGTAGCATGTTTGCACTGAGGGAGTGCGGATAAACAGCACCTGTAATTTGTTGTTATCGATATGTTAACAGTGTCGCGTACCTGTTCGTCCACTTTCGGAACGTCGGTGGCGCGGGTACCGCTAGCGACCTCGTTGCCGCGCCCGCTGCGCCTCGCAGGCCGCACGGGACACACGTTCTTCGTATTCTCAGGCAAATCTATCCCAAACTTCTTGGGAGTGTCGAACACTTTGAAGTCCACCTCGTCCACGCTATTCGCCGGACTTAAGTCGTGCACGTTATCGAATGTCTGGTCGTTATCGTGCACCGCGTCGTTAGATACATGACCTGAATCATCGCTGCAGTCTGAGTGGGTGTCGGATATCTTCTCGTCAGCTTGTTTGTGCAAAGCGAGCTTTTCAGCCTGTGAGTACGTTTTAGAGTCATCCCTAGATTCAACGTATTTGATTTGCCGGCCGACGAGTGTGCTCAAGTGGTTGTGGAAAGTTGTGTTCGCTACACACAGCTCCTTGTGTACCGGCGGAATCACCTTACAATTTATGAACGGAGACGTTTCCGTTTTTAACTCTTTGGCAGTTTTTAGTTCCAATTTTTTTACAATAGACTTCACAGGTGATAAAGCCGAGTCTATTACCGCGGGTTCATTTTCATTTCGTTTGGTTTCCGGCGCCACTACTATGTCTCTTTTGTTGACTATTCTGTGTTGCAATTTCGCTCGCACGGCATTTATTTCATCTGAATAATCTTTTAAGTTTGATTTAGATGATGAAATCGATTTTTTAACATCAACCAGGTCTTTTTTTGTCTTATCGTTTTGTCGCTTCACGTCAGATTTAAGATTTAGCTGTGACTTTTGTCTTATTTGTTTGTTTGCGTCGACTTTATCGTTGTTTTTTCGTGGCGCAAGCGGTTTCTTTTTCTGAGCACACTCTCTGGCCTGGTCTACATTACTTAGATCAACCGGAGTGGGAGAAAAAAGCGCCCTCGTACTGCTAAATTTGTTATGCGACATTTGACTCCTTATCACCGGGATCTTACTGGGAGAGCCCGCGATAGAAGTGGTAGATTTGGTTCTCTCTAAGCCGGGTGTTATGAAAGATTCATTTCCTATTTCCCATACGCTTTTTGCTTTCTGCATTTGTGATTTTGGGGTCTCTTTACTTTCTAAACTAATCTTTATGTTTAACGATCCATTATCTGTACATGTTTTAGGTTTTATTTTCTTTGGGTCGCTCACTTTTTTTTCCACTTTTTTCACGACCGTCTTCGTTTTAGATACGACCGGAACGGGTGTCGATGGCGGATTAGATAAAGTTTTCTTCAATATTCTTGTTTTTACATCAAGTTTTTTTAGATCTTCGGCTTTGAAGCAGTTCGGCCGAGACGTGTTTTTTGATGAGATTTTATACGTGGCGTATTTGTCAGGATTCATCTTCTCAATAGGTGTGGAAGTCAGTGGCATCAACGGTGACGTCAGCTCTTTACCCTTCATGTCGTCCAAATTCCACAAACTCGTCGTTTTATCAATAGAATTGTTCCGCGCTACTTTATTTCTTGCTTTACTATCACTTTCCGAGTCAGAATTACTTTTTTTCAATATACAACGTGATTCTATAATGCTGCAAGTCTTAGATTTTTGTAGTTTAGGCGGGATGAAATTGTTCTTACTACTTTTCCCATCGGGGGTGAGTGACGCACTCGAAGTAAACTCAGACAATATTTTATCAAAAGATTCTAAAGCCTTGTTCAATTTAGATTCAGCACTGACTTCACTCGCGGTCTTCAACACATAGATGTTTTCATAAATCGAACAATATCCTTTGGTCTCATCAAGTAATTTTTCCTGTTGGACCGCATTGCTTTCGGCGGCAATGTTTATGTTTTCATACACGTGACGACGCGGCGTCAAACAATCAGTCTTAGCATTCACAACAGAGTCGTTTATATTGATTTTAGAAACAAACTTTTGCACGTTATCACTGTTCGTTTTCACAGGTTCACTAATCTTACGTTCGAGACAGGCTGCAATCGCGGTCACTTTACTGCCCTTGTGCTCGGTCGAGGGTTCTGCACCGACTGAAAAAGTCCTGTAGAACTTTTGGAGCGCCCCTTGAGCGGGGGGTGCGGGGGGCGTATGCTTCTCGGTCGGCTTCTGTCCGCCGAATATGTTGAATACTTTCACTGCGGGCATGTCGCGGGCCCGGCGCGCGGGCGGTCGCGGAGCGTTGATGCGCGCGCGCGTCACGGCGAGCGGCGTGCATGTGCCGCTGCGCCGCCGCCGCGCCCTCACGGGCCGAGCCGCTATCACACGCACACAATAAGAAAGTCAATGTCACTTTACCCAACCACTGACGTGACAAATCATCCATAATGAACTATCGACCATATAAACATCGATCTATTGATGTGCGATCACCGATCATTTTCTCTCATTATCTAAGTAATAAGATAATGCACGTACTCGCGAAACAACATTTAAGTATTTTATATCTACAAAGTTATGACCGATTAATTAATTATATTAAATTGTAAAAGTAAGCCAGCATCGTCCAAATTATCTTTAAAATCATCAATTTTATGTAATAAGAAACATACTTTCTGTACAAAACCAGTTATATAAAAACCATAAATCCCAATAGAAAGTAGGAATGAGGTTGTTTGTTTAGTGACGTAATTGACCGAGTTTGTTTGATGTGGACCCAGGCTATGAATTAAAGGAGGTTGGAAAAACATTCGAAATGTTACCGAGAAATGTAATATGGTAACCTAATTAAATACGAAACACGGTTATCCTGTCTAAACATGTGTGTGGTTGAGCTTTAATGTCGCCGTCAAATTCGAGACATCATCCTGGAAAACGTGATGCTATTTTTAATAACATAATAGCCAAACATGTAAGCCGATACGAAATCAATTAAGAAACTTGGAGCTTAACTTTCGTCTCTGAAATAATAATATGTACACGAAACCAAATATGAAACGATTTTTAATAGACAGCATTATTTATAATTACAAATGTCATGTCAGCAGTAATTTGGCGTCATTTTATAATGACATAAGTGACAGGTGAAGTTTAAAAGCACAGATTCATAAAAGAATCGTAAATATTTCAGATGCAACTTTAATATGACGTAATGAAAAGTTGAGTAGCGTGACGTAAGTTGTTATGAGAGCATTGTCAGACAGCTGGTCGCAGAAAGGTCGATGACAGTCCAATGTTTTATGTTTGTTAGGTGAGTCAATGATCGCTGCACCGAGTGCAAGGTGCTGGGAATAACGTAGGGCAGGTAAGTTTGTTTAAATCGATTCGACGAGGCTCGGATGTTTTGGGACAGCGCGATGGAATGTTCAATTAAAGTGACAAAAAGTATATGATGGACAGAATATGACGAAACAATCTAAGTATATAAACCTTAATATATATAGATCCCCCGTCACGATGTTCATTCCGAAACCATTCAAGCGATTATGTGAATTTGTTTGGTTAGTTCCAGCTTCAAAGACGAGGGAAGAAGAAGGATATTTTCACACTGTCGGTGTTGTCTTGAATTAAAAAATATATTTACGGCAGTTTGTGGCCTTACAAAGTTTTCTGGGGCCACGAGTGCCTTATAATTTAGATCAAGATGCTTATAATCTTGTAGCTTAAATCGTTATAATATATTAATTGTACTATAGCTGTTGACTATTGTAACCTTTTGAGAGAATTAAATGATTTTTATTATTATTAATAATTATATATAAGACGTGAAATGCTTTATTTAAGAAACAAATGAAAGAACACGAATAATTTATAGTAAAGAATAAGGTCCTGTTTCACCACTAGCTGATATATAATTAAGCGACGGATAACTTATGCGAAACTTAAGTCACTGATGAAAAATATGTTATAAAATCTATCCCATAAGTTTCCTATAGGTCAACACTTATCAGCAAATAGTGAAACAGATCTAACTGCCGCACTCTGAGACGTCAATTAGCAGTAATCTGTATATAAAACAATTTTTTCATTGAATAATCGCCTTTAGGCGTATAGACTTAAGTATTACACGTTTTTACTAAATAAATTTTAAAGTTAAGTATCGTCTCTGAGTATGGCAGTAAATACCATAGGTAATACCAAAGAGTCTTTACTTACATTTAGGAGTTCCTTACGTGAATGAACCGTGATAAATGTATGACATAAGAACAGTTGTAATTGTTAGTGCCGTGACCGACGGCCGTGGCAAAGATTAGCTGTGAAACCGTGTCAACTGGATGCCTGAGGTGCAGTGTACATAGGATGACAAACAATAATAATAATTGTATGTATATTTTATGCAGTCTTTTTGTTTTCGAACGTTAAACATTGTAAGAAAGGTTAAAGTTTCGAAACGTGTACCTTGGGACTTATTGAGCGATGTAATTGATTTTTTATGATCAAGGAAGTTAGTTGAGTCTAGCTATTGTTGGGTCTGAAATAAGTTTAACCTTTCGTGAACCACGTGCATAAAAAGTACATGCCAAACCACGTGGGGTCTCTCGGACCCATATATTTATATGGACAGGAAATGTGTAATTTGACATTATTTGATAATTTCATGTAAACATATTCTTTGTTATTTATTTTAAGGTAATAATAAAATAAAAGAGTTAGAAATAAAAAATATTTTAATATCTTATAAAAAAGAAACCAAACATGGTAATCTTTTATAACAAAAATTTTAACTTTTCTTTGGCGTAACTTCCGCTTTAAAATATTATGAATAACAATAACATATATATTATATTCTTATAAATAACATTATAAGGCACATATAAACATAATAAGAAAACCTAATATAATCAATCTTCATGAGATCCAGGTTCGTTATAGTCAGTGCAACTTTTACAGTAAAAGTGAGCATGTTCTAAGCATATTGGTACTCCGCATCGCTCACAACTGTATTTAGTTTTCCTATCTTTCTTTCTGTCACAATCTGAATATAATGTTTTAGATCTCGGTATCTTTGCTAATGGTTCAGGAGGTATTTCACTGAGCAATTCATGTAAGCGCTTACGAGTATCCTTCGGCATACGTGGATTATTTTTCCGATTTCTCAAATGGTCGTCTATCAAAGTCATTCCCAATTTTCGAATAAAGTTTCTTCTATGATCAGTCTTTCCTAATTCTATTCCACTATTTAACATCTGAAAATCATAGTATTGATGCCTGCATGGTTTAATATTGAAAAAAAAAATAGTAAGTGGCCAGCGCTTACAATTACGAGGCACGTCATATGTTCTAACGAGTTTGTCCACAACATCGACTCCACTCTTCGTCTTATTGTAAAAGGTAATCATAGTATCTTCATCTATTTCTTGGTCATGATGTAGACACGACATAACATATACGTGCTTGCGTGGCTTCACTTTCAGGTAAAAACGGTTCATCTAGATCGCTATCAATTTCATCCCAAAGAGCTGATGATATTTCACTTTCATTCATTGGGCGACCCATTTCAGTTTTTATACCGGTTATTATAACAATAACAAACAAATGAATAAAACAATACACACAAATAATTAAGAAATATAGTATTTTATAAAGAAGCATTACTTACTTTTTATACGACGTCCCGAACTACGTGGGGTTTGTGGGACCCGAACGCACTTTGCGCACGTGCATAGGCTGCGTTGGCGACGCAAATACTAAAAGACTGTCACCAAGTGGTTTGGCAACGTCGCATCTCCAGCTACTCAAACCACCGAAAAAGCCGCAAAAATTTTGAAACAGTTACAACGATTTTTGTGTCGCGGGGGTCTATTAAACCCCACGTGGTTCACGAAAGGTTAAAATTGCTTAGAAGGTGAACATTGCTGAACAAAGCCATCTTCTTAGACTTCTTTATACGACAACTGAAATATTATTTTGATTGATTATATCCTCAGAGGTTAAGCTTTTCCTGTGACGTACTATGTACATACTCTGACGAAATATCACCACATCGATGTCTGGGCCGAGCAAAAAAAAAATTTTTTTGTAACCAAATGACTGACTGACTGCCTGGGTGGCGCAGCGGGTAGTGTATACGACTGCTGTGCAAGAGGTCCCGGGTTCGATTCCCGGGTCGGGTGAAAATGGTATTGGGTTTTTCTATCATGAAATTCCAGTATTAAGATTTTCCCGGAGTTTGGTAAACAAATGTTCCCGGTTGATGACAATAGGCTCGCCCCCTATTTCATGGGACCAAACATAGCTGGCGAAATGTGGGTGTGAAACACCTCTGCCTACCCCTTCGGGGAAAAAGGCGTGATGCTGCTATGTTATGTTATGTTGTAACCAAATATTGTGTAGTAAATCTGACTGACCTACGCTTTTTTGCTGTAAAATTTTAATTGTCCTAAGGCAAAACAAATGTCATTTTGATTCTGAAATCAGTTAATTAACGTTTAATTTAGAGTACATAATAGTTATTAATACAAATTTACATATAACAATGTTGCCAAGATAATAATCAATCATAACTAATTAAGTAGTTAAAGCTAATATATCAAGGTCTGTTGATTGTCGTAATTAAAAACACGTGCTTTAACTAAATGGCAACATTTAAGTATTGATTGAAATTCAAAAGAGTATAATATACCAACCCGTCTGGCCAGCGTGGTATAGTAGGCTAAATTACTTCCACATTCTTTGGAGGAGACCCGTGCCCAGCAGTGGGACGTTTATGAGTTGAGAGGATGATAATATGTCAGTACGCAATAAAAATTATACATTTTTGTATATATATTAATTATTTTGCGTAGTAATTAAAAAATACTTGTCAAATGGTAATAAAATCGTCAAGCCTGTATAGGAGTGCTTCGCTGATTAGCTGATTTTACATTATAAAATTCACTAAAAAAGCCCCAAAACGCACACTCAGCGATCAAAAAACGTCACTCAAAATAGAGCTCAAAAAGAGTTCAATTGTTTCGCTGTCGTGAGGTGTGAACGTCAAAAAGTTTTATCCTACTAATATTATAAATGCGAAAGTTTGTAAGAATGTTTGGATGTTTAGATGTTTGGATGTTTGGATGTTTGGATGTTTGTTACCAGTAAACGAAAAAACAACTGAATAGATTTCAATGAAACTTTGCAATAATTTACCTTATACATCAGAATAACATATAGGCTATATTTTATCTAGATATCGCGTAAATTGGCTAAACCATGAGAACAAATGTAAAGTAAGTCGGAGAAAAATCTGCCATCTTATAGCTATTTCTGATTTCTCTACGTAAACCATTAGTTTTACATAAGGACAATGTATGGAGGAATTGTTACTCTTAAATAGTTATAAAAAAAAGTCCGCGACAGCATATGCCTATCTTTTATGTGGAAGTCGATATAGAGAGAATAGTGAGCAAGAAATACATTTAAATCGGATACTGCATTTAAAGTGAAAAAAATTCATGGTATTAAACTAATTCCTAGGAATGTAAATACCTTTATCACTTTTGTCATTTAATGTAGATAATTTTTGTCGTTTACACTAAGTTATTTCGACAAATAGTTTAAAAGTTATTACGATATTAAATGAAATGTATATAATCCCAAAAATCTTATAATAATACTGTATGTCACCCGTGACTTCGCTTACCTGTTATTTTGTTTCTGTGACCACAGCAACTTTTCACTTTTAGAGGGGAAATTTCGGCCAATATTTTCTAAGCACAGATAATTACTTCAGATTAAACATAACCAATATTACGTGATTGATTAGAATATTACTTATCTTTGTAAACATCCATCCCGTGTCTTTTTGGTTAAAATTATCAAATATACAAACAAACATTCATCCTTTCAACTTTGTGTATGTATATTACTATATTTATCAACGTCAGACCTAATGACAATTCAGTATGACAGATTAAAAAGAAATCAAAGATCTCTTTTTTCTTTTTGCTTACTATACAACCTCATTACTTGAATATATTACTAATTATTCACCAGTAAATTCAAAGAATATATTATGACAATTGTGTAGTAAAATTATCAAATAATGTAAAATATGAAATAAAATATTTTTTGTAGAAAAGTAAATAAATAATTATATTGCAGTATCAAGGTAGTATAGTAGCAGAATACAAATACCATAGACCTAGGATCCGCGCGCCATTTTTATGTATTCGCGCCATTTATTTTCGGTCTAAAATTTGACATTTGACAGTGAATTATCATTGTATGTATTTATGGTCACTAAAGTCATAAACTAATAAAAATAAATGGATATTGTAAAATATGAAATAAAATATTTTTCGTAGAAAAGTAAATACATTGCAGTATCAAGGTAGTATAGTAGCAGAATACAAAAATACCATAGACCTAGGATCCGCGCGCTTTTTTTTTATAACGATTTTTTTTATTTATGGCGGTACGAAGTACGCCGGGTCAGCTAGTTGCTTTATATGTAATGTTTTTTTTAAAAGCAATTGTAATGATATACATTACAAAGCAGTAATCTGTATTTAACACAATTTTTTCATTGAATAATCGCCTTTAGGCGTATAAACTTAAGTATTACACGTTTTTACTAAATAAATTTTAAAGTTAAGTATCGTCTCTGAGTATGGCAGTAAATACCATAGGTAATACCAGAGTCTTTACTTACATTTAGGAGTTCCTTACGTGAATGAACCGTGATAAATGTATGACATAAGAACAGTTGTAATTGTAATGTTTTTTTTAAAAGCAATTGTAATGTATATTAAATAAGACTGAATTAAAAATAATTTAAACTTTCGCGACTTGTACACTTATTAAATAAGCAACGAGTCTACGTCACGTCGGGAAATAAATAAGGTATTTCATATTAAAATCACTCTTTAAGAAATACCTTATAGATTGATTTTACAATAGCTATTTAACCCTATTGGTCTACGAGCCCATTCCTCCCTTAAAATTTGACCCTTTCTTAGTCTGAGTACCCATTCGACCCCTGGTGCAACAGCACCTATTCGTTCCTCGCGAGTACGTATAAAGTACAGTCGGTATAAAAATCGGTATCAGTTTCTAAAAATGTAATTATATCGTACGTGATTGTGCATCTAGAGGGAGATGCCGAATTTTTGTATATCGATGCACGAATGCTAATATTTATCAATAGCCTGCAACTAGAACTCAAACACAATTGTAAAATATTCCCAAGATTTGAAACATTAGGATATTGACAAAATATTCGATAGTCAATGCAACTGTGAGATAAACTGTCATTGTGTTATAGGTATATTTGTCTTGTTACAACCATAATTGTTAAACAAAAGTCGATTATATATTAAACTATTAATAGTAATATTGTTTATGTTCTGTCTATATTGTCTTTGGCGTGAGAAAATTAATGACAATTTATTCTACAAAAGAATAAATTAGTGGTCTCAGTTATTGTTAGTGGCGATGTCTTGATATAACCTATAATTATAATAACATAGTTGCAATCAACTAGTTTAAAAAAAAAATCTCAGAAAGTCTTAGAAAAATTATAATTTAATTTTTGTAAGACTATGAGATTTTTTTTTGATGCATTCCTCAAACAGCAACCTGTCGAATAGCACCTATGCGGATCGCACCTAACATACTCAAAAGCACCAATCAATATTTTTGTTTGTTATTTTGATTTATTTCTTACGAACAGCACCTTGCAAGAATATTGGTTGGTGCTCTTTGAGGAATATTATAGGTGCGATTCGCGCAGGTACTATTCGAGTGGGAGCTGTAAATATACAGATATTTATTCAGAGTTCGCATGTATTTTGAGTCCACGAAAATCATAAAATATGTTTGTGAAATCCTGCACATCACAGAATTTATTTTGTATTAAAGGAGTCCGTAACTTTCTGACAACGATGGACTTCTTTAGTTATCGCACCTTACAATTGGAAATATGCTATTATTAATAAGTCATATTTTCATTCACCAGTTATGCTGGATTTGCGGTCGGAAGATGGACTGCAAACACGTAATGTGTTTGCAAGCAGTCCATCTTCCGACCGCATTCAAAATATTTCATGTTTTTTGTCTGCAGTTTAAAATAAAACTGAATCATCCAATGTAATCCAATCCAGTGTACACTACGCTTTATTGTCCACTTAATAAAGTCATTTAAAAACTAACTGGCTGTGTGTGTCACTTAATTATTCACAATCAGGTCATAAAGGAGCAGGGTGACGAATCCGTAGCGAATTGCAATTGTTGGTCGATTATGATAGACGTGGCGAATTATATGTTAGTAGAGCCTGTGTATGAATGAACATATGTAGACTTTTTTTATACCACGATCGCGAGTGGGAAACCGACTTCGCTTTGCTTCGCGTTTTTCTTAATTCTTTTTTCACGGCACCCTAATATTTTCCAAAATCAAAGTAGTGGTTACTCCTTGTGACATTAGTTACGCGCCAAAAAAGGCCCCGACGAAATCGGTTCAGTCGTTTCGGAGTTTATGTACCTCAAACAAACAGATAAAACATGTAAAAAGTGTGTTTTATCGAGAGAAAAAAATACTTTATAGGCATTAGTAAGGGAGAAGACAGAGGAATACTTTTGTATGAAGAATCGCATGCCGTGTTTCCTCTTAACGCGTTCCATCAAACCAATAAATTCTTCAGCTTTATTATTATAACGCCATTGTATTAGTATAACGCCATCTTCTCCAAACGTATAAGCAGAAGTGTATTATATGTACCTACATATCGTCAGCTTTGTTAGGTCTCATGTAATAGAGCAAGCCTTCATCATATCAAGATCATCAGTCCAGCACCCCTAGACAAGTGGCCAATCCTTGATTCTATTCGAAATATTTAAATGACTGCCTCGGTGGCGCAGCGGGAAGTGTATACGACTGCTGTGCAAGAGGTCCAGGGTTCAATTCCTGGGTCGGGTAAAAATGGTATAGGGTTATGATGAGGTGATACACCTCTGCCTACCCCTGCCGGGAAAAAGGCGTGATGCTATGTATGTATGACATGTATATTTAAATGTCACTTTAATACATTTGAACACATCCCTGACAATCCTGACATAAGCTATCGACAAGTCACATAATCAATGTACTAATTTGACATTTCGATAGAATAGATAGATCGAATCGATTGCCACTTGTTTAGTGGGGCAGACGTCCTACGCAGAGCTTGCCTGTGCGTATTCATGTAAACTAAATCTGTTTCTAACAAGAGTGGTATAATGAGGGTAGCTTGTTCAAACATGACTGCTGTGAACACAGTACACTCGACAAATACAGTCCTCGGCGCTTCCTGTCTCGAGGAGACAACCGTTTACAAACATTATGTGTCATAAGATATAAGATGTTATGATTAAGAGGGTTCATACAGAGGTATGGCAACTTGAGTGTGATGAGTCATATTTCGTGGCTTTCGATTTTAATTATTTAATCGCAGCAATTTTTACCCGATGTCAGGACGGGTATTGTTTTTCGCGCGAATCTTGTATGTTTGTAAATTTCTTTATTCCCACGAATCTTCCAAACGGCTGGATGGATTTTGACAATTAGGGTATCGTTAGATTCGTCTAGAAAACCCAAGTGTTCTTAGATAGGTTTTAAGAATAAAAGACTTAAACGGCGGGCTTTTGAGGCCAAATTGTAAGTAGTTCTAGTATTTTTTTAACCAAACCTATCGAGTAGAGTATCAAAATAAAGGGAATCAAATGGAGATTACAAATATATATGTTATGTATTTAAATTTAATCAGGTATAATAATTTTACGGTCATTTTAGTGCGTTGCTTTCTGTTGATTTTTTGTGGTCGGGTTATCAAATTTTTTTAATTATATTTACTTGTTTGGAAATGTTTTCAATACACTTTTTGTGTTGAAGTTGTGAAGAAGTGGAAGGATACATATGATGCTTAACATCCCTAATTAGTAGTAGTTCTGTTTAAAAGAAACATAGTAATAGTTTTTTGGTATTTAGAACGTGTCTCTTTTGACTTAGACCAAACAAAACACAATGTGATAAATTAAAGGAAGCTACGTAGACTAATATTTGAACAGAACTCCGTTAAACGTTAATGGTTCTTTTAGTTAAAAATTCCTTTAGTTACCTACTATAGAAATGAAGTTTACAGTCTACATGCCTATAGAGAAAATCATAGTTCTAGGCAAATAGATACCCTTAGTCTTTGCCTTTTAGAATTTCTGTTAAAATACAAAGATGTTGCTAGAGTTAAATAAAAATTTATTTTCCATCATAACACAATTCTTAAAAAAAAGTGCTCATTATTAATATAATTAACATTTTATCTGAAAACTTAATATTTTTAAGTCGTTCGACAAAACTGTTTTATGCAATTGTTATCTAATAAAATAAGATGATAAATTGATAACTCAACTATTGTTTTTACGACTTTTAACCCACACATTTTTACGCTTGTATTTCGTGCCAAAACTTCCCTTCAACCGTAAGTACGTATGCCAAATAAGATCTCCGAAAAGTCAATGGTTTATGATAACTACCATGTAATAATTATCAAAGTACAATGACATTGAAAAGTATCTTTTGACTATAAAAACTGACAGCACATGACAAGCCTTCCGAATATTCGTGAGAACTGTCACATTGATGTATTCGACTCGGCTGTCATACATATCATGGTAAGCTTCGCTTCTAAATCGGAAACGTCACGTGAATTTGACTTGACCGTGAAATAAATGTCTTCTTGGCTAAGTGCATATTGTTTAGGTAAATTCAATTTTAATTTTAAAACATAAGATTGTATTTTGATAAATGGTTAGTACGCTTGACTAAAGTGGCTATATATTGCTAAGGAAAAATCAATTTATCTGTAAGATTACAGGGTTGATTATTGGGTTTCACGTAGACAACACATGCAGCTCGCTTGACGAGTGATTGATTAAAGACGGTTCTAATGTAAAAGCATTAATTTTACAAGTTGTTATAAATAATTTAATTGTCCTTTGATAAGATGAATCAAATCAAATCGTTTTATTGTGATTTGCAAACCTGTATCTTATTTCTTATCTAATAAAAGCGAAAATTAGGATGAGTGAATGTATACAACGTCATTCTTTGTAAATACTAAAATTGAAACACCCAAAGGTCTTTTTATTTGTAGAATCAGAAAAAACATACAAATTAAAAAAAAAAATCAACCTCACGAACTGCTGCAGCCGCCGCCGAAGAAAATTCGAAACAAAACTTATACCAACCTGTCTGTTTTTTGTAATTTCCTCCATATTGTTTGGAGGAGACCCTTGCCTAGCAGTGGGTTGTTTATAATAATATAATATATATAATATATTCTACCACATTCACACAGCGCCATCTAGTCCCAAATTAAGCAATTATATTTGCTTGTGTTATGGGTACTAAATAACTGATATACTACTTAAATACTTTTTTTTTGTAAATACATACATATTATAGATAAATTACCTACACCCAGACACAGAATAAACCTTCATGCTCATCACACAAAGATTTGTCCTGGATGGGGATCGAACCCACGACCTCCGGCTTAACAGCCAGGGTCACTAACCACTAGACCAACAGGCCAGTCTATGTTTATGGGTTGAAATGATGATGATGAGGAATAAAGGTGTACAGTGCCCACTGTCTAACAGGCATTTCAATTTTAATGAGAGCTCATGTAATACAGAACAAGACTGTAGCGGTTGTCTATACTCTTTTCAAGACTGGCTTTACAATGTAAGCATCTTTATAAAACCTATACAGTAATACCCCGACTTTGTTAGGCTCAAATGACTCATTATTCGTTTTTTTAGATGACATAATTAGAGATTATAAGTAAAACGCACTGCGCACGTAAAACAATTCCACGCGGAACACGTTTAAACCTGTCGCAAACTGAACACTGAGGCTGAGATCTATAGAGCGTACTTGGACTTTGCTCAGACTTCACTCCAACAAAACTTTGCTCAGCCTAATCTCAGCCAAAGCATTGATTTGGAATCTATAGACAATGTCATTGCTTAGACCGCGTACGAGTAGATGTTTCATTTCATGCATCATCTTCTGCTGAATTCTTTGTAAAATAAAAGATAAAACAAATGATACAATACTTTTTGTAATTTATAATAGTCCAAAAACTCCGTTTTCTTAAAATTACTAGATTATTTTTTAATTTTGTTGTCTAAAATTGGTTAAATGTAATAAATATTAAGTTATGAAAGAAATTGAGTAAAGGATCGCTAATGACAGCTGTTCAATGTTCAATGAATGTTATGCGACAAAGTTCAATAGTCATTGTAAAATTTTGACATTTGTACACCATTATTTTTTACAGTATAATAGCCAAAGATTTTCGTAAGTCGTCGATTTTGTCTTATCTCGAAAGTTTAGTCAGAGCAAAGTCCAAGTACGCTCTATAGATCTCAGCCTGAGAGGGCGGAGCGAGAGAGCCGATGCGCACGGCAATCAAAATGAAAAAACGGGGTAGCGTAAGTCGGGGTATTACTGTACTCCACTTTCCTACATTTAAACGAAAGCTTATGTCTCACTCATTAAACGTTTTTATTAGAACGTACTTGTCATTGTAAAACAAAGTGCTCCCACGGTTTTCACTTAACGAAAGTGATGGCATATAATGAGCAGTGAAAAACCATCACTACGGTATGTGATGATAAAATATGGTGCTGTGTAAAGCAAAGATTTTTGTAGAATGTCGATAAGAAATAGACAATCGTAATTATTCTTAATTTATTTTTAATTCAATTTTTTTTTAATTTTGAAAGCATTTCAAATATAGCAGAATAATCTATACTTACTTTATATATTAAAGCTTAATCCCCTTATTACAAATTACGGACTAAGCATTAAACCAGGTTTAAATTGACAACTATGACACTATGGGCAAGATTCACAGACCGTACTTTGACTTTACTTTGAGGGAAAGTTCAACTTTCAACCAAAATTATGTTTCACAGTCCTGTCAAACCCTTACTTTACTTTCCGAAACCATACTTTGCTTAGTAAAGGCGAAGTCGACGATATTGGCGACTTTGGCCGCAAAGCATGCTTTGCATTAAAATACGTACAATTATTGTAGACCTTTACCTTATCAATGTTTTCTACAAATCAAACGACATTTTATTTTAGTCGGGTTATACGTTCCTTTCATATAGTGATTTGACGTATGACGTTGTTGTTTTATCTATGGACATGTAAACGTAACAATCTCTGTCTCTGCACGTGCTTTACTTTGGGTTCATGCCTTGCTTAGAAAAGTCAAGAAACTGTCTATGTTGAATCATCCAACATGACTTCTGCGGGGAGCGGGACGCGAGGGGGGCCGCGCGGCGGCAAACCGGTCGTCGGGCCGGCTCGGGCATCGTCGGCGAGCACACAGCTGACGGACAGTCGCTTTCTACGAGCTACAACACACGCACGCGCTCGCGCATTCTATTTTAACACATTGTTCGCGCAGTACTTGAAATTATTTATTATACACCTAGTTATACAGTCCACTAGCATTTTAATTTAACCACACCTGAGCTTCGAAGGAGTAGGAGATCAGAAACCAAGCCTACATTTTGGTCCTTCTACCGTCTTTTGAACGAAGCAAGAAAAAAGAATAATTTCAAGACTTCACACTGCGGTTCAAGTCAATCTGAAGTTATCAAGTGGATTTCGCGCTCATTTGGACGTCGAAGAAGTCAGCACGGTTACAAATCAGCCGTCTTTGCCGATTTCTACCCAAGGCCGAAATACCGAGGGAGCTTCAGAAACGAACTTCGGGTCAACATTCAGTTCCTGGAAGCGGATCATCGTGGTCTGGAGTTCTGGACATCATCACGAACACGGAGAACATCTTCACATCGTTGTGGAATCAGTGGTTTGCCCAGGATAACTGTGAGATCGTTCCAATTCCTTTATTTCATTTACCATTCCATCATTAGAATCATTCCATAATCACATTATTCATAATCAATACACATTCCTAATAGGCATTTCATAATTTTATTTTCAAATTCATCATATCAAATATTGCAAATCATCCTTCAACGTTTCAACTTCCATCTTGTATTCAAACCGTTACATCAATTCGTTCATACGTTCATTCACATATGATTCATATTCATAAAAATATGTGACCGTTATGCGTTATTTTAATAATAAGCCGTTACATATTTGAATTTATTGTCATATTTCATTAATTAATTACGACTTAGATTTTGATTCTTATACAATTAATAAACATTTTTACAGGATTTTCACAAAGTTTTATAAACGTTAATTAGCAATATCTTTGCCTGTTGTTATTTGATGTGACAACTTAGTTCCCACTGAATAATAATAACAAATTATTGCGCTTCGCTTTGCTTGCCTTGTTTTTCGCACTTTTTTCTTATCTTTTATTGCACCTTTCGATCAGTGTGTTTCTTTATAATGGCTGATGCATTTAAGAGCTTAATTAAAAAACGAGCTTCATTTAAGGCCAAGCTGACGCAATTTTCAACTTATTTAAACATCAATAAATCTTGTGAAAAATTAAGTGATCTACAAATCACCGAAATTGAATATCGGCTTAATATAATAGAAAGCTTATACGAGAAATACGATACGTTACAGGACGAGTTGGAGTCACTGGTGGAAGACGCCAGAGAGCAATATGCCGAGCGTGAGGATTTCGAGAAGCTATATTACGGCTTAGTAGCAACTGCGCGTCAGCTGATCAGCAGCGCTCGTAGTAGTGTCACCGCGGATGAGGTGAGTTCGGGTACTAAGCACACAAACAAGCACAATACTATTCGTTTACCCAAAATTGACTTGCCCACCTTTTCTGGTAGCTATCATGATTGGTTAGAGTTTAGGAACACATTTGCTTCTATGATTCATGAAAATAACACTATAGATAACATAAACAAACTACACTATCTTCGCTGTTCTCTGAAGGGTAAAGCCTTCTTAGTGGTGGACACTCTTGACTTCAGAACAGTGAACTACGATGCTGCGTGGAACTTACTCTGTGATAGGTACGACAACAAGAAATTACTTGTCAAAAATCACGTTAAGGCTCTCTTCAATGTGACATCAATCACCAAAGAGTCAAGTAAGTGCATACATCACATCATCGACACTATAAATAAAAACCTTAGGGCTTTGTCTACTCTCGATCAACCAGTTCAATACTGGGATACATTAATAGTACATATGATGACTGATAAATTAGATCAAAAAACTAAATTAAAATGGGAAGAGCATAGGAATTCTTTACCCGACCCTCCGTCTTTAGATATTTTTATTAGTTTTCTTAATAGCAGAGCAGACTTTCTAGAATCGCTTGAGGATAGTAAGGAGTCAAAGAATGATAACAATAGTCAGAATAATAATAATAAATATAATAAAAGCTTGGTGGTATGTACAGATAACAAAACTAAAACTATGTCATGCCCCATGTGTCAACAAAATCATCATCTATTTTCTTGTAATAATTTTAAAAGTCTTTCAGTTCAAGATCGTATTAAAAAAGTTAATCACTTTAACAATATTTGTAAAAATTGTCTTCGACTTGGTCATGACTCTGGCAAATGTAAACTTGGTCATTGCAAGTATTGTCGAGAGAAACACAATACATTATTACACATAGATACAGACAACATAAATACACAAACTGTTTCTTTGTCAGCCAATCACTCTGCTACATCTCGAGTAATTTTACTTTCCACAGCGCTCGTGCAGGTGATGGACGGGAGGGGTAACCATCATACTGCGCGAGTCTTACTGGACAATGGGAGCACAGCAAACTTCATTTCAGAAGAGTTTGTTCGTAAGCTACATATTTCTACCTATAATACTAAGTCTAAAGTAATAGGTATTAACTATCAGTCGTCTAATTGTTCGCAGGGTTGCTCATTATTATTAAAATCATTTAATAGCGACTATAAAATTAATATTGATTGTTTTGTGTTGCCGAAAGTATCTTCATCGATACCTAATACATATGTTGACACCAGTAACATTAATATACCTTCGAACATTCGTCTTGCCGATCCTCGATACTACGTTCCGTCCATGATTGACATCCTCGTCGGCGCGGAAGTATTCTGGAGTATTCTAGGTGCGAATCGTATCGCTTTAGGTAAACATAAGCCGTCTTTGTTCGAATCAAAATTCGGTTGGCTTATATCAGGCGCAGTTCATCAGTCAAAGGCATCTTCTCAAATGTGCATGCATGTTGATAGTCTACCAGTAGACTTATCACGATTTTGGGAGCTTGATTCGGTAGACTGCAGGCATAAATTCACAGGTGAAGAGCGAGCATGTGAGGAACTCTTTGTAAAGACAACCTATCGAAATCAAGATGGTCGTTTTGTGGTGAACATTCCATTTAAGCAGTCACCGCATACTCTTGGCGATTCATACGGTATGGCCAAATGCAGATTTCTTTCTCTGGAACGTCGCTTATGTAGAGACCCAAATTACAAGCAGCTCTACGTAGGGTTTATGAAAGAGTATTTACAGCTGGGTCATATGTCGGTATGTTTTGATGATGATAGTTCTTCTCATTCATGTTATTTGCCTCATCATGGTGTCGTTAAGGACTCTAGCTCTACCACGAAATTACGAGTAGTTTTTGATGCGTCAGCGAGTACAAGTTCTGGTAAGTCGCTTAACGACATTCAAATGGTAGGGCCCACGTTACAAGATGATTTAATAACTATTTTGTTTCGTTTTCGTCAACACAAAATTGTAGTAAGTGCCGACATCGAGAAGATGTATCGTCAAACACTTATCAACGACGAACATCGTCCTTTCCAAAAGATTCTTTGGAGAGCAGACCCTCATCATAAATTAAAAACGTATATGTTAAATACAGTAACTTATGGTACTGCTTCAGCACCTTTCTTGGCCACTAGATGTCTTATTCAATTGTCTAAAGAGTGTTCAGATCCTACCATAGGTTATACAATCGCACATGATTTCTTCGTCGACGATTATTTATCGGGTGAATCATCGGTATCAGCTACGATTAATAAATGTCGTCAAGTTATTGATGTGCTACAATCAGCACAATTCAATCTCCGAAAATGGAAATCAAATTCACTTGAGGTACTGCTAGCTCTCTCTGAAACTGACCAATGTAGTTCTGACTTTCTTAATTTGAGCAATAATGAGATGTCAAAAACCTTGGGGCTTAACTGGAGGTGTGGTCAAGATATATTTTCATTTTCAATAAATTTGACTCCCACAAATAGTCCTACAAAACGTCAGGTACTGTCAATTATTTCACAAATTTTCGACCCAATTGGTTAGTTGTGCCTTGTATCTTAGAGGCCAAACTAATTATGCAAGAGCTTTGGCTTGCAAAATGTTCATGGGATGAGCCTATACCTGAAAATATACAGCAAGGTTGGAATACTTTTCAAGCCACTTTACCCATGCTCAATAAAATTCAAATACCCCGATGGATTTCATGTGAGTCACCATGTTCTTTACAACTTCATGTATTTACAGATGCTTCTGAGAAGGCATACGGTGCTTGTGTCTATGTTCGAAGTGTGTCGCAGGATGGGCAGGTTCATTTACATCTTCTAACTGCTAAAAGTAGAGTGGCTCCCATTAAGCCCACTACTATGCCTAGACTCGAACTCTGTGCCGCATTACTTGGCACACGTCTGTACACGAAGGTTCGTCAGTCTCTTACTTTACATATACATGATGTAATGTTCTGGTGTGACTCCACCATTGTCTTGGGTTGGTTATCTTCATCTCCAACTAATTTAAAGCCCTTTGTTCGTCATCGCGTATGTGAGATACAGGATTCTACGGAGCAGTATACCTGGCGCTATGTTCCGTCACTTGAAAACCCCGCAGACCTCGCTTCGCGCGGACTTAGTGCTGACAAATTATTAAATTCTTCTTTGTGGTGGTCAGGGCCACAATTCTTATACAATCAATCCTCTTCATGGCCATCATATCCTCAACTTCAGGATAAATCTTACTCACAGGAAACAATATCATCTTATCATGTTGACATATCTAATTCTATTGAAAATTTATTTTATACATTATTTAAAAAATATTCTAATTTTATTAAATTACAGCGGGTGATTACTTACATCATGCGATTTATCAACAAAACTAGGAAGCGTTCGTCAGAGAACGGTCCACTCACAAGTGATGAATTAAATAAATCATTAAATTTTATATTACAACTTAGTCAACAGGAGTCGTTTCCTAATGAGTACGATTTATTAAAATTAGGTAAACAATTACCTGCAAAAAACAAATTATTGTCACTATCTCCATTCATGGATACATCCTGTGGTTTAATTCGAGTTGGTGGCAGATTGGACAACTCGTTTTATGACTACGATGTAAAACATCCAATTCTCTTATCTAGCTCTCATATAATATGCAAATTATTATTCAACATGTTTCACCTTAGACTAATGCATGCCGGACCTCAACTTTTACTTACCACGGTTCATCATCATTATTATCCTATTGGAGGTAAAAGCTTAGCTAAAAAGGTTGTACATCAATGTGTGAAATGTTGTAGAATTAAGGCTACTACTGTCCAACCTATCATGGGTAACCTTCCGAAGCAACGATTGCATCTAGAGTTTCCTTTTCTGGATACAGGGGTTGATTACGCTGGCCCTATCATGATAGCTGATCGGAAGGGTAGGGGTTGTAGGCTTATAAAATGTTTCATTTGTGTGTTTGTGTGTTTAGCTACTCGAGCTTTACATCTCGAACTCGTATCAGATCTTACAAAGGAAGCTTTCCTAGCCGCCATGAGTCGGTTTATTGCTCGTAGGGGTAAACCTCGTAACGTATTTTCTGATAATGGAACTACTTTCGTAGGAGCTTTCAATGAATTGGCAAATCTTCTTTCACAAAACATTAATTTTAGTGATATTGATCCAGGTATCAATTTTTCTTTCATACCAGCGTATACGCCACACTTTGGGGGTCTATGGGAGTCCGCCGTTAAATCTACCAAGCATCACCTCAGGCGTGTTCTTGGATTAACCAATTTAACGTTCGAAGAAATGGCAACGTGTTTAATACAAGTTGAAGCTATTCTCAATTCGAGACCTATCACTCCTCTGTCCAATGATCCTTCGGACCTCACTCCACTAACTCCAGCACATTTTCTCATTGGACGATCTCTAATCCTGCTGCCACATCCACAGGTACAAAACCAAGCCATCAGCAGTCTACAACGGTTTCGTCGGATTGAAAGCCTGAAACAACATTTTTGGACTCGTTTCTCCCAGGAGTACATCATATGGCTTCAAGAAAGAACCAAATGGCGCCGTTCCTCTGATGACCTTAAGGAGGGAATGCTAGTCGTCATTAAGGACAAAGCTTCACCTCCATTATTATGGCTCTTAGGCCGTATCGTCCAGCTCTTACCTGGTAGAGATGGTATCGCGAGAGTCGCTGACATCCGTACACGTAAGGGTGTCATTAGGCGAGCTTTTAATAACATCTGCCCTCTTCCAGTCACTGCTGTTGAAGATACTTCAACCCGGGGAGTATGTTGAATCATCCAACATGACTTCTGCGGGGAGCGGGACGCGAGGGGGGCCGCGCGGCGGCAAACCGGTCGTCGGGCCGGCTCGGGCATCGTCGGCGAGCACACAGCTGACGGACAGTCGCTTTCTACGAGCTACAACACACGCACGCGCTCGCGCATTCTATTTTAACACATTGTTCGCGCAGTACTTGAAATTATTTATTATACACCTAGTTATACAGTCCACTAGCATTTTAATTTAACCACACCTGAGCTTCGAAGGAGTAGGAGATCAGAAACCAAGCCTACAGTCTATGAATTTCAAAACACGTAAAGTAAACTTCGGCGTTCAAAGTATACTTTGGGAAGACGCCTCTGTTGTAAAGTAAAGTCACGACTGTGAATCTCGCCCTAAAACAATGGCTAATGTCAGTTTAAACCTGGTTTAATACTTAGTCCATATTTTGTAATAAGGGGGTAAGTTTGTTTTTTTTTTTTTTCTTTTTTTTTTTATACCACGACGGTGGCAAACAGACGTAGCGTGTTTGGTTAAACACGCTAATATCAGGAACTACTCAACGAACGAATTGAATAATTCTTTTAGTGTTAGAAAGCCCACATCACGCTACAACCAATAGGAGCTGAGCAGTGGCCAAATAAAGACAGCCTCGGGCAACAGCTAGTGATTAATAATAAATGCATTTGTATTTTGCAATACCAGTATCTGAGTCATCGGTGGCGGCATTTGATCCTAGGATAAAGATTTTTCTAACTTATTTTAAATTTACATGACAGAAATTAAATCATACATTATGTATTTGAATGTGGAGGCCAGACGGGTTGGTATAGGGTTTGTTTCGAATTTTCCTTTTCTCGCAGTGCTCTTGTCTGCATAAGGTTGCCCTCCACATTCTTTGGAGGAGACCTGTGCCCAGCAGTGGGACGTTTATGGAATGATGATTATTATGATGATACCCGGTCATATGTCTTTCTTTTCAATTGCAGCTTTTCTCCATAATGTCGAATAAACATCTTAGAACTAAAAGTGTAGTTACGTAAAAATATTTGAAGTAATTGAGTCTGTTTCTCAGCAGTTTAGTAAGGTTTTATTTTCTCTGCATGTTTCTCACAAATGGTTAATATTCAGACTTGATAGTTTACTAGACAGATTTATACGTATCAAGTTTACAATCAACTTGTTTTTATTGCGATTAAAGTCTTTTATTTGACATGTTTATGTAGTTTTTTTAGGTATTTATTGCTGGCTATTAATATTAAGTAGACACTTTCAGTTTAGTTTTGTGTATAGCATATATTACTGGGAGGTAGTTAAGATAAGATAAGATTATTTAAACTCCTCTATCTTATGAACTTTAAATAAGTTTTCAGGATCCAAGACAGAAGTCTATTTAGTCCTGGGACGCCTAAATTTGACCTAATACAAAATGATTTAACTTTCTTATTGTTGATCAATTAAATCTGAATTAAGGTATTTTAAACTATGAAGATCTTTCCGTGCAGTGACGGATTAAGAATACATAATTTCACTACCCCAAGTCAACCCGTGGGTGTCGTAAAAGGCGACTAAGGGCGACCATATGCAGACAAGAGCTCTGCGAGAAAAGGAAAATTCGAAACAAACCCTATACCAACCCGTCGGCCAGCGTGGTATAGTAGGCTAAACTCTCTCCAAATTCTTTGGAGGAGACCTGTGCCCAGCAGTGGGACTTTAATGGGTTGAGTTTTTGATTGATGACGACTAATAATATTCCAATACAAGGCAAAATATCTCCTTACTAACGCTCATCATCTGGTATTCGTAAGGAACTAGTCCCTGCAATTCAAACAAGACGAGATGTCATTGTTACTCAAAGTAACTTAAATAAACATGTGAACTAAATGACAAAAGCTTTACATTCCAGAGCCTCACAAAATGAGTAATATTGAATAAAACAATAAGTATTCAGTCTACAGTCTCGTTCATTACATGATTAACATTTGTATAGACGCCATTTTGTTTCGTGTGACACATTCTTCAATTTGTATTTCTTCTTATTCAACGGCTTGTGTTACGTTCTGAGTATAAGCTTTGGATGCTACATATTTGTTGAACCGTGTTAAAGCGCTATGTTATTCAAGCTTTAGGTTGTCAGCGACAGAATTATTACAGCTAGAATAGCTTGAATGATTTAGCTGTTTGTTATATTAAGAGGTTTATATGCAAATAAACCTGCCTCAGCACAGTGAGAAGCGCATACGACTGCTGTGCAAGAGGTCTTGGGTAAGATTTCCGGGTCGGGTAAAAATGGTATTGGGTTTTTCTATCAGGAAATTTCAGTATTTAGATTTTCCCGAAGTTTGGTAAAAAAATGTTCCCGGTTGATGACAATAGGCTCGCCACCTATTTCATGGGACCAAACATAGCTGGCGAAATGTGGGTGTGATACACCTCTGCCTACCCCTTCGGGGAAAAGGCGTGATATTATGTTTTGCATATATATTATATGCAGAAAAGTTTTTGGAAATACACTGAATAGTCAGAAATGTAGTCGGTATTTTTGTATCAGACTACTTTCAATAATTAAAAATAAATAAAATAGAATTGTGAAATTAGTTAGTATTATAACACAAAACATACAATTTGGAACAAAACACAACAATTTCGTACAAGAAATTAAGCCTGTAGATATTGTGTGTAATATACGTAGATATGTGACGTCTAAGGGTTAGTTTGAGGAGCGAAATGATCTCCTCGACTATATCTACATCTGGGCACATATCACACAGAACTGATGGCCGATGGGGCCGAAAAGTTCTCGAATGGAGACCACGCACCGGCAAGCGCATTCGGGTGGATGTCAACAAGGTGGACAGATCTGATCCGGACTGCAGGATATAACCTGTCCTATTCTCTCTTGATTAGTTTTAACCAATGCGAGGCAACTTCACTTTCTTCGGCTATATTTATTGATTGTAAACGGGAATTCACGCGATTATGATTAAGGTATTTACATACCTTATGGTGCTTAACGTTTCGACCAGGTTACACTGGCCGTGGTCACAACCTGACTTAGCTTGTGACCTTATAAATAAATTTCTTCGGCTATTTAGACACCGAAGGTGGCCCGTAAGACCACTGCAGCACGTCAGTTATTAATATTTTATTGTTACACAAAATGTATATCTTTTGAGTTTCTAGAAAATGTGAAATATTGGAGAGAGTTAATAACATATTGGGCACAATAATTAAATTTTTAACATCAGCATGACTCAGTCAAACCCATTGTAATGGCATGTGGAAGTTATCAATTACGATATCGTTGACCCCTAAAAGCACCGACAGCTCATCCAGCATTATTGTAAATAAAAATACTGATTTTTTTAAAAATTATTAATGCCATAAGATTTCTAAATACATCATTGATTTCATTTAAGACGCGTCGAAAGGAGGTAGCCCAAACAGCTCAGGCTGAAAATCTTCCAAGCTGTTTAATACCAGAGTAGCCTCAGCCTTTGAACTCTCGTCTACCCTTGGATCAGGAACCATGACGACTTGCATCCCCCCAGCCCTCGCAGCTTTCACCCCATTCACTGAGTCTTCAAATACCAAACATTTTTCAGGAGACGTTTGCTCAGGAAACCTTTTAATAGTAACCAAAAATATATCTGGACTTGGCTTGCCATTTCTAACATCAGGGTCAGAACTACCAAAAGTTTTGATTGTAAATAGAGAAAACAATGGCTTATGATGCTTATTAACTTTTAGTTCGTAATCTTCTTTACTTGAACTAGTCGCGAGAGCTAAAGGAACGCTGTTCTTATGCAGATGTTGGATCAATTTATGAGCGCCTGGTAGAACTTTTGAATCAGGGAATAATATATCAAATTGTTTTTTACTCTCTTCTAAAAACTGTTCCCGACTTAAAGGCAAATTTAAAGTTGATATTATAGCATCGGCTGTTTCGTTGGAATTTTGCCCCATTAGTTTCACTTTCAAGTCCCATTTATACTCCTTACCGTATTTAGATACAATATTTTGAAATGCTGTTGTGTATAAGTCTTCTGTGTTTAATATAAGACCGTCCATGTCGAATATAACGTGCGTTATTAGAGGAAAAACGTTGACACCGTTTTCCAAGAGTATAGGCATTTTTATTTCAATTTCATTTAAACGTACTTTGGAACTTCCTTTTGTGAATGTGCATTTAAAGAAACTATAGACCCTAGAGCTTCTAAGGAAAAACTTAAAAACTTCTATATTTATAGCAGTCAAGCAGGAATATGGACATAATTATTATCACATGAAAAATAAGTCGCTTCACCTTTTGAGCAAATTATTTATATAAATATCTTTTATTGAAAATTAATACAAAGTATAATGGAGAAATACAAAAAAGCAAAGAAATTTGGATAATTTGAAAAGCAAAATGTTGACAAATAGTATTTACGTTTATATTGTCAACGTCACTACTCATTTTTTTTTCTTCAAATAATTAAATTTGTCGTCGATAGCTGCAGATAAATGTTTTTTAAATGCGTTCTAATTTTTGGTAACCTTTTTGTTAAACATGTGACAGGATTTCAATAATACTAAAAAAAAAAAACTCGGTTTAAAAAAAATACATTCATTACCATTATTTTCATTACAACCCATAAATTAATATCCCACTACTGGGCACGGGTATTCTCCAAACATTGAATTCTCTCTTCTCGTGTGGGCTAAAGTCGCCCAGAAGGCTTCCAACTTGATTTAACGACTACCACATTAAGTGATAACAGGGACCAACGGCTTTACGTGCCTTCCGAAGCACGAAATTCTTCCAAATTCTTCCTCTCTTCCGAAACATTGAATTAATCTTACAATATTAATAGTGCAGAATCTAAAATCACAAACCATCTTACTTTTTAGTATAAGCTTAAGCCATACAATAATACACACACTGTAATTGAAAACGAATAGTGAAAGATTGGATTAAATTCTGACACTAACTAGCTAAGTATAAACCTTTTTTAAGGGATCATTTATATTAGACCGGGTCGGTGCCGTGTGTGGCCCAGACGGGGCACGGATTTGAAACGTTAAATATATTTTGTATGAAGCAGTTTATATTACACAGTGCATAATCCGTGTTTTTTGTTTTTTTTTATTACCTGTAGTGGCAGACGAGCAAGCGGCCCACCTGATGGTAAGTGGTTACCGCCGCTCATGGACGTTGGCAATGTTAGGGGCACAGCCAAGCCGCTGCCTACCTTGAGAGGATAGCTCTCTTTAAACCTCGTTTGAAGAAGGACATGTCATAGCGCTCAGGAAACCCTGCTGTAGGAAGTTCACCCCAGACCCTGCACGTACGTGGGAAGAATGATCGCTGGAACCTTACCGTTTTAGACGGTATCGGCTCCAGTCCAGTCCAGTGTCCTGTCCGGGCCCATTTACTAACGTACGACGCTCGTCTACACCACGGTTGTGCACAGCACGGAAACGGCCCGGTCTAATATGAATCATTCCTAAGCCGCAGTAAGATAAGCTGCTTAGCAATCACCTCAGGTACACGGCGCAATTTGTCCGTCGCCAGACAGGTGTTAGCCGTGATTTATTCGCGATTCGATTCCCGATGAGAGAAACTTCGCGCAATTTTCACTATCGGAAAGTTGTACGTGGTGAGTACGTGTTTACCGTGTGAATGTATGATTTTTGCATTTTAGTAGCGGTCGGATTATTCGATGAATTCAATTGTGGTTATTCGATTTGTAGAAAGTCTTTACGATAGGAGTATGTTGAAGCTTTAAGTCGATAAAATCAAAGATATCTATAAATTGGAGGCAAAGAATTTGCTATTAATGTGTTTTACACAATAAAATGATAATATTTTTCTTTGTACATACTCAGAAATTTCATTAAATTTAATACCAGCATTTTTACAGTTATTTATTTTTTAAGATACTTCCAGTAAATAGGTACGCTATGTATTAATTTAAATAGCTACCTATCCAAAAAGTTGTTTTATTTTCTCTCTGTGGTGGTAAATTAATTGTACCAAAGTCTCCGCCTATATAAATGTGAACATACTGACAGCTTCTTATAATATTAGAAATAGGTCGCTAATATATTTTGAACACTTTGGATGTTATGCAAGATTAAACTAATTACTTACATAAAAGTAATTAAAAAGTTAAACACAAGGCCAGAATCTAATTAATAATATAAGAGCCTAATTCTAAAAAGTGTATTAAACATATTTTTTAAATATTATATAACTATTAGTTACACTAAATTACGACGTTGCCATTCTATTGATATAACCGCTCCTAAGTTATAACAACTTACGCACCCTAACGCCATCTGTTACCAAGAGGTTGAACTATAACGCGATGTTTGTAAACAATGAGACTTGGCGGGGAAAATACAACAATTGAATTTGACAGGTAACCACAGATTATACAACAATAGCTTATTGTGCTCAATTTCCGATTGACTGTACGATGCAATGGTAGGTATTAACCTTATCTAAGGACAGGAAGGCTGTATATTACTTTCGCAAGCTATGTAAGTCAAAATAGTACTGAGGTAGTACTTATTTCAATTAGTATGTATATAATAATTTTAAAAACTTTAAATCTAAAAATGTTGTTACCCTCACCTAGTATACAGAGTTGAAAAAAAAACTTTGATACATTTTTAAATTATTATTTTAGAAGAAAAAAAAATTGGAAACTATTAAAAAATAATTAAATATGAAATGAATAAAACCTGTTTTTTTATATTTTATGTCTTAAAATTATATTTTATTTAGAAAACTGTGCCATCGTTCGTATTTTTACATAAAAAAAACGTTTAAACAGAATCACCTTTTTTCTACGCCTTTTTCTCAGTTTCGATTTCCTGGCTATCTAACAAGACAACAAAAAACGCATGCGTGAATGACGCAAGTTCAAAACTTCAAGTCCTCTAACAACTTTCTAAGTTTTAAATGAAGGAGTGGAAACACCATCCCGATTATTCATAATAGTAACCTTACCTTAACTTTCACTTTGCGAATATTTGCATTTTCACATAATAAACACGTAAGTAGTTAAAAATTATACGTAAGTAATAATATTTTCCAGGAAGAAAAATGGCAAACTTAGGTACTAGAATCAGTCAACTGAAATTATAACAATAATATACCTTTAAATATGTAGAAAGCTTGCGTTAAAATATGTATACTATAATACTTAATACTCATTTCAATTAGCCACGCATGTCTTTTAAAAAGAAAAACAATTATAAGTCTTCGCACGTGAAAACTTTTGGCGGGAAAATTCTAACCTGCCAAGAGAAATTTTAAAAATATAAAATCAAAGTACCGTAGGGCCACTCCTAAGGAGGAAAACCTTATTTATGGTGCGTATACGGAATGCCATCAGATACGGCAGGTTCCGCGTTTACCAGTTAGGCTGATAAATTTGTTGTCTGCCTCACTGCATATAAGGAATGACAGGCGGCCATCTTAGAAAGTCCTCGATTCGTTCTGCGTTGTGTTTTGTGCTAATAAAATGTACTGATACAGACGTTGGACTATTTATTTGTGTATAAATCTGGTCATCATCACAGTTGTGCCCTATTGGGGTTGGCAGAGACGATACTGCGCCAATTACTTTTTTCGCTTCCTGTACATTTTATCTTTTTTACACACACAAAGGCAATAGCTGTACCTACAGGGACTTTACAAACATAAAATTTGCGAACTCAAAGTGCCCCTAGACTCAGTAGGTACAGCTCTTTGTGCCGCAAGGTCACATGTTCATACTAAAATTTATCCTATGTTTGTGTATTTATTTAAATAGTAGTAGGGGTAATTAATAAGTATAATAATGTGTCCGTAATGTACTCCTGATTCTAAGTGATAATGTTATTATATACACTGACACCGTTAAATGCTTGTGACACACATTAGCTATAATATAATTATATTAATAAACAATAATAATAATAATAAACAGCAAATATATAAATGCTATCTTTCCACAAGTTTTGGTGACGTTCAGTGGCAGGGCTGGCAAAAAGACCCGGGCCCCCGACCCGAGAGGGCCCCGGCCTAAGAAGCCCCGAGCTCAAAAGTAAATTTTTAACAATGTAAGGAATGTATTGAGATATATAAATTATTTTACTTCAAACATATATAATACTTTTTCTTTAAGTATCTGCTTAAAATCTATTACAGGGTGACAACTAGAGACCATAATAAAAATTCAACTTAATAATTAAGGATTTTAACACATTTTAAGTGGATTATTAAAATTAAACTAAGTAGTACAACGTGACGATTCTTACTCAGGGCCCCATCAAAAGAAATTGCCACGGGCCCCAGATGGTATAGTTACGCCTTTGGTGACCTGATAGAAACCTATAATATATTATTATTAGTATATTATTAGTGTGTGGTCGCTCTAAGATTTCTATGGAAAATAATTATAACGTAGTTTTCCCTCCATAATATTTATTATAGTTGCGTGTGCGACGAGTTTTATATGTGGTTACCTACTTCAAGAAAATAATTAGATAAATATTTTTAAAGATGTTTATGTATGTATTATTATTATACTACGTTGTAGATTTCGGGTATGGAAATAAAATCGCCATTTGGTATTCATAAAATATGAACAAATAACCATCACTTTTAATTAATATTAGATTGCTTCAATTAAACCAAATTACGTGAACGGATATTTATAACTATTAACAATGGCTTTGGGCTAGGATCGTTTTCAAATATCAATTTAAAATTTTGGCATGTTAATTGAGGTTAATAATAGTTTGATATATTTAATAAATATCAAAATAATTGTAATAAATTATATATATTTTTATGTAGTAGGTATATAATAATATATATTTTGCTATATCAAATAACGGGCTCAAAAAAAGCGGGATATTCCTTTATAGAAAACATTACGTAGATTTATGTTTTTCCCTCGCCTATACAATAAATAATTATTTAAAAAAAATCACGCGAGAGACGCGCTCTTCAACATTTATTTTTAATTCAATTACAAAATGTACGTAATGTTTTAATCGATCAACAGTACCACCTTTCCACAACATTCATCGTCCGCAGTCCGCGAGCGACTGACTTCGAATTTCCAAGGTAGCGTTCTTGGAACGATTGCACCGGTCACTGACTTTTACTATTTTATATACAGCGTGTTTTAGTTTTGCTAACTGGTAGTATAACACGACTAAATTTAGATGGTCTATCCTGTCAATAATATATTATTGTATCCGTAACTTGTATACATTGCGCGAACGAAATTTTGTGGTTTTAATTTATAGCTACGTGCTGATTTGATGAATTAGTGATATAATATATAAGTAAAATTTCCTGAATAAATTATAAATAAAAGTTAAAAAACACATCCAGCATTAAATATGCCTTTATAAACATAAGTGTATACCTATGTAGTTTAAAAAGACTACTACAAAAAAAAAAAATCATGTATGACGGAACATTATTTGAAAAACATCAAATTATAGATCTAATCATTTATTGTGCGAAATACGGACACAAACGTGACAAAAACATCTTAATTTTCCCTCTATAGAAAAACTAAACGTTAATAACCAATACCATCAAGTTTTAGCCAAATCTACATACATTTCTCTCATGACGACTCCGATTCCGAATGACTGACGGTACTCCTTCGTCTTCCGAAGGCGAGCCACAACAGGAACAGTGCCGCGGCGACGTAGTGTACCCACTCGGGTACGGACAGCTCGACGGCAGCGGTCGTACATCTACACAAAAGGACATGTTGGGGACCCCGCTCGAGAACCAACATGTGCTACTTGTGGTATGTGTGTATATGTGTACGAGTATGTGTGTTTTATGTAATGTTCTGTTAAGTTAAACCTTATAGACGATATTGCCAAAATAGTTTAGCAATTGCCAAAATAATTGAGAACATTGAGATTAAAAGGTTTCCTGTTAGTTTTTTTTCTTTTACTTTGTCAGATACGTTTCTACTGTGGATTACTGAGATTGTTAATACTTAGAATATCTGCTAGACATAAAATACAAGGAAGCAGCATCACAGATAGTAATTCCATCTGGTTAAATTTTATTTTTGAATGTCTTGTTTTTTGTTGTTTTTAATAACGAGGCACGGTAGTGAAGAAGCTTTACACTTTGGTGCGATGTCAGCGATACTAAATATATCATTTGCTTTGAATAGCAATATAGTTACGATTATTACAAATATATAATCCTTCTAGAGATTGTGTATATAAATAAACAGTACAATTATTAAAATATGTTCGAAACAGTGAGCCAACTTATTGATATCCAACAGTCTACCTCCACAATTCGGTCGTATAACAATCCGTGCGAGATAAAACAACAGCCTGTAGGTTTGCGGCGCACGTGGTGCGTTGGTGGGGAGACTAGCGGAGTAGGAGTGAACTATCAGCTGTTACATCAGAGTTACACTTCCGTCAACACAGCGTGGTCGGTTGTAGAACTATTAAACACGAGTTGCGGCCGCGTTCACGTAGAACTAAACAATGTGTTAATGATAAATATTTTTTGAACAGGTAATGTAATATTTTTGTTGTTAATTGGGTAATTTTTATCATAATATATTATGTATACTTGAAGAAGCACGGGGTACCACTCCCATTGTTATTTATCTGGCTACTGCTCAGCTCCTATTGGCGGTAGCGTGATGTTATATACCCTATAACCTTCCTTGATAAATGGGCTATCCAACACTAAAAGAATTTTTCAAATCTGACCAGTAGTTCCTGAGATCCTAGCGTTCAACAAAACAATCAAATTCTACATCTTTATAATATTAATTATAGTTTAAATAAAACGTGACTGAATGATCAACGCACATCATAAACTAGCAGGTTTTATGGTATTAAATGTTGCAATATGAAAATAATAATAATTGGAAATAAAATTGCTAAAAGTGAAAAATTGCTGCGGTCCCAGAAACTTAATAGTTGGACAGGTTGTTCAAATTCAAATTTAAATGATTTAATGCTCACCATATGTTTTACCTGTTGTTACATAATAATAAAGACCAAATATGGACCGTGTCGGGCACGGCAAAAATAGAAAGTAGACAGGAGGCTTACATAATTAACAACTAATCCTATCCCTATCTAAAATTAGCGAAATTAAATAATAATTATAATTTATAAAATTATAGTTGCGAAGAAGATGAGAATTGAACTAAGTATATTGTTTTCTACGTAAGGTTAAATTTAACACATTGTGTGTGACGTATGAGAAAGAGAGGTCAATGGAATAGGATTTGGAGGTGACAAGAAGCAAATAGTTTGGAATAACTTCATTATAAAGCAATAGAGGAAGTTAGTCTCAAACTTTTCTCTCTTGTTTAATAGAGTTTGCACCTAACCCTCTTTTACAAAGGTTTTGCAACACATTTTCTGAAATCATTTTGAAAATGTTTGCAGAAACAGTCCGCAATCTTGTAATTCTTGTAATCTCGAGCATACTTGAGGTGAAGGATACCGAGACTGAGCGATAGCTCTAGATTTATTATAAAGATATGTGGCTGCGTTAAATGTTTTATTACTTAAGATAACGTTTTGAGAAAGTTAGGTAGGTACATTTTATATAACATTGTAAGTAAGATGGGAGTTTATCCTCACAATCACGTTGTAGAATGAACTTCCTAACGAGGTATTCCCAAGGGACCAGTATGAAGTTCTTCAAAAAAACCAAACTTTAAAAAGTCCAGCGTGATCCTGCTATTGCTTTATTTTATTTTAGAAAGGTAAAGTTTTTAGCCGATGGATGCGGCGGAAATTAAGTGAAGCTATGTCCAGCAGTGGACGTAGTTGATGACGATTTTAAAAGTGCATATACTAATATTCAAATGGTTTTTCAGCTCTAAAAGGTTATGAACTACTATTCTAGATGAACACTTGTATCCAAGTGACGACAGTGATGTTGGCTGTAAATTACCGTCGGACATCGGTAATGCGATAGACAAAAGTGCTGTCTATCTAAATCCTGACAATAAAATTAACCTCGACCAATCAAATGTCGAGATTGCGACTAGTATTAAAGGAGCTAAATCATATAAACGTCAGATTATTTAATACGTTTTGTATTGAAATAATC